>OX451740.1:792330959-792940830 GCA_948472305.1 Vicia faba | reverse complement strand
ACACCTTATAGTTACATGTAGATTAGAATAAATAGGAAAAACAAAATATTAAAGGATTGATGATGGTCCGCCACCATATAATTTTATTAGCAATTTTAAATGATTTTAATAACATTTGTGAAGAAACGCTTGATTTTGGAGGAAAATTAGTAATATGTGAAGAAAATATTCAAACTATCAAAAATATAAGAAATGGGAAATTTTTGGAAAGTTAAATTATCGTTGAAGGTTTTAGAAAATTTGTGTCACGATGCCTACGGATCATGCGCAATTCTGGCGAAAAACAACAAATCATGACACGAAGAATTCATATTGTGGTGCAATTCTGGAAAAAAATGCCATATCGTGTCATGATTCATAGAGATTGTGGCAAAATTTTTTACACACGACACAAACCTCTTTAAATAGCAAAATTTAAGATTTTCAAGAGTTTGACATTTGGAGATCAAAAGTGACAACAAGAGAAGTGCAATGAGTCAAAATTGAAAATGTTTCCTCCATTCAAGACCAAACCCCTTCTCCTATTCATATACGACTATTCTGAACTTATAAATATAAATATTCTATTATGAGTAGTTTAGGTTATCTAGATTACGTCTTTTGATATGATATTCACTTGATCTATATGAACCATGTAACTGACTGAATATTTTTTTATTAATTTATGATTTTATTATTATTCAATTAACCGTTAATCATAATGTTTTTTTCCATGTTGTAGTGATATATTTGCGAAGGATTCACAATGGTGAGAAAACTATATCGTCAATAAGGGGTGGCACAATCTCATCGCTGTGACACTCCCCAAGCTTCCACTGTAGAGAAACATGACAAATGACTTGTCTTGGTTAGAGATAATGCAAAAAAGGAGTCAAGAGAATAACCTAAGTCTCCCTAAGAAATAGGGATTCAAGGATTCAATACAATTATTAGGTGAGCACTTGCTAATTTTGAGAGTAGGCTAGATTTCAAGATTTTATATATATATATATATATATATAGTATATATATATATATATCTATATATATATATAATATTATATAATAATATATATATATATATATATATTATAATATATATATAAAATCTTGAAATCTAGCCTATATTTCAAGTTTTAATTTTATGCAGTTTGTGTATTAATTTGATTAAAAACACATAATAAATTAAATAATAATAATAATAAGTAATTAAATATTGCATTGCTGTTGTGTACGATTTGGTTGAATCAAAGTTGACTATGTTTCGGAATCCGATTTTAGTATAGTGAAGTACTGATACATCGATCATTCATAAGTTATACAAATATGATTGATCAATCTTATATGTGATATAAGTAATTGTAGTGCAACAATGGTATATTAGATATATTATTTATATTTCATCCGTTCGACTCACGTTATGATTGTTATTTTTATGAGAGATCAATGTTCATTTGTTTCGGAATCTGACTTTAGTAATGGTGAAGCAATGTGATTTTGATCAATCAAATTGAATAATTGATCGTTGCAATTTTGACAGTATGAACGAGTTGCATTAGATTCTATGACGGGTACAAGAATTGTGTTGTCAAGAGTTATTTTAAGGTTTGCAAAATTTTATAATATAATAATAATAATAATAATAATAATAATAATAATAATAATAATAATAATAATAATAATAATAATAATAATAATAATAATAATAATAATAATAATAATTATTATTATAAGTATTTTACTTTGTTTTATAATATAATAAAAAGTATCATAGTTATTATTATAAAATACATGCACATGTTGCGGGTAGCAGTAACGAGATACTGTCTATATCATACAGTAAATATAATAAAAGTTATTATAACAATATTGTATGTAATATGTAGATGTATTAAAGTGTACGTAAAGTTCTGGTTTCCTGTACTAAAATGATTATTCACTGTTACTTCATGGTTACTGTGTCTATGTCGAATGAAAAAAGTTTTCAAAAGAATATGATAAAGTATCATGTTACTATTTAAATAAATAATAATAAATTGTTGTTATTATTTATTTTAAAATAACTTGGTATAAGTTAATAATCGGACAGTAGAAACCTGAATTAACTCATGATCAATCGTCAAAGTTTAATTTAGTTTATTTATTTAATTAACAGAATTTAAATTAATAATAATAATAAGTATTTTTATTAATTATTGTCTTGTGGTGAATAGTTATAGCCTTAGTTTCCTTTAATTTTGTTTGAGATTTTAAAATACGACTTGCGTGTCGTGCCTTTCTCTTAATCTCTTGATGTAACTTTTTTTCTCATCTCATTCCCTTGTATGTAAAACGAGTATTCTTTTATGTAATGTAAACATAATTGAGAAAAGGAAGAAGACAAGATTGAAAGAGGACAACCATGGAGGTCTAGCTTAGAGAAACATAGATCGTTATTAGGTTAAGCTTGAGTTCTCTCATTGGCTTGAGAGAACAACTGCGCTAGGGGCCATAATTGTATCATTTTATATGTATGTTGATGCATATGTTTATATGTTTATGCATGTGAGAGACGATTTGCATGTTAAGCCGGTGAGATCAAACTAATTAAAATTCCCTCAAATTAAATATAAAGTTTAAGCTTTCCATGTTTTGGCACTCATCATGACTAGTGTCGAATAATATAGATTTCTCCTAATGTGAGGTGCATGTCCTATATTAAGTAAGATGCGATGGGATAAACGTAATATCCAATTGCAAAAACACTGGGTCAAACTTAACTAAACAAATAATAATAATATCATAAATGTTTAGAAGAAAAAGTTGGGAATGATTCATATGATGGATTGGAATATGGAGTTATTCACCCAACTGAAAATATTTGAGAGTTGTATGAGATACAATTGGAAGGAGTTCCTACTTAAATAACCTAGTTTTGTGTAATCATCTTAACGTTGACTTAAAACAAAGTGAAATATGGATCTCGACTCATTAGAAAATCTTCCAACTGGATTTTTCGAATCAAATGGTGAGGGTCATTTGGTTTGAGTAAAAATAGTCGGGAGCATATTTAATTAAATTCCTAATTGAATATGTTTTAATAATACTAACATCTTCATAATCTTTATGTAGATTACCATGACAACAAACACCTCTAACAACATTTTACGATCAATCTTTAACAAGGAAAAATTGTCTGGAACAAATTTTCTAGATGACACCGAAATCTGAAGATTGTCCTCAAACATGACAAAAAGTTGTATGTCTTAGAGACACTTGTTTCTGAAGAGAAACCTCCCTGTTCTGCTCCTAAGGCCGAAAGAGATGCTTATTAGAAGCATGTCGATGATGCCAATGAAACCTCTTGCCTCATGATGGCTACCATGAACTCGAAATTGCAAAAGCAACACGAGAACATGGTAGTGTTTGATATGATCGGACATCTGAACATGTTCTATCAAGAACAGACTAGGCATGAGAGTTTTGAGGTTTCAAAATCCCTTTTTCATAGACATTTAACTGAGGGAACCCTTGTAGGTCCTCATGTGCTCAAGATGATTAGGTATGTGGAGAACCTTGAAAGGTTAGTGTTTCCTGTTGGAAAGGAACTTGCAACTCATTTGATCTTGCAATCGTTGCTACAGAGCTTCAACCAATTTGTCCTGAATTTCAACATGAATGACATGGGCAAAAGTCTTCAAGAATTGCTAAGCATGTTAAGAACCGCTGAGCAGAACATGAAGTCAAAAGGGAAGTCTGTTCTGATTGTCAATAATGGAAAGAAGCTGAACAAAAGGCCCACCAAGCAGGTTGGTAAAGGGAAAGGCAAGGAAGTTTCTAAGCCTAAACCTATTGTTGATGCTTTGAAGCCCAGTGAAGGCATAGCAAAGGAGGGAACTTGCTTTCATTGTGGTAAGACCGTACATTGGAAGAGAAAGACCCAAAGTACCTAGAAGATAAGAATAATGGAGTAAAGACTTCAAATTCAGGTATTTTTGTTATTGAAATTAATTTATCTACTTCTGCATCATGGGTATTAGATACTAGATGCGGTTCTCACATTTGTACCAATGTGCAGATGCTAAAAAGAAGTAGATATTTGGAAAAAGGTGAAGTTGACCTAAGAGTTGGCAATGGAGAAAAGGTTATTGCTTTAGCCATATGAACTTATGTTTTGACTTTACCTAGTGGTTTAATAATTCAGTTAGAGAACTGTTATTATGTACCTGCAATTAGCAAGCATATTATTTTCGTTTCTTGTTTGGACAAGTTTGGTTTTTCATTCATAATAAAGAACAATTGTTGCTCCATTTATTTGAATGATATATTCTATGCTTCTGCACAAATGAACATTGGACTGTATGTCCTTGATCTTGAAATTCCAATTTATAACATTACTACTAAAAGGATTAAACCTAATGAGTTAAATTTAAGTTACTTTTGGCATTGTCAATTAGGCCACATAAATGAGAAATGAATTTCCAAACTCCATAAAGATGGACTCTTTGACTCTTTTGATTATAAATCATATGAGACATGCATATCTTGTTTCATTGGAAAGATGACAAAGTCCCTATTCACAAGAAAAGGTGAAAGGGATAATGATCTTTTGGCCCTCATACATATTGATGTATGTGGACCACTGAACATACCAGCCATAGGAGGTTTTCAATACTTCATCACATTTACTGATGATTTCAGTAGATATGGTTATGTGTATTTAATGAAATATAAATCCTAGTCATTTGAAAATTTCAAAGAATTTAAAATAAAGTACAAAACCAACTATGCAAGAATATTAAGTTCGATCAGACCGAGTGGTGAATATTTAAGTCTTGAGATTTGTGACCATCCAAAAAGTATGTGAGATTATATCTCAACTTACTCTTCTCGGAACACCACAGTGGAAGGTGTATCCGAGAGAATAAACTAAACCTTGTTAGATATGGTTCAATCTATGATGAGTCAAACCAATCTTCCAAACTCCTTTTGAGCACACACTTTATTCACAACAACTTGCACACTTAACCACGTTCCATCTAAAATGGCTGAGAAGACACCATATGAGATATGGAGTGGTAAGAAACCACATATGTCTTACATGAAGATTTGGGGTTATGAAGTTTATGTGAAACAATAAATTTCAACAAAGCTTGAGCCAATATCTGGAAAATGCTTATTTGTGTGGTATCCTAAAGAAATAAGAGGATATTACTTCTATAATCCTTTTAAGGACAAAGTGTTTATCCCTTGAAATGGAGTTTTCTTGGAAAATGACTTTATTCCAAAGGAGTCAGTGGGAGGAAAGTAGAGCTTGAAGAAATTCAAGAATCACAAAAACATTGATACACCTATGGAGGAACTAGAGTAGGAAACACAAGTAGTTATGGAAGATCAACATGCTCAATTAGAACAAGACTAGCATAGATCAAAGAGGATACATCACCATCCTTAGAAATATGGTTATCTCGTAATTGAAAAGTGATGTACTACTCAAGGATCAAAATGAGCCTTGTATCTACAGGAAAGTTAGTGGGAGCATGATCATCATCCTGATATTATATGTAGATGACATATTACTCAAATCTATTTATGTGTTTTGCTTAAATGGTGGTGCTTTGAGCTTGAAAAGTTCAAAGATGAGTACAGTTTTTATTTCTACAACCAAAGAATAGTGTATTGTTTCCTTAAATGTAACAAAGGAAGTTGTTTGGATCAAGAAGTTCATTATGAACTTTGCATAGTCCATAGCATTGTGGATCCTATTGATCTCTATTGTGATGACATTGGTGTTATCACACAAGCTAAGGAACCTAGATCTCACCAATGATCCAAACACATACTTAGGCGATATCACCTTATTTGAGTGATGATAAATAAGGGAATGTGAAGATGTGAAAGTACCTACACTTGATAATATTGTTGACCCACTAACATAGCCTTTTGCACAGCAGAATCATAATAGCAATACCAGATCTATGGTATAATGGGTATGCCTATCTGGCTTTAGTGCTAGTGGAAGATTGTTGGTGTAAGCCCGGGAGGACATTACTTTTGGTACTTGTATCAAATTATTTATTAATAATAAAAGGAATTTCTTTATTATATTTGCTTTTCCAAAATAATAAAGTCTCTAGAATAGTTAGTCTGTTTAATGAAATGTTAAGTGTGACTTAATCATGAGATCTCATTAAACATAAGGACGATATTCTTAAAGTATCTGTAGTCGAGCTTTATTGTGAAGTGGGATAACATTAAAACATTGAGATTATTATCTAGATAGACTGATGATCACTTCTCATGGACCATGGATAAGGAGTTATCAAGTCTTGACATAGGTATAAAAATTATGAGTAATATTTATACTGGATTGACCCGTTATGAGAATACTACGTAGAATGCTATACAAAGTTTCATAAGTTATTCTCATGGTGATAGTGGCGTATATCATCCTTCCACCTGAAACCACTATGTATCCTAGATGTAGAGTCAATTAATTTATTGATGATCAAACGTTATCCGTAACAGGATGACCATAAAGACAGTTGATGGGTACTTTACGAAGCATGCTGAGGGACATGAGTGACCTAGATGGAATTTTCTCATCCTGCGTAACAGGATAAATGTCTAAGGGTCCAATATTGAACTGGACAAGGGTGATACGATCTATGTCCTGTGTTTAATATAGGCATAATGTCAAAAAGGGTAAATGTACACACAAACATTATCACAGAAGAGGTTTTGTCAGATCACATGAAATTTTCGTGACTTGGGTAGCAGTGATGTGTTGCTAGATACCACTCACTGTTTATTATATTAAATGTATGATTTAATATAATTTCCAACGCTACGAGAACCTACAGGGTCACACACATAAGGACATATTGATGAGAGATATAATAAATAAGGAACATCGTAAGATACTGTGTACTTGAGAGAATTATGGAACACCGTAAGGTACAATACACTTAAGTGAAATATGAGACATCATATAATATAATAATAGTTATTATTATTATTATTATTATTATTATTATTAATTTTTATATTTTTTATAATAGTTATAAAATATAATAATAAAGTATGTTTATTATAATAATAATTATTATAATAATAGTTATTGTAATAATAATTATTATAATAATAAAAATATTATTATTATTATATGGATCACTTAAGTTGGGCCTTTTAGCTTGAAGCCCACACAAGTGATTCTATAAATACAACCCTTATGCATAAGCTTTATCACTTGATGAAATCAGGGCTTGTTATACCCTGGCCGTATTTCTCTCTCTCACTCAAAGCCTTTATTTGTAACAGCTAGCACTGAGACTGAAGGTTGTATGTTTGTGTGGACTGAGTAGAGGCGTTGTTCTTCATCAACACTCGTGATCACTCACCCAGATATGCATCAAAGTTGTTAATTACCACAAGAGGTAATCATTCTATCACTGGCCATATATAATTCGTAAGTATCAATTAAAGTGAAAATTTTAATTTCTGCTGCACCTTGTGTCGCGATTTCCCTTCAATCTGTACTGCCACATGAATATAATCAAGTGACTGAGGGATAAGAAGAAACAATTGACGAAGTCAAAATGGCCAGACATAGCCCAGTTTTCTACTATGTTATGAATAATGGAGCGGTGGAAGAATAAAATACGTTCTTCGAGTGCCCTGATTCAGGTATAAAGAATTATCTCAAGCCCATATTTATTAGGGGTAAAGTGCAGAGCATGGTAATAAACAAAATCCTGATTGATGGAGGAGCAACGGTTAATTTAATTCCACAATGCATGCTCCGAAAGATAGGGATGTTTGATACGGACCTCAAACCTCACAACATGGTCCTATCAAACTATGAAGGAAAAGTGGGTCACACCTTGGGTGTAATCTAGGTTGATCTCACTGTGGGTTACATTACAAGACCCACCATATTCACGGTGATTGTGTCGAAAGCAAACTGCAATCTACTACTAGTCTGTGAATATATACATGGCGTGGGGGCAGTTTCATCATCATTGCACCAAAGGGTGGCAATATGGAAAGAAGATGGGATTATGGAGAACCTAGATGTGAATCAAAGTTATTATATGGTGAAGATCAACCATGTTGTCATAAATAACTTTGATAGGAACTTAGCCAACATAGGCCTATGCACTTCTGCAGATGCTGCATACTCCCCAACGAACAATGCCCTTTACTTCCTCACGCCACACCCAACCCATGGATTTCACTGGATAGGGAAACAATGGGGGAAGAAAATGATGTTGAGGGAATACCTGGACTTCGAGCAACTGGATGGAGTGACGAAGATGGTAATGATGTCTATGTCAAGTTACTTCATAATGATTTCGGCTTACTTAGCCGAAAATAAATTAAAATCGACCTTTGAGGGACCCGAGATCAACTTCTAGATAGAGCCCCTGTCGAAATAAAATTCATGGAGGAAATAGACCAGAGGCTAGATGAAATCTATGCCAAAGAGCCTTTGAGATTTGAGAAGGATCCGACTGCAACAAGTACGAAGATTATGGCGCAAGATCCTCTCGAAGAAGTGGATTTGAGCGATGGGCCTACTAAAAGACCCACGTACATCAGCGCCAAACTCAACTCAAACGAAAGACAAAGTGGTCCAGTTTCTAAATAAATACAAAGACTGCTTTGCTCGGGACTATAACGTAATTCAAGGGATGAGAAGAGACCTGGTCGAATTGAAGCTACCTATAAAGGATGGCAAGAAGCCCATCAAGTAGACTCCGAGAAGATTTACACTAGAGATTCTGTCGAAGATAAAGGAAGAGATAGAAAGACTCCTCCATTGAAAATTCATCAGGACTCTAAGGTATGTCAAATGTATTGCAAATATAGTACATGTTATTAAAAAGAATGGATCCTTAAGGGTTTGCATAGATTTTTGTGATTTAAATTTTGTAACCCCAAATGATGAATATCCAATGCCTATGGTAAAAATGTTGATTGATTCAGCCGCATGCTAGGAGTATCTGAGCATGCTTGATAGACACTCTGGGTACAATCAGATTTTCATTGTTGAGGAAGATGTGACCAAAACAAATTTTCGATGCCCAGGGGCATTAGGAACCTATGAATGGGTGGTTATGCCTTTTGGATTAAAAAATGTTAGGGAAACTTACCAAAGGGAAATGAATTTAATATTTCATGATTTCATTGAGACTTACATGCAGGTTTTCATGAATTCAATATTCCAGAATCAATTACCACAGGAGTAGATATTATCAATTCAAAATAAATCCCTAGCTAAATCGGTGAGAACTCTTCGACTAGGTTTATCCTCACTATTAATCATTCAAATCATCTGATTGATGTCTCCAGGTAACCTTATTGATGACAGTAACCTTATTATGGTTCATTTTTTCCAATCACCTGATTAATGTTTTTCAGTAACCTTACCGATGCTAGTAAACTTATTGTGAATCATGTATCCAATCACCTGATTGATGTTTTCTGGTAACCTTACTGATGCCAGTAACCTTACTGTGGTTCTATTTTCCAATCACCTGATTGATGTTTTCTGGTAACTTGACTGATGCCAGTAACTTACTGTGGTTCATTTTTCCAATCAACTGATTGATGTTTTCCGGTAACCTTACCGATTCAGTTAACCTTACCGTGGTTCATTTTTTTCCAATCACATGATTGGTGTTTTACAATAAACTTACTATCTTGATTGCTTTTCCGTAACCCTACCGATGTTAATGGCCTTACTATGTTTGTCTCTCGGTAACCTTGTTGATGCCTATTATCAAGTTGTTCACCAAGTCAAACCCAATGCCCGTTTGGAAAATCTTTTCAAAATTCACTATCGTCTGGTAGCATACATGCAAGGCAACAGTTTAACTGTAAATAACATGTGTCTTGCATTAATAAATTATCACATAACTTCATCTATCAATTTATTCGTAGGAAACCCTACAATCAATGAGCAACCTCATGCAATTCTATCAACATTCCATTAAAGTACAAACAATCTCATACATTTCCCACTAGCATTTAAGCGTAAGTAACCTCATGCATCTCGTTCATAACATTTAGTTCATCTGACATACAAAAATTATATCAAAAGGCGAATTATAAAAAACATTCATAATACTTATACATACAAAATACATATCAATCACATCATCATTGGGCATCATACATAAACCTGGAAATTAAACATTGCATTCAACCACAAGGCCCAAGAATACTACGAAATATCTTAAGGCTTAGCTAAGACACCTGCGCAAATAAAAAATTCAAACCTTATCTTGAACACCGATAGTTACCTCAGTTGGAAATAGACACAACATTTAAAGGTACCACGACTATAAATTCACTAAGTGGTATATCTGCGATTTATATTTCGACTTAGTCGTCCAAGTTCGATTTTCAAGTTCAAGTTTAAAATTAATTTTCCCGTATAATTTATCCACTAGGTTGTAATAAATAGGCAAGGCTACAGTATAACTCGCTATGTTAGTATCGAAGCTTTAGCTAGTTTATTATCAAACCCTTTTCTAACTCTATTATGTTAGTCTCTTGGCATAAATAGAGTAGACACACGCATTATATATCCTCTAGGTAGTAGTAGATATGTGAATCATATATAACCTTAAGCTCCTGAGTAATGATAAGTTATTTTCCAAAATTTTGATCTTATTGGATTAATCCCTTGGTATGAATAAGATTGACATTGCGTCATTTATCCTCTAGGTTGTGATAAATGTTGTAAATATGTGTTTCCGCTTACTATGTTAGTCTCGAAGCTTTAGTAAGTTTATCCTCAGATCTTTTTCAACTCCATTTGTTTAGTCCCTTGTCATAGATGGAGTTTATACCTATGTTACTTACCCCTTATGTTATGGCGAGAACGTAAAATCAGCGATATCGACCCTTCTTATGTCTATTGATTTAGTCCCTTGGCAAAATAGACATGTGAACCCACACTTTAAGTATTGATGAGTTATCTGCGTCATCATTGTCCTTATTATTTTTTGGTTTATTGTACAGTTTATCTTTTAATATTTTTGGTCGAAATTTGGGGTCTTCCAATATTTAATAACCCTCTGATTCGAACATGCAAGAACTTCGTATACTCGCACACTTCAATCGAAGAATAATTAAATAAGGGAAGTTGTCGTACCCCAAATTTTTCCTGTATTTGTGCTAACAGTCAAATTTATTTTATTAAGTATACTTAGTCATTTTACTACTATTTTTTTGAGCTATCATAGTTGTTTAAAATATTTTATTCTAATACTAATATTTATTTATATTATATTTAACTTAGATATAGATAAAATCAATTGGTTTTTTATTTTATAAACTTATGGTAACTTTTTATATATTTATTGGGCCCAACATCTAAAATTAATTAAATAGCCCATTAGGTTTGTTAAGGGGCCCTTGCTGAATTTATCATAAGTTTTAGTTATTTTATCATTTTGGTTGACTAGAGTCAACATTTCAAAATTATTATTTTTCTTTACAATTATTCAATTTTTATTATTTTTGTTATAGAAATAAGTATGTATATCTATATTTCGTGTTAAGGTAGACCCGAGGTCAACATTTTGTAATTTGTGTCATTCATTTTATTAGTTAAATATTTTGTTTTATTTAGAGATTAGTTGACTAAGCCAACTAGGGTTTTAACCCTTGTATGCAAGCTGCACCCAGATCAAATATGTCTTCAACCCTAAGACAACAAAGCCCAATTTCCAAAAATGCAAAATCAAATCAGAATTAGAGAGATTGTAATTTTTATTGATATTGATACGATTCAAATACATATTCTGTCCAGGTTCATAACAAATTACAAACCCTAATTGTTGTACCCCAAAATTTTCCCTTCCATTTTTGAATACAATTGATTCAAGACACCTCCTCGTGATCCTAGGGTTCTAAATTACTCAAGAATACTCAAGGGTTTGAGCATACAAGCACCTCTCCTAAGCAATTGACCTACAAATAGGGTTTTCTGTTTCTCAAAGAAAATTGAGCTTCTAATGCCTCAAGTGGATTCCATAATTCCTCATATTCTTCAAGGTACCCTCATGACAAATTTTAAGCCTTGCATCACAAGTTTGCTCAGTATTAGTCAGATGATTGAAAATCAATTGTATTGGACAAAAAGTCAACTTTGACCAATTGACAATCAAACTTCAATATTTTTGGTCAACACCAATATTTTAAAGTCACATTCATCATTTGGTCAAAAGTTGACCATGATTCATTAAGAAAACTCAAGACTCATCAAAAGTTAAAAGTTACCAAACTAGGGTTTCCTATAGGAGAAGTCAACTAAACTTTTACCAAGCATAACTTTCACATGCTTCATCAGAAAATTCTCAACCAAAGCCTATCTTGAAGGAAATTCAATTCTCTATAACTTTTCCTCTCTAGGCTCAAGTCTAAAAATGCTTCGTTTAAGAGATATGAGCCAAAACATTATAGGTCATTTTAAAAGTCAACAAAAAGACATTTTTTGTCAAAGCAACTTACATCAAGATAAAGACTTAAAATGAAAAAATGACCAACACACGAGTTGTGGGGGACATCTTGAGCTTTCCAAAAAGTATGAGATCAACTTCATATGGCAAAAATTGAGAGAGTTATGATTGGTGCAAGTTGAGCAATTTTGAGAAAATGCATGAAGTCCACTTTGAGAAAAATTGCATTTTTGGGCTAATGGGCCTATGTTTTTAGGTTCAAACGTGTTCATGACATGTTTAAGGACCCATAAGTCCATTCATGCATTATCTTTTATTTTTATTTCATTTTTTTTATTTTTATTCATTTAAAAGAAAAATAAATCAAATAAAATAGTAAATTAATGGACCAAGGCATGTGAGCTTTTGTTTTGGATCATTTTGAAGCCCAAGATCACATATCCAACTTGCTAAAACCGTGTGAGTTCAAATATGGCAAGAATATTCAAATTTGGAAGCTTGAAAAACATGTTTTATTCTTGTTTGATTTGGCTTTGATTGCATAAGATTCTTTCCATATCTCTTGACCTAGTGCACTCTCCTATATATACCTAATACATTCAGATAAAGAGGGACACGAAATTCTGCCTCAAAAGTTAGTTTAAAAAATCTCCAAAAATTCAAGAATTAGGGCATATTCGAATTCTATTTTTCAGTGGTACTCAATCCAAACCAAGGACTGAACTATCATCCTGACATTCCCATGAACACGCCCAGATCAAGAACCAAGCAATTGCACGCCCAAAATCATCATACTCACACTCACTATTTGGGTAGGGTTTTGAAAATTCAAATATATTAATTTATGCATGCTTAACTGCTTTTGTGTGTCCAAACATATTCTTTAGGATGATTAGAACATGTTTGAGCTAAAACATGCAAGGTTGAGTGCATGAATCATGACTTGCCATTACTAGGGCATAGTCACAGTGAAGCTTCAAATCGCTACTTACAGGCACTTTCAGACTAAACAGAGGGTGCCATTCAATTCACATACCTCAAATTAGGGGGGGGTCATGATCTTTATTTCCATTGATCCATCATGTTCTTGTAGGTCCAAAAATTTCCTCACCGGAGAAGAAGGAGTTGACCACCGTGAGGGGTGGTCAGACTCACTGGTTTACAGACGTGGCAAAAAGAAATAACATTATTGGTTCATTTAAATTATGATCCATGCACTCATTTTTGATATTTGTTTTCCAATATCTGACTCTGATTTCATTTTAAATGTTTTGTTATTTATATTATAAACGCACAACACATATGACTTGGTGGTAAGGGACGTGACTTATGCTACAGAGGGCGTGGGTTTGATCCCAGCCTTTTGACAATTTTTTTCCTTTATCAGAATCAAATGCAGGTTTATCTTATGTGATTTAGTTTGCATATCAATAACACAAACACCAATTGGCCCAATGGAAGGAGGTCATGCTTTTGAGACAAAGGGGGTGGGTTCGAGCCCCACCCTATACATTTCTATTTTTCTGCTTTGTTTCATATTTCTTTAACTCTTTTCTTTTTTAAACTAAATTAACAATTAAACCAAAAATGCACAAGAATTAATTTCTAACGTTTTAGATTTTAGGAATTTAAAAATAATCTTTCTAACATTTTTGTTTATTTTTTCCATTTATTTTCTTAGACGAATTGTATAGGATGTACAAATAATGTAATAGCTTAGTTTAAACTTCTCACAAATTTTTTACTATTTTATCTGCCCCAAAGCCGTGTAATAGCATAGATTTACATTCTCGATTTATCTTTTTTCCTTTATATGCTTGTATATATATACAACTTCTAGTAAATAAGCTTATATGATAAGAATAAAATGAATAGGTAGATAACTCCTAACTAATCAAGATAATATAATTGGACTGAATCACCCTTGCACAGATGCACCTCTAAGGTAATTCCCTCTTGTTGCCTTCGAATAATTGGTCATGTCCCTCGAAAGTAAGGGTACTTTAGCAAAGACCCTCGGTTAAATCATCATAGTCCCTTCAAATAAATATCATAGTCCCGCGATGTCCCTCGAGTTACCTACGAAAAATGATCAGTCCCTTGTTGCCTACGAATAATATGATGACAGTCCCTTCGAATTGCTAAAGTATCCTTACAAGTTGCTTTCAATGACCATTTGATGACCCTTCGCATGTCCCTTCACGTCCAATAGATAGGGCTACCTACCAACTATTGGTACGGATAACACTATCTCTAAAGGAGAAGAAAAAGAATAAGAACGACCTTAAGTGGGTAAGCACTTTTAATCGCTTGCTCACAACTCTTTTCTAAAAACTGAACATTTCACACATCACCTTTTCAAAACAAACATTTTCAAACACTTTGTACGCGTTATTGAGGACTCATACAAGAATCATTACAAAGTTAGCTGTACTTTGGCTTTTCAAAAATATTTTCAAACAAATCACACACATAAAGCAAATTTTCAAAACTGAGCTAGTGATTAAGAGCCCGTAGATAACTACGGATGAAAAGGGTGTTAACACCTTACCTTTTCATAACTTACCCCCCGAAATCAAAATCTATCAAGTTCTTTCCTGTTCTTTTCAGCCTTTCCTTATATTGGATAAAAGAAAACTTGATGGCGACTCTTGCTAACCGCAACATTTGCGATAAAACGCTAAAAAAGTCAGTTCTCCCACCGTATTACACTAATCTAAAATCTAACAAAATATAATTCTATTTTTACAATCAAATCAAATTACAATCAATCTAACCTAATCTAATGAATTGTAACAACAATCATACCTAAATATATTTCCTAATTAATCTATTCCTAAGGCCTATAAATACCATAAGCTAATACAATGAAGGGGAAGGGATATTTGAAGATTAAGAAAAAGAAGGAAGATTGGAGAAGTTGAATCCTATAACGCCTGTAATTTAATTAATTATTTAATTAAATTATTTTTAGAATAATTGTGAAGATGTGTTGTGATTAGTTGGATTTATTTATTCTATTAAGTGGTGGAATAATATTAGAAGAATGATAGTATTATTTGATGTGGGCTTGTTTTAAGGATAGAAGTAGTAATAAGGGGGTGTAGTAGTCTTAAGCCCATTAAGGTATTTTGAGAATAATAGGTTATTTTATTACTATTAGAAATAATAAGAAAAGAAGAAGCAGTAAGAAGAATAAGGGTTAGAGAAAGAACGTGAAAGCTGTTGGAAAAGAGGAAAGATGCAGAACGGGAATTCAATCGGAAAAGTATAGAGCAACCTCCAATCCAAGGTAAGGGTGGGGTTCTGACTCTATAATAGGGTTTATGATGATTGGTTTATGGGATTAGATGTGAAAATGTTGTCTTGTTCATGATTTGAATGTATATGATGTGGTATGATGAAAATCGATGATTGAAAGATGAATGATGATGTCCCAATGCTGTATATTTGATGTAGAATTATAGGATAATTGTAATTGATGATTATCTATGATTAGATGATGTTTTTAGGGCCTAAAGTATGGAACCCGTAGTGAAAACATAGAGAAATCGCAGAAAATATCCTTAGCAGAGCAGTATGTGTCGACCCCAAACGTTATGTGTCGATACAAGAAGGATTTTAGACTCAGGATGAGTCGACATGAAGGAGTCATGTGTCGAAACATGAGGGCTTTCAGACTCAGGATGAGTCGATACGTAGGAGCATGTATCGATACATGCAGTGTTGCAGTCTCAGTATGATTCGACAAAAGAGAGTATGTGTCGACTCATGTAGCATGTTCAGTTCAGTACGCATCAACCCAGGGCATTATGCGTCGATCCATGTTGTCTTATTTTTGGCAGAATCGTTTGGAAAAGGCTGTAACTTGAGTTTTAGGACTCCGTTTGAGGTTTCGTTCGAAGCGTTGAATAGCTAACGCGATGCAATTCATTCTTAAGGATTAAAATGAAGAATAGGAAGGATAATACCAGTATCCAAATTAGGATTTGAATTAGTTTCCGTGTTGATTGCTATGTTGATTTTTGTGAAGAATGATGAGGATGATATGATTATAGATTGTTGTTTGGGTTGTAACAGTAGGATTAATGATGATAATGATGTAGTATTACAGAATAGTGATATGTAGAGGTTTGGTAATTTAGAAGTGAGACTTAGATGACTAATTATTTATAGACAATATTATTGTTGTAGGCCTATGGCCAACATTGCGAATCTGACGAGTTACTGTCGTATTGTTGTATGGCGGAATTGTCGATGAAATGATGTTTGTTGAATTATGATGATAAATGATGTTTGATGCATGTTGATAATAAATGATGTTGATGAATGATGTTGATGAAATATGTTGAGATGCCTCTAATAATTGGCATCTATTAAGGTGTAGGATTATAGCCAATGATGATGTTTGTGTTGAGATGTTGTTAATTGTGGTGTTGTCATTACATTCATGATTGTGTCGCATACATTGCATTTCAAGATGGAGCTTATGCTCGTTAAGATGGCCTATATTGGTGAATATTAAGATGAAGGCTTATGCCTTGTTGATGCCTCTATTTATTGGCAGATTTTTAGGATGGGAGTTCTGCTCAAATGGTACCACATGCATTTGTATTGCATAGTATTGAGTCGCATTATATGATTGCATAAAGAAGTTGTGTATTAATGTGGTGAATGTGTATTATTGTTGGTATTTCCGTTGCAATTATTGTTGACTATGAGATGATAAGTGGTGATGTTATGTGATCTAATTTAATATATTAATTATCATACGTTATATTATATTGTTAGATATCTCACCCCTTCTGTTTAAATGTTACCCTTACGTTGGTAACATGCAGGTAATCGAGAGTGAAGGCTATCTACCTTCAGTAGTTCGAGTCAGTGTCATTTCTCTGATATGTAACACTCGGGGGGATGAATGCTTGTTGCTTTTAATTATTAATTATTTCAGTTGTTGAACTTTAATTTGATTGTTACGAAGTATGTGTTATTTTAAAGTTGCTGTAACGATGGATAAAGGTGTTATTAAGAATTCTGCTGCGTAGATGTTTAAATTGTTGAATTAAGAGATTTAAGTATTATGCTGATGGTTCATCCGAAGTTTAAAGTGTTACGTATCCACGATGAATGCAATGTGTTTTTAAAGATGAATTTGTGGCATCCTGATTCGAATTTGCATGAATGTTTATAACTCTAATTTTCATATATAATTTCCGGGTAGAATTGGGGTGGTACAAAGTTGGTATCAGAGAAAAGGTTGGTCCGACCTTGTCGTCAAGTCGTAGTTGTCTAACAATCGAGTATTGTTAATTTGAGTTCTAACCGTTGTTTATGTTGTAGTGAGAAGTTTAGATGGCTAGAAGGAATGATGCTGCACTTGCTGCTTCTTTAGAAGCAATGGCTTATGCGATGGAGAATCAACCGAATAATGACAGGAATGTTGGATCTCGTAGTTTGGCGACTTTCCAGAGAGAGAATCTGACTACCTTCAAGGGAAAGTATGATCCTGACAGAGCTTTGGATTAGTTGAAAGATATTGAGAGAATCTTCTGTGTGATGGACTGCACTCCAGCGCAGAAGGTTCGATATGGTACTTATATGCTAGCAGTTGAGGCTGATGATTGGTGGCTAGAGACTTGTCAGAGATTGGAAGCTGCAGGTGAGAATGTCACTTGGGCTGTGTTCCGTAGGGAATTTTTGAGGAAGTACTTTCCTGAAGATGTTCATGGTAAGAAGGAAATTGAATTCCTTGAGCTGAAGCAAGGGTGTATATCGGTTGTTGAGTATGCTGCCAAGTTTTCTGAGTTGGCCAAGTTTTATCCGCACTACGTTGAGGCAGATGATGAGTTTTCGAAGTGTATCAAGTTTGAGAACAGGTTGCGCCCAGAGATTAAGAAAGGAGTTGGATACCTGAAGATCCGTGTCTTTGCTGATTTGATAGATAGCTGCAGAATTTATGAGGAGGATAATAATGCTCATTACAAGATTATCAGTGAGAAGAGGGGTAAGCACCAACAGAATCATGGTAAGCCTTATGATACCCCAGCTGGTAAAGGTAAACTGAAAGTTGCTTAGGGTCAGAGGACTAGTGGGGGAGATGCTCCTGCTGGTGAGGTTTGTTTTAAATGTGGGAAACCTGGGCGTAAGAGTAATGTGTGTACTACTGAAGTAAAGAGGTGTTTCCGTTGTGGTAAGAACTAACATGTTGTATCAGAGTGCAAGCATAAGGATGTGATTTGTTTCAATTGTAGTGAAGAAGGACACATTGGTAGTCAGTGTAAGAAACCGAAGAGGGTGCAGACAAGTGGTAAAGTGTTTGCTTTGGTTGAGGATCAGACAGCCGCTGAGGACAGACTTATCAGAGGTACATGTTTCATTAATAGTACTCCTTTAAGTACTATTATTGATACCGGTGCTACTCATTATTTTATTGCTGCTGATTATGTTGAAATATTGGGTCTTATGTTGTCTTATTTGAATGGAGAAATGGTCATCGATACTCTAACCAAGGGGTCGGTGACTACTTCTTTTATGTGTTTGAAGTGTCCCTTGTCGATATTCGACAGAGACTTTGCTGTTGATTTGGTTTGTTTACCATTAAGAGGTTTGGATGTGATTTTGGGTATGAACTGGTTAGAGCATAACTGTGTTCATATTAACTGTTATGACAAGTCTATAAGGTTTTCTACCCCCGAAGAAGAGGAAGATAGTTTGTTGTCTGCTAGACAGTTGAAGAAGTTAATGCAAGAGGAAGTACATATGTTCTCGTTGATGGCGTCGCTATCCGTAGAGACTCAAGCTATAATTGAGGAATTACAGGTGGTGTGTGAATTTCCTGAAGTTTTCCCTGAAGAAATTCCTGATGTCCCGCCGGAGAGGGAAGTTGAATTTACAAGTGATCTTGTACCTGGTACCAGACCTGTGTCTATGGCACTGTTGTACCCCAAAATTTGCCCTCCCATATCCTTCAAGATTTGTCAAGAATCATCTTCAAATGATTCAAGATTACTCAAAGATTGCACAGTCCAAATGCCTCCTAAGCCAGTCCAAATTAGGGTTTTGTTTCTTTCAAGTAATTTGAGGTTTTCAGTGGTCCAATCAAGTCCCATAGGCCTATATACATCCTCAAGCATCTACATGTCAAGTTTCAAGACTCACAATGCCAAATTGCACAGTCAAAAGCCCTATTTGATTCACAGTCAACTGTAGGGGTAAAATGGTCATTTTGCAGCCAAAAGTCATAATTTTTGGTCAACATCTTATTTTGAGTCCACAATCATCATTTGATCAAGTCTTGATCATGATTCTTCAAGAATGGCTCAAAAATCATCAAGGATGCAAAACTTACTATTTTTGGATAGTAGAAAAGTCAACTGTATCTTGACCAAGGCATAACTTTTTCATGGTTCCTCAGAAAAATTCCATCCAATGCTCATTTTGAAGGGTATGACATTTCCTACAACCCATCTTCACATTCCAAGTCCAATAAATGCTCTCACAAAAAGTTATCAATTTCTACATTATAGGTCAATTTCAAAAGTCAACAAAAATGCACTTTAAGTCAAAGACCATAACTTGATATTGGTAAATCCAAATGACATGGGACCAAAGGAATTAGTTAGAGGACTTCAAGACCTGTCCAAAATGTCCAAGAACATGTTCATATGATCAAAATTGAGCAAGATATGCGTTGGAGAAGTTGGGAAATTTTTGTGAATTTGCAAAAGTCAACTTTGCTCAAAATACTTTGTTTTTGCTAATGGGCCTCAAATTTCTTCTTGAAACTTTATCCAAGGCCTATGCACCACCCATTAAGCTTAAATTGATTTATTTTCTTATTTTTTATTAATTAATTGGATTTTTAATAAATTTTAATTCATTTAATTAATTTAAATTGTAGGAAATATCAAGATATGGTTTTTCAATCTTTTCATGAAGCAAATATGACCTAAAAGAGCTGGCAAATTCGTGTGCACATCAAGGGGACAAAAATCTCCAAGTTTGGCAAGTTTTTCCAATCAAAAATATTGAAAAATATTTGATTTTCAATCAAATATACAAACATCAATTCCATGGATTTCTTGGCCAAGATTTAACCTAATTCCATTCTACTATAAGTACACAACCTAAACCTAATGCCATGGAGGTGAAAATTGCTGCAGAAAAGACATAAGCATATTGAAGAAAATCAAAGAAAAGTGAAAACTGTTTTTTGCATTTCAACACGATTCAAAGCTTTTTCTTGTTTCTAATACCTTGCAGGAACTCCCAGGGACCTTTTGCAATCAAAATCATACGCTAGAACTCAAGAAATCCTCAAGAACGAACCCACGATTTGCATACTTTTTTCATAATTGAAACTCAGGATTCATGCATATTTGATATGATTTTTTGTTGGTTTTGCATTGCTAGCACTCACAAGAAACTAATGGTATTGGTTAATTGGATTATAGCGCCCTAAATCAAAAGATACCATTGACAAATTCTAGGGTTCCGAAGCTTTGATTTTGGGGCTTTATTATTCAGGAAAAATTGGACCCTTTAAGACCCATGGTTGAATTCAGGAGACTCAGACGATTGCAAAACCACCCTCGCGAAATATTTATGTAGCCTAGGGAGCTAATCGCTATTTTTCCTTATCATAGTTTGTGGGGGTTAAAAACCCCCGCTATCTATTTGTTATTTGCAGGCTTCAGCGAAGGAGATGAAGACGTGTTGCTTCATGGTTGGTCCATTCAAAAAATAACGCGCGCTTTTATTTGTTTCCAGCATAATTGATCTTTTTTTTATATATTATGTTCATTGTCCATCATAATTACAAAAGCAAGCAAATGGCTCAGTGGATGGTGTGCTGGCTATGTATCATTGGGACCTGGGTTCGATTCCCAGGTCCACCCAAAACCATTATTTGTTATTTTTCTTCACCTAATCACGTGCAGGTTCCAAAGGCAGGTTCACCATGTGCCTCCAATCATCCAAATGCCAAGTGGCTGGCAAAGCAGATCCAGTGGCCAAAAGGAGAGGATCACCATGTTCCCAGTCAAGGCACACTCTGGACAATTCAAGAAAGTCAAACAGGCTGAATAACTTAATGGGCCAGAATTGCTTTCTAACCCCTCATGGACCAGCATACCCCCCTGGTTTATTATTTTTATTTTTATTTTCTTTTCCTTTTAATTTCTTTTATTAACTATAATAATAATAATTATTTAACTCACAAATTATTATTTTCATAATAAATTCAGAAACCTAAAATTTTATTATTATTATTATTTATTAATTTCAATTATTATTTTGTAAATAAATTCTAACAAATTAATTTAGTTTAATTAGGTTTAAATTTTAACTTTTTTTACAATAAATAAAATTAGCCTAGAGTTAGGGTTTTGATAATTTTAATTTCTTTTTATTTATTTCATTAAACATAAAAAACACCAAAAAATACTTTTTTCTTTTAATTATTTAATTAATTAGTAAATTAGGTTTAATATTAATTAATTGCAAAAAAGGGCCAAAATTCCATTCTTTTCTCAAAAAGGGTCAAAACCCTAAGACTTTTCCCGATTCAATTTTATCGCGCGCATATTTATTCTTGATTATTTTTTTGATCATATTGATGTAACTGTTCCGAGAATGTAATAGTTAATTAGGGCTTTTATCGCTTTCTTCTATTTTCTCGCATTTACTTTTCAAGGGTTTGTTTTTGGCGATGTAAATACCCGACGCCTTGTAATAGCGTAGATTTACTTTCCACAATTTATTTTCCGCACAATTATTAACTGTTAACTATGCATGACAAGACTTGCCTGAAAAATAAAATCAACTCGTAGCTCACCATAAAAATGTACAAAGATAACATAAACTGAAACTCGACACACTCGCACATGCCACTCTTAGGGTACGCCTCACTTGGTTGCCTCTACGTGGTCATTGAGTATAGGGTGTTTTAGAGGTCGCCCTCCTGTCTAAAGATCAAAGTTGCCTCGAAACAGTTGCCTCGATAAAAAACGATCTAAGACATTAGAGTTACCGCTAAGGCGTCCTACCATTGCTTTAGTGACCACATGTCCCTATAATCGAATTGACCCGAAACTCCAACGACGGTGCTACCTACTTCTCAATAGTGGGATAGTACTGTCTAAAGGACATTTACACAGCTTAATTTCTTTTGAGTAGGTAGAGGTTCTCAGGTACTTGCTCTTTCAAAACAAAAAAACAAACTTTTCGCACCTACACTTTCAAAAAGTTTTCAAACAAATACTTCATACACTCTTGAGGACTGATACAAGAGTTACCTAGAAGTTTGCAAACTAAACTTTTTCAAAACCCACAAACACAAGAAAAGCAAACATTTTTGAAAACATAGTGAGCAAGTACCTAAGAGCCCGTGGATAACCACGGATAGAAAGGGTGCTAACACCTTCCCTTTCTATAATCTACCTCCCGAACCGAGAAACATCTCGAAAAGGAATTTTTCTGTGCTTTTGTCCTTTCCTTGTTGGAGAAAATAAAAGACGGTGGCGACTCTTGCTTACCGCGACATTTTGCTAAAACGCAAATGTGAACCAGCATTAAAAACAGTCAGTTCTATTCCCACCGATCACAGAACTGGCGACTCTGCTGGGGACACTTAATAAGTGAGGTGTACCTTAGGATTAGATCATTTTATGTTTTCAATTGAATGCTTTGTTTGATTTAATATTGTGGGCTTGCATCGGAGTTTCATAGATCCTAACCCGGATTTGGGGAATACCCTTTAGGTAGCATACACTGTGAGGGACCTGTCCGGCGTAGACCGACACGGGTGAAGCAGTAGCTACGTTGGTGTGACACCTTGGTCTGTACCGATATCCCTTGTGTTGGAACAAGGAGAATATGGGTCTTCTGAGGAGTCATTAAGCACCAACCGACCTTAGAACCCTAAATTGACCCAACTTGGCCATAGGACAGTAGCAGTATGCTACACTCATTGAGGCTAAACTCTCGCGATGGTTCTGGCCGCAAGAAAAGATTGCGAAGCTGGAGTTATTACCGATTGAGGGTAGTCAGTGATATTGAGATCCTCTAGAACCCGGTTACTATTTTCTAGGACAGGTCTTAACCAACGAAACTGAAAGAGGGTAGTACCTAAACTTCATGCTGGCCTAAACTCTAAGGGCTGTCTTGTGTGACTTGTGTGCCTTATCATGTTTGCCTTTGTGAATACTTGTGGTGTGCTTTATCATAACATCATACCATCATAACATTGCATGCATCCTGCATAAGGACTAACCCATTTCAAAGACAAGAGGGTTTCATCTTTGCTACTGTTTTGTAGGACATCATGATGCCTGTGCGAAGGAATACTATCCGGCTCAACTTTGTTCACCCACCTGATTTTCTTAAAGAATTGGTGGACAGGATTCCAAATACTTCTTCCTTCATCAAGAGGCATGGTTCTCTTCTCGGTTTAGTCACTTCAAAGTGGGACCAACAACTGATGAGTGTCCTGACCCAGTTTTATGATCCCCTATACCATTGCTTCACCTTTCAAGACTTCCAGTTGGTCCCTACCCTGGAAGAATTCTATGATTTGCTTGGTATCCCTGTTTTGGAACAGACCCTATTCACTGGTTGGGAAAAGACTCTTAGGCTTGAGGAGATTGCTGCAGCCCTTCCTTTGACCAACAAAGAGGTAATGGATAACTGGGTGACTAGAAGCGGAGTTAAAGGCTTTTTGGCTAAGTTTCTAATTGGTAAAGCTAATAGTTTCTGGAATGACTTAGACTTCAGGGCGTACGAAGACATTCTGGCTCTCTTAATCTATGGTCTGGTATTGTTTCCAAATCCTGATACTTTTGTTAATGTCAATGCCATAAGGATATTCATCTCTCGGAATCCGGTACCCACTCTCTTGGGTGATATCCTGCAACAACTCTATGCTCGTACTTCCCGAAGACGGGGAACTCTGTGGTGTTGTGCTCCTTTGTTAGTGAGGTGGTTTATTTTGCACCTCCCTAAGTTCATGCTGAAGAACAAAGAAGAAAGGGGCTGGGCTCATAGGTTAATGTCTCTCACTGATAATGACATCATTTGGACTCTCAGAGGTTTGGATGAGGTAGCTGTTATTGATCGTTGCGGAGAGTATCCTAATGTTCCATTGATCGGTACCCAGGGAGGAATCTCTTATAATCCATGTCTAGCCCTCCGTCAATTTGGAAGAGCCAGAAGAGCAGGGCCTCATGAGATGTTGGTACCTCACATCAGTTTTGAGTTTCAGGTAGACAGTGACGAGCTGCGTCGTAGATTCATCTGAGCTTGGGACAGAATTCACAAAGCTGACCCACATGAGTTGGGACTAAAGACTTCTCTGCCAATGGAATCCTACTACAGATGGGTCCGCATCCGTGCTCAGAAGTTAGGTATGCCATACGAAGCCGTCAGACCTATTATTCTTGAATTTCCTGATAGAGACGGGGTTCCTCCAACTGTACTCCCTCCTCAGATACCCACTGATGTTGATACACTAAAGAGGTCTTGGGTGCAACTACAGGAAGAACGGGATTCTTATCGGGAAAGGTTCAATGAACAGGAGCAGAAAATCCAGAAGCTGACCAAGCAATTGGAGAATGAGCGGATCCTGAATGACTATATCCATACTGAGAAGAAGAGGCCATGTGAGCACTAATGGGCTTTGGATGTTTCTTTTACAGCTTTTATTTCCTTTTCAGTATTTTCATTTATGTAACGCCTAAGGGCAATTTCTTGAACAATTTAAAGTTCGAATCTAATAAAGTGTGTTTCCTTTTTGTCTACAAAGTTAAATCCCGATTGTCTTTGAAAACATAAATCATACGCATTCCATTCATCATATGCATAACAGATACCCCTTTTTACAGGTCACTTATCTTCTTTGCTGTTTATTTCAGCAATCATCATGTCTTCTGAGCCTACTACTGAACAAGCTATCAAGGCCCTCCAGGCCCAGAATGCCCAGTTCCAAGAGTTGGTCATAAGCTTAGCCCAGGGTCAACAGGAGTTGAAGACTCTGATTCTGAAGAAGAAGAAGAAGAGGACTGTATTGTTCAACACTGGACGGAGGTTTAGGAATGCACTGCAAAATGAGGCTGATCTGGCTACTTCCTCTGTAGGGAAAGATAGTCCCCAAGGGGGAAGGGTTCCTAGTCCCGTGGTCTCCGACAACGAGACAGATTACAATGATGAACAGTACCCTCCTGCTGAGGACAGGTACAAACAGCTAGAGGACCGTTTAAGTGCTATGGAGATTCAACATGTGCCCGGGTTGGACTTTGGAGACCTAGGCTTATCCTCGGGGGTGGTGATTCCCCACAAGTTCAAGGCACCTGCTTTTTCAAAGTACGACGAGCTTCCTGTCCTAAGCTGCATCTCAGATCATATCTTTCATACTTATTAGGATCGGTTCGTAGTAGTGTTCATTGATGATATTTTGATTTACTCTAAGTCAGAAGAAGAGCATGCAGAACACTTAAGGGTAGTATTGCAAGTTTTGAAAGAGAAGAAGTTGTATGCAAGGCTGTCCAAGTGTGAATTCTGGTTAAAGGAGGTTAGTTTTCTTGGTCACGTGATCTCAGGTAGTGGCATTACTGTAGATCCATCGAAGGTTGATGCTGTGTTGCAATGGGAAACTATGAGGTCAGCTACTGAGATTAGAAGCTTTTTGGGATTAGCTGGTTATTATAGAAGGTTTATCAAAGGTTTTTCTAAGTTGGCACTTCCGTTGACTAAGTTGACTTGTAAAGTTAGAGCTTTTGTGTGGGATGTTCAGTGTGAAGAAAGTTTTACAGAATTGAAGAAGAGGTTGACGTCGGCTCCGATTTTGACGTTTCCTAATCCAGGAGAGCCTTTTGTGGTGTATTGTGATGCTTCTAAGATGGGCTTAGGAGGCGTGCTTATGCAGAATGATAAGGTGGTTGCTTATGCGTCAAGGCAGTTAAGGACTCATGAGAAGAACTATCCTACGCATGATTTAGAGCTTGCTGCAGTTGTCTTTGTGTTGAAGATTTGGAGGCATTATCTTTATGGTTCTAGATTCAAAGTGTTTAGTGACCATAAAAGCTTAAAGTATTTATTCGATCAGAAGGAGCTGAATATGAGGCAACAAAGACGGTTGGAATTGTTAAAGGATTATGATTTCGGTTTGAATTATCATCCAGGAAAAGCAAATGCGTTGAATCGAAAGACTTTACATATGTCGACAATGATGGTTAAAGAGTTGGAATTAATTGAGAAGTTCAGAGATATGAGGTTAGTTTGCGAGGTGACACCGGAGAGTGTTATGTTGGGTATGTTGAAGATTAATAATGAATTTCTATACAGTATCAGAGAAGCTCAGAAGTTGGATGTGAAACTTGTAGATTTGATGGTTGGAATCGATCAGTCTGAGAATATTGATTTTAAGCTAGATGTGCAAGGTGTGTTGAGATTTTGTAATCAGATTTGTATTCCTGATGATACTGAGATGAAGAAAGTGATACTTGAAGAGATTCATAGAAGTAAGTTGAGTATTCATACAGGAGCTACAAAGATGTATCAAGATTTGAAAAGTTTGTTTTGGTGGCCTGGAATGAAGAATGATGTGGATCAATTTGTGTATGCATGTTTGACTTGTCAGAAGTCGAAAGTTGAACATCAGAAGCCAGCAGGGTTGATACAACCGTTAGAAGTTCCAGAATGGAAATATGATAGCATTTCGATGGACTTTGTGACGGGGTTACCTAATACTTTAAGAGGACATGAGTTGATTTGGGTGATTGTTGATAGGCTTACAAAGTCGGATCATTTTATTCCTATTAACATCAGTTTTCTAGTGTCGAAGTTGGCTGCGATTTACACTAGTGTGATAGTGAAGTTGGATGGTGTTCCTTTGTGCATTGTGTCAGATAGAGATCCAAGATTTACTTCTGATTTTTGGAAGAGTTTGCAAGAAGCGTTGGGTTCTAAGTTGAGGTTGAGTTCAGCGTACCATCCTCAGACAGATGGTCAGACTAAAAGGACTATCCAATCATTGGAAAACTTGTTGAGGGCATGTGTTCTTGAGCAGGGAGGTTCATGGGATACTTATCTTCCGTTGATAGAGTTCACTTATAATAACAGTTACCATTCTAGTATTGGGATGGCACCTTTTGAAGTGTTGTATGGTCGAAGATGTAGAACTCCTTTATGTTGGTATGAATCTGGTGAAAGTGTAGTACTTGGGCCTGATCTTGTTCGTGATACTACTGAGAAGGTGAAGTTGATTCAAGAAAAGATGGAAGCTTCCCAAAGTAGACAGAAGAGTTATCGTGACAAGCGAAGGAAAGATTTAGAATTTCAAGCTGGTGACCATTGTTTTTAAGAGTTACACCTGTGACTGGTGTTGGGCGACCATTGAAGTCTAAGAAGCTCACTTCTAGTTTTATTAGACCATATCAGATTTCGGAGAGAGTGGGGAATGTTGCTTATAGAGTGGCTTTACCACCTAATCTTTGGAATTTGCATGATGTGTTTCACGTGTCGCAACTCTGGAAGTATATTTTAGATCCATCTCATGTGATTCATATGGATGATGTGCAAGTACGGGATAATCTTACGGTAGAGATGATGCCTATACGGATCGCGGATCATGAAACTAAGACTCTGAGGGGCAAGGAGATTGCTTTTGTTAAAGTGGTTTGGCTAGGCGCTGCCGGAGAAAGCATGACTTGGGAGTTGGAGAGCAAGATGCGAGACTCCTATCTTGAGTTGTTTGAGTAAGGTAAATTTTCGAGGACGAAAATATTCTAAGTGGGGGAGAGTTGTAACACCCGTAATTTAATTAATTACTTAATTAAATTATTTTTGGAATAATTGTGAAGATGTGTTGTGATTAGTTGGATTTATTTATTCTATTAAGTGGTGGAATAATATTAGAAGAATGATAGTATTATTTGATGTGGGCTTGTTTTAAGGATAGAAGTAGTAATAAGGGAGTGTAGTAGTCTTAAGCCAATTAAGGTATTTTGAGAATAATAGGTTATTTTATTACTGTTAGAAATAATAAGAAAAGAAGAAGCAATAAGAAGAATAAGGGTTAGAGAAAGAACGTGAAAGCTGTTGGAAAAGAGGAAAGATGCAGAACGAGAATTCAATCGGAAAAGTATAGAGCAACCTCCAATCCAAGGTAAGGGTGGGGTTCTGACTCTATAATAGGGTTTATGATGATTGGTTTATGGGATTAAATGTGAAAACGTTGTCTTGTTCATGATTTGAATGTATATGATGTGGTATGATGAAAATCGATGATTGAAAGATGAATGATGATGTCCCAATGCTGTATATTTGATGTAGAATTATAGGATAATTGTAATTGATGATTATCTATGATTAGATGATGTTTTTAGGGCCTAAAGTATGGAACCCGTAGTGAAAACATAGAGAAATCGTAGAAAATATCCTTAGCAGAGCAGTATGTGTCGATCCCAAACATTATGTGTCGATACAAGAAGGCTTTTAGACTCAAGATGAGTCGACACAAAGGATTCATGTGTCAACACATGAGGGCTTTCAAACTCAGGATGATTCGATACGTAGGAGCATGTATCGATACATGCAGTGTTGCAGACTCAGTATGAGTCGATATAAGAGATTATGCATCGACTCATGTAGCGTGTTCAGTTCAGTACGCATCAACCCAAGGCCTTATGTGTTAATCTATGTTGTCTGGTTTTTGGTAGAATCGTTTGGAAAAGGCTGTAACTTGAGTTTTCGGACTCCGTTTGAGGCGTTGTTCGAAGCGTTGAATACCTAACACGATGAAATTCATTCTTAAGGATTAAAATGAATAATAGGAAGGATAATCCGAGTATCCAAATTAGGATTTGAATTAGTTCCTGTGTTGATCCCTATGTTGATTTTTGTGAAGAATGATGAGGATGATATGATTATAGATTGCTGTTTGGGTTGTAACAGTAGGATTAATGATGTAGTATTACAGAATAGTAATATGTAGAGGTTTGGTAATTTATAAGTGAGCCTTAGATGTCTAATTATTTATAGACAATATTATTGTTGTAGGCCTATGGCCAACATTGCGAAATTGACGAGTTACTGTCGTATTTTTGTATGGATGAATTGTCTATGAAATGATGTTTGTTGAATTATGATGATAAATGATGTTTGATGCATGATGATAATAAATGATGTTGATGAATGATGTTGATGAAAGATGTTGAGATGCCTCTAATAATTGGCAGCTATTAAGGTGCAGGCTTATGGCCAACGATGATGTTTGTATTGAGATGTTGTTAATTGTGGTGTTGTCATTACATTCATGATTGTGTCGCATACATTGCATTTCAAGATGGAGCTTAAGCTCGTTAAGATGGCATGTATTGGCGAATATTAAGATGAAGGCTTATGCCTTGTTGATGCCTCTATTTATTGGCAGATTTTTAAGATGGGAGTTCTGCTCCAATGGTACCACATGCATTTGCATAGTATTGAGTCGCATTATGCGAATATTAAGATGAAGGCTTATGCCTTGTTGATGCCTCTATTTATTGGCAGATTTTTAAGATGGGAGTTATTCTCCAATGGTACCACATGCATTTTCATAGTATTGAGTCACATTATATGATTGCATAAAGAAGTTGTGTATTGATGTGGTGAATGTGTATTATCGTTGGTATTTCTGTTGCAATTATTGTTGACTATGAGATGACAAGTGGTGATGTTATGTGATCTAATTTAATATATTAATTATCATACGTTGTATTATATTGTTAGATATCTCACCCCTTCTGTTTGAATGTTACCCTTACGTCGGTAACGTGCAGGTAATCGAGAGTGAAGGCTGTATACCTTCAGTAGTTCGAGTCAGTGTCATTGCTCTGATATGTAACACTCGGGGGATGAACGCGTGTTGCTTTTAATTATTGATTATTTCATTTGTATAACTTTAATTTGATTGTTACGAAGTATGTGTTGTTTTGAAGTTGTTGTAATGATGGATAAAGGTGTTATTAAGAATTCCGCTGGGTAGATGTTTAAATTGTTGAATTAAGAGATTTAAGTATTATCCTGGTGGTTCATTCGAAGTTTAAAGTGTTACATATCCACGATGAATGCAATGTGTTTTTAAAGATGAATTTGTGGCATCCTGATTCGAATTTGCATGAATGTTTATAACTCTGATTTTCATATATAATTGCCGGGTAGAATTGGGGTGTTACAAATCCCTTGGACCATTGCTGCTTCCTTGTACCTGTAAAAGAGACATAGAAAGGGATTAAAGGAGATTGGAGAGGAACTCAGGAAAATTATACGAGAAGTTTGAGTGCGTGGATGGTAAGCCCGAATCACTTAGCTTAGGATTTTCGCTCTGATTGTAGTGATGTTGTTGATTTATGGAAATTTTCGGAACTTAGGGTTCTTAGAGTTTATAACTAGGTTGATAGTTCTAAATTTTTTAGGATTAGGGTTATTAATTTCAGGGCAAAAGATGATATTCTTGGCGAACATTCATCTTAAAACGGCGGCCTTCACGGCCGCCCATGGTGGCTAAGGGTTTAGGGTTCATCCAAAGATTAGGGTTCTTGGTGTTCTACCTAGGGTCATTATATTTTTCTGGGTTTGGGTTGAATATATGAAGATTTTGGTTGAAATTCAACCGGAAATATGGATTAGATGGTGGTTTGGGGGGCGGCTAAAGGTGAACCACCAGTGGAGACAATTTCTGGAAGGTGGTGGATGGTGGCTATTATAGAGAGAAGGAGGAGAATTCATTTGTTTAGAGAGAGGGGGAAGGAAATTCGATAGAGAGATAAAGGAAGAAGAAAAATGAAACAAATGGTGGGAAATTCGTTTAAATACTTCCTTCCTCGCTCATCAGATGTGCAACGCGTGGCCACTTGCTAGCCATATAATAAGAGGGACATTGACTGGCCTCTGTCTCACCATGCGTTGTAGTAAATCTTTAATCTTGGTCATCCATTTGCTATACTTTTGATCAATTCCCCAGGGTTAACCTCTCAAAGCCATGTGATCAGAATCAAATGTACAAAATAACTTTGGCACACTATAACAACCTATTCCCACCTCAAAATGTCCAAACGGACTCAATATTTATCCTGGGCCAAGCCCAACGCTATTTACACTCCTCAATTACTTAGTTAAACTAGGATTACACCCCTTGCGCCTATTGGGCTACAAACAATTATCTAGGTCTTGTCCTCTACTATCTAAAACCCCTTAAATTACCGCGCTGAACAAATATACACCCCCCGTTGTTTATTCACATGTTTTTTTTTTATTTTTATTATTTTGACATTTATTTATATTTAAGTTCATATATTTTTTTTGCATTAACATAATAAATAATATTTTTTAATAAATATTTAATATATTTTGGGTAAATATATTATATACTTTTTTTTTGTAGAAAACTACTAACTCTTTTTATAATTATGACATTATTAATTATTTTCTAAAAATTACTAACTTTTTTTATTTATTAATTCATTAAAATAATTTTTACTAACTTCAAATACCTTTTATCAAATCATGCATTAAAATAGCTAACCAAGTCAAAATTCATTTTTTTACTAACTTGATAAAACTAAAGATTGAAAAAAAAGGACTGTTGAAATACTTTCAAACTTAATTGCAACCTAAGACTATGATCACTTATTTTTCAAACCCAGAAAAGATTCAAGAATAATTCAAAATCAATTATATGAAATCCTATAAAAGGACCTAGAGATTTATCTTTGTCCCTTGTTGCAGGTCATGGCTTCCGCTTGCAGAAATATTATCCGCGTTAACTTTGTAAGGGTACCTTCCAAGCTTAAGGAGTTAGTCTCAAAGGTTCCCGAAAACTCTCAATTCACCAAAAGGCATGGCTATCTACTCAGTTTAGTTACCCCCGTGTTGTAACTGATTTTAAAATTAGAGTCGCCACCCTCAATTTTTATCCTAAAGGAAGGGAATATAAAGGAATAACCCTAAAATAGTCAGAGATTCTAGATTTTTAACTCGGTTCTAGAATAAGGGAAGGTGTTAGGCACCCCTCATCTATCTTGTTCACAAGGATACTAGGTTTAGAATTAATCTTTAGGGAATAGGGTTTTAGTTTTTTATTAGGAGAAAAAGGGTTTTAATTTAATTAGTGGAAACTCGCCAAGATTTTTGATCGTATGCCTACTTATCCTCTTAGGAAGAATCAAAGTCTTATTTCGTAGTTCCCAGTTGGTTTGTATTTTTTATGGACTATGAAGATATTTGAATTTCCCGTACGTTTAGTCTAGGTATCATGAATAGCATAGATTGTTAGACTAAACGTACAGTCGATTCGAATAAACACGCAATTCCTTTTTGAAAATTAATTATTGAATTAATTTAATTATAAAAATGAGTTTTTAATATGTTAAGTATTTTTTAATATGCTAATTATTTTAAAAAGTAATTCTATTTAAATGCATAAATATAAGCTTTAATGCAATAAATAAAAATAATGTTTGTAATGAATTTAGAAAATAATACAATTTATGTAATAATTAATAATAGTAAGTACGAAATTAAATATATTTAAAACATAAAAAAAAATTACTAAAATAAAAAATAACTTATAATAAAAATATGTGTAATAATTATTATAATAAAAATTAGAAAATATAAAAGTTAAAAAAATGATAAAATAAAATGACATATTAAAAAGCCATAGGGGGGGGGGGGGGGGGGGGGGGGTGAAGTGTACTGGGCTAGTAAAAGATAAGGGTACTAATAGAAAGGGCCTGATTTAGATCGCTTGATTTAAATCACGCGACGATGATTGAGGGTTTATGGCAGGAATGATGGGACAACACACATAGAATTAATTAACATAATATATTTTCTTTTTTACAAAAAAAACAGAATTCTAATTTCATTGTTTATTTCTCTCTCTCTCTCTCAGCGTCCTTCCCTTTCTCTCTTCTCTGTGTACTTTTCCAAATACAAACCATAGATCGAATGAAACCCTATAGCGGCGACAATAAACCCTCCTTTCTGAACCCCAAATTTAATACCCAACACTCTCCTTGTCACAATACAACACACAAAAAGAAGAAAAAGACTCAGTTTCAGTTGTGTTACCTTCAATCACAGATCTCCACTTCTAGTCGCGTTTCACTTATGAATCCTTTTTTTGTTTGGCAGGTTGCAGCAATGGAGACGGTGGCTTAGTGGAGAACGACGATGATTTGAGGCGTAGCGGCAACTCAAGGGGTTTTTAGGGTTTCAGATTTTGAAGCCCTGAATTCCTCTTCTTCTTCTTCTCCGTAAAAACTTATTCTCTTACTGTAATTCCCTCATTTTTCTGCTTCTCCCTTTTCTGTAGATTAGAGCTAGGTTTTTATAGCGATTTTAGGTTTAGTAAATAAGGAATTTTTTTCCTATTGTCTGTAAATTTTAATTTGTTTCTGAATTCGGATTTGATAAATTATTTATGTATTGATTAGTTTTTTTGAATGCAAATATCTTGTTTATGTTGTTGTTTGATCTTGTTGCTGTATTGATTAAATCCCTATATTTGCTTGATTCGGTCTGTATATGAAAAAAGGGAAGGATTTGATTCGAGCATACTTAGATAAAAGCAAGCATTTCTGAAATTTGCACAATAGCTGTTCGTTCATTAAAACATGCATTATTCCTTCCCAATTCACACAATAATTGTTTGGTCTTTTGGAACATGTTTTTTTTCTTCTTTTGGACTTGGACTGCCAAGGTTGGGCTTTTGGATTTGGGCTTCGGATCATGCAAAAGGAGTTGTAACACTTTTCTTTCATTGATAAAACAAAGTCACATCTAAATAGGTGTTAAAAAATAATGATTTAATTATAATCAATATAATTAATAATGATGGTTATAATAAAACAACAGTAATGTTGGTAAAAAATAATGATATTAAAATTAGTAACAAAACAGTTTCAAAATAGACCAAAAAACTGAACGATCAATGTTTTAGATCATTGGGCCTAGCAGAATAAAAAATGCTTATGGGCCCTAACTTATTCTAAAAAAAAGCTTTAACAAATTAGTGGGCTAATCTGAAAACTCTAATGGGCCTGCATTGGGTTTCAAACAAAAAAAATATTATTTTATTAAAAAATCTAAATGGGCCTTGTGGTTTAATTATTGAGCCTCAATCAAAAAATCAATTAGTTTTTATACACCTTAATTAAAACAAAAAAACCTCACATATCAATCTTGAAATGCACTTCCTTTCTAAAACCCAATGGGCCATTTAGATATTGATGGTCTATTTTCGATCGAAACAAACCTTCTCTGATCTTAAGACATACCTATGGAAGTAAAGAAATATAATTCAAATTACTTAAAAGAAAACTTTAAATATAAAACAAAAGGTAGGGCAAATATGGGGTATGACAACTGCCCTTATTTAATTATCTTTTGATTGGATAGTGCGAGAATACGTAGGTCTCACACGTTTCAATCGAAAGTTTATTAAATATTGGAAGACCCCGAAATTTGTCCGGAAGGTCATAAGAATATGTTGTACAACGTTCTTATGAAAGTGGATAGTAGGAAAAGATGATGATGTATCATCTAATCTGCGTTTGAACCAAAGTTAAGTTGACTTAGACATGACATCGCAGATAGCTCGTCGCTATCTAAGAAGAGATCGTTTGCTAATCTACCGTGACATAGGAGGTAAATGATACATTTTGGACACTTAATTTTACTAATGCTTGGAGACTGATATATGAAGTTTTGGTTTTATTTGATTTTGTTCATCCATCATAACCTAGGGGATGGATAAAATGAAGCTTTAACGACACATTTTCGCATGGAGACTGACGCAATAGAGCTATGTCACAGGAAAACTGTTAACAAACATTGCTGCATAGAGACTGACGTGATGAGTTAAACCGGGGAAGAAACTTGATAATGATATTGATGTCTGGAGATTGATGCAATGGATTATGTTGTGGGATTTTTTTTCATAATAACATTGTTACATAGAGACTGTTGCAACAAATGGAATTGCTGATTTCGCGACATTGTTACGTGGAGTTTGACATAATAAGCTATACCGCAAAGGAAAAATATATTGCTACATAGAGACTGACACAATAATGTAACTTGAAAGTTTCACACATTGATGCATAGAGACTAACACAAAGAGCTAGAACATATTGTTGCATAGAGACTGACACAATGAGCTAGAATATATTGTTGCATGGAGACTGATACAATAAGTTAATTTGAAAATTTCAAACATTGTTGCATAGAGACTAACACAATGGGTGAAATTGCTGATTTCGTAACATTGTTGCATAGAGTCTGGCACAATGAGCTAAGATCACACAGAAAAACATATTGTTGCATGATGACTGACACAATAAGTTAAATATAGAAACTTTCACACATTGTCGCATAGAGACTGACACAATGGGTGGAATTGCTGACTTTGCAACATTGCTGCCTAGGGTCTGACATAGTGAGTTAGATCATAAAGAAAAAACATATTACTGCATGGATACTGACACAATAAGTTAAATATAGAAAATTTCACACATTATCGCATAGAGACTGACACAATGGGTTTGAATATAGAGGAAGTTGTTTTGAATGATCCAAATCTTAGATAATTAAATCAGAGATGAGCATGGATTTTATTGGTTATTTGTTTCTAACCGATGTAAGGACTGATGGATGGCCCTAAGATATTGGCTCTGTTCGTAGTAGATTTCAAGGAATGCCACGTGTGATGTATGGGTATGATGTATGTGTATGGAAGTGTGGATGGAAGTGTAGACTTTGGAATTCATATGTAACGAATGTGTGTATGCCTCAATATATATTGGTGAAAACTATGTATACATGTCCTAAATGTTGTGGGAAATTCTTTTGTATTCTCCTTTTTAAACCATTGGATTTGAGTTACCAACCCCCCGGCATTGCATGTTGCAATGTCGTGGTATCTTTTGAATTGACTTGAACATAGATCTTAATGTTTGTATCATAGGCGTAGGCGTAACATAGGCTCATGCATAATCAGGGAGATAAATGTAGACATGGACACAGACATGGATCTTCTTTTGATATTTTCTAACCAAAATGTTTTTGCGATATTTTATCAAGTGTTTTTTACTTTGTCAAATCCTCTAAATCATTTAAACACAATATTCAAAAGAAATAATCTTAGTATTTTGCAAACAAGTCTGAAAAAGAAAAACACAATTCGCGGGATATGAAGAGAAATACAAGTTATATTGATATGCCTTAGAATAAGCGTGAGTACAAGACGCAATTCGTGAAAGGAGGTAATTACAAAAAAATCTAAAACTGTAAATGGCAATGAAAATGATAATCGCTACTGTTATTTTCCCAATATCCTTTTGATAGCTTCCAATCTTCTTCGCTTCTGAGTTGAATGATTTCGGTCTTAATCTTTCTTCGTGGTTTGTGGTCACAGTTCTCAGATTGCAATCTTTTTTTTCTTTATTTCTTTTAGATAAGATCCCTAATTTTTACCTGGATCTCTCTTTCGGGTTTTCAATCCACCGGGATAAGTTTTTTTTACTTGTCCCTAATTTTTGCCTGAATCTCCCTTTCGGGTTTTCAATCCACCGGGACGCTCCTTTTTGCCTAAGTCATATGTTTAAGGTTCGATCTTAGCGAGCTTTCTTATACATAGTATTTTTTGATTGCGTCTGTATTCGCCAAATGCGGTAGTTCTTCCCCATCCATTATTCTGAGGATAAGACCACCACCTAAGAATGTTGTTTTGACCACAAACAGACCTTCATAGTTGGGTGTCCATTTACCACGTGAATCGAGACGGGGTAGTAGGATATTTTTAAGCATTATATCTCCCTATTTGAATATGCAAGGACGTACTTTCTTGTTGAAGGCTTTCTTCATCTGTTTCTGATACAATTGACCATGGCAAACAACTGTCAAACGTTTCTCTTCAATGAGGTTGAGCTGATCAATTCATGTTTGAACCCACTCAACTTCTTTGAGCTTTGTTTCCATTAGCACCCAGAGTGATGGAATTTCTATCTCAACTGGGAGTACTGCCTCCATGCCATATACCAGAGAAATAGGAGTTGCACCTGTTGATGTGCATACAGATGTACGATAGCCATGTAAAGAAAAGGGAAGCATTTCATGCCAATCTTTGTATGTCTTCACCATTTTCTGAATGATTTTCTTGATATTTTTGTTTGCAGCTTCGACGGCCCCGTTCATCTTGGGTCGATATGGTGAAGAATTTTGATGCTCGATATTGAAATCCTCGCATAATTCTTTCATCATTTTGTTTTTAAAATTAGACCTATTTTCAATTACGATCCTATTTGGAACCCCATATCTACATATAAGATTTTTCTTGATGAATCGAGTGACCACCTGGCTTGTCACATTTGCATATGATGCTGCTTCTACCCACTTGGTGAAGTAATCAATGGCGACTAGTATAAATTGGTGTCCGTTAGATGCTTTTGGTTCGATCATACCTATCATATAAATTCCCCATATTGAGAACGACCACAGAGAGCTCATGACATTTAGAGGAATAAGTGGTACATTCATTTTGTCACTGTAGATTTGGCATTTGTGACAGGTTTTTGTGTAATGATAGCAGTCTTCTTCCATTATTAACCAGTAATACCCTGCCCGTAGAATTTTTCTTGCCATAACATTCCCATTTGTATGGGTTCCGAAAGTGCCTTCGTGGATTTCCCTTATAAGCGTATCCGCTTCTTGTTTCTCCATACACCTGAGTAGCATCATATCGTGATTTCTTTTGTATAATACACTACCACTCAGAAAGAATTTCGAGGCTAGCCTTTGTAGAGTTCGTTTGTCGATGATAGAGGCATTTTCTGGATATTCTTGCTTTTCAAGACACCTCTTGATGTCATAGAACCAAGGCTTATCATCCAGTCCTTCTTCAATAGTGAGGCAGTGTGCAGGCTCTTCAAAATGTCTGATAGTGATGCGTGACTTATAGTTAGGCCATGTTGCTTTAAACATGGCTAACAAGGTTGCTAGAGCATCCACCATTTGATTTTCTTCTCGTGGGATGTGGTTGAAAGTAATCTCAGTGAATTCCGCAGCTAGCTTCAAGACATGATCCTGATATGGAATCAAGTTGGGGTGTTTGGTGTCTCATTCACCCTTAACTAGGTATATGACTAACGCATTCGCCGAATACTTCAAGGTATTTGATTCTTAGATTAATGGAAGCTTCCAGACCTAGGATGCAAGCTTCATATTCGGCAATTGTTGGTGCATTCGAAACATAACCTTGCAGTATAAGGTTTGTGATAACTTTTTGGAGAAGTCAAAACTGCCTCGATACCATGCCCCAGTGCGTTTGAGGCCCCGTCAAACATGATGTCTAACATGCAAATGGTTCATGTCCTTCATCGGGTCCTGGTATTCGTAGTCATCTATAACCATAACATCTTCATTTGGAAAGTCGAACTTCATGGGTTAATACTCTGGGAACGGTTGATGGGCCAGATGATCAACTTGTATACTACCTTTGATGGCCTTTTGAGTAATATATAGTATGTCATATTTTGATAATAACATCTGCCATCGAGCAATCCTGCCTGTAAGAGCTGGGTTTTCAAACATATGTTTTAAGGGATCCATTCTTGCTATTAGCCACGTGGTGTGTGTTAACTTATATTAACTAAATATTTTAGTATCCCAAGCTAATGCATAACAAGTCTTCTCGAGGAGTGAGTACCTGGTTTCATAGTCAGTGAATTTATTGCTGAGATAGTAGATTGCATGCTATTTTCTACCTGTTTTGTCTTGTTGGCCCAATACGCATCCCATTTATCCTTCAAGTACTGCTAGGTACATAATGAGTGGCCACCCAGGAACTGGTGGCATCAACATTGGTGGCTCTTGTAAATATTGCTTTATCGTCTCAAAAGCCATCTAGCAATCCTCATTCCTTGTTACTATTTTATCTTTTTGCAGTAATTTTAATATAGGCTCGCACGTAGCAGTTAGGTGTGATATGAACCTTGAAATGTAGTTCAATCGCCCCAATAAACCACAAAACTCTTTTTCGTCTTTGGCACTGGCATTTCTTGTATAACTTTTACCATTGTGGGGTCCACTTCAATACCACAATGGCTTACAATAAAACCCAGTAATTTTCCTGACTTGACACCAAAGGTACATTTGTTTGGATTCAACCTTAATTTAAAAATTCGCAGACGATTAAATAACTTTTGTAGATGTATGATGTGGTCCTTCTCTTTATGAGATTTGGCAATCATATCATCTACGTACACCTCAAACTCTTTGTGAATCATATCATGGAACAGTGTAACCAGTGCCCGTTGATAGGTTGCCCATGCGTTCTTTAGGCAGAACGACATACTTTGTAGCAAAAAGTCCCCCAAGGTGTCATGAAGGTAGTCTTCTCCATATCTTTGGGTTCCATTTTGATTTGATTATAGCCTGAGAATCCATCCATGAATGATAATATTGAAGCTTGAGTCGTGTTATCTACAAGAACATCTATGTGAGGCAGCGGGAAATCATCTTTAGGACTTGCTTTTTTAGATACCGATATCTTTCTTGGGTACTGGTACAATGTTAGCTATCCAAGGTGGATAGTCTACTACTGCCAAGAACCCTGCGTCAAATTGTTTAAGAAATTATTCCCGAATTTTTCTGGACATATCTGGACGAGTTCTCCTGAGCTTTTTCCTGACTGGAGGACAACCTTCTTTGAGAGGTAGACTGTGTACTACAATGTCTGTATCCAACCCTGGCATGTCTTTGTAAGACCAGGCGAATATATCCATATACTCATGTAATAACTTGATCAACCTTTCTTTGAAGCTTTCTTCTAACGCTTTCTCTACTTTGATCTCTTTCGGATCCTCTTATGTGCCAAGATTAATGGTCTCAATAGGCTCTTGATATGGTTGTATACTATCAACTTTTTTCTGTATGCTTCTTGCTAATTCTTCAGAAAGTTCAAGATCCTCCTCCTCATCTTCTCCAGCTTGGTTGACGGGAGCATCAAAATCATATCAGATATTAGCAGAAACATTATCGGTGATTTTGGGCATGGATCTACACATTTATCATGTTTTGGTGCAGTTTTTGTTTAGTACATGTGATACGGTGGGAGAACTGACTTGGGTGTTTTGCGTTTGATCGCAAATGTTAAGGTTAGCAAGAGTCGCCACCGACTTTTCTTTTATCCAAAAGGAAAGGTGAAAAAGCACAGGAAAGACCTTTGATATTGTTTCTTGGGTTCGGGGGGTAGATTATAAAAAGGGAAGGTATTAGTACCCTTTTTATCCATGGTTTTCCATGGGCTCTTAGTTACTTGCTAGATCACTTGCTTTTGTTTGAAATTGTGCTTTGTGTGGTTTTTGAAAGTATTTTATAAAGAGGCCATTGTTTAGGCAATCTTTGTAATGGTTCTCGTTCGTAAGAATGTATACAAATATATTTGTCTTTTTGAAAATGTTTTCAAGTTTGTAAGATGTTTTTGAAATGTGTGTGTTTGTTTTGAAAATAGCAAGGATATTTGTTTGAAATGGAGCAAGTAACCAAAAGTAATCTACCTACTAAAATGTCTTTCTTGTTCATCTTATTTTACTTTGATATTGTTGTCTTACCATTGATTTGGTAAGCAGCCCTATCTTTGGATGTAAGCGGGACGGGCGTGGGTCATCGTATGACCATGATTAGCAAGGTTGCAAAGTATCTTAGCATTTTTAGGGACTAAGGTCATTTTTGTAAGGCAACTTTGAATAACGTCATCGAGGGACTATGATCTTGTTTTTTTGTTTGTTTTGTTAAGATACCTTACATGCGTAATATGGCCATTTTGTTCAAGGCCACCAAGTGGAGTAACTCTAGGGGTGTTTGTGTGCAAGTGTGTCATTTTCATGCTTGATTTTGTCTTGAATTAAGGTTTTCTATTTGATTGGTTTTATCTTGCCATACAAATCCTAATTATTAACATGTTATATAAAGCGATAAATTGCGGAAAGTAAATATCCTACGCTATTACAATCATTTGGGGATGGGGTGTACAAATTTACAAATGGGGATTGCAAGAAATTAAAGTCATAATTATCTATTACAACCATATTGAATAGCCATGAAGAAAATATATGAATCATGTAAAAATAAAGAAAAATGAAAGGAAAAGAAAACATTTTGGATCATTATGTGTCGACACATGCTGTAAAATCAAGCTTCTCGAATGCACTTTTGCTTTGATGAAGACAAATCATGATTGGTAAAGAAGGCAAAAATTATTGATCAAGCTAAAAGCCTCTTTGGATGAAGTCTTTGGTTCAAGCCCTTAGCAAATTTCAAGGTATAATGATAATACTAACCTTGAACTTAAGATATAGATGCTCAATGGTCAAAATAAACATTTTATATTATCCAACTCTTTATTCAAGTTTTCTTCAAAGCAAAAATTCAATTTTCATTTAAGTGCAATCGATTGGCATGTTAGTCCAATTGATTGCATGCTTCAGTTTTTTCAAAACATGGCTACTGACTTCCAGTGCAATCGATTTGCATGGTTGTGAAATTGATTGCACACTCAAAATATTTGGAAATCTGACTACTGGAACCCCGTGCAATCGATTTGCATGGTTGTGCAATCGATTGCACACTCAAAATATTTGGAAATCTGGCTACTGGAACCCCGTGCAATCGATTTGCATGGTTGTGCAATCGATTGCACACTTAAAATATTTGGAAATCTGGCTACTGGAACCCCGTGCAATCGATTTGCATGGTTGTGAAATCGATTTCACACTCAAAACATTTGGAAATCTGGCTACTGGAACCCCGTGCAATCGATTTGCATGAAGGGTGCAATCGATTTCCTGCTGTATGGTTTTGAAAAACAGCTGCCTTACACCTGCCTGTTCATGATACTATTTCATGGAAAACTTTTCACTCAATCTTGGCAATTGTTCATGATTTTTTACAAACCTTTTCTTCAAAGTTCACTGCATTTTATCCTAAAAAATGAACCAAATAATGATGATTCAAATGAAGAGTTTTAAAGTTATGGAGACTTACCTTGCAGCTAGAATTTATGTTTTGAGCTTGAGGTGTTGTCTTGTGGACTGTTATGACCTTTTTCACTTATGATATTTTTTGAGAGTTTGTCAATAAAACTTCTGGTTTTGTTTCTATTTTTTCTAATCTCTTTGTCTTACAAATGCTTCTTCTATTTATAGGCAAGAGGTTTGTGCATATGAGCTGACTAAGTTTGCAAGACAACATGTTATGGTTTGGTTGGATTACAAAAATCAAACTATGTCAAGTACTCCATAGTCCCAAGGTGAAGTACCAAATTTGCTGGTATAGAGGAGCCACTTCACATGATTTATGGTGGAGTATAATCAGCAACAAGCAAGGTATGGGCTCAAGACAAACTTTGTACAAAAAGCTTGCTTTTCAAGAATAGCAATGGTGCCTTTATGCCATAAATGGAAAGATCTTTTGGACAATGGCTCAAACACTTGGGTAATAGCTCAAGCTCTTGTGTAAACATTAAATTATGTAGATATTTGCAAGCAAGAAGGTGTGCAACATAAGATTATACAACATAGTATAAGGGTTTTGTTATGTGTTCTTCAATAGAATGACTTGAAATTCAAGGATGGATTCCCAACTTCAAGCCCTTGAATCTCCTAGCTCAAGTATGATAAATTCATGCTCTTGGATATTTTGAAAAGCTTGAAACATCCTCTATAACTTTCATGTTGGCCATTTTGACAAAATCATCTTAGAACTATGTGAAAAAATTCCAAGAAGTTGGGATAAAATCCTAAACAAAATCTGTTGGAAATTTATCTAAGTGTTAAATGAAAATGTCATGACTTCATCAATTTATAACTCAAAATCCAAGCACTTCTAGGAGAAGTTGTGTAAAGCAATATTGTAGATGTCATGGAGATCTACAACTTTCATGTTGAAAGTTTCCCTTGAACTGTCTTGCATCTTGGTGAAAGAATGGCATGAAGTGATGAAATTATCATGTATAAAACACTTAGAAAATTTCTAAGTCTTGGAAATCTTGACTTTTCAAGTTGACTTTTGACTTTCTTGACTTCTTGATGATCAAGCTTGATATTCTTGAATGTCTTGATGAAATTTGATCTTTGGAATGTAATGTTGACCAAAAAGTCAAAGTTTGACTTTCTAATATGCAATTGACCATTTTTCCCTCGTGCCAATTCCAAGCCTAAATTGATGTATGAGTGTTGCAAACTTGACGTCATAGAAGATCTTGTGAGAGAATCCTTGAGAAATGAGAGGGCAAATTTTGGGGTACAACAGCTTCCCCTGTTCAATCTTCTTAATCCTGAAGAGTTAGATTGGTGAGTCCGCCATTCGTGACATGAAGGTGAAAGATTATTGAACACTAGAGTGCCCAGAAATTTGCACTCAAAGATGGATGGTGAATGGACTTATAGATGCCATTTGGAGGAAAGTTGATAAGCAATAGAAGAAATATCAGCACAAATATATTGTTGATTTATACTAAAACTTGAAGTTTTACCTGTGAGAAAAAGATTTAGTAAAATGTAGATGCATGCATGATGTTCACCAGATGTGGTATTATGCTAATTGCATAGGGTATGTACATGCTATGATGTATGATCGTGAGATGTATGTTTCTTTCTGGGAAAATAAATCCCTGACTGCTGTTGAGGAAATTCTGGGGGGTTGAATCCCTAATTGCCGTTGGGGATGAAGAATATGCATATTTTCAAACTTTGTTGAAAGGATGCTTTCGCTGGGGAATATCTCTTGAATGTCAGCTGTTATCTGGTCGGATCCAGGCTTCACAATTTGCTGAGGATGAAGTAGTCAACTGCTATCTAGTTAGATCCAAGATTCACGACAACTTACTGGGGGAAGAGATGAATTAACTGTTATCTGGTCAGATTCCAGGCTTTGCAGAAAATTTCTTGAAATTGAATAGTTATCTGGTCGGATCTAGGCTTCACAACAACTTACTGGGGATACATAAGTTAACTATTATCTGGTCAGATCCAGGCTTCGCAGTAACTTGAAATGGTAACTACTATCTGGTCGGATCCAGGCTTCATGGTTTTTGGAAAGCTGTACTATTATCTGGTGGGGTCCAGGCTTCATAGTGTCTCTCTAGGGATCATAGTTAATTGTTATCTGGTTGGGCTCTAGGTTTCACAATAAACTGTTTGAAAAAATTGTCATCTGGTCGGGTCCAGGCTTTGCAGATTTTTGAGGGTGATGAGGTCAATTGCTATCTGGTCGGGTCCAGGTTTCACAATAAAATGTTTGAAAAACTGTCATCTGGTCGGGTCCAGGCTCTGCAGATTTCTGAGGTTGATGAGGTCAATTGCTATCTGGTCGGGTCCAGGTTTCACAATAAACTGTTTGGGGATTTAGTTGTTATCTGGTCGGTTTCCAGGTTTCACAACAAATCTCCGAGGGTAATCGCTATCTGGTCGGATCCAGGCTTCACAACAACTTGTTGGGATAGATACCAACTCTACTGGGGAAAAGAAATTAAACCTTGGTCGGATTGAGTCCAGGTTCTTCTATATCTTTGAAGAGTTAGACTATTATCTGGTCGGGTCCAGGTTTCATAGCATCTTGAAATTGAGATCAACTATTATCTGGTCGGGTCCAGGTTTCAGATACTCAAACTGTTATCTGGTCGAGTCTAGGTTTCAGCAACTTGAAGAAGTCAAACTATTATCTGGTCGGGTCCAGGCTCCAGTAATAACTTGAAAATTATGCTAATACCTAGTTGGATCCAGGCTTTATAATATCTTTTTTTGAAATAGTAAAGGCTTTGATGACGACTTTATTGGGGATAAGGGGTTGTGGCCCTATGATTTGCAACAATCTGAAAGAAAATTCAAACTGGAGAGTGTAGACTCAGTTGGGTAGGATAGACTCAACTTGGGGAGGATATACTCAACTAGGGAGGATAAACTCCGCTTGGGGATAATAGCCTTGGTCGGGGAAGATATGCTCAGCTGGGGAACTTTGTGGTGTCTTGATTGTTGTATGTTGGGGAAATTTGAACTCGGCTGGGGAGTTATGTGGTTCCTCGATGATTGTTAGGGAAATAAAAACCTGTTGGGGAAAGGTTTATTGCAGCCGTCCTCAAGGGGATAATGATAATGAGATAACTCTGTGGGGGATATTTCCTACACATTAAAGAGATGCTTACTGCTGCTTAGTAGGACACATGTGCCAAATAGTTTTTAATTATGTTCATATGCATGTGTTCATTCAATTTTAGTCATTGGACAAATTTGCATTCAAAACAAAGACAAAAATTTTGCACTTCAAAGTGTATTTGTATTGATATTTTTCCCATGAATAGGCGTTTTTGTACAAAGATACGGAGATCCTAGTAAGAGGAAATTATCGAAAGGAAAACAAACATTGAGAATGAAAACAAAATAGCCATGTGAAATAATCTTATTGCCTTCCAACTCTACTATTGCCCCAACGTCTTTGAATGTCTCTTGCCGTTGATAGAAGTTGATTGGATTGATATTGGACCGTTTAAACTTGGACCTTGATGATAAAATTGACTGTATTGATTCCACGGGACATAGTCGTACGCTTTTAATCCTTAACTTTTTCCTGGACCGCCCTTTCGGGTTTCCAGCCCACCAGAATACCCCTTTTTGCCCAAGTCGCCCTTTCGGGTTTTCAACTTGCCGGGTGTACAATCTTTTGCATATATCCCTAATTTTTGCCCAAACCTTTTGGTTTGCTGGGATGCCCTTATTTTGCTTAGGTGTGTCAACCTAACGGGTCTCTTATGCGAAGTATTTTTTAACTATGTCCGCGTTTATGGGATGTGTGAAATCCTCGCCATCCATGGTAGTCATCATCATGGCACCGCCAGAGAAAACTCTCTTGACAACAAATGGCCCTTCAAAGGTGGGAGTCCATTTGCCTCTGGGGTCGCCTTGTGGTAGAATGATGCGTTTTATGACCAAGTCACCAGCTTGATATACTCGAGGCTTGATCTTTTTGTTGAAAGCCTTGATCATCCGTTTTTGGTACGTTTGACCATGGCAAACAGAAGCTAACCATTTTTCGTCAATCAAGTTCAGTTGATCCAATCTCGTTTGAATCTACTCGTTTTTGCCTAAGCCTGCCTCAATCATAATCCTCAGTGAGGGAATCTGAACTTCCACTGGAAGAACAACTTCCATGCCATAAACTACGGAAAAGGGAGTTGCCCCAGTTGAGGTTCTGGCTGAAGTACGGTAACCATGTAGAGCAAACGACAACATATCATGCTAATCCTTATAGGTTACTGCCATCTTCTGCACAATCTTCTTGATATTTTTGTTGGCTGCTTCGACTGCGTCATTCATTTTTGGTCTATGTTGTACCCCAAAATTTTCCCTCTCATATTTCTCAAGACATTGCAAGAAAAATCTCCAAGTGGCTCAAGGTTGCTCAAGAGTTGGACAGTCAAGCTATCTCTTAAAGCAGTCAACCCCAAATTAGGGTTTTGTGTTGCATCAAGATCCTTGAGTCCAAATGACCTCAAGTTCTTTACAATGTCCTAATATGTTCTCAAAGTAATCCATGTCATATTTCAATCCTTGCAGAGGAAGTTGGCTCAGTCAATTGCTCAAAGGGGCAAAAAATCGACCGTGCTAGGGAAAAAGTCAACTGTGACCCAAATACAGTCAAACTTCAAGATTTTTTGCCAACATTCTCATTTTGAAGGATATTTAATCATTTTATCAAGGGTTGATCATGATTCATCAAGGATTGCTCAAAATTCATAAAGACTCAAAAGTTGCTAAATTAGGGTTTTGTAGGAAAAGTCAACTCAACTTTGACCAAACATAACTTTCTCATACTTTATGAGAAATGACCCATACAAGCTCATTTTGAAAAGGATGCAATTTCCTACAATCCATATTCATACCCCAAGATCAAAAAATGCACTCACAAGAAGTTATAAATTTGGACATTATAGGTCATTTTTGAAAGTCAACAAAAACACCTTTTTTTCCCAAAGCTTATAACTTAAGCATGGAATATCAAAATGAGATGGGACCAAAAGGGTTGGTTATAGGACATATCAAGCTTTCTAAAAAGTCCAAGAACACCTCAAAAAGTACAAAATTGAAAAATTTATGTATTGTTGAAGTTGGACATTTTTGCAAAATTGCCAAAAGTCAACTATCCCCAAAACTTCAAATTTTGTCAAATGGGCCCATTCTTTTCCACTTGATTTGAGCTTGCATCATTTCCCAAGTGTCCTAGCTTCAGCCATGAGCTCATATTTATTTTTTATTATTTAATTTGATTTTTTATTGAATTTATTCATTTTAAATCAAATAAAATCATAGAATATCCAAATAATTAAAAACTCTTGATTTATTGATTGTTTTAGGCTTTGTTTACAGCTAGCAACATCATGGAATTCGTATCAGGCCATATCATGTACAAAAATATTGCATCAAATCAAATTTGGAAAGGTTAATAATGGAGATCAAATCAAATATTTATGCATTGATTTAGAGAGATTCAGTCCATGATTTCTCCCCTAATACACTCCATAGTACATAAGGAAGCCAAAGCAATCGAAACAAGGGTTGGCAATTGCAGAAAGAGGCAGAACAAAGTTTGAAAAAAGTCACAAAAAGCTTGAGATCGAAATCGTGCTTAGAGGCATTTTCAGAAGTTGAGACCTGTCCCATTCTCTTCCTGGGTGTTCACACAAATAGTCTAGATCAAAAGAAAGTTCGATCAGACCCCATAGCGTGCTCTAAGTGTCACGATAACCACCCCTGTTCTTGATTTCGCAACTATACATTTATGAATCTTTTTCATGAATCAACACCATATTTTGAATCTACATGACATTTGCAAACGTTTTGCATTATCCAATTGCTTTTATTTGGCCTGAACGAAGAACCACCATAGCTAGGGTTCTTCGTTTGTTTTTGGGGTTTTCTATTTCAGGTAAAATCAGGACTCAAGAAGGGCATGGTGTTGATCAGGAAGCCAAGACGAACCCAACCATGTCCTTGGAATTGATTTATGTGACCTAGGGACGATTTTAGGACAAGCCTGCATTTTTAGCCGCGGATTCAAATCCGCAAGTAATCTTTTACAGGTTTCAGGACAAGGACGATGAGGTGTCCCCTGCCCATTGGTGCGTTCAAACCGCGCGCGCGTTTTTATTTCTTCTGACCAATAATTGCTGTTTTGTTATATTATTATTATTACATAATATATTAACAAACAAATCAGTTCAGGATAGTGGCAAGGCAAGCGCTCCAAACTCCTTCAGGACCTGGGTTCGAATCCCAGGTCCCCCACTTTCTCAATATTTTTGTTCTTCAGGTGATTCAATGCATGCTCTATCTTACAACATACCATGCGCCATCATTCATCCAATTGCCTGATGGCCAAAGGCCAAATCTGAGGGTCCATGATTGAAGATCCACCATAGTCCAGGTCACTGCATGCATACTGGATTCCAGAAAGTCAAAAAAGGCCAACACTGATGGGCCAAGGAATTACTACTCACACCACAAAAACAGGCCCAATTCCTTATTACCTTTATATTTTCTTTAATTATTTTATGTACTTTATTTTATTTTATCTAATTGCTAACCAATCACAAAAGTTTCTCTTTTATCAAATAAAATCACAAAAAAATATTTTTTATTTCAATCAAAATTTTAACTTTTATTTTTTCTTAATAAATTTATTAATTAACTAGGGTTTTAATTAGAAAACTTTAATTTATTTTTTTTGTAAATAATTTTAATTAATTAGATTTAATTAGATATTAATCACCAATTTAATTAATTTTATTTTTCTTTCCTAAATAATCAAAAACTCCAAAAATAATTTATTTTTATTAATTAATTAATTAAATTTAATTTAGTAATTAATTTATGTTATTTCTTTCTTAAAATAAAAAACAACAAAAAGATATTTTCTTTAACCAAAAGGGTCAAAACCCTAATTATGCACTCGATTTAATTTCCCGCACGCGTTACTTATTTTTATCCAATAATGTACTTGCTCTCGGATTGTAATAGTTAAATAGGATGTTTAACTATTTTTATCGCTTTATTTTATTTTTCAAAAGGGTTTGTCTTTGGCGATGTAAATACCCGACGCCTTGTAATTTAAATTCCGCATTTTATTTTCGTAAATTATAACTGTTAGATGTTTGATAATAGGGTTGCATGACAAGACTGAATTCTAATCTTAAAATCAAATTAAATCGCCTTTAACATGTACAAAGATAAAATAACTGAAAATGACACACTCGCACATGCGCACTCTTAGGATACACCCCACTTGGTTGCCTTCGTACACGGTCATCGAGTATAGGTCGCTTTAGAGGTCGTCCTCTTGTCTAAAAGATCATAGTCACCTCGAAATGGTTGCCTCGGCTATTGTTGCCTCAAACAAATGATCTAAGACATTAGGGTTACCACTAAGGCGTCCTAACATTGCTTTAGTGATCGTCTGTCCCTTATTCGAATTGACCCTTCAAACTCCAACGACGATGCTACCTACTCATCAATAGTGGGACAATATTGCCTAAAGGACATTAGCATATAACGATTACTTTTTCGAGTAGGTAGATGGTTCTTAGATACTTGCTCTTTGAAAAAACAAAAACTTTTCACACTTACACTTTTCCAACAAAGTTTTCAAAAACACTTCATACACTCTTGAGGACAGAAGCAAGAGTTAAATCAAAGTTTTCAAACAAAAACTTTTTTTCAAACCCACAAGCACAAAGAAAGAAATTTTGAAAACAATTGAGCAAGTACATAAGAGCCCGTGGAAAACCACGGATAGAAAGGGTGCTAATATCTTCCCTTTCTATAATCTACCCCCCGAACCCGAGAAAAATCTCGAAAAAGGAATTTTTATGTGCTTTTTTCCTTTCCTAGTTGGATAAAATAAAAGTCGGTGGCGACTCTTACTTACCGCGACATTTTGAAAAAACAAAACGCAAAACGCAAACCAGCATTACAAAAACAGTCAGTTCTTCCCACCGTATCACAGTCTATATGGAGAAGAATTGTGATGCTTGATCTTAAACTGAGTGCAAAGCTTAGTAATCATAGCATTATTGAGGTTAGTCCCATTGTCAGTGATGATGCTTTCGGGGATACCATAACGGCATATGAGGTTGTGTCTGATGAATCTGGCTACCATATTCTTGGTGACTGAGGAAAATGAGGCGGTTTCGACCCATTTGGTGAAATAATCGATAGCAACAAGAATGAAGCGATGTCCGTTGGAAGCAGTGGGATTGATCTCTCCAATCATGTCAATGCCCCACATTGCAAATGGACACGGAGCGGTCATGAAATTCAGAGGGATATGAGGCACATGGACCTTGTCAGCATAGATTTGGCATTTGTGACAGGTCCTTGAATGTTGACGGCAATCAGTCTCCATTGTTGACCAATAGTAACCTGCTCTTAAGATTTTCTTGGCCATCGTATACCCACTTGAGTGAGTACCGAAGAGGCCATCGTTCATGTCTTCCATAATTTCCTCTGCCTCCTTCTTGTCCACACATCAGAGTAGAGTCGAATCATGGTTGCATTTGTACAATATTCTGTTACTTAGGAAGAATTTGGCTGCAAATCTTCGCAATAACTTTCTGTCATTGATAGATGCCCCTTCTGGATACTCTTGTGTTTCAAGGTATCTCATCACCTCATGGTACCATGGCTTTTCCGCATCGGTGTCAAGCTTATAGCAATGTGTAGGTTCATCGAATCTTTCAATTATTATCATAGGGGCTTCGTTGTCCCATCTGACTTTGAACATTGAAGACATGGTTGCCAAAGCGTCAGCCAACTGGTTTTCTTCCCTAGGGAAGTGCTCGAACATGATCTCTTTGAAGTAAGGAATTAGGGATATCACAAGTTCCTTGTAAGGGATAAGATTAGGGTGTTTAGTGTCCCAATCTCCTTTTACTTGGATGATCACCAAGGAGAAATCTCCAAACACATCCAAATGCTTGATCCTTAAGTCAATGGCAGCTTTCAGACCTAAGATGCATGCTTCATACTCAGCCATATTGTTTGCGCAATCGAAGCATAGTCTTGTAGTGAAAGGAGTGTGGCAACCTTCAGGAGAGATGATCACAACACTAATTCCGTTACCTAAGGCGTTGGAAGCCTCATTGAATACCATAGTCCATCGGGATCCTTGTTCAGGTCCGTCATATAGTCCAGGTTTCGCACCGTCAGTTACCAGCATGATGTCCTCATCAGGGAAGTCGAAGTTCATTGACTGATAATCATCCACGGCTTGATGGGCTAAATGATCTGCTAGTACACTTCCTTTGATGGCTTTTCGAGTCGTGTATTAAAGTCGTACTCAGTCAAGATCATTTGCCATCTGGTTATCCGTCCGAAAAGGGAAGGTTTCTCGAAGATGTACTTGATTGGGTCCATTTTAGAAATCAACAAAGTGGTATGAGTCAACATATACTGTATTAGTCGGCGAGCAGCCCATGCCAGAGCGCAACAAGTTTTCTCGAGCAGTGAATATCTGGTTTCATAGTCGGTAAACTTTTTGCTCAGGTAATAAATCACATGCTCTTTTCGGCCAGACTAGTCATGTTGGCCCAATACACACCCCATAGAGTTCTCTAGTACAGTCAAGTACATGATCAAGGGTCTTCCTTCAATTGGAGGCATGAGAATAGGAGGTTCTTGTAGGTATTATTTGATTTTGTCGAAAGCAATCTTGCATTCATCGTTCCATATGACTACTTGATCTTTCTTTAAGAGTTTTAAGAGTGGTTCACAAGTAGCAGTCAAGTGGGATATGAAACCGGCAATGTAATTGATACGACCCAAGAATCCTCTGACTTCTTTTTCAGAATGAGGGACTGGCATTTCTTGGATGGCCTTTATCTTGGCAGGATCAACTTCAATGCCTTTATTACTGACAACAAAACCTAAAATCTTTCCAGAGCGTACTCCAAACGTGCACTTATTAGGGTTTAACCTCAGCTTGTACTTTTTCAGCCTCTCAAATAATTTGTGTAAGTGATTGAGATGTTCTTCTTCGGTTTGTGATCTGGTAATCATATCATCCACATATACCTCTATATCATGATGAATCATGTCATGAAATAAAGCTACCATAGCCCTTTGATATGTTGCCCCTGCATTCTTTAGTCCGAACGGAATGACCTTGTAGCAGAAGGTGCCCTATTGCGTAATGAAAGTAGTCTTCTCCATGTCTTGAGGATCCATCCTTATTTGATTATAACCTGAGAAGCCATCCATGAAAGAGAAGACTTTATGATGAGCAGTATTATCAACTAACACATCAATGTGTGGTAGAGGGAAATCATCTTTGGGGCTTGCCCTATTCAGATCCCTATAGTCTACGCACATGAGAACTTTCCCGTCTTTCTTTGGCACTGGAACCACATTGGTAACCCATTGAGGATAGGATGTCACAGCTAGGAACCCTGCATCAAATTGTTTCAGCACTTCAGCTTTGATCTTTTCATACATATCAGGCCTCATACGACGAACCTTTTGCTTGACAGGAGGACAATCTTCTTTTGTCGGCAGACGATGAACTACGATGTCGGTATCCAACCCAGGCATATCTTCATAAGACCAAGAAAAAACTTCCACATAATCATGCAATATCTGAACCAACCTGCTCTTGAAACTGCTTTCCAAGTTAGCGTCGATCTTGATTTCCTTCTTATCTGACTCAGTACCCAAGTTGATAACCTCAACTGACTCTTCATGTGGTTGAATATCTTTTTCCTCTTGTAATAGAAGTTTGGCTAATTCTCCTGGTATGTCACAATCTTCCTCGCCTTCGTCTTCGGCTTGGTTGATAGTATATTCAAAGTCATAGTCGGCAATAGTAGAGTCATTGGCAATAGGATCCATAGTGGATGTGGACCTGCAAGAGTGTGTGTGTGTGTGCATGTAAGATACATGGCTATTTTTTTTGAAAAATGTAATTGAAAGAAAGGAAAGACAATGAACACAAATATTCGAATGCAAAAGAGTCCAATGTGCTGAATGATTATATGATTAGATGAACATAAATAAAACCCTTGACAAATGGACCAAAGTGCCCCGGGCCAGGAAAATGGCTGGAAAGTCATTGTTAAAATAATACAGGCAACGTGTTCTAGAATTGAATGAAAAGCAATAACAAGTAGATTAGTCCTCAATGAAGGAGATGGACACAAAGTCCTTTGTATGCCAATTCTTCAGCTCCGTAGTAGTTGGATACACCCATTCTTCAAATACGGCTTCTACTTCAGAGTCACCCACGATGTTGTCTTCATGGCTTCTAATGCGGAGAGGTGGATTTCCAGCACAAGCACGCCTCACTTCCTTCTGAGCTTTGCCAGTGAAGCCCAACCCAAATTTGTCCGTTTTAAAAGGGATATCGAGGATTTGCCCCCAAGTATCACAATTTCCTTCTTCAATTTCCGCACGGGCATCCTTGACTGAAACCATCTTTGGTGTGGCCTTAACAACTTTAGGCTCATCATAAGAACATTTAGTAGTAGCAATCATTGGTGGTACAAACTCAAAGTCTTGACATGGGGTTTCAATGAATTCTCTGTCCATCTCTATATACTTGAAAGAGTTAAGGTGGCTCACCATAAACTCTTCTTCCCCACAGACGGTGACTATTCTGCCCTTGACTGGATATTTGAGTTTCTGGTGGAGGGTTGAGGTTACTTCCCCAGCCTTATGAATCCATGGGTGTGATACGGTGGGAGAACTGACTTGGGATTTCGCGTTTGTGTTCGCCAATGTTTAGGTTTAGCAAGAGTCGCCACCGACTTTTTATTTTATCCTAAGGAAAGGTCAAAAAGCACAGGAAAGACCTATGAGATGTTTTCTTGGGTTCGGGGAGTAGATTATAAAAAGGGAAGGTATTAGCACCCTTTCTATCCATGGTTATCCATGGGCTCTTAGTTACTTGCTTAGATCATTTGCTTTGCATTTCTATTGTTTGAAATGGTGCTTTTCAATTGTTTGAAATGGTGCTTTGTGTGTGATTTTGAAAGATGTTTTGGAAAGAGGCCATCATTGTGGCAACCTTTGTAATGATTCTTGTTTGAATGTATACAAAGGTGTTTTTGTCTTTTTGGAAAGTTTTTAATGTTTGAAAGTAGGGTTTTGAAATTGTGTTGTGAAGTGTGTTTTGAAAAATAGCAAGGATGTTTTTGAAAGCTTAATCAAGTAACTAAGAGTTGTCTACCCTATTTTACTCAAAGATCTTTCTTATGTTTTTCTTAACCCTTTTAACAGTGTTGTTTCACCATTGTATTTGGTGAACAACCTTGTGTTAGGATGTTAAACGGGACAGGCGCGGGTCATCGTATAGACCATGATAGCAATTGCGTCAAGTATCTTTGGCAATTTTTGAGGGACTTGATCATATTGTTTAGGCAACCAAGATAGCGTCATCGAGGGACTATGATCTTTTGTTTTGTTTTTGTTTTCCAAAGCACTTGACATGCAACCATGGCCTATTTTTGAAGGCAACAAGTGGATTGTAACCCTAGGGGTGCAAGTGTGCATTGTGTTTGTTTTCATGCATGGTTATCTTTGAATTAGGTCAAGCTACTTGTTAATTTGATTTTTGCATACAAACCCTATGTCTAACCATGGCATAATTGAAAGCATTTAAAGGTGCGAGAATTTAAAGCGTACACTATTACAACATGATATAGGGAGGGGGTACAAATTTGAATTGGGGGTATCTGACAAGAAATTAAATTCTAAATTATTACAACCAAATCGAATGTATAAGACAATATTTAAATGTGCAATAATTAAATAAAATACAACAAATAGATTTTAAATAAAATGTATTATGCAAAAAGTTTTTATGTATGTAAAAAATATTTTTTAATGTGAAATGTAAATAATAATAAAAAGGGTCAATTTTAATTATTTTATTATTTAGGGCAAAAACCCTAATTTTTAAATAAATAGTATTATTTATTATTTATATGCAATAATGTATTGATTTGTACAAAAAAACAAAAGTATATTGTAAAAATGATATTTTTAGTGTAACATATTAATAAAAATTAAAATGTAATATTTTTGTATTTTTGTCCTAATTATTTAATAAAATAAAGTATATAATATATATATATATATATATATATATATATATATATATATATATATATATATATATATATATATATATATATATATATATATATATATATATATATATATATATATATATATATATATATATATATATATATATATATATATATATATATATATATATATATATATATATATATATATATATATATATATATATATATATATATATATATATATATATATATATATATATATATATATATATATATATATATATATATATATATATATATATATATATATATATATATATATATATATATATATATATATATATATATATATATATATATATATATATATATATATATATATATATATATATATATATATATATATATATATATATATATATATATATATATATATATATATATATATATATATATATATATATATATATATATATATATATATTAAACATATTAAATATATAAAAAATAAAAACTAATTATTTACAAAAAATGTGTATATTCAAGAAAATGTTTTTAAATATAAATAAAATAATAAATGAAAATGAACATATTTTTTTATATTATTCTTTAAGTTTTAATAAAAGAAAATAAATTATTTATATAATTATACTAGTAAAATAAAAATAAATATCAAATAAATATGAAAAAATATAAAATAATTTTTTTGGCATTTTTTATATTTGGACAAAAAATAATAAATTCAGAATAAAAAATAAAAATATCAAAATGACAAATATACAACTAAATGGGCCAGGGGGTGTAAATTGAATAATGGGGTGTTAGAAGCAAAAATGACCAAGCCCAGCCCAATCAGACTTCATCTTCTTCCTTGGTTCACAAAAACACGCGTTCTGTACATCAACTGCTATCTCCTGATTCTTTGATTTTTTGACAAAACTCATAACATGAAACTTGTAGAGCATCAAACAACGAATCTAACCATATAAAAAACTTAAGCTAACTCTCAAAGACCAGAGAGAATTTCTCTGGCCCTAATTTCTAACCTAGTTTTTTCAGAAAGTTCATGGATGAAATTCTCCTAGCACGATTAATATAAATGAAAACTAAGCATATGTATGGCTTCAGGGCTATGAATACAACATCTTTCATTCACAAACCTAAGTCTAACTATTCCTAAATAGAGAGATAGAAGTTCATGAAATACCTGTTTCAGTTGACTTCGAACTGGACAATGCAGCAACTTCTAAGGGTGCTTGAGGTTCTTTTGAGCTTGCCCGAGGTCCACTGAAGCTTTTCCAATGCTTGGTTTGTTTTGAAGTAGCCTGAATCATGCTATAGAACTCAACCTGCAAAGCTTTGAAACAAAAATGGCAATATGTGTTAATGGTGCTACAACTAGCAATGAAGGTCTGGAATAGTTCAGATGGGTTGGTTGGAATGTGTTTGAAGTGTCTTTGGGCAAAACACACGATAGAATTTGAAGATGGCTTGCAAAATGCAGAATTGGCCCTGTTTTGCAAGAAAATGGGGAATTTGTGCAATAGGAGTTTTGAGAGGCAAAAGGATCGTGTTTCTGGCTTGTTAGGAGGTATCAAACTTGTTTGCAATGTTTGTATAAGTTGGTTTTAACTGATGTCAGAGATGGCTTGTGGTTTACAACTTTTCTTCTTCTTGAAGCAAGAGTGTCTATCTGTTCAATGCAGGCATGTACAAGTCCTATATCATGCTGCATATTTTGCCCTTGGTTACTGGAATTGGTAGATTTGATCTTGCCTCAGAGATATGGCCCCATGCCTCAAGGATCTTGTTTTGACATAAAGTGAAGTTTAAGCAAAAATGGCATTGTTACTTTTTTCATTTAAGGCTTAATCTAGTGTACAATGCCCTAATGACCAAGACAATACCTTAGCTAAATGGATATGCATTAAATTATGGATTACAAACTGGTTTTGAGGCCTGTAATTGTGAACCAAGCTAGCTAGATTAGATTTGCAAATTGGTATGAGCATGTATTGGCCATGGATCAAAGTGAGTTTTTGCCAACTTCAAGCATTCGATTCTCTCTAACCACAAGGTTGTTTGAGGAGTTCTTGGACAATTTGGAAAGCTTGGAACATGTAATATAATCCATATTTGAAATGAAACTTGAAACTCCAAGTGGAACTACGTGAAAAAGGGCCAAGAAGATGGGTCAAAATCCTGCCTAATTTAGGGCAAAGTTTCTCTAAGTTAAGTTTTAGGTACCCTTGTTCCAAAAATCATAACTTGAGATACAAGCCTCTTTTGAGAAAACTTTGTGAATAAAAGGTGTATACTTTGTGATGGAATAAAACTTTCATGTTGCAAGTTTTGTTTGAATCCATTTGCATCTTGGTGAAAAAATGGGACAAAGTTAGGAAAAAATAAGAAAATTTCATAACTTAGAAAATTTCGAAGTTATGAAAATTTTCCATTTTAAACCCTAATTTGCATTTCCGGGTTTCTTGATGAACAAGTTTCATAATTTGATATGTCTTGGTGAAAAATGACTCTTGGCACTTGATTTTGACCAAAAAGTCAAAGTTTGACTTTTTAGTGTACAGTCAAATTTTGATCAGTTGACTGAAAAATTCATCTGTCAATCCTATGCATTTGAGATCTTTTGAACTTGTTGAATGGGTCAAGACAATGTAATTGAGTTCTTGATTCCATGTGTGAGCTTGATTTGCCATTGGCTAGGTCAAACAGTCAAAAATTGCCTTTGTGCAGTCAAAACCCTAAAAATGACCATTTTGCCCTTTTGGTGATCTGATCAAATTTCTTGTGGAATTATGATCCAAACTTGATCAAATGGTTCATATGAGTTCATAATGTTGATGTGGGTCAAATTTCCTGAGGTTTGACTATCAATTGGCCACAGTTGACTTTTTCCCCAATACAGCTGATTTCTAGGTCAATTGTCCAATTGACTGGGCAAAAATATGAATCAAGGCTTGAAACTTGGTATGGACAAACTTGTGAGTCCAACATGAAGTATGAAAATCAATTTGGGTATTGTAGGTCAAAATATCCCTGTGCAAACTCAAACCCTAATTTAGGTCAACAGTGCAAGGAGGTGTCTTGAGTAGAGCAAACCCTAGCTTGATCTTGAGTTCCAAGAGTCTTGTGATTGAGAAAATGTTGATGAAATGAGAGGGAAAATTTTGGGGTACAACAGTTTCCCCTGTTCAATCTTCTTGAACCTGAAGAGTTAGATTGACAAGTTTTCCTTTCGCGACTCGAAGGTAAAAGAGGATTGGACACTAGAGTGCCCGTAAATTTGCACTCGTCAAAATATTATTGAGGGAATGGGCTTAAAGATGCCATTTGGAGATGGTAGAACCTTGATAGAGATGGGCTTAAAGATGCCATCCAAGAGTGTTGATTGAACTGCAATGTGGTAGGTCATAGGAATGAGCATCAAAATGGTATCCGTGTTTGGAATGCATTTGAACTGTATCTGGAGACTGAGTCTGTATGAGCAAAGGAATGGCGTCCGTGTTTGGAGCGTATCTGAGCTGTAACTGTATTTGAACTTAGAATGAATATCAGAATGACTGCCGTGTTTGGAGTGTATCTGATTTTGAGATCTGTATGAGTAGCAGAATGACTTTTGTGTCTGGAGTATATCTGAGACTGTAACTGGGATCTGAATAAGTGACAAAATGACTTCCGTGGCGATTGCACTGGGGAGAATCAAGCTGCTGGTGTAAGGGTCAGAATGGCATCCGTGTCTGGAGCATATCTGAACTTGAAGTTGATAGTTGAATCTGAATGAGAGATAGAATGGCCGCCGTGTCTGGAGCGTATCTAGTCTGTATCGAATTGCGGAAGTCTGAATGAGTAGTAGAATGACCGTCGTGTCTGGGGTGTATCTGTATTGTATTTAACTTGAAATTTTGAATGAGTAATAGAATGACCGCCGTGTCTGGGGTGTATCCATACTGTATCTGAATAATTGTTAACAATAGTCTTTTAATCTTATCCTGAAAAGGGTAAAATGTTATCTAAAACACAAAGTTATGTTGCATGACATGTATGATGCAATGAATTGTGTTTCATCAATGTTTATGATATATGAATGTAATGGATGTGCATGCAAGCTGAGTAGCTATCTTGCTGAGGAAAATAAATCCTTGATAACTGGAGATAATGAAATCTTTGATTGCTGTTGGGGAAAGTGAATCCTTGACCAATGCTGGGGATTCCAAAAAAAATCTTTGATTACTGAAGATGAGAAATCCTCGCTGACTGCTGACTGCTTGGGGATTAAAGATCTCTGATTACTGAGAAGGGGAAATCCTGGGACCATTGCTGGAGATTGGAAATCCTCGGTAATTTGTGGGGATTAACAAGGCCTTTGACAATTCCTGCAGGGATGTGAGAATCCTTCATGACTTTCCTGGGGAATGAGGAAAACTTTGATGATCTCTACTGGGGAATTAAAACCTTGGAGGCTTTTGCTTGGGAGACCGGGAATCTTCAATCTTTTGGAAGGTAAATCTGTGGGGGAAATGTTCACTATTCTGGCTCCGCTGGGGATAGGATTTTTCAGGGTTTTCGGGCTCCACTGGGGATCTCGAAGCTTAACTCTGATGGGAATTTTGAAATTCAACTCAGCTAAGGAATCAAGCTTTGGAATGCACTGGCTCAGCTGAGGATCTTGAAGCCTAACTCCGCTGGGGAAATATACCTCAAATTTAGCCTTGTTGAGGATCTGAATGATGTATCGTAGGGGATTTCTACTGGAATGGCCTAAAGATTTCTTCCTACTCCTTCAAAATATCAGTAATTATCCTTTTTCAATTTCGTTTTATTTGTAAGCAGTGATTATATTCAAATGCATATGCCTATTTAACAAAACATTGGACGTTTTCAAATAAAGCATAAGTGTAAAAAGAAAAGAAAGGCAAGCAAATTTCTGCACTTCGAAATATCTTTGTATTTAATTTTCGTGAATATCTTTGTACAAAGGAGACAGACATCCTAGTAAGAGAATGTTGTCGTAAAAAAATTGAAAATTTTTATACAAAAGAAAGATGGCTATGTGTAATAATTCCATGGGATTCCCATTCTGCTATAGCTTTCACAACTCTGAATATCTAGTCCATTCGCTGCTTCGCCCGCTGATGACTGGATTGATCAGAAGCTTGGAGCTTGTTGGTGAAGAGATTGTTCTTAAAGTGATCCGACGAGACATAGTCATACGCTTTAATTCCCTAACTTTTGCCTGGACCGCCCTTTCGGGTTTTCGATCCACCGAAAACCCCTTTTTGCCCAAGTCGCCCTTTTGGGTTTTCAACTTGCCGCGTGTACAGATTTTTTTTGTTTTATCCCTAATTTTTGCCTGAACCGCCCTTTCGGGTTTTCGATTCACCGGGATGCCCATTTTTTCCCAAGTCTCCCTTTCGGGTTTTCAACTTGTCGGGTCATTTTATGCATAGTATCTTTTGACTATGTCTACGTTCGCAGGGTGCGGAAAATCGTCACCGTCCATGGTGGTCAAAACCATTGCCCCACCAGAAAAGATGCTCTTAATCACAAATGGTCCTTCGTAAGTAGGAGTCCACTTGCCCCTGGGGTCACTTTGCGGCAGGATGATCCGCTTGATTACAAGATCTCTGACTTAATATACCTGACGTCTGACTTTCTTGTTGAAAGCCTTGATCATGCATTTTTGATATGTATGACCATGACAAACGGCAGTAAGTCGCTTCTCGTCGATTAAATTAAGTTGATCAAGTCGGGTCTGAATCCAATTGTCTTCACTCAAACCAGCGTCTTTCATAATCCTTAAGGAAGGAATTTGAACTTCCATGGGTAGAACGGCTTCCATGCTGTACACCAAAGAAAATGGGGTTGCCCCTGTTGAAGTACGTGCTGTGGTACGGTATCCATGCAGAGCAAACGGTAACATCTCATGCCAGTCCTTGTAGGTGTCTGTCATCTTTTAAATGATCTTCTTGATATTTTTGTTCGCAGCTTCAACAACACCGTTCATCTTCGGCCGATAAGGAGATGAATTATGATGATAAATCTTGAACTGTTCGCATAGAGCGGTGATCATAGTGTTGTTCAAATTTGTACCGTTGTCTGTGATGATCCTGTCGGGGACACCATACCGGCATATGAGGTTCTACTTGATGAAGCGGGCAACCATATTCTTTGTAACAGAGGCATAAGAAGCTGCTTCAACCCACTTGGTGAAATAATCAATAACGACCAAGATGAAGCGTTGTCCATTGGATGCCGTAGGCTTGATCTCTCCAATCATGTCAATGCCCCACATTGCGAATGGCCAAGGAGCTGTCAGAATGTTGAGAGGAACAAGAGGAATATGTACCTTGTCGGTGTAGACTTGGTACTTATGGCAAGTACGGGAATGTTGGTGACAATCAGCTTCCATGGTAGACCAGTAGTAGCCTGCCCTTAGAATCTTTTTAGCCATCGTATGTCCGCTCAAGTGGGTGACAAATGTGCCACTGTGTATCTCAGTCATGATCAACTCTGCTTCAGCTTTGTCCATACAACGATAGAACACAATCATGGCTGCGCTTATAAAGGATGACATTGCTTAGGAAGAACTTGGCGGCAAATCTCCTTAAGAACTTTTTGTCATTGACGGAATCTCCTTCAGGATATTCTCTAGTCTGGAGATACCTTTTGATTTCATGAAACCAGGGTTGTTCCACTACTTCTTCGGTATTAATCTCATGACAGTGCGCATGTTCGTCCATTCTCTCGATGGTAATTTGGGGAGCCTCGTTATCCCAGTTGAGTTTAAACATGGAAGACATTGTAGCCATAGCATCTGCTAGCTGATTTTCTTCTCGCGGGAAATGCTCGAAAGTAATCTGCTCGAAATGAGGCAATAACGTTAGGACATGTTCTTTGTATGGGATAAGATTAGGATGTTTGGTGTCCCACTCTCCTTTGACTTGAATGGTAACCAAAGCCGAGTCCCCAAATACAACCAAAGATTTGATTCCCAAGTCTATTGCAACCTTGAGACCAAAGATGCAAGCTTCATATTCAGCCATGTTGTTGGTACAGCTGAAGCAAAGTCGGGCAGTGAAGGGTGTATGGCAACCTTCCGGAGAAATGAGTACCGCACCGATACCGTTGCCAAGTTCATTTGAAGCACCATCAAAGTACAGGGTCCATCGGGATCCTTGTTTAGGTCCGACATACGGTCAGTTACCTTCAATGTTGTCCAATGTCATGATGTCCTCGTCAGGGAAGTTGAATCTCATAGATTAGTAATCTTCGACGGCTTGATGAGCTAGATGGTCAGCTAGTACACTCCCCTTTATAGTTTTTTGGGTAGCATACTGGATATCATACTCTGTCAGGATCATTTTCCATCTAGCGATTCTTCCAGATAAAGCAGGCTTCTCGAAGATATACTTGATCGAATCCATTTTGGAAATCAGTAAAGTGGTGTGAGTCAACATATACTGCCTTAGCCGGCAAGCAGCCCATACCAAAGCGCAACAAGTTTTCTCGAGCAGTGAGTAGCGAGTCTCACAGTCGGTAAACTTTTTGCTAAGGTAATAAATGGCATGCTCTTTTCGGCCAGACTCGTCATGTTGGCCCAACACGCACCCCATTGAGTTATCCAAAATAGTCAGATACATGATTAACGGCCTTTCTTCGAAGGGTGGCATCAGAATTGGAGGTTCTAGTAAATACTCCTTGATCTTATCAAAAGCAACTTGACAATCATTGTTCCATTCAACTACCTGATCCTTCTTTAACAGTTTGAAAATTGGCTCACAGGTAGAAGTTAGGTGAGAGATGAATCTGGCGATATAGTTCAAGCGTCCCAAGAATCCTCTAACCTCCTTTTCAGTACGGGGGGCAGGCATTTCTTGTATAGCCTTCACTTTAGCTGGATCAACCTCAATGCCTTTGTTGCTGACAATAAATCCCAACAGTTTACTAGACCTAACCCCAAAAGTGCACTTCCTCGGGTTCAGTCTGAGCTTATACTCCTTCAACCTGGAAAACAACTTTTGCAGATGATCAAGGTGTTCTTCTTCTATCTTTGATCGAGCTATCATGTCGTCTACGTAAACTTCGATCTCATGATGTATCATATCATGAAACAAAGCTACCATGGCGCGTTGATAAGTTGCCCCTGCATTCTTCAGTCCGAATGGCATCACTTTGTAGCAGAAGGTACCCCATTGCGTGACAAAAGTAGTTTTCTCCATGTCCTTGGGGTCCATTTTGATCTGGTTATATCCCGAGAATCCATCCATGAAGGAAAACACCTTGTGCTGAGCTGTGTTGTCAACCAAGATGTCGATATGTGGTAGCGGAAAATCGTCTTTAGGGCTAGCCCTATTTAAATCCCGATAGTCCACACACATTCTGACTTTGCCGTCCTTCTTAGGCACGGGCACGATGTTAGCAACCCATTGTGGATAGGAGGTAACAACCAGAAAGCCAGTGTTGAATTGCTTCATTACTTCAGCCTTGATTTTCTCAGACATGTCAGGCCTCATCCGGCGAACCTTTTGCTTAATCGGTGGACAATCCTCTCTTGTAGGGAGACGGTGGACCACGATATCTGTGTCTAACCCTAGCATGTCTTCATAAGACCAGGCGAAGATTTCAACATATTCGTTCAACAACTGCACTAAGCGCTCTTTGACACTTGGTTCCAGGTTGGCACCCACTTTTACTTCTTTCCTGTCTTCCTCTGTCCCCAAGTTGATGGTTTCTAGCAACTCTTCATGAGGCAGAATAGCCCTCTCCTCTTGTTGCAAAAGCCTGGCTAACTCTCCCGGCACTTCACAATCTTCGTCAACTTCGTACTCAGCATGATTGACCAAATCTTTAGAGTTATCGAAGGCTAAAGCAGAATAGTCACCCATGGAATCCGGAGTGGATGGGTACCTGCTTTTGTGAGTGTGGGTGTGTGTAAGGGATAGCCATCCTTAAACAAAAATGCAAAAGGAAAGAAAAATGAACACAACAATTTATAGATGAAAAACGTCCAATGTTCATTAAAACATGGCATATGATTATGAAGAAAATCAAGCCCTTACAAATGGACCTACATGCCCCGGGCAAGGCATGAGGTGAAAATAGTGTGCGAATTGTTTTAGTTATTACAGACCATAAAAATGGGAAATTGTTCAAAGATAAAATTACTGGTTGATAAAGGTGATGGGAACAAAATCCTTTGCTTCCCAGTTTCTTAAACTCCCTTCGACGGTCGAAAAGATCCAATCTTCAAAGTGGCTCTCTTCATCTTCATCTTCTACAACATTGATTCCATGGTGAGAGATCTTGTCCGGTGGCCCTCCAGCCTTGGAGCGACGCATAGCCTTTTGTCCTGCAGCAGTGAACCCTAACCCAAACTTGTCTTTCTTATGGGGAAAGTCAGGCAATTGTCCCCATACTGTACTCTTCCCTTCTTTCATCACAACCTCTGCGTCCTTGAGAGATGCCATCCTAGATACATGCTTGGGAACGATAGGCATCTCAACCATTGCCTTCGCAACCGCTACCTCAGGAGAAACTTCCTCAAAATTTTGGAAAGGCGTTTCGATGAACTCGCCATCCAACTCCACATAGCGGAAGGAATTGAGATGACTTATCATGTACTCTTCCTTGCCGTGCACTGTTATATTCTTACCCTTAACAGGATATTTCAGCATTTGGTGCAAAGAGGAGGTAACTGCCCCGGCATAATGGATCCACGGTCTCCCCAACAAACACGAGTATGACAGATGGATGTCCATCAAATAGAAGGTGGAGTTGAAAACTTCTGTGCCTACTTTGATAGGAATATCAACCTCTCCATGAACCATTCTTTTGGACCCATCAAAGGCCCTAACAACGATGTTACTAGGTTTGAGGGTCAATCCTTCGCAATCCAAACGATCTAAAGCTTTCTTCGGCAACACATTCAAGGAAGAACCAGTATCAACTAAGACATGGGAGAGGGTGGTTCCCCTGCATTCAACTGAAACATGTAACGCATCATTCTGTTTTCTTCCTTTGGGAGTTAAGTCAACGTCGGAAAAGCCAAGGCCATTATCAGCAGTAAGACTAGCCACACATTCCTTGAACTGGTCAGCCGAAGTCTCTTGCGGTACATGTGCCGCATTCAAGAATTTGATCAGGGCCTTAGCATGGGCCTCAGAACAGAGTAGGAGAGCTAACATTGAAATTTTAGAAGGGGTCTTCCCTAACTGTTCCACAACGTCGTAGTCACTTTTTCTGATTATTTTTAAGATTTCATCCATTTCTTTCTAAGTGGTTTCGGGGATAACCACATCATGAGCCTTCGTCCTGACAGGCACTTCCAGTATCCCCTTACCCTTATCGGTAGTATCAACAGATGGTCTTACTTCAGGAGTACCCAATTCTTCAATCACTGGGCCTTGCACAGATGGTCCAACAGGTACAGAAGCTTTCAAGGGTCCGAAAACTGCTCGAGGGGGAGCAATCTCCGGAGAAAAGATCCGGCCGCTGCGGGTTATCTTGCTTGTACCCGCAATGTTCCCTATACCAGGGCTTTCTTCTTCAGAAATCTCTTGGACTATTTCGATTTGTTTGATACCATGGTAGAAGATTTCTACCCCATAGTTCCATGGTATCATTTTGCTGGATTGGTACGGGACATGTCCCAGCATGGTGATCTTTAATGGTACACATTCAGAGTTGGGTGTAATCCTGACAGGCCTTTTGCAAGCCTTGGGAGGATTGTCGGAAATGGTTATGATTGCAATATCGTTGGTTGAAGTAGTAAAAGTATCAGGAGTAACAGGATTGAAGGTATCAACAGGGGTTTTATGGAAAAGTATCTCTTGGGTGTCCATCAGGCGTTGGACACCTGACTTCAACATTGAGAAATCACCTCGTATGTTCAAACAAAAATAGCAGTCTTTACCACAACCAGGAAAGATCCCGACTCTCAACAAATTTTCTTTAATCACACGTAACGGCATCAGCAGGTCAACAACATCAGTAACATGAGTGTCCTCCATAACAGCATGAATATTGTGGCCGTGCTTGGGCATCGGAGAAGATATAACATTGGGCTTCTCAGGAGCATCAAATTCTACTTCCTTAGCATCAATCAGATCCTAGATTTTGTTCTTAAACGCCCAACAATTATTGGTATCGTGCCCAGCACTGTCAGAATGGTAAGCACACTTGGCATTGGAGTGGTAGTATGGAGAGCAAGTGTTAGGGTTCTTTGGCGCTTCCTTCAAACTGGTCAGATTCAGCTTTAACAAATGAGGAAGTACCTGAGCGGGCGTCATGTTGATGGGGGTGAACTGCCGTTGTGGCATTTCCACCCATTGTTGATTAGGTCTCGACTGATTGTTACGAGGTTGATCATTTGAATAATTTTGAATCATCACAGCCGCTACAGTCGGCCGATGCTCAGTTCTTCCCTGTCCCTTCTGAGAATACACAGCAGATGCTTCCTTCTTGGCTGGGAAGGGTTTCTTAACAGCCGTGGATGCGGAAGCATCCTTTTGAATCTTTCCACTCTTAATATCGGCCTCAATCCTTTCGCCGGTCAAAATCAGTTCAGTAAATCCCACGGAAGAACTTTCGATTAGATGGTTGAAAAAGGGGCCAGACAGGGTCCCCAGAAACATGTCAACTAACTCCCTATCCGATAGCGGTGGCTGCACCCTTCCATCCAGATCACGCCACTTCTGAGCGTACTCCTAAACCTTTCATTGGAAACCATCCCCATACTTTGTAACTGAGTACGAGTGGGTGCCAAATCAGCATTGTATTGATATTGACGGTAAAAAGCAGCTGCTAAGTCTTCCCAATTGTAAACCTCTGATCTCTCGAGCTGATAAAACCAGTCTAACTGCGTGCTAGACAAACTGTCTTGGAAAAAGTGTACCCAAAGGTCTTTATCGGATGAGTGGGGTTGGATCTTTCTGAAATACGACCTCAGGTGCATCTTAGGGCAAGACAGACCGTCGTACTTGGCAAATGTTGGCACCTTGAACTTGGGAGGGATAACAATCCCAGCTACCATCCCTAGTTCTTAAAAATCCAAACCGGGCACCCTCTGCAACTCCATAGATGCCAGTCTATCTTCAAGATTCTTATATTTATCATCCGCTGGTGGATACTGTTGTTCGGAGTAGTCTTCGTCTTCTTCCTCTTCCCCCTCTACAAAATTCTTAATGTAAAAAGACGTTGCACATCCTCTTTGGTGCGATGTAAGTGTTAAGAGTTTCCTCCTCGTGAAGTCGGCAGGTAAGCTCTAAAACTTTCTTCTCACTGGCATAAAAGCTGGCTTCAAAAGTATCCCGTTCTTCCTTGAGTTGGATCCAACTCTTTTGCATTTCTTCCCATGATGTTGGCATGTCAGGATGTAGGATGGTGTATGGAACCTCTCCTTCCGTAACAGGCTCTTTGATCAAGGGGAGAATGTGAGGATATGGCATCATAAGATTATGGGAGCGGGTTCGTACCCACTTGAGATAAGGCTCAAGGGGGATAGAATTCTTGTGCCCCAGTGTCTTACTATCCACTTTGTTAGGCATCCTCCAAGCTCTGATGAACCTTTGTCGAAGTCCTTGCGCATCGTTTTCGAAGTTAAAAACTAGGTCAGGAATCAGCATGTCATGAGGGCCATCCCTCCGAGCATATCCAAATTGTCTCAAAGCTAGACAGGGGTTGTAGGTAATGCCTCCCCTAATTCCAAGTAGTGGGACATTAGGAAATTCCCCACAACGATCAATGATGATGACATTTTCTCTGAACCGAGAACACCAATGTACATCAGAATGTGTGAGGGTCATCAATTGTTGTGACCACCTTAAACCCTGCTCATTCTTCAAAACTGATTGTGGAAGGTGAGAAATAAACCACCTTGCTAGGAGAGGAGTACAACACATGAGAACACCTCTTTTCCTCATTGTTCGTGTGTAAAATGAGTGTAGGATGTCCCCAAGCAATGTGGGTATAGGATTCCTGGATATGAAAATCTTGACAGCATTCACATCTATAAGCTGATCAGGGTTTGGGAACAAGACCAACCCATAGATAAGGAGTGTCACAATCTCTTCAAAGGCTTGTAGATCAAGAGAATTCTAGCAGTCTTGTGCCTTCTCAAACAGAAACTTTGCGAAGAAACCTTTGACACCACTTCTGGTTTCCCAATTCCCCTTGATGTCAGATAGTTGCAAGTGTAATGCTTGGGCAACATCTTCAGGCTTTGGTTGTTTTTCCGTACCGTTGTAGGGTGGTTGATGAAGAATAGGAATTCTCAGGAGTTGAGAAAATTCCTCCAAAGTAGGCACCAATTGATAATCAAGGAAAGTGAAACAGTGGTGTAGGGGGTCAAAGAACTGGAAGAGAACTTTCACCATGTCTTCTTCAATGTTGGTGTTGACCAAGTTGAGGAGTCTACCATGTCTTTCACTGAAGAGAGAATTCTCTAGAATCCCGGAGGTGAGCTCCTTGAGTTGAGGAGGGATTCTCACAAGGTTGACTTGAATTGTTTTCCTGCGAAGAGATTCCATATCCTACAAAATAAGAACAAAGATGAAGATCCAAACCCTTGAAATGGTTAGTGGATGCATATGATGCTTTATGATGTTCATGATGTATGCACAAGCACATGTACAAGAAAGTCACACAAAACCCTAATTTCAGGCTTGCATGAGGTTTCATAGGTAAGTACCCTCTTGAGTTTAGTTAGCTTAAAACCTGTCCTATAAATAGTAACTGGGTTTTAAGGAGCTCAATATCACTGGATTATTTTCTATGTTCATTGTTTTGGTTTAGCCACTTAACTAGCGACCAAAATATTCCAAGAAAACAACCCTCAATGAGTGTAGTATCGAGTATCTACCAACTTCGGACTGCACCAAAGCCGGTCATCTCACTACCCCTAATAAAAGGCCAAGATGGTCAAGTAAGGTTCTAAGAGTTCATTAGTGCTTTATGACATCACTCAGCGGCCCCGTATTCTCTTTGATTGACTCAAAGGCTACCGTTACTCACAAATATGTCGCACTAATATAGCTATTGCTTCAACCGTGTCGGACACCCCGCACAGTTTCCACAATGTATTGCTATTTACCTATAAAGGTTTCCCAAATTCGGGTGGAGGATTTCAAGCCCAAACAAGAGAACCAAATGTAAAGCAATCAAGGCAAACAATATAATCATGCAAAAGGGGTGATCTAAGCCCTAAGGTTACTCCACTTTTAAAGTTGATCCCCAGCAGAGTCGCCAGTTCTTTGATACGGTGGGTGAACTGACTTGGGATTTCGCGTTTTTGTTCGCAAATGTTTTGGTTTAGCAAGAGTCGCCACCGACTTTTTATTTTATCCTAAGGAAAGGTCAAAAAGCACAGGAAAGACCTTTGAGATGTTTTCTTGGGTTCGGGGAGTAGATTATAGAAAGGGAAGGTATTAGCATCCTTTCTATCCATGGTTATCCATGGGCTCTTAGTTACTTGCTTAGATCATTTGCTTACCATTTCTATTGTTTGAAATGGTGCTTTTCAATTGTTTGAAATGGTGCTTTGTGTGTGATTTTGAAAGATGTTTTGGAAAGAGGCCATCATTGTGGCAACCTTTGTAATGATTCTTGTTTGAATGTATACAAAGGTGTTTTTGTCTTTTTGGAAAGTTTTTAATGTTTGAAAGTAGGGTTTTGAAATTGTGTTGTGAAGTGTGTTTTGAAAAATAACAAGGATGTTTTTGCAAGCTTAATCAAGTAACTAAGAGTTGTCTACCCTATTTTACTCAAAGATCTTTCTTATGTTTTTTTAACCCTTTTAACAGTGTTGTTTCACCATTGTATTTGGTGAACAACCTTGTGTTAGGATGTTAAACGGGACATGCGCGGGTCATCGTATAGACCATGATAGCAATTGTGTCAAGTATCTTTGGCAATTTTTGAGGGACTTGATCATATTGTTTAGCAAACCAAGATAGCGTCATCGAGGGACTATGATCTTTTGTTTTGTTTTTGTTTTGCCAAAGCACTTGACATGCAACCATGGCCCATTTTTGAAGGCAACAAGTGGATTGTAACCCTAGGGGTGCAAGTGTGCATTGTGTTTGTTTTCATGCATGGTTATCTTTGAATTAGGTCAAGCTACTTGTTAATTTGATTTTTGCATACAAACCCTAGGTCTAACCATGGCATAATTGAAAGCATTTAAAGGTGCGAGAATTTAAAGCCTACACTATTACAACATGATATAGGGAGGAGGTACAAATTGGAATTGGGGGTATTTGACAAGAAATTAAATTCTAAATTATTTCAACCAAATCGAATGTATAAGACAATATTTAAATATGCAATAATTAAATAAAATACAACAAATAAATGTTAAATAAAATGTATTATGCAAGAAGTTTTTATGTATGTAAAAAGAATTTTTTAATGTGAAATGTAAATAATAATAAAAAGGGTCAATTTTAATTATTTTATTATTTAGGGCAAAAACCCTAATTTTTAAATAAATAGTATTATTTATATGGAATAATGTATTGATTTGTACAAAAAAAAAAACAAAAGTATATTGTAAAAATGATATTTTTAGTGTAACATATTAATAAAAATAAAAATGTAATATTTTTGTATTTTTGTCCTAATTATTTAATAAATTAAAGTATATAAGTATATATATATATATATATATATATATATATATATATATATATATATATATATATATATATATATATATATATATATATATATATATATATATATATATATATATATATATATATATATATATATATATATATATATATATATATATATATATATATATATATATATATATATATATATATATATATATATATATATATATATATATATATATATATATATATAAAATAAAAATTAATTATTTACAAAAAATGTGTATATTCAAGAAAATGTGTTTAAATATAAATAAAATAATAAATTAAAATGAACATATTTTTTTACATTATTCTTTAAGTTTTAATAAAAGAAAATAAATTATTTACATAATTATACTAGTAAAATAAAAATAAATATGAAAAAATATAAAATAATTTTTTTGGCATTTTTTATATTTGGACAAAAAATAATTAAGTCAGAATAAAAAATAAAAATATCAAAATGACAAATATACAACTAAATGGGCCAGGGGGGTGTAAACTGAATAATGGGGTGTTAGAAGCAAAAATGACCAGGCCCAGCCCAATCAGACTTCATCTTCTTCCTTGGTTCACAAAAACGCGCTATCTGTACATCAACTGCTATCTCCTGATTCTTTGATTTTTTGACAAAACTCATAACATGAATCTTGTAGAGCATCAAACAACGTATCTAACCATATAAAAAACTTAAGCTAACTCTCAAAGACCAGAGATAATTTCTCTGGCCCTAATTTCTAACCTAGTTTTTTCAGAAAGTTCATGGATGAAATTCTCCTAGCACGATTAATATAAATGAAAACTAAGCATATGTATGGCTTCAGGGCTATGAATACAACATCTTTCATTCACAAACCTAAGTCTAACTATTCCTAAATAGAGAGATAGAAGTTCATGAAATACCTGTTTCAGTTGACTTCGAACTGGACAATGCAGCAACTTTCAAGGGTGCTTGAGGTTCTTTTGAGCTTGCCTGAGGTCCACTGAAGCTTTTCCAATGCTTGGTTTGTTTTGAAGTAGCCTGAATCATGCTATAGAACTTAACCTGCAAAGCTTTGAAACAAAAATGGCAATATGTGTTAATGGTGCTACAACTAGCAATGAAGGTCTGGAATAGTTCAGGTGGGTTGGTTGGAATGTGTTTGAAGTGTCTTTGGGCAAAACGCATGATAGAATTTGAAGATGGCTTGCAAAATGCAGAACTGGCCCTGTTTTGCAAGAAAATGGGGAATTTGTGCACTAGGAGTTTTGAGAGGCAAAACGATCGTGTTTCAGGCTTGTTAGGAGGTATCAAACTTGTTTGCAATGTTTGTATAATTTGGTTTTAACTGATGTCAAAGATGGCTTGTGGTTTACAACTTTTCTTCTTCTTGAAGCAAGAGTGTCTATCTGTTCAATGCAGGCCTGTACAAGTCCTATATCATGCTGCATATTTTGCCCTTGGTTACTGGAATTGGTAGATTTGATCTTGCCTCAGAGATATGGCCCCATGCCTCAAGGATCTTGTTTTGACATAAAGTGAAGTTTAAGCAAAAATGGCATTGTTACTTTTTTCATTTAAGGCTTAATCTAGTGTACAATGCCCTAATGACCAAAAACCATAACTTGAGATACTAGCCTCTTTTATGAAAACTTTGTGAATCAAAGTTGTATACTTTGTGATGGACTACAACTTTCATGTTGTAAGTTTTGTTTGAATCCATTTTTATCTTGGTGAAAAAATGGGACAAAGTTAGGAAAAAATAAGAAAATTTCATAACTTAGAAAATTTCGAAGTTATGAAAATTTTCCATTTTAAACCCTAATTTGCATTTTTGGGTTTCTTGATGAACAAGTTTCATAATTTGACATGTCTTGGTGAAAAATGACTCTTGGCATTTGATTTTGACCAAAAAGTCAAAGTTTGACTTTTCAGTGTACAGTCAAATTTTGATCAATTGACTGAAAAATTCATCTGTCAATCCTATGCATTTGAGATCTTTTGAACTTGTTGAATGGGTCAAGACAATTTCATTGATTTCTTGATTCCATGTGTGAGCTTGATTTGCCATTGGCTAGGTCAAACAGTCAAAAATTGCCTTTGTGCAGTCAAAACCCTAAAAATGACCATTTTGCCCTTTTGGTGATCTGATCAAATTTCTTGTGGAATTGTGATCCAAACTTGATCTAATGGCATATGAGTTCATAATGTTGATGTGGGTCAAATTTCCTGAGGTTTGACTGTCAATTGGCCACAGTTGACTTTTTCCCCGATACAGTTGATTTCTAGGTCAACTGTCCAATTGACTGGGCAAAAATTTGAATCAAGGCTTGAAACTTGGTATGGACAAACTTGTGAGTCCAACATGAAGTATGAAAATAACTTTGGGCATTGTAGGTCAAAACATCCCTGTGCAAACTCAAACCCTAATTTAGGTCAACAGTGCAAGGAGGTGTCTTGAGTAGAGCAAACCCTAGCTTGATCTTGAGTCCCAAGAGTCTTGTGATTGAGAAAATGTTGATGAAATGAGAGGGAAAATTTTGGGGTACAATAATGGGCAGACAAGAATAGGCCGGACGAATATCCATAATATAGAAGGTGGAGTTGAAGATTTGGGAGCCCACTTTGATTGGAAGATCTACCTCCCCATGAATAGTCATCTTTGATCCATCAAACGCCCTTACGATGATATCACCTGGCTTCAAGATTAAATCTTCACAGTCAAGATGGTCTAACGACCCCTTTGGTAATACATTCAGAGAAGAACCAGTGTCGACTAGCACATGTGCTAAGGTAGTCCCTTTGCACTCGATAGAAACATGTAAAGCTTTGTTGTGATTCTTCCCGAGAGGTGTTAAGTCAGTATCTGAAAACCCCAAGCCATTATCAGCTGTCAGGCTAGCCACGCAATTCTCAAATTGGTCTGTTGTTGTCTCATGGGCGACATGAGCCTTTTTCAGGAACTTGATTAATGTCCGAGCATGGGCATTGGAGCAAAGCAGCAATGACAACATTGAAATCTTAGAGGGGGGTTTGCCCCAATTGTTCTACAATTTTGAAGTCGCTTCTCTTGATGATCTTCAAAATCTCGTCCATTTCACGGGTGGAGGGTTCTTCATTAGCTACATCTTAGGAAGGTACCTCAATCACATCAGGCTCAACAACCTTCCCTTTCCCTTTTGTCTCGGTACTCGGCTTGGCGACAGTAATGCAGATGGGCGTCTTTGTAACTACTGTAGGTGAGATATTGGGTGAGAATATTCTCCCAGTTCTAGTTACTTTGCTTGAGCCAACTATGTTGCCGACATCGTCATATTTTCCTTCTCCGATCCAGGCATCTTGTTTAATCCCATGATAGAACACCTCAGCACCGTAATTCCATGGTACCGCTTTGTTTTAAGAGTAAGGAATCAGTCTAGGATTGGTAAATATTAATGGAGCAATGGTGGGTTCATTTAAAACCATAATAGGACCTTTGGAGGTGATCCTAATAGGTTTGTTTGAGATGGTAATAATGGAGAGGTCTTCACATTTGTTGATCAAACTCTTGGCAAATGGAGTCTTTTCAAACATAATTTCGTGGCTATCCATCAGACGTTGTATGCCTTTCTTCAACTCTTCACATTCATCGAGTCATCTTGTACAACACACACATTCTTTTTTACAGCCAGGGAAGATCCCAGCTTTCAACAGATTGTTCTTTATTATATTCAGCGGAGTAGTCAAATCTTCAATAGAGGTAACAAAAATTATATCTTCGACAACATTAACACCTTTGTCATGCTTCGACATTGGAGCGGTAATTACATTCAGAATTGGAGGAGGATCAAATTCAATAGTTTTGTTGTCAATTAAATCCTGGATTTTGTTCTTCAAGGCCCAACACTGGTCAGTCTCGTGCCCGAGGCTGTTTGAATGGTAAGCACATTTAGCGTTTGGATTATACTTTGGTGACGATGTGTCAGGGTTGGCGGGAGGATCACACAACGTCACTAAATTAGACTTGAGCAAATGTTAAAGGTCTTGAGACACTAACATGCCTAACCTTGTAAATTGTCTTCTTGGAGTTTCAAAACGTTGATGATTTGCGGATGGTCTTGGAGTAGGAGTTAGATTGGAGATTCAGACAATATTGACAGATGGATGATCATTCTTCTTGGTATGGGCCCTTGCCCCATACACAACATTAACTTCCTTCTTTGCAGCAAAAGGTTTCTTGATAGGATTGATGGTGGAGGTAGATGCCACAGAGATCTTCCCACTTTTGATGCCACTTTCCACTCTTTCACCAGTTAAGATTAGTTCTGTGAAACCAGAAGAAGAGCAGTCAACCAACATATTAAAGAAAGGACCAGATAAAGTTCCCATGAACATGTAGATGTGCTCCCTATCAGTCAAGGGAGGTTGGACTCTACTAGCAAGGTCTCTCCACTTTTATGCATATTCCTTAAATCCTTCATTCTTTCCCATGGTCATATCTTGTAACTGAACCCTTGTTGGTGCCAATTCGGCATTGTATTGATACTGATGGTAGAAGGCAGTAGCTAGATCCTCCCAAGTGTTGATATGAGAACCATCTAACTGATAAAACCAATCAAGTTGTGTTCCAGCCAAGCTCTCTTGGAAAAAGTGAACCCAAAGCTTCATATCAGCAGTGTGCGGCTGTATCTTGCGTACATAAGATTTCAAATGGAGTTTGGGACAAGAAACCTCACCGTACTTTGCAAAGATTGGTACTTTGAATTTGTGGGGAATGATTACACCAGAGATCAAACCCAAATCATCAAAACATAAACCTGGGACGGCTTGAATTTCAACAGCTTTCAATCTGTCTTCTAACTCCTTGTATTTGAGGTCAACGGGTGGATACTACTCGTTGAAATAATCATCATCAGATACTTGATCATTGATACACTCAACCTGAGTACTCTTGACCTCACCAAGCTGGTTCTCGTCCTCTTCGGATGAATCTTCTTCAACTGGGATTTGACGGATTGTCTCCTTGAATGTTCTACCCATGTTGAGTAGAGCTTTCTTCTTTGGTTTTTTCTTAACTTCCAGCAAAGCCATCATATCTTGCTGCCCCTTGGCTAGGGCGAGTAGATTATCCTGAAACTGAGAATTCTGGGCTTGGAGTTCCGTCACAGTTTTCTCTAGATCCATCTTGCTGAAATAAACAGCAGAAAGATAAGGAAACCTGTTATGCGAAAACCTGTCATGTTATGATGCATGGAATATGTATATGCAAATGATTTCAAGGATTAATGAAATTTAAATTTGTATAGACAAAAGAATGAACAAACATTAATTCTCATTAGACAAAACAAGAAAGATTACATCATGCCTCTTGGGCTTACAAAATAGATTTCTAGGATAAAAAGACCGAACGCATCCTCTTTGGCGCGAGATAAGCATTCACATTCTGCTCTTCTTGTAGCTGTTTTGTAAGCTCCAAGACTCTCTTCTCACTAGCATAGAACTGAGCCTCGAAAGTGTCTTGTTCTTCCTTCAGCTGGATCCAACCCTTTTGTAAGTCTTCGAGAGAGGTAGGCATGTCAGGATTGGAGGATAGTATAGGGAACATTTCCTTCAACCACAGGCTCCAGTATGACTGGTAAGATGGAGGGATAAGGAATCACGAGTTTCTGTGCACGAGCTCGCACCCATTTCAAGTAAGGATCGAGGGGAATGGAATTCTTGTGTCCTAGCGTCTTGCTATCCACCTTGTTCAACATCCTCTAGGCTCGGATAAACCTCTAACGATAACTTTGATTGTCATTCTCGTAGTCGAATACCATTCCTTTGATAAGCATCTCATGGGGAACATCCCTCCGGGCGTAACCAAACTGTCTTAAGGCTAAGCAAGGGTTGTAGGTGATACCTCCTATAATGCCAAGTAAAGGGACATTAGGGAATTCTCCACAACGGTCGACGATAGTAACATTCTCCAAAGAGCGAGAACACTAATGGATATCTGAATGTCTGAGCGTCATCAACCTATGTGACCACCTTGAACCTGGCTCATTCTTCAATACAGATTGGGGAAGATGCGAAATAAACCATCTTGCCAAAAGAGGAGTACATCACATAAGGATACCTCTTTTCCTCGTGGTACGAGTGTGAAATTAATGAAGGATGTCCCCTAGCAAAGTAGGCATTGGGTTACGAGACATGAAGATTTTGACGGTGTTCACACCTATGAGTTGGTCAGGATTTGGAAACAAAACCATCCCATAGATAAGGAGAGCCACAATTTCCTCAAAGGCTTGCAAATCCAAAGAGTTCCAACAGTTTTGGGCTTTCTAAAACAAGAACTTTGCTAGGAAACCCTTAACACCACTCCTTGTTTCCCAATTAGTTGTGATATCAGATGGTTGAAAATGTAGAGCTTGAGCAATCTCTTCTGGCTTTGGATCTCTTTCTGTACCGTTGAAAGGTAGTTGATTGAGAATGGGAATCCTCAAGAGTCGGGAGAAGTCTTCCAAAGTTGGCACAAGTTGAGAATGTGATCTAACCCTAAGGTAACCCCACTTTTAAAACTCCCCAGCAGAGTCGCCAGTTCTGTGATACGATGGGAGAACTGACTTAAGTGTTTTGCGTTTAATCGCAAATGTTGCGGTTAGCAAGAGTTGCCACCGACTTTTCTTTTATCCAAAAGGAAAGGTGAAAAAGCACAGGAAAGACCTTTAAGATTGTTTCTTGGGTTCGGGGGGTAGATTATAAAAAGGGAAGGTATTAACACCCTTTTTATCCATGGTTTTCCATGGGCTCATAGTTACTTGCTAGATCACTTGATTTTGTTTGAAATTGTGCTTTGTGTGGTTTTTGAAAGTATTTTGTAAAGAGGCCATTGTTTAGGAAATCTTTGTAATGATTGTTGTTCGTAAGAATGTATACAAAGATGTTTGTCTTTTTGAAAATGTTTTCAAGTTTGTAAGATATTTTTGAAATGTGTGTGTTTGTTTTGAAAATAGCAAGGATATTTGTTTCAAATGGAGCAAGTAACCAAAAGTAATCTACCTACTAAAATGTCTTTCTTGTTCATTTTCTTTTCCTTCGATATTGTTGTCTTACCATTGATTTGGTAAGCAACCCTATCTTTGGATGTAAGCGGGACGGGCCGGGTCATCGTATGACCATGATTAGCAAGGTTGCAAAGTATCTTAGCATTTTGAGGGACTAAGGTCATTTTTGTAAGGCAACTTTGAATAGCGTCATCGAGGGACTATGATCTTGTTTTTTTGTTTGTTTTACTAAGATACCTGTTGTACCCTAATTTTTTCCCCTAAGATCCCTTCATCATACCATATTATTTCAATCACAACAAGATCACATTAGGGCTTTTGGTTCTTCTACCTATCTTTAACTTTGCTCTTTTAGGATTTACCAAGCACCTGAACTTGTTCTCTTTTGTGATCATGGATATTTTGCTTTGATTTTCTCTCTAATTAACAAAATACAATATTGTTTTGTCTTACTTGTTAATAATGTAGGTAAAGGTAATGAGGTCTAGCAAGTTGCATCATGGGTTCATGAGTTTATTTCCATGCACTAGTCAATAGCTCGAGAAATTCAAACCTCACCATTGAAGTTGTTTTGGAAGAATTGGTATGGAAGTGGTTTTGGTGGCCATGAATCCTCATCATCATCCTCAACAATTTCTATTCATAAAGGAAGAATATTGGCACAAAAAGTTTGTTCAAACTTGGCAAAGTTCTACAAAGCAATCGTTGGATCTAGAGGCTAGGGTTTTGGACTTCAAAGGAGCATATCTTGCATGTCTTTTAGTATTTTTGAGTGATTCTAAAAACATTCTTATCTTCATAGAGTTACCAACAAATCACTTCAAAATTTCAAAGGAGTTTTCATGTGGAAGGAACTTGGTGAAGAAGAAAGATTACAAGTCATCCAGATGAATCCCCAATTTCCCATATGTGACTTCAAATGGTCATAAGATGGTCATTTTTATCACCTTGAGCCCATTATTTTTTAACGATGATCCTAAATATGTGTACTTCATGCCTTCTTTTATGTGCAAAGTGAGAAAATGGTTGGAAGTTGCCTTATGAATGCAAAATATTATAGGTCATTTCATGATTTTTGGCCAACTTCAAAAAGACATAAATTGCTCAATTTTTGGAGATTTTTAGTGGTTCAAATTGAAAAATTTCATTCAAGAGATCTACTTCATTCCATCTTTTTTGATCAAGAGCAAATTCTAAGTGGAAGCCCATGTTTGGATGCAAAGGATTATAGGTCATTTTTAAAGAAGAATTTGAAATATTTCTAAGTATGGAAAGTCAACTTTTTTTCTTCAACTTTGACTCCATGTAACTTTCATCTCAAGCTTCCATTTGATTACATTCTTTTTACATTGCAAAGCTTGTGACCTCATCTTTCCAAAGCATCAAGAATTTTTCCCTAAGACCCCTTGAGGAGAAAATGACATTGGATTGAACTTAGTAACTTAGAACTGAAGTTTTTCCATAAGTTAGAGTTTGAAATTCATGTTTTGGCCTCTAAACATCAAATTAGCACGCGTTTGTGATCTAAACATGTTTAACCATGTTGCCAAAATGGATTAGATCTTTGAAACGCAAGGAATTGATGAGTTTTGTTGCAAATCAGATCACACTTTGCTCGTGCATCAGGTTCACACGATTTCCCTCCAAACTTCATCATTTCACACGCTTGAACATTCCATTTGATTCCCTATAAATAGAGGGTCATCCCTTCATTCAATTTCCCAAACTTAGATAGCCAGAATCACCCTGCCAAACTAGCTTCACAACCCAGAATTCAGCTACTTCGAATTCTATTCTCAAGCCTTTTTCAATCTAATTTTTCCATCAATTCACCTTCCTTGATCTTCCCTGAAGCTAACCATATCATTACATTCAAGAATCGTGCCCTATATTGCTCCATAGAAGTCCAGTTTTAGAGCTCTGCAACTCAACTTCAATAGGTAGATTCCTTCATCAATTCTTCAAAACATTGATATCATTGTGTTGCTCTCATTTTCCTGGTTCTAGTCGCAACACTTACTTCTTACTGGAAATACGTTTTGACCATGAAATTTCAAATCCCTTTTCAAAACTTTATTTCCAAATTGCTTGAGCTACAGTTTATATAAATTTGGCGCGAGGGTGTGGTTGTCTTCGTCATGAAGAGACGAAGCGAATGGCATAGGTCCGAGCTTCTGATTTTACAGTTTGAGAGATCTGTAATTCGTGATGGCTGGAGGTTGAAGATGACCAACGTGTCATGTTCTGACCAATGAAGGCGTGCCATTTGTTATTTTCAATTTCTGATTTTATTAATGAATATGTACATTATTCATTAAAGACCATGATATGCACAACGCGTCAGATCCCTTGGATTTGATTACTAACGCGTTTTGACTCTCATTTTTGATTATTCACTTTCTGATTTTTATTTTTTCCCAATTTAATTTTGTGTTTTGGTATTTTTTATGAATTTTTCACTTATTTGATTTGTTTAAAATGTTTAAAAATACTTTTACACATTTTTAAATTCTAAAAAAATTATGGAATGATCCAATGATATTGTGACAAATATTGGTGACCTTATATTATTTTTGTTTCTGACTTTACTATTTTTTTACTATTTTTGTTTATTTTACCCATTTATTTTAATTTTTAAAAATAGTTTCTGACTTTTAAAAATTCCCAAAATTTTTATAAAATTACTTGGCCTCTTTTCTGATTTTTCTATGGTCTTATTTTTCATTTCATGATAAATTTGAATATAATTGACATTTTCCTCATTATTTTCCATTTTTCTTAAAACATTTTTCAACCCTTTAATGTATATATTAATTATATTGTTATTTTATAATTATTTTCTGGCTGTCTTGGGTTGATTTTTTGATCATGGCTTTATTAACATCATTGGATCCATGGTGTTGAGTTTAACTCCACAAAAATGGATGAATGATTTTAATAATAGTTTGATTAAATATTAATTCAAATGTGGTTTTTTTTTAACCTTAAATCCCCTTCATCTCACCCCCTTCTCATTGCACTAAATGTTGTTGGAGCATGATCTCAATATCATGTCTCAAAACAAATGGTGCATAGATTTCTATTGACCAACCTCAAAATAGGTGCGACTTCTATATAAGTCCACTTACGATTGCTTAACATAGCGCTAAATTTTGTCCCGATTCAAATAAATGATCATTCGTGGCCCAAACTTATGATTGCAAGCCCAAGTATGTTAATTTGATCTCTTTGATCCAATAACCTTGAGATTCATTGTGTGCAAGATTTGGTTCTACCAATCCTCTAATGGATCTACAACACCTTTGGTCAACGCGAATCACTTAAACATCGTTGATCATTAAATGGTACTTGTGAGAATTCCAAATGGACGATATACTTGACAAAAAGCAAATGCAACTTGTTGTATGGAGGCTTTGGTTCTACCAAACCTCTAATGAGTTCCAAATGCAAGTTTCAAGATGGTCATCCAACTAACCACTAATTATTGACTTGTTTATCTTTTGCTTTTATTCTCTTTTATGCTTTATGTACTATTTATTTTTTAGCATTTTTCATTTCATGCCATTTTCATCTTTGCTCATTTGATCATTTATTTTCTTGTCATTTTTACTTTGCTCACTTGAGATTTTCTTTTCCTTTCTCAAGATACTTAATAATTAATTTAAACCCTAAAAAACTCTTAATGGTACTTGGACTATTTGGTTACTATCCTTGGCATTACGGAGCATGGGAATTTTTCTTGGACTTAAGATTAGAAACCTTGGCCTATCTTGGAGACCTGGTGATCTTATCTGATTATTTTGTCTGAAGCTCTTGAAGTTTACCTCAAGATATTGGGTTGCTTGTTTGTTTTTGTGTGCAGGTTTTCGTGATTACATCCTTTGTTTGTAATATGGAATTCACCCGTATACAACCGTTACTCTGCCCAATTTTTGTGAAGACTTAATACATTTGAAGAGGTCTAGTATCTTTGCTTGCTTGGTTTCAATCCAAAGAATGGGAATTCTATCTTGGCTCATAATGTCGAGTTTTGGCTTCTTGATGGTTAGATGGTTCTTATCCTTAGATTTTACATTATGCTTTAGGATAGTCTCTTCTTCTCCTCCCATCTTATTTAATTTCAAAAACTTTCTCCCTCCTTTTGAAAACTCTTCTTGTTTTGAAACTTAAACTACTTTCATAATAAACTTGGACTTAGGTCCATGCATTTTCAAAATATTTTCATAAATAAACTTCAATCTATTTAATAATACCTTGACATTTTTGTGAGAAGACTAAAAGTCAACCAATCTCATTTAAATCCATTTTGCCACTTTGGCTTTTACCTTTAAACTTTTCTTAAAAGATTAGACTCTTGTCAATCTTTGTAGTGATGCAAACAACTATACTTCTACAATATGTAGTGAAGAGAGATATTTTCCACTTGGGTGTTGAGTGAGGCATTGTTGATTTTAAAATACAAGTCATATCCTCCACTTTGAGATGATGCAAATTCTCCTTTCTCATGATTATGGGTAGTAAGTATGTTTTCCACACGGACAATGACGATGATGTCTTATCTCTTAAAATTAACCAACACACTTTTGTTTCAAACTTTTAAAAGAGGAACTACGTGTACCATGATCCCCTATTGCACGAAAGGTGGTACGTAGGCACTAAAGGTTCGCAACCGCGGAGGGTGCAAAATCATAAAAAAATACTTCTCTTCTCACCTCCACCATCCATTTTATATACAAGACATTTTTATAGCCAAAATGTACAAATTTTACAAAGAGGTTCCTGCGAAGTACCGTAGATGTTTAGGGTGCTAATACCTTCCATATGCATGACCAACCCCCTTACCTTGAATCTTTCCCCCTTTTTGGGTTATTCGCTCTTTTCCCATTCCTTTGGAAACAATAAAGCGCGCTGGCGATTTTTATTTTTGATTTGTATAAAGTCTAGTCAATCCAATGACTTAGTCTTGAACATTTCTACCGCTACAGAAAAATGGCGACTTCACTGGGGAAAGATTGACCTCTTGCTGGTCCATCCCTATGTGGGTTAAACCTATCTTTGTTTATATATGTATATGTGCTATTGTTGTTTATGTGTTATATTTTGTATATATGTTTGTTTGGATTTTCCTGGTTTTCAGGGTGCTTGGTGATTACTCATAAGTCCTATACCCAGACTTGGGCAAACTTTAAGATAGGACGGGTGATACTACGCTCGGACGAGTCTTTATTGAGAATATTACTAATTACCGAGTTAATCGGGAAGTTGGTAATATCCGAAGAAAGGATGTAGACTCTAGGAACCTCTAGAACCTTGTCCGACAGGTGATAAATTTTTAGACCAACACCTTATGGGTAGTACCTTCGAACTCATGCTCGTGGCATTGAACCTATGAACCCTATATGTGTGATCTTGTGTGTGATTGTTGCATCATGCATCCATGCACTCATAAGAATCTTTTGAAGAAAATAATATTTTAAGGGATTTAAAGGTTGACTATTTATGAATATCTCAGGTACTTTTAACCATGGATTCTGGAAAGAGAAAGACTGGGAAATACAGTTTCAAAGATCCCAAGATAGATGAGTTGGTCAGTCTAATTCCAAAGATTGAGTGTCTAGCTGACTTTCGAAAGAAGCATGGATCCATCATTCCTCTCATGAAGCTGAAGATGAAGGAGGGTATTCTATCGACCTTGGTCCAGTTCTATGATCTGATGTATCACTGCTTTACTTTTCCCAATTATCAGTTGATTCCCACACTGGAGGAGTATTCTTATCTATTGGATATACCAGTTACTGATCATGTTCTTTTTGCTGGTTTGGAGGGTGAGCCAAAACCACATGAGATTGCTGCTTTAATTCATCTGGGGAAGTCTGAGGTGGAAGCCCAAATGACTACCAAAGGAGGGATTAGAGGATTACCAGCTCAGTTCTTATTGGAGAAAGCTCGTTACTTTGCCAGGATAAAGAGTACGGTTGCTTTTGAGGCCATCTTTGCTTTACTTGCTTATGGATTATTCTTATTTCCTAATGTGGACAAGTTTGTCAACATTAACGCTATCAGGATTTTCATGATGGGAAACCCAGTTCCTACATTGTTGGATGATGCTTATTACTCTATTCATCTTCGAAGTTCTTATCATGGAGGAATGATTTTCTATTGGACGCCTTTGTTGTACCGGTGGTTCATCTCTCATATGCCTCAATCTGATGCTTTTTGGGATGTCAAGAAGGAACCCCGTTGGGCTCCTAAAATCATGGCACTTACTCACTCGGATATTGATTGGTATAATCGAGCTTATAATGATATAGAGATTATTGACAGTTGTGGTAGTTTCCCCAATGTACCTCTTCTTGGTACAAAGGGAGGAATTAAATATAACCTTGTTCTTACACGACGACAACTTGGTTACCCGATGAGGGATAAACCAAACAGTATTCATTTGAGGAGTTTCTTTCTGAAGGAAGGAGAAGACCACAGGGAAGCTAGGGAGCAGATTGCGAAGGCCTGACGCCACATTCATAAGAAGAGTAGGAAGGATTTGGGACTTAGGGGCGCTGTTTCTTTGGAGCCATATCTTCAGTGGGTCCGATCGAGAGCCATCCAATTGAAGATGCCTATGCTCGGGAGACACCCATGCCTGATCTATTTGTGAAGACAACTCCTCCTTTGTTAGATGATCTAGAGGAGATGCAACTTGCTTTGGTTAGGATGCAACAGGAAAGGGATGACTGGAAGAATAAGTTCCAGACTTTGGAGAGTTCCTATAAAGCAGACTTGAAGGAGAAAGACGACTTGATCGAGATCCTTTAGAGTCGAGCAGTGGAGTCTATGGAGAGGCAAGGGGATTAAGGGCTCAGATTGCCAGGCTCACAGGGAAGTTCCAGCGTACAGATTGATCTCAATCAGTTCTTTTTCCCAGGATTTTTAGATTGTATTTTCATCTTGTACTTGGGATCATTGAAACTTGTAACCCATTTGGAGTTATTATAATAAAAAATTTCAGTATTTCAAATGTGTTATTACTTTGATGTTTGCAATATGTCTATAAACGTTAAATCCCTTGAAATATTAACTAATGAAGCAAAAATAATCATATGCATTGCATATCATGCATCATATTGCACATATTTATTGCATTTATTATGCATACCCAGGTGCCTTACCCAACCTTTTTCTTTGTTCAGCAAACTGACTCATCACTACAACACTCGGGCTAATTTCAAAAAGAAGATGGACAATCTGGAACAGGAGAATCGCGAGCTACATGAAGAAGTTTCTGCTTTGAAGGCTAGCTTGGCCAATTTGACTACTCTGATGGAATCTCTAGTGGTTGCTCAAAATCAACCACCGAGTGTTCAACCTCGACCAACAAGGGAAAATGCTGAAGTTCCTACTATTCCCGTATCTGCTATTCCGGCTGTTGTTCAAAACCGTATGTCTCAGGGTTATCCGCGGGGAATGCCAGATAATTTTGCACCTGAAGGTTTCAATCTTGGCCCTCAAGATGCTCCAGTGGTTCAAACTGTTGTTACTCCAGCACCTCCTATGGTGCATACTGTTCCTGCTGCACCTCCTTTGGTGAATTTGGTTCCGTTTGTTAATGTAGATGTGTTTCGTCCTTTCCCTCTGCCAAGTGAAGACTTGGGTCTTTATGACAGAATGGATAATTTCAAAGATCAGTTTGATAGAATACAAAGAGAGATGAAGGCTCTTAGGGGAAAAGATCTATTTGGGAAGAATGTGAATGAGCTGTGTTTGGTCCCGAATGTCAAAGTACCTGCTAAGTTCAAGGTCTCGGAGTTTGAAAAGTACAAGGGCAACACTTTCCCTCGTGCTCACTTGGTGATGTACGTAAGGATAATGTCTACTCACACTGATGATCAGCGTCTGCTAATTCACTTTTTCCAGTATAGTCTGACCGGCGCAACATTGAAATGGTACATGAGTTTAGACAACGCCAACATCCATACTTTTAATGATTTTGGAGAAGCATTCATTAAACAATACAAGTACAATGTACACATGGCGCCCGACCATGACTAGCTTACGACTATGGTTCAGAAAGACAAAGAATCGTTCAAAGAGTATGCGCAGAGATGGCGCGAAGTAGCTGCACAAGTGATTCCTCCCATAGAGGAGAAGGAAATGACTAAAATTTTTCTGAAGACGCTAAGTGCTTTCTACTATGAAAGAATGGTAGCAAGTGCCCCAAGTGACTTTACAGAGATGGTAGGAATGGGCGTCCTCCTAGAAGAGGCTGTAAGAGAAGGCCATTTGACGAAGGGTGAAGGATCCAGAGGTGTGAAAAAGCCTGATTATGGGTTTAAAAAGAAGAAAAAGGGGGATACAAATGCTGTCATACAAGAGAGGAGAGTGAACGCTCCTAGAAGGAATTATCAGTGACACCAGCAAGTTGCCTCAGTTACTCCTATTATGAATGTCGCTCCGACTACCGTTGCTTATCAAAGACAGTTCCAACAGGGGAACCAAGGGAATAATCATAGAAGGGAGATCTATGACCTTATTCCCATGAGTTATGCAGAGCTACTACCAGCATTGATTCAGAAGAAGTTGGTCCAGACACGACCACCTCCAGTCATACCCTCACCTTTGCCTTGGTATTACAAAGCAGACCAGACGTGTGCCTTTCATCAAGGAGCACCAGGGCATAGTGTTGAAAACTGTTATCCTTTGAGGACTGAAGTGCAAAGGTTGGTGATGTCTGGAATTCTATCTTTTAAAGACATGGGACCTAATGTGAAAGACAATCCTTTATTCAAGCACGGGGGAGTAAATGTTGTGAATATGGTGGCCGGTTGTCCAGGTGACTACCAGATTTTTGACATTAATCTGGTTAGAGGGGATTTCATGAAGATGCACGCAAACCTCTGTGAATTCAATTATTATACGCATGACCATGCCGATTGTGCTATTTGCAATACAAACATACAGGGTTGCGAGAAGATAAAGGCTGATTTACAGGAGATGATGGATGAAGGTTTAATCCATATAATCAGGCCAAGGGAAGAATATGAAGAGGAAGTGAATATGGTTTCTGGATGTCCGGGTGAATTCATAATTTTTGATGTGGAGCATTTGAATGAGGATCTCGTGCAATTGCATGCTACCTTCTGCCGTACTTCTGGTCAGGTAGAACACCAATATGGATCTTGCATAGTTTGCTGTCGAGACCCCCGAGGATGTTCTATTGTGAGAAAGGGTGTTCAGTTGCTGTTAAACAATGGAACTATCAAGATCACAGGTCTGAGAGATGATTATCACGGGAGTGATATGGTTGAAGTTTGTTTGATGGAAGAAGAGTCAGAGGAAGAGTACGCCTCCGCGGATGAGTATTTCTCTTCAGACGAATATTTGTTTGCCGAAAATGACCTTTTGATGGCTGATTATGTTGAGGAAGGGGTAAACATCATTGTACCTTGTTTTGATGCACCCACTCATCTTGAGGTGGAGTACCATAGCAAACCAGCTGTTAACCCATTGGTAATTAGTCTGCCAGGTCCTGTTCCCTATAAATCAGATAAGGTTGTGCCTTACAAATACAACGCTACAATCTTAGAAGATGGGGTGGAAGTTCCCATCCAGCCAATGCCCGATGTTGGAAATATAGCTGATAAAAGCAGGGTGACCCGTAACGGTTGTGTGTTTGCGCCGGTTGTTCAAAGAGATGTTGTTGCTGGAAAGAAAATTGCTGAGAATGATGAGCCTAAGAAGGCTACAGGAGAGACTAGTGGGGCTACATTAGAGAAATAAGTGGATGATAACTTGAAGATAATTAAGATGAGTGACTACAAATATGTAGATCATCTATTGCAAACTCCTTCAAAGATATCCATCCTAGCTTTATTGATGAATTCCTCCGCTCATAGAGAATCATTGATGAGAGTACTAGACCAAGCTTTTGTGGAGAATGACATGCTGTTAGATCAATTCAGCAACGTAATTGGAAACATTACATCTTGCAACAACTTGAGTTTCTGCGATGATGAATTACCAGATGAAGGGAGGAATCATAACCTGGCCCTCCACATATCTATGAACTGCAAGAATGACTCGCTATCTAATATGCTAATTGATAACGGATCTGCATTGAATGTTATACCAAGGAGTACCCTCATGAAGTTAAAGTATCAGGGAACACCTATGCGCCCGAGTGGCATCATTGTGAAGGCTTTTCATGGGTCGAGGAAATCTGTCATCAGTGAAGTGGACTTGCCCATCCATATAGGACCACATCTGTTCCTGATAACCTTCCAGGTCATGGATATTATTCCCGCATATAGTTGTTTGCTAGGAAGGCCGTGGATACACGAAGCAGAGGCTGTCACTTCAACTCTGCATCAGAAGCTAAAATTTGTGCGTGAAGGGAAGGTAGTGATCATAAATGGGGAGCAGGCATTGTTGATATCCCGTCTATCCTCTTTCAGTATTGTAGAAGCAGATGAGGCTGCTGTTGGAACCCAGTTCCAAGCCCTATCTATTGACAACATAAGGAGGAATGAGAATTATGTGGTTTCCGTAAAGGACGCGCAACAGGTTATGCGCAATGGTCATAATTCAGTCTGGGGACGACTAATGGATCCACCCGTAAACAAAAATAGAGCTGGTCTGGGTTTCTCTTCGAGGAATGGCAAAGGCGAAAGTTTGAAGTCAAATTCTTCTGTGAACAATTATCATGGTGTTTTCCGCAGTGGAGGCTACCTCCATCCAATTGGTTCTGGAATTAATGCTATTGAAGAGGATGAAGCAGAGTAGGAAGTACCGAATTATGTGACGCATGGAGTCCGAGTTCAGAACTGGGTCACCATTGATGTTCCTTCTTGCATACATATTTCAAAGTAATTTGTTTTGTTAATCTGTTTCTTTCTTTTGAAAAGCTTTCACTCTGCCCAAGGTGGAAGTATTAATGTTGTAGGGCTTATCTGTTTGCCATAACTTTTAAGATCATTAATAAAAGTTGTCTTTTCTTCCAAATTATGTCTTTATTTTTCTGTTTTTTCCTGGGAAATGGTAATAAAAATAAAAAACCTTTCAAAATAAATGAAAATTAATCTGCATGATCACTTGTTATATGTGTCAGTTTCTAAAAGCAATCATAAATCACATGTGCAGATTAATTAAAAAACCCGTTGAGTACAATGACCCTGCACCCTCTCCCAACTTTGATTGTCATGTGTTTCGGGATGAAGAAGAAGATTATGATGAGATTCCAAAAGAGGTCTCACGGTTGCTTGAGCACGAGGAAAATACCATTCAGCCATATAAGGAGCCTTTGGAATTGATTAATTTGGGTTCAGAAGAGGATCCGAAGGAAGTCAAGATTGTAGCATCGTTGCATCCTGATGTAAAGAGCGGGTTGATTGAGCTGTTGAAAGAGTATGTGGATATTTTTGCTTGGTCTTATCAAGATATGCTTGGTCTAGATACAGACATTGTCGAGCATCGTTTGCCGTTGAAGCCAGAGTGTCCGTCAGTTAAACAAAAGTTGAGAAGAACCCACCCGAATATGGCAGTAAAGATCAAAGAGGAGGTCCTAAAGCAGATTAATGTTGGTTTTCTTGTGACATCAGCGTATCCTCAATGGATTGCCAATATTGTCAAAGTACCGAAAAATACGGAAAGTACGCATGTGCGTAGATTACAAAGATCTAAATAAAGCTAGTCCAAAAGATGATTTTCCATTGCCTCACATTGACATGTTAGTGGACATCACAACAAAATTCAAAGTATTCTCGTTCATGGACGGATTTTCTAGGTATAATCAAATAAGAATGGCTCCTGAGGACATGAAAAAAACAACGTTTATCACACCCTGAGGAACATTCTGTTACAGAGTGATGCCCTTCGGGTTGAAGAACGCTGGTGCAACGTACCAGAGGGCTATGACAATCCTATTCCATGATCTGATGCACAAAGAAATCGAAGTATATGTTAATGATATGATTGCCAAATCCCAAACTGAAGAAGGGCATATAGAATATTTGTTGAAGTTGTTTCAGCATTTGAGGAAGTATTGTCTCCGCTTGAATCCAAATAAATGCACCCTCGGAGTTAGATCGGGGAAATTGTTGGGTTTTATTATTAGCCAGAAAGGAATTGAAGTTGACGCTGACAAAGTCAAAGCAATTCAAGAAATTCTAGCACCAAGAACTGAAAAGCAAGTCAGGGGTTTCCTCGGGCGTTTGAATTATATCTCCAGATTTATTTCTCACATGACTGCAACGTGTGAACCAATCTTTAAGTTGTAAAAGAAAGATCAAGGTTGTGTGTCGACGGATGACTGCCAAAGGTCATTTAAAAGTATTAAAGAGTATCTACTTGAACCTCCTATCTTGCTCCCTCCCGTAGAAGGAAGACCGTTGATTATGTATATAACAGTGTTAGATAAATCCATGGGTTGTATTCTTGGACAACAGGATGAAACGTGAAAGAAAGAGTTCGCCATTTATTATCTCAGCAAGAAGTTCACTGATTGTGAGTCGCGGTATTCTATGCTAGAAAAGACATGTTATGCTTTGGCTTGGGCGGAAAAGCATTTGCGGCAGTATATGTTGAATTATACCACTTGGTTGATCTCCAAAATGGATGCGAACAAGTATATTTTTGAAAATCCTGCTCTTACTGGGAGAATTTCCCGCTGGCAGATGTTGCTATCTGAATATGATATCGAGGACCGCACTCAAAAAGCTATTAAAAGTAGTGTGTTGGCATATTACCTTGCCCACCAACCAATGGAGGATCATCAGTCTATAAAATATGAATTCCCCGATGAGGATGTGATGTTCCTAAAAGCGAAAGATTGTGATGAACCATTGCCTGAGGAGGGCCCCGACCCTGAATCTCGTTGGAGTATGGTATTTGATGGAGCTGTGAACGCTTATGGTAAAGGAATTGGTGTTGTGATTGTCACTCCTCATGGATCACACATTCCTTTTACTGCAAGGTTGACATTTGATTGCACTAATAATATGGCAGAATATGAGGCTTGCATCATGGGTCTCGAGGAAGCTATTGATCTCAGAATCAAGATTCTAGATGTGTATGGTGATTCAACTTTGGTGATAAATCAGATTAAAGGAGAATGGGACACTCGTCACCCTGGCTTGATCCCTTACAAAGATTATGCTAGAAGATTATTACCCTTCTTCAATAAAGTTGAATTCCATCACATTCCTAGAGATGAAAATCAAATTGCGGATGCTCTGGCAACTTTGTCTTCCATGTACCAAGTGAATGCTTGGAATGATATACCCCGAATTACAGTTCGATGGCTAGATAGGCCCGCTCATGTGTTTGCAACAGAGGAGGTAGCGGATGAAAAACTTTGGTACTATGATATCAAGCATTTTCTTCAGACTCAGGAATACTCGATTGGTGTGTCGAGAAAAGATAGAAATACACTAGGAAGATTGGCAGGCAGTTTCTTCCTCAGTGAAAATGTGTTATACAAGAGAAATTATGACATGGTCCTGCTCAGATGCGTGGATAGACATGAAGAAGACATGTTGATGCATGAGATTCATGAAGGTTCATTTGGCACTCATGCTAATGGACATTCTATGGCTAAAAAGATGCTAAGGGCAGGTTATTATTGGTTTACAATGGAATCTGATTGTTAAGAATTTGCAAAGAAGTGTTACAAATTCCAGATTTATGCAGATAAGATACATGTGCCTCCGACACTTCTTAATGTGATTTCCTCCCCATGACCTTTCTCTATGTGGGATATTGACATGATCGGGATGATAGAACCAAAAGCTTCGAATGGACACCGTTTCATCTTGATAGGAATTTACTACTTTACCAAATGGGTAGAAGCTGCTTCATATGCCAATGTTACCAAACAGGTGGTTTTGTGTTTCATAAAAAACAATCTTATATGCCGGTATGGTGTGCCTAGCAGAATCATCACTGACAATGGCTCAAATCTGAAAAACAAGATGATGACAAAACTGTACGAAGAATTCAAGATTGTTCATCATAATTCATCTCCATACAGGCCAAAGATGAATGGGACTGTTGAAGCTGCTAATAAGAATATCAAGAGAATTATCCAGAAAATGGTTAGCACTTATAAGGATTAGCATGAAATGCTCCCTTTTGCTCTGCATGGATATCGAACATCTGTTCGCACTTCAACAGGAGCTACCCCGTTCTCCCTAGTGTATGGAATGGAAGCTGTACTCCCTGTCGAGGTAGAGATTTCCTCGTTGCGTGTGATAATGGAAACCAAGTTGACAGAGGCTGAATGGGTCCAGATCAGGTTTGACCAATTGAATTTGATTGACGAGAAGAGGATGACAGCTTTATGTCATGGGCATTTATATTAGAAAAGAATATAGAAAGAATTTGATAAAAAGGTCAAACCTCGTGAATTCAGAGAAGGCGACCTCGTGCTCAGGAAGATCATGTCTTTCAACACTAATTCTAGGGGCAAGTGGACTCCCAATTTTGAAGGCCCGTATATTGTCAAGAAAGCCTTCTCTGGTGGTGCATTAATTCTTGAAACTGTGGATGGCGAGGAGTTCCCACGTCCCATGAATCCTGATGCAGTCAAGAAATACTTCGCCTAAATAAATAAAAGAACAACTCGCTAAGTTGAAAACCCGAAAGGGCGGCTTAGGCAAAAAGGAGTGTCTCGGTAGGCCGAAAACCCGAAAGGGCAGTCTAGGCAAAAATTAGAGACATAAACAGAATAATTTTCCCGCTGAGTGGAAAATCCGCAAGGGCAGCTTAGGCAAAAATTAGTGATTTTTCTTGGCAAGTAACTACGTCAGACAAGACTTGATCGTTGAAGCAACAATCTTCTCGGATCCTCAGCATACTTCAACAAAAGCTGCTGCTCAGGATTTCAAAAGTTGTTAGGGGGGATAGTGGTCATTGTATCTCAATGTATCTTTTCCATTATATATTACCATTTCCAAAACTTTTTAATCATCCATGGAGTCTCGCCATTCGCAGACTACCATTCTATTAATGAAATTCGAGCTTTTGCCCAAATTCTTTGTGTTCTTATTTTTTATTTAGCTTGCAAAGACTTCATTTATTACTGATAATAACTGTTAAAGCAAAAAGATTAAAAAGAAAAATTAACTTTTCCAAAAAAAGAAGAAGAGATCTTTATAATTTAATTTTCTTTGAGATTTGTGATGAAACAATGACAACAAGAATGGTGATCCCAAGAATGAAAAAACTCTGGTTGTTTTAAGAAGATTTACTCCCTTCATAAAGATTTCCTCATAACATTTTGCTGGTGTGTGCAATCTTTGTGTGTTTCTCAGATAGTTAAAGACGATATCAGTGGGTGCAAAGTACAGTATTGGATTTGTGATCCCATTATCCCCAGTCAAGTCTTGATTCGCTTTTTGGGTTTGCACGGTCAAAAGCCTCCGTCCCTGATTCCCCAGCGAAGTCGGCCCTCGTATAATGAAAGGTTTTATTCCCTCGGTGTGTTGAGATGTCACTCTTTTTGCAGTATTGGCATTTATGTTGACTTTTTGATTTCCCGAGAAAGTTATCCCAGGGCATATCTTGTTGGAATGAGTGTTCACGATGAAAAGTTTCAATCCCCAGTTTTCTTCAGGGAGGTGAGCTTGAATCCCCCAGTGAGGTTTGGTTGTTTCGGCGTCAGTCTGCTTTATTTGAGGCTGGTCTTGCAATCTCCAGTAGGCGTGTTACTTTTGGAAAACCGCTTCTCCAATGAAACTGGAAAAAGGATGTTCTATCCCGGTATTTGTTTGATTTGGCTAATCCGGATTATGTTTCTCCTCGGTGAAGTTAAGTCAGGCAATGGGTTTGGTTTCCGCAGTTTCTTTTACCTTTCTTGGATTAATCTTCCTATTTGAAGTTTAGCCCAATGTTGTTAGTACCTGAGGCAGTTTAGTTTGTTTATAGTGATCATGTATCCTTTTACCAGCATATACACGATATCACTCATACATTCATATATAAATCATGCATTGCTAAAAATCATCGTTCATTTACGTTGTCTTCTGATCTTCCTGCATCGCTCTTTGCTTAGTTAAATTTGGTTTTCCCTCTTAAGTTTATTTCTCAAAGGATGTATCTTCATTGGCCGTCTTGCTCCAGTGTATTTCTGAATTAGATTTGTGGTTGCATGCCAATACTATTTACTTTGGATTTCTGAGAACTTTGAGTTTTGGTTTGTGCATTTATTTTGCATGGGAAGACTTTATCTCCTCAGCAAGAATATCGTGGCATTTCCCCGGGAAGTCATATTTCTATCCCCATAAAGTCATTTCTCTTTGCAATCCTCCTTGACAATGAGTGGAAGTCTCTTTATTTGAGACAACTTATATATTACCCTTTCCAGGCAGAGTGCCTTGGTTAAAGAAGAAGTTGAGACCTGTTCTAGGCAAAACACCAGAATCTTTGGAAAACTTGATATATTTTCTCTTTCTACCTTCATTGAACGTTGGTAGTACATCGGCAGTGAACGTCGGTGTTTGTTATCTTTTTTCTATCTTCAGTGAATGTTGATAGTACATCGGAAGTGAAAGTCGGTGTTTATTTTCTCTTTCTACCTTCAGTGAATGTTGGTAGTACATCGGCAGTGAACGTCGGTGTTTGTTATCTTGTTTCTATCTTCAGTGAATGTTGGTAGTACATCGGCAGTGAACGACGGTGTTTGTTATCTTTTTTCTATCTTCAGTGAACGTTGATAGTTCATCGTCAGTGAACGACGGTGATATGATATTTTCTCTTTCTACCTTCAGTAAACGTTGGTAGTACATCGGCAGTGAACGTCGGTGTTTGTTATCTCGTTGCTATCTTCAGTGAACATTGATAGTTCATTGTCAGTGAACGACAGTGGTATATTATATTTTCTATTTCTACCTTCAGTGAATGTTGGTAGGACATCAGCAGTAAACATTGGTGATATTATATTTTCTCTTTCTACCTTCAGTGAATGTTGGTAGTACATCGACAGTGAACGTCAGTGTTTCTTATCTTTTTTCTATCTTCAGTGAACGTTGATAGTTCATCGTCAGTGAACGTCGGTATTTGTTATCTTTTTTATACCTTCAATGAATGTTGGTAGTTTATCGGAAGTGAACGTTGGTGTTTGTTGTCTCTTTGCTATCTTCAGTGAACGTTGATAGTTCATCGTCAGTGAACGACGGTGTTATGATATATTTTCTCTTTCTAACTTTGGTCAACGTTGGTAGTACATCGATAGTGAACGTCGGTGTTTGTTATCTTTTTTCTATCTTCAATGAACGTTGATAGTTCATCGTCAGTGAACGTAGGTGCTTGTTATCTTCCTCTCTGATTCAGTTCTTTTGGTACACTAGTGATTTATTTTCCTGGTGGGGTTGCTCCTTCGTTTCTTCATTTTGTGGCATCCCCAGTGATACTTTGCGTCTCTTTGGTACTTCTCATATGCATAAGCATTTGCATGGCATCTTAGGGCCAAAAATAGGGTTTGTTTTGTATTTAAGTATCTTAGATCACGTCGACACGAAGATTTTTAACCTTCGTATCTCCGGATAGAAGAAACTTAAACAAGGGCAGCTGTTGTACCCCAATTTTTGCCCATAAAATCCCTTAATCATACCGTATTATTTTAATCACAACATGATCACATTAGGGCTTTTGGTTCTTCTACTTATATTTAGCTTTGCTCTTTGAGGAGTTACCAAGCACCTTAACTTGTTCTCTTTTTGATCATGGATATTTTACTTTGATTTTCTCTCTAATTAACAAAATACAATATTGGTTTGTATTACTTGTTAATAATGTAGGTAAAGGCAATAAGGTCTATCAAGTTGCATCATGGGTTCATGAGTTTATTTCCATGCCCTAGTCAATATCTTGAGAAATTCAAACCTCACTGTGATACGGTGGGAGAACTGACTAGAGGTTTTGCGTTTGTGTTCGCAAATGTTTCGGTTTAGCAAGAGTCGCCACCGACTTTTTATTTTATCAAAAGGAGAGGTCAAAAAGCACAGGAAAGACCTTTGAGATGTTTTCTTGGGTTCTGGCAGTAGATTATGAAAAGGGAAGGTGCTAGCACCCTTTTCATCCATGGTTTTCCATGGGCTCTTAGTTACTTGTTTAGATCACTTGCTTTTGCTTTTCAATTGTTTGAAATGGTGCTTTGTATGGTTTTGAAAAGTATTTTGAAAAGAGGCCTTTGTTTAGGAAACCTTTGTAATGATTCTTGTTTGAATATATACAAAGGCGTTTGTCTTTTGAAAAATGTTTCAATGTTTTGAAAGTTTGTTTTGGGAATTGTTTTGAAATTGTGTGTGTGTGTGTTTGTTTGAAAATAGCAAGGATGGTTTGCAAATTGATCAAGTAACTAGTAGTTGTCTACCCTAATCAAAAGTCTTTCTTGTACATTTTAATCCTTTGACATTGTTGTTTTACCATTGTATTTGGTAAACAACCTTATCTTTGGATGTTAAACGGGACGGGCGTGGGTCATCGTATGACCATGATAGCAACGGTGCCAAGTATCTTAGCAAGTTTTTGAGGGACTAGATCATTTTTGTTTAGGCAACCAAGATTGCATCATCGAGGGACTATGATCTTTTTGTTTTGTTTTTGTTTTGCCAAGATACCTAGCATGCATACCATGGCCATTTTAAGGCAACGAAGTGGATGAAACCCTAAGGGTGCTTGTGTGCATTGTGTTGTCATTTTCATGCATTTTGTCTTGTGTTTAAGTCATGCTATTTGTTTGATTTTGGTCTTTGCATACAAAACCCTAATCTTACTATCATGCATATAATACGATAAATTGCGTAAAAGTAAATCTAAGACTATTACAACAATATTATGGGGAGGGGGATACAAGTTTGAATATGGGGTATTTGCACAAAATAAAACCCTAATTTACTATTACAACCCGATTGAATTTATATACAATAAATAAATGAACAATTATTTAAATGTACAATTAAATATAAATATGCAAAGAATGTTTTTTGTATTTGATTTTATGTATGTAAAATAAATTTATTTATGTCCTAAAAATAAGGGAAAATAAAATGATTATTTTTGAAAGGGTGAAGAAACCCTAATTTTTGTTTTCAAAAGATAATGTATATTATTTTATTATTTATTTCATTTATGTACAAGAAAATAAATAAAAATATATACAAAAAATTTTAAAAAATTAAATATTGGTGAAAATATTATTTTATGTATATAATATAATAAAAATAAAATGTATAGTATTTTTTTTATTATTCTACAAATTTTATTTAGAAAATAAAGTATATTAACCTAATAATTTATTTATTATGCAAAAAATAAAATAAAAAATATGAAAAAAATGCAAAAAAATAAAGAAAATATTTTTATGATTTTTAATGTTTAGGAAAAAATAAATAAAAGTCAGAAATATGAAATATGCAAGAAAATATGAAAAAATAAAAGAAATGGGCCAAGGGGGTGCAAATAACAAAATAGAGGGTGTGAAAAGTAGAAAAGCCAGGCCCAGGCCCACTTCATTTCATCCCTGTCCTCTGAACAGAGCCAAAACACGCGCGCCATGTACAAATCCTGTTCTCTCTTGTTCTTGCATGAAATCAAAAACTCACAACATAAAACTTATAGCATTTTCAATCACGATTCCAACCATGTAAAAAACTTGATCTAACTCTAAGAAACCAGGGAGAATTTCAGTGCCCCTAATTCATGACCTAAAATTTTCAGCAACTTCAACATCCAAATTCTCCTAGCTCAGTTAATATAAATACAAGCTATGCATATGTACAGTTCAAGCAACTTAAGGACTACATTTTTGCTTCACAAACCTAAGCCTAAGGATGTCTAAATAAGGAGATAGAAAGTTGGAAATTACCTTGTTCAGTTGAAGTTGAATATGGCAACGTAGCAACTTTGAGTGAGGCCTGAAGGTCTTTTGAGCTTGCTTGATGTTCCCTCAACCTTTCCCAATGCTTAGCTTGCTTTGGAATGGTCTGAAACTCCTTGTATAACTCAACCTGCAAAGCTTCAAAATGAAAATGGTGAAGTGTGAAAACGAGGTTACAGTTGCAAAGTAAGGGCCTGGACAGTTTAGGTGTGTTGTATTGAATGTGTTTGAAGTGGTTTCAAGCAAAACGCACGAGGCAAATTTGTTATCGAAGTGGTTCTGCAGATGATGCCCTGTTTGGGTAGAAACTTGGTGTTTTGGTTTTTTGGAGGGTTTGAGAAGTTGGCAACTCGTGTTTATGGCTTGAGACAATATGCCGAGGTCGTTTGAAAATGTTACAAAGCTTGGTTTTAGCAGATGCACAAGTTGTGGACCTTTTGCGAGCTTACTTGCTTTTGAAGCAAAAGTGAGTTGACAAAGGCAAAGGCTTCTACAAGCTAGCTCAGGGTCTGCACGTAGTTGGTACACTTTTCCTGATATTTGTGGAGTTGGTTTGTAGTAAAAACTTTGGTCCATGCCTCAAGATAAACAAAGTTTGTAAAAGCTAACTTTTTCAAAGTAGCAATGTTAACTTTTTGCCATTTTTGGATTAAACCCTTGTACAAAGTTTCAAAGATCAGAACAATGCTATTAACCATTGTATTTGAATTCAATTTTGGAGTGTAAAAAGGATTAGAACCTGTAAAACAAGTACAAGCATGATCCAAACTGATTTGCAACTTGAATCAATATGAAAAATGCCTTCGACAAAAGTGATAATTTTCCATTTTCAAACTTTCGATTCTCCCTAACCATAAATGATCTTGGAGAGTTCTTGGACATTTTGGAAATCTTGTAACATGCTCTACAATCCATATTTGAAATGAATTTTGAGATTCCACTTGGAACTATGTGAAAAGTTGCCATGAAGATAGGCTAAAATCCTGCCTAAACTAGGGCAAAATTTCACTAAGTCAAAAGTTTCATGAACCCTTATTCACAAAATCATAACTTGAGATCCAAGCATCTTTTTGGATAACTTTATGAAACAAAGTTGTAGATTTTGTGGAGGACTACAACTTTCATGTTGGATGTTTTGTTTGAATCCAATTGCATCATGGTGAAAAAGTTGGGGAAAGTTGGGAAAAAATAAGAAATTTTCATAACTTAGAAAATTTATAAGTTATGAAAATTTTCCATTTTAAACCCTAATTTCCAAAATTAGGTTTCTTGGTGAAAACGTTTCATGTTTTTACACATCTTGATGAAAAATGACCCTTGACACTTGATTTTGACCAAATAGTAAAAGTCTGACTTTTCAGTGTACAGTTGATTTTTGATCAGTTGACTGGAAAATTCATCTGTTAATCCAATGCATTTGAGTTCTTTTGAACCTTGTGATTAGGTCAAGATAATGCCATTGAGTCCTTGAAACCATGCTTGAACCCAATTTGCCATTGGCTAGGTGAAAAATCAGAAATTGCCCTTCTACAGTCAAAACCCTAAAAATGACCATTTTGCCCTTTTGATGATCTGATCAAATTTCTTGAGGAGTTGTGGTCCAAACTTGATCAAATGGTTCATATGATTCTATAATTTTGATGTGGATAAAAATTATGAGGTTTGACTGTAAATTGGCCACAATTGACTTTTTCCCCAATACAACTGATTTTTAGGTCAACTGTCCAATTGACTGGGCAAAAATTTGATTCAAGGATTGAAACTTGGTATGAGAAATATTAGAGGTCCAACATGAAGTATGAAAGTAACATGAGGCATTGGAATTCCAAAAATCCTTGTGCAAACTCAAACCCTAATTTCAGGTCATCATGTGCAAGGAGATGTCTTGAGCTGAGCAAACCCTAATCTGGTCTGGAGTCCAAAGAGTCTTGTGAGGAGAATCTTGATAAAATGAGAGGGAATATTTTGGGGTACAACAACTGCCCCTGTTAAATCTTCTTGATCCTGAAGAGTTAGATTGGCGAGTTTGCCGTTCGTGACTCGAAGGTAAAAGATGATTGGACACTAGAGTGCCCGTAAATTTGCACTCGTCAAAGTGTAGTTGAGGAAATGGGATTAAAGATGCCATTTGGAGATATGATAGAATCTTGTTGGATATGGGCTTAAAGATGCCATCCAAGACTGTTTGTTTAATTGTATGTTGTAGGTCAGAAGAATGAGTGTCAGAATGGTATTAGTGTCTGGAACATATTTGAACTGCATCTAGAGACTAAATCTGAATGAGCAATAGAATAGCATATGCGTCTGGAGCGTATCCAAGTTGTAACTGTATTTGAATCTGAATGAATAATAGAATGACTTCCGTGTCTGGAGTGTATCTGTATTAGATCTCTATGAGCAAGGGAATAACATCCGTGTCTGGAGCGTATCCGAGCTGTAAATGTATTTGAATCTGAATTCTGAATAGGCGACAGAAGGGTATCCGTGTCTGGAGCACCTCTGGGTTGGGGAAAAAGTCAGGATAAGTGACAGCATGGCTACCGTGTCTAGAGCGTATCTGGACTGTATCTGAATCTTGTATTTGAATAAGCGACAGAATAACATCCGTGTCTGGAGCATCTCTGAGCTGGGGAAAAAGTCAGAATAAGTGAAAGCATGGCCACAGTGTCTGGAGCGTATCTGGACTGTATCTGAATCTTGTATTTGAATAAGCAATAGAATAACATCCGTGTCTGGAGCATCTCTGAGCTGTATCTGGGCTTTGAATCTGAATAAGCAATAGAATAACATCCGTGTCTGGAGCATCTCTAAGTTGTATCCGAATCCTGTATTTTAATAAGCAATAGAATAGCATCCGTGTCTGGAGCATCTCTGAGCTGTATCTGAGCTTTGAATCTGAATAAGCAATAGAATAACATTCGTGTCTGGAGCATCTCTGAGCTGTATCCGAGCTTTGAATCTGAATAAGTAATAAAATAGCATCCGTGTATGGAGCATCACTAAGCTGTATCTGTATTCTGTATTTCAATAAGCAATAGAATAGCATCCATGTCTGGAGAATCTCTGAGTTGTATCTGAGCTTTGAATCTGAATAAGCAATAGAATAGCATATGTGTCTGGAGCATCTCTGAGCTGTATCCGAACTTTGAATCTGAATAAGCAATAGAATAGCATCCGTGTATGGAGCATCTCTAAGCTGTATCATGATTGTATATTGGTAGCTTGTTAATCTCATCCTGAAAAGGGTAAAATGTTAGATGAAACACAAAGTTATGTTGCATGAAATGTATGATGCACTATATGTGTTTTATCAATGTGTATGATATATGAGTGTAATGTATGTGCATGTAAGATGATTTGCTGTATTGTTGAGGAAAATAAATCCTTGATAGCTCGAGATAATGAAATCTTTGACTGCTACCGGGGAAAATAAGTCCATGACCGCTGCTGGAGATTCAAAATCTTTGACAACTTCTGTGGGGATGTGAGAATCCTTCATGACTTTCCTGGGGATATAGGGATCCTTCAAGTCTTTGGAGTTGGAGGATGATAAACATTCTGTTGTGAGAATAATGCCAAGTGTTGTTTGAGAAACCTTCTTGGGGAATCCCGAGAACTTTGACGACTATGGCTGGGGATTACACAATGGGAATCCTTACTCGGATGGGGAAGAAGGAAAACTCTGGCGATCTCTACCGGGGATCAGACAAAGGAAAAACCTTGATCTGCTGGAGAAAAAGGAAGACTCTGATGGCTTCTGCGGGGAACTAAGAATGAGAATCTTCGGTCTCCTGGGGAATTTGAATCCTTGGGGACTTCATGCTGGGAAGTCAAGAATGAGAATCTTCGATCAGCAGGGGATTACAAATTCTGACATATTCATGCTGGGGAGTAATGAAGACTCCGACAACTTCACTGGGGAATCAAGAATGAGAATCTTCATTCTGTTGGGGAGTAAAAACTCTGTGGGGAATAGCTATACTGCTGGAGAGTAAGTTCAAGACTCTGGGGTAAAAGCTTATTCCTGTTTGGAAGACGTTCAGGAGTTTGGGTTGTATGCCAATCTACTGGGGAATTATCCTAGGTTGGGGAGAGACAAAATTTAACTGTTATCTGGTTGATTCTCAGACTTTAAGACAACTTGCTGGGGAATCTTGGGAAAACTGAATGGTTTCTGCTGTAGTTTGATAGTTGGAAATTTGACTCCGTTGGGGAAGAAGGTTTCATCTTTGCTGAGGGTCTGTAGTTCAAAGTTTTGCTCCGCTGGGGATTGGGAGTTTGAAAACTTAACTCTGACGGGGATTAAGGGATTTGAAATTTAGCTCCGCTGGGGATATGCATTTCAAGGTTTTAGTTTCGCTGAGGATCTAGATGATGTACTGCAGAGGATTTCTCCTGGAATAGTCTAAAGACGTTTTCCTATACTTTCAACCTGTCAGTAATTATTCTTTCCCATTTCGTTCATTTGTAAACATGTGATTATATTCAAATGCATATGCTCATTTAATAAATCATTGGACGTTTTCAAATAAAACACAAGTGTAAAAAAGAAGAAAAGGCAAATAGTTTTCTGCACATTGAAGTATCTTTGTATTAACTTCGTGTAAGTATTTTGTACAAGGGAGACAAACATCCTAGTAAGAGAACGTTGTCACAAAAAATGAGAAAAATTTATACAAAGAAAATATGGCTATGTGTAACAATTCCATGGGGTTCCCATTCTGCTATAGCCTTCGTAACTCTGAATAACTTGTCCATTCGTTGCTTCGTCCGAAGATGATTGAGTTGATTAGAAGCCCGGAGCTTGTCAGTGAAGAGATTGTCCTTAAAGTGATCCGACGAGACATATTCATACGCTTTAATTCCCTAACTTTTGCCTGGACCACCCTTTTGGGTTTTCGATCCACCGGGAAACCCTTTTTTACCCAAGTCGCCCTTTCGGGTTTTCAACTTGCCGGGTGTACAGATTTTTTTTATTTATCCCTAACTTTTTGCCTGAAACGCCCTTTCGGGTTTTTGATTCACCGGGATGCCCTTTTTTTGCCTAGGTGTGTCAACCTAGCGCGTCATTTATGCGTAGTATCTTTTGACTATGTCTGCGTTCGCAGGGTGCGGCAAGTCGTTGCCGTACATGGTGGTTAAGATCATTGCCCCACCAGAAAAGATGTTTTTGATCACAAATGGTCCTTCGTAAGTAGGAGTCCATTTTCCCCTGAGATCACTTTGCGGCAAGATGATCTGCTTGATTACCAAATCCCCGACTTGATATGTCTGGCGTCTGACTTTTTTGTTGAAAGCCTTGATCATCCGTTTTTTATACGTCTGACCATGGCAAACAGCAGTAAGTCGCTTTTCGTCAATCAAGTTAAGTTGATCAAACCGGGTCTGAATCCAATCGTCTTCACTCAAACCAACATCCTTCATGATTCTCAAGGAGGGAATCTGAACCTCAATAGGCAAAACAGCTTCCATGCCGTATACCAAAGAATAGGGTGTTGCCCCAGTTGATGTGCGTGCCGTGGTACAGTACCCGTGGAGAGTAAACGGTAACATCTCATGCCAGTCCTTGTAGGTGACTGCCATCCTTTGAATGATCTTCTTGATATTTTTGTTTGCAGCTTCGACAACACCGTTCATCTTTGGCCGATAGGGAGATGAATTGTGATGTTGAATCTGGAATTGCTCGCACAAGGAGGTGATCATAGTGTTGTTCAGGTTTGTACCGTTGTCGGTGATGATCCTTTCGGGGATACCGTACTGGAAAATGAGGTTCTGCTTGATGAAGCAGGCAATATCATTCTTTGTGACGGATGCGAAGGAAGCTGCTTCGACCCACTTGGTAAAATAATCAATGGTCACCATAATGAAGCGGTGTCCATTGGATGTTGTAGGCTTGATCTCTCCAATCATGTCGATTCCCACATAGCGAATGGCCAAGGAGCTGTTAAGACATTGAGAGGAACTGGAGGTATATGTACCTTGTCCGCATAAATTTGACATATGTGACAAGTACGGGAATGTTGATAGCAGTCAACTTCCATGGTAGACCAGTAATAGCCTGCCCTTAGAATCTTCTTAGCCATCATATGTCCGTTAGAGTGAGTGCCAAAGGTACCATTATGCAGTTCAACCATGACCTGTTCAGCTTCAATCTTGTCCATACAACGGAGCAGAATGCAATCATGATTGCGCTTGTACAGGATACCATTTCTCAGGAAGAACTTAGCTGAAAATCTCCTCAAGAACTTTTTGTCGTTGACTGAAGCTCCTTCAGGGTATTCCTGAGCCTCGAGATACCTTTTGACTTCGTGAAACCAAGGTTGGTCCACTACTTCTTCAGTATTAATCTTGTGACAATGTGCAGGTTCTTCCATTCGCTCAATGGTGATTTGGGGAGCCTCATCATCCCAGTTAAGTTTAAACATGGATGACATTTTAGCTAGAGCATCTGCTAGCTGATTTTCTTCTCGCGGGAAGTGTTCGAAGGTAATCTGCTCGAAATGTGGTAACAATGTCAAGACATGTTCTTTGTAAGGGATGAGGTTGGGATGTTTAGTGTCCCACTCTCCTTTGATCTGACTGATGACTAAATCTGATTCTCCAAACACAACCAAAGATTTGATTCCCAGGTCTATTGCAGCCTTGAGACCAAAGATGCAAGCTTCATACTCGGCCATGTTGTTGGTGCAGTTAAAGCAAAGTCTGGTGGTGAAAGGTGTATGGCAACCTTCTGGAGAAATGAGTACCGCGCTGATACCGTTACCAAGTGCATTGGAGGCACCATCAAAGTACAGGGTCCATCGGGATCCTTGTTCAGGTCCGTCATATGGTCTGAAGTCTTCAATGTTGTCCAATATCATAATGTCTTCGTCGGGAAAGTCGAACCTCATGGATTGGTAATATTCGACAGCTTGGTGAGCCAGATGGTCAGCTAGCACACTCCCCTTTATAGCTTTTTGGGTCGTGTACTGTATATCGTATTCGGTTAGGATCATCTGCCATCTAGCAATTCTTCCAGATAAAGCCGTTTTCTCAAAGATGTACTTGATCGGATCCATCTTAGATATCAGCAAAGTGGTATGAGTCAACATATACTGCCTTAGCCGGCGAGCAGCCCATACCAAAGCGCAACAAGTTTTCTCGAGCAGTGAGTATCGGGTCTCAAAGTCGGTAAACTTTTTGCTAAGGTAATAAATGGCATGCTCTTTTCGGCCAGACTCGTCATGTTGGCCTAGTACGCACCCCATTGAATTCTCCAAGATAGTTAGATACATGATTAACGGTCTTCCTTCGACGGGAGGCATCAAGATAGGAGGTTCTAGCAAATACTCCTTGATTTTATCGAAAGCAATTTGACAGTCATAATTCCATTTAACCACCTGATCTTTCTTCAACAGCTTGAAGATTGGCTCACAGGTAGATGTTAGGTGAGAAATGAACCTAGAAATGTAGTTTAAGCGTCCCAAGAAACCTCTAACCTCCTTCTCAGTGCGAGGAGAAGGCATTTCTTGTATAGCTTTGACTTTGGCAGGATCAACCTCGATGTCTTTGTTGCTGACAATGAAACCAAGAGTTTACTGGACCGGACTCCGAAAGTGCACTTGTTAGGATTCAATCTGAGCTTGTACTCCTTCAACCTGACAAACAGCTTTTGCAAATGGTCGAGGTGTTCTTCTTCTGTTTGTGATTGGGCTATCATGTCATCTACGTAGACTTCAATCTCATGATGTATCATGTCATGAAACAAAGCTACCATGGCGCGTTGATAAGTTGCCCCGACATTCTTCAGTCCGAATGGCATCACTTTGTAGCAGAACGTACCCCACTGTGTAACAAAAGTAGTTTTCTCCATGTCTTCAGGTGCCATTTTGATCTGGTTGTAACCTGAAAATTCGTCCATGAAAGAAAATACCTCGTGCTGAGTTGTGTTGTCAACCAAGATGTCAATGTGCGGAAGTGGAAAATCATCTTTAGGGCTAGCCCTGTTTAAGTCTCTATAATTCACGCACATTCTCACTTTGCCGTCCTTCTTAGGCACAGGAACAATGTTAGCAACCCATTGTGGATAGGAAGTAACAGCAAGGAATCCAACATTGAATTGCTTCATAACTTCTGCTTTGATCTTTTCAGACATGTCGGGCCTTATGCGGCGGACTTTTTGTTTAACTGGTGGACAGTCTTCTCTTGTGGGTAGACGGTGAACCATAATATCTGTATCAAGTCCCGGCATATCTTCATATGACCAGGCGAAGATCTCAACATATTCATTCAACGACCTAATTAGGCGCTCTTTGACACTTGGCTCTAGGTTGGCACCCACTCTGACTTCTTTACTGTCTTCGTCAGTACCCAAGTTGATTGTCTCTAACAGCTCCTCATGAGGTAGAATAGCCCTTTCTTCCTGTTGTAGAAGTCTAGCCAATTCTCCCGGCACCTCACAATCTTCATCACCTTTGTATTCGGCGTGGTAGACCAGATCTTCAGAGTCACTGAAGGCCATAGCAGAATTGTTACCCATGGAATCCGGAATGGAAGTATACCTGCATTTGTGAGTGTGGGTGTGTGTAAGGGATAGCCATCTTTAAACAAATAAAATGCACAAAGAAAGATAATGAACACACAAGTTTATATGTGAAAACGTCCAGGATTCATTAAAATGGCATATGAAGATTAAAAATCAAACCCTTACAAATGGACCTATGTACCTCGGGTAAGGCACAAGGTTAAAAGTGTACGAATTGTTCAAGAATTATTACAAACCAACAGAAATGTTTGAAAGATAAATTACTGATTTATGAAATTAATCGGAACAAAGTCTTTTGCTTCCCAGTTGCACAGTCCTCCGTCAACAGTAGGGAAAATCCAGTCTTCCAGGTTGCTCTCCTCTTCACTATCCTATAAAGCATTCACTCCATGACGGGTGATCTTCACTGGTGGCCCTCCCGCACGGGCGCGACGTACAACCTTCTGACTAGCCAAAGTGAAACCCAAGCCAAATTTATCTGATTTGAAAGGAAAGTCGGGAAGCTGCCCCCAGATTGTGCTTCCTCCTTCTTCAATCACAACCTTTGCATCTTTGAGAGAAGATTTCCGAGGCACAAGTTTGGTAATCATGGGTACAAAAGACACTTTCTTGGTTGTCGCAATCTCTTCAGAAACTTCCTCGAAGTGTCAGAAAGGGGTCTCGATGAATTCATCATCCAATTCTACATAGCGAAAAGAATTTAGATGGCTTATCATATATTCCTCTTCACCGTGAACAATTATGATTTTCCCCTGGACAGGGTACTTGAGCATTTGATGCAGAGAGGAAGTGGCGGCTCCAGCATTGTGAATCCAGGGTCTTCCCAACAAGCAAGAGTAGGAAGGACGGATGTCCATCACATAGAATGTGGAGTTGAAGGTTTTAGTTCCCACTTTAATCGGGATGTCCACCTCCCCGTGGACCATCCTTATAGAACCATCAAAGGCTCTGAAAATTATATTGATGGGCTTCAGGGTTAGGCCTTCACAGTCCAAACTATCCAAGGATTTCTTTGGCAAGACATTCAGAGATGAACCAATGTCTACCAGAACATGGGCTAGAGTAGTCCCTATGCATTCCACCGAGACATGCAAAGCGTCATTATGATTTCTCCCTTTAGACGTTAAATCGACATCGGAGAATCCTAGACCATTGTCAGCTGTTAAGCTAGCTACACATTCCTGGAACTGATCCGTGGAGGTTTCCTGTGGCACGTGGGCCGTCTTCAAAAATCTGATCAGAGCTTTAGCATGAGCTTCAGAATAAAGCAGCAGGGCGAACATAGTGATTTTTTAGGGGGTTTGCCCCAGTTGCTCCACAACATCATAATCGCTTTTCTTGATTATTTTCAAAATCTCTTCCATTTCTTTTTGAGAGGTCTCAGGGATGACCAATGGCTGAGCCCTCGTCCTGACAGGCTCTTCTTGGATTCCTTTCCCTCTATCATCAGCAGTAGCAGAGGGGATAACCACATGAGTTACAACTTCTTCAATAATTGGGGTTCTTGCAGATATGTTGACCGGCACAGGGGTAACCTTAGGAGCATTTGAGGGTCCAAATATTGCCTTTGGAGGGGCAATCTCTGGAGAGAAAATCCACCCACTGCGGTGATTTTTCTCGTTCCGGCAATGTTTCCAATTTCGGAAGTCTCTTCATCAGAACTCTCTTCAGTTGATTCAATTTGTTTAATACCGTGGTAGTAGATCTCTCCACCATAGTTCCACGATATTGATTTGTTGGACTTGTACGGGATGGGCCCCGACATAGTTATCTTCAAAGGTACAGTCTTCGGAGCGGATGTAATCTTAACATGTCTTTTGGAGACCTTGGAAAGATTGACGGATATGGTTATTATTGAAACATCATTGACAGGAGTCGGTGTAACAGGAGTCTTTTCAAAAATGATTTCTTGGTTATCCATTAGGCGTTGGATGCCTAACTTCAACAATGGACAGTCGGTTGGTAAGGATGAACAAAGGCAGCAATCTTCTTCACAACCTGGGAAAATCCCAGCCTTTAGCAAATTCAACTTGATTATCGGTAGCGGAGTCATCAAATCATCAACAGTAGCAGCAAAAAGATCCTCTTCAACAACATGGGCATTGTGGCCATGCTTTGGCATTGGAGCAGAGATTACATTCGGCTTTTCAGGGGCGTCGAATTAAACTTCTTTAGCATCTATCAAATCCTGAATCTTATTCTTCAGGGCCCAACAACTGTTGTTGTTGTGCCCCAGACTGTCTGAATGATAAGCACACTTGGCATTGGGATGGTAGTGTGGTGACGAAGTGTTAGGGTTTTTAGGAGCCTCCATTAGCATGGCCAGGTTCAACTTCAAGAGATGAGGTAAAACTTGAGCAGGAGTCATGTTTATCTGGGTGAATTGTCATACAGGCCTTTCCACCCTTTGCTGGTTGGTTCTAGGTTGATTGTTTTTGGGCTGATCAGCTGCAGACTTCTGAATCATTACGGCCCCCACCGCTGGCCGGTGCTCAACTCTTCCTTGACCTCTTTGGGAGTAGACAGCTGATGCTTCCTTCTTTGCTGGAAAAGTCTTTTTGATGGCAGCGGAAGCAGATGTATCTTTTTGAATTTTCTTGCTCTTGATTCCGACTTCAACTCTCTCACCAGCTAGAATCAACTCGGTGAACCCCGCAGACGAACTTCCAATCAGGTGATTGAAAAAGGGGTCTGATAGTGTACCCAAAAACATATCTACTAGCTCCCTCTTAGATAGAGGTGGTTGTACTCGTCCTTCCAAGTCTCTCCATTTCTGGGCATACTCTTTGAAACCTTCATTTGAGACCATGCCCATACTCTGTAATTGAGTACGGGTTGGTGCTAAGTCCGTATTATATTGATACTGCTTGTAGAAGGCAGCAACCAAATCCTCCCAATTATGCACGTCAGACCTCTCTAGCTGGTAGAACCAATCTAATTGCATCCCCGACAAACTATCCTGGAAGAAATGGACCCACAGATCTTTGTCAGAAGAACGTGGTTGAATTTTCCTGACATAAGTTCGTAGGTGCATCTTCGAGAAAGACACCCCATCGTACTTAGCAAAAAGAGGAACCTTGAACTTGGGAGGGATTACAATTCCAGACACCAACCCTAGCTCTTCAAAGTCCAGCCCATGCACTTTCTGCACTTCCATAGCTGCCAGACGTTCTTCCAGATTTTTGTATTTGTCGTCTGCAAGAGGATACTGCTGTTCAGAATAGTCCGTATCCTCCTCTTCTTCAGCCTCAGATTCAGATTGCACTGCAGTTCCTTTACCCTTTCCTTCCCTCTCTTCAGATGTTGATGGGAAATCTAGGACCCTTCTGGTTTGACCTTCAAATCTTCTGCCCAAGGTAGCCACACCAGCCCTCTTCTTCTTCTTTTTCTCTTTTTCCTTTTCTAGTAGAGTTTTGAGCTCCTCCTGACCCTTAGCCAAGGTCATGAGTAGCTGTTGAAACTGTGAATTCTGCGCTTGCAAGTCTTTGACCGTCTATTCTATATCCATCTTGCTGAAATAAACATCAGAGAGATGAGGAAACTTGGTGTGAAGACCTGTTTATGCATATGATGAATGATATGTATTCATGTAATGCATTCAAGGATTCAGAAATTCAAATTTGTTTTAAACAAAAAAGAAACACACGTCATATTAATAAGATAGAATTTGTTAGTACATCAATGCCCCATGGGAAAAATAATACAAAATTCTAAGGTAAAAAGACGTTGCGCATCCTCTTTGGTGCAATGTAGGTGTTGAGAGTCTGCTCTTCGTGAAGTTGAGGAGTAAGTTCCAAAACCTTCTTCTCACTGGCGTAGAATTGGGCTTCAAAAGTATCACGTTCTCCCTTGAGCTGTATCCAACTCCTTTGTAAATCTTCGAGTGATGTTAGCATGTCAAGATGTAGGAGGGTGTATGGAACCTCTCCTTCCATAACAGGCTCTTTAATCACTGGGAGAATGTAGGGGTAAGGCATCATAAGAATTTGGGCGCGGGTTCGTACCCACTTGAAGTAAGGCTCAAGGGGGATGGAATTCTTGTGTCCCAAGGTCTTACTGTCCACCTTGTTGGGCATCTTGCAAGCTCAGATGAACCTTTGTCGAAGTCCTTGATCAGCATTGTCGAAGTCAAAAACCAAGTATGGAATCAGCATGGCATGTGGGCCATCCCTTCGGGCATACCCAAACTGTCTCAGAGCCAAGCAGGGGTTGTAGGTGATGCCTCCCCTAATGCCAAGTAGAGGGACATTAGGAAATTCCCCGTAATGATCAATGATGATAACATTTTCTCTGGATCTAGAACACCAATGAACATCTAAATGTGTAAGAGTCATCAATCGTTGTGACCACCTCAAGCCTTGCTCATTCTTCAAGACTGATTGAGGAAGATGAGAAATAAACCATCTTGCTAGTAGAGGAGTACAACACATGAGAACACCTCTTTTCCTCATTGTTCGAGTGTGAAAAGAGTGTAGGATGTCTCCAAGCAATGTAGGCACAGGATTCTGAGATATGAAGATCTTGACAGCATTGACATCTATAAGCTTGTCAGGGTTTGGGAACAAGACAAACCCATAGACGAGAAGAGCTACAATCTCCTCCAAAGCTTTCAGGTCTAGAGAGTTCCAACAGTCTTGGGCCTTCTCAAACAGGAACTTTGCCAAGAAACCCTTGACACCACTTCTGGTTTCCCAATGGCCTAAGTCTTCCGATGGTTGCAAGTGTAGGGCTTGAGCAACATCTTCAGGCTTTGGATCTCTTTCCGTACCTTTGTAGGGTAGTTGATGGAGAATAGGAATCCTCAAGAGTTGAGAAAATTCCTCCAAAGTAGGCACTAGCTGGTAGTCAGGAAATGTGAAGCAGTGGTGTAGGGGGTCAAAGAATTGGAAGAGAACTTTCACCATGTCTTCCTCTATGTTGGAGTTGACCAAGTTGAGAAGTCTACCATGTCTTTCAGTGAATGGAGAATGCTCTGGAATCTTGGAAGCAAGCTCCTTGAGTTAAGGAGGAATTCTTACAAGGTTGACTTGGATCATTTTCCTGCGAAGTGAATCCATTACCTACAAAACAGGAACAAAGATGAAAATCCAAACCCTTGAAATGGTTAGTGGATGCATATGATGCTTCATGATGTCCATGATGTTATGCACAAGTGTATATGTACAAACAAATCACACAAGTTCCTAGTTTCAGGCTTGCATGGGGTTTCATAGGTAAGTACCCTCTTGAAGTTTAGTTGGCTCAACCTGTCCTATAAATAGTAACCGGGTTCTAAGGAGCTCAATATCACTGGATTATTTTCTGTGTTCATTGTTTCAGTTTAGCCACTTTACTGGTGACCGAAATATTCCAAAAAAATAACCCTCAATGAGTGTAGTATCGAGTATCTACCAACTTCAGACTGCACCAAAGCCGGTCATCTCACTACCCTTAAAAAAGCCAAGATGGTCAAGTAAAGGTTCTAAAAGTCCATTAGTGCTTTATGACATCACTCAGTGGCCCCGTATTCTCTTTGATTAACTCAAAGGCTACCGGTACCCACAAATATGTCACACTAATATAGCTATTGCTTAGACCATGTAGGTATACCCCGCACAGTTTCCACAACGTATTGCTATTTACCTATGAATGTTTCCCAAATCCGGGTAGAGGATTCAAACCCAAACAATAGAACCAAATGTAAAGCAATCAAAGGAAACAAAGTAAGCATGTAAAGGTGATATAAACCCTAAGGTAACCCCACTTTTATACTTGTCCCCAGCAAAGTCTCCAGTTCTATGATACAGTGGGAGAACTGACTAGAGGTTTTGCGTTTGTGTTTACAAATGTTCCGGTTTAGCAAGAGTCGCCACCGACTTTTTATTTTATCCAAAGGAAAGGTCAAAAAGCACAGGAAAGACCTTTGAGATGTTTTCTTGGGTTCGGGGGGTAGATTATGAAAAGGGAAGGTGCTAACACCCTTTTCATCCATGGTTTTCCATGGGCTCTTAGGTACTTGTTTAGATCACTTGCTTTTGCTTTCAATTGTTTGAAATGGTGCTTTGTGTGGTTTTGAAAAGATATTGAAAAGAGGCCTTTGTTTAGGCAACCTTTGTAATTATTCTTGTTTGAATATATACAAAGGTGTTTGTCTTTTGAAAATGTTTCAATGTTTTGAAAGTTTGTTTTGGGAAATGTTTTGAAATTGTGTGTGTGTGTTTGTTTGAAAATAGCAAGGATGGTTTGCAAATTGATCAAGTAACTAGGAGTTGTCTACCTTAATCAAAATTCTTTCTTGTACATTTTAACCCTTTGACATTGTTGTTTTACCATTGTATTTGGTAAACAACCTTATCTTTGGATGTTAAACGGGACGGGCGCGGGTCATCGTATGACCATGATAGCAATGGTGCCAAGTATTTTAGCAAGTTTTCGAAGGACTAGATCATTTTTTTAGGCAACCAAGATAGCTTCATCGAGGGACTATGATCTTTTTGTTTTGTTTTTGTTTTGCCAAGATACCTAGCATGCATACCATGGCCATTTTAAGGCAACGAAGTGGATGAAACCCTAGGGGTGCTTGTGTGCATTGTGTTGTCATTTTCATGCATTTTGTCTTGTGTTTAAGTCATGCTATTTGTTTGATTTTGGTCTTTGCATACAAAACCCTAATCTTACTATCATGCATATAATACGATAAATTGCGTAAAAGTAAATCTAAGACTATTACAACAATATTATGGGGAGGGGGATACAAGTTTGAATATGGGGTATTTGCACAAAATAAAACCCTAATTTACTATTACAACCCGATTGAATTTATATACAATAAATAAATGAACAATTATTTAAATGTACAATTAAATATAAATATGCAAAGAATGTTTTTTGTATTTGATTTTATGTATGTAAAATAAATTTATTTATGTCCTAAAAATAAGGGAAAATAAAATGATTATTTTTGAAAGGGTGAAGAAACCCTAATTTTTGTTTAAAAAGGATAATGTATATTCTTTTATTATTTATTTCATTTATGTACAAGAAAATAAATAAAAATATATACAAAAAATTTTAAAACATTAAATATTGGTGAAAATATTATTTTATGTATATAATATAATAAAAATAAAATGTATAGTATTTTTTTTATTATTCTACAAATTTTATTTAGAAAATAAAGTATATTAACCTAATAATTTATTTATTATGCAAAAAATAAAATAAAAAATATGAAAAAAATGCAAAAAAATTAAGAAAATAATTTTATGATTTTTAATGTTTAGGGAAAAATAAATAAAAGTCAGAAATGTGAAATATGCAAGAAAATATGAAAAAATAAAAGAAATGGGCCAAGGGGGTGCAAATAACAAAATGGAGGGTGTAAAAAGTAGAAATGCCAGGCCCAGGCCCACTTCATTTCATCCTTGTCCTCTGAACAGAGCCAAAACACGAACGCCATGTACAAATCCTGTTCTCTCTTGTTCTTGCATGAAATCAAAAACTCACAACATAAAAGTTATAGCATTTTCAATCACGATTCCAACCATGTAAAAAACTTGATCTAACTCTAAGAAACCAGGGAGAATTTCAGTGCCCCTAATTTATGACCTAAAATTTTCAGCAACTTCAACATCCAAATTCTCCTAGCTCAGCTAATATAAATACAAGCTATGCATATGTACAGTTCAAGCAACTTAAGGACTACCCTTTTGCTTCACAAACCTAAGCCTAAGGATGTCTAAATAAGGAGATAGAAATTTGGAAATTACCTTGTTCAGTTGAAGTTGAATATGGAAATGTAGCAACTTTGAGTGAGGCCTGAAGGTCTTTTGAGCTTGCTTGATGTTCCCTCAACCTTTCCCAATGCTTAGCTTGCTTTGAAATGGTATGAAACTCCTTGTAGAACTCAACCTGTAAAGCTTCAAAATAAAAATGGTGAAGTGCGCAAATGAGGTTACAGTTGCAAAGTAAGGGCCTGGGCAGTTTAGGTGTGTTGTATTGAATGTGTTTGAAGTAGTTTCAAGCAAATCGCACGAGGCAAATTTGTTATGGAAGTGGTTCTGCAGATGATACCCTGTTTGGGAAGGAACTTGGTGTTTTGGTGTTTTAGAGGGTTTGAGAAGTTGGCAACTCGTGTTTCTAGCTTGAGACAATATGCCGAGGTCGTTTGAAAATGTTACAAAGCTTGGTTTTAACAGATGCACAAGTTGTGAACCTTTTGCAAGCTTACTTGCTTTTGAAGCAAAAGTGAGTTGACAAAGGCAAAGGCTTGTACAAGCTAGCTCAGGGTCTGCACATAGTTGGTACACTTTTCCTGATATTTGTGGAGTTGGTTTGCAGCAAAAGCTTTGGTCCATGGCTCAAGATAAACAAAGTTTGTAAAAGCTAATTTTATCAAAGTAGCAATGTTAACTTTTTGCCATTTTTGGATTAAACCCTTATACAAAGTTTCAAAGATCAGAACAATGCCTTTAACCATTGTATTTGCATTCAATTTTGGAGTGTAAAAAGGATTATAACTTGTAAAACAAGTACAAGCATGATCCAAACTGATTTGCAACTTGAATCAATATGAAAAATGCCTTGGACAAAAGTGATAATTTGCCATTTTCAAATTTTCGATTCTCCCTAACCATAAATGATATTGGAGAGTTCTTGGACATTTTGGAAAGCTTGTAACATTCTCTATAATCCATCTTTGAAATGAATTTTGAGATTACACTTGGAACTATGTGAAAAGTTGCCATGAAGATAGGTCAAAATCCTGCCTAAACTAGGGCAAAATTTCACTAAGTTAAAAGTTTCATGAACCCTTATTCACAAAATCATAACTTGAGATCCAATAATCTTTTTGGAAAACTTTGTGAATCAAAGTTGTATATTTTGTGGAGGAATACAACTTTCATGTTGGAAGTTTTGTTTGAATCCAATTGCATCATAGTGAAAAAGTTGGGGAAAGTTGGGAAAAAATAAGAAATTTTCATAACTTAGAAAATTTCGAAGTAATGAAAATTTTCCATTTTAAACCCTAATTTCCAAAATTAGGTTTCTTGGTGAAAAAGTTTCATGTTTTTACACATGTTGATGAAAAATGACCCTTGACACTTGATTTTGACCAAAAAGTCAAAGTTTGACTTTTCAGTGTACATTGATTTTTGATCAGTTGACTGGAAAATTCATCTGTCAATCCAATGCATTTGAGATCTTTTGAACCTTGTGATTAGGTCAAGATGATTCCATTGAGTCCTTGAAACCATGCTAGAACCCAATTTGCCATTGGCTAGGTGAAAAATCAGAAATTACCCTTCTATAGTCAAAACCCGAAAAATGACCATTTTGCCCTTTTGATGATCTGATCAAATTTCTTGAGAAGTTGTGGTCCAAACTTGATCAAATGGTTCATATGAGTCTATAATGTTGATGTGGATAAAAAATTATGAGGTTTGAATGTAAATTGGCCACAATTGACTTTTTCCCCAATATAGCTGATTTTTAGGTCAATTGTCCAATTGACTGGGCAAAATTTTGATTCAAGGCTTGAAACTTGGTATGAGCAATCTTAGAGGTCCAACATGAAGTATGAAAGTCACATGAGGCATTGGAAGTCCAAAAATCATTGTGCAAACTCAAACCCTAATTTCAGGTCATTAGTGCAAGGAGATGTCTTGAGCTGAGCAAACCCTAATCTGGTCTGGAGTCCAAAGAGTCTTGTGAGGAGAATCTTGATAAAATGAGAGGGCAAATTTTTGGGTACAACACTCACCATTGAATTTTTTTTGGAAGAATTGGTATGGAAGTGGTTTTGGTGGCCATGAATCCTCATCCTCATCCTCAACAATTTCTATTCATAAAGGAAGAATATTGGCACAAAAAGTTTGTTCAAACTTGGCAAATTCTACAAAGCATTCTATGGATCTAGAGGATAGGGTTTTGGACTTCAAATGAGCATATCTTGCTCATCTTTTGGTATTTTTGAGTGATTCCAAAAACATTCTTCTCTTCAAAGAGTTACCAACAAATCACTTCAAAAGGTCCAAGGAGTTTTCATGTGGAAGGAACTTGGTGAAGAAGAAAGATTACAAGTCATCCAGATGAATCTCCAATTTCCCATATGTGACTTCAAATGGTCATAAGATGGTAAATTTTTATCACCTTGAGCCCATTATTTTTTCATGATGATCCTAAAGATGTGTACTTCTGTTGTACCCTAATTTTTGCCCCTAAGATCCCTTCATCATACCATATTGTTTCAATCGCCACAAAATCACATTAGGGATTTTGGTTCTTCTCCCTATCTTTAGCTTTGCTCTTTGAGGAGTTACCAAGCACCTTGACTTATTTTCTTTTGTGATTATGGATATTTTGCTTTGATTTTCTCTCTAAATTAACAAAATACAATATTGGTTTGTCTTACTTGTTAATAACATAGGTAAAGGCAATGAGGTTTAACAAGTTGCATCATGGGTTCATGAGTTTATTTCCATGCCCTAGTCAAAAGCTTGAGACATCCAAACCTCACCATTAAAGTTGTTTTAGAAGTTGGTTTGGAAGTGGTTTTGGTGGCCATGAGTCCTCATCATCATCATCAATAAATTCTATTCACATAGGAAGAATATTGGCAAAAAAAGTTTGTTCAAACTTGGCAAAGTTCCACCAAGCTTTCTCTTGATCTAGAGGCTAGGGTTTTGGACTTCAAAGGGGCATATCTTTCTCATCTTTTGGTATTTTTGAGTGATTCCAAAATCATTCTTCTCTTCAAAGAGTTACCGATAAATCACTTCAAAAGTTCCAAGGAGTTTTAATGTGGAAGGAATTTGGTGAAGAAGAAAGATTACAAGTCATCCAGATGAATCCCCAATTTTCCATATGTGACTTCAAATGGTCATAACTTGGTCAATTTTTATCACCTTGAGCCCATTACTCTTTCATGATGATCCTAAGGATGTGTACTTCATGCCTTCTTTTATGTGCAAAGTAAGAAAACGGGTGGAAGTTTCCTCAAAAATGCAAAAGATTATAGGTCATTTCATGATTTTTGGCCAACTTCAACAAGTCATAACTTGCTCAATTTTTGATTATTTTGAGTGGTTCAAATTTCAAAATGTCATTCAAGAGATATACTTCATTCAATCTTTTTTGGTCAAGAGCAAATTCTAAGTGGAAGGCCATGTTTGGATGCAAGAGATTATAGGTCATTTTTAAAGAAGAATTGGAAATATTTCTAAGTATGGAAAGTCAACTCTTTTTCTTCAACTTTGACTCCATGTAATTTTCAGCTCAAGCCTCCATTTTATTCCATTCTTTTTCCATTGCAAATCTTGTTAACTCATCTTTCCAAAGCATTAAGAATTTTGTCCTAAGACCCCGCTGAGGTGGAAATGCGATTGGGTTGAACTTGGTAACTTGGAACTGAAGTTTCACCACAAGTCAGAATTTGAAATCCATGTTTTGGCCTTTAAACATTAAATTAGCACGTTTTTGTGATCTAAACATGTTTAACCAAGTTGCCAAAGTGGATTAGAGCCTTGAAACGCAAGGATTAGATGAGTTTTGATGCAAATCAGATCACACTTTGCTCGTGCATCAGGTTCACACGATTTCCCTCCAATTTGCATTATTCCACACACTAAAACCTTCCATTTGATACCCTATAAATAGAGGGTCATCCCCCATTCAATTTCCCAAGCTTAGATAGCCAGAATCACCCTGCCAAACTTGCTTCACAACTCAAAATTCAGCTACTTCGAATCCTATTCTCAAGCCTTTTTCAATCCATTTTTTTTATCAATTCACCTTCCTTGATCTTCCCTGAAGCTAACGATATAATCACATTCAAGAATCGTGCCCTATATTGCTCCATAGAAGTCCAATTTCAGAGCTTTGCAACTCAACTTCAATAGGTAGATTCCTTCATCAATATTTTAAAACTTTGGTATCATTGTGTTGCTCTCATTTCCATGGTTCTAGTCGCAACACTTACTTTTATCTGGAAGCATGTTTTGACCATGAATTTTCAAATCCCTTTTCAAAACTTTCTTTCCAACTTGCTTGAGTTACAGTTTACATAAATTTGGTGCGAGGGTATAGTTCTCTTCATCTTGAAGAGACGAAGCGAATGGCATTGGTATGAGCTTCTGATTTTACAGTTTGAGAGACCTGCAATTCGTGAAGGATGGAGGTTGAAGATGACCTATGTGTCATCTTCAAACCAATGAAAGTGTGACATTTGTTATTTTCAAATTCTGATTTTATTAATGATTTTGTACATTATTCATTAAAGACCATGATATGCACAGCGCGCCAGACCCTTTGGATTTCATTACTAACGCGTTTTGACTCTCAACCAATGGTCCACATATTTTTCTTTTATTTTCTTTTTCTGATTTTTATATTTTAATTGTTTTAAATTTCAAAAAATCATAGAAAATTCATTTTTAGTCCAAAAAATTTGAAAAAATTATGAAAAATATTTTTGATTATTCTCTTTCTAATTTTTATTTTTTCACAATTTAATTTTGTATTTTGGTAATTTTTATGAATTTTACACTTATTTGATTTGTATAAAATGTTTAAAAATACTTTTACACATTCTTAAATTCTGAAAAAAATTATAGAATGATCCAATGATATTGTGACAAATATTGGTGACCTTATTTTATTTTTGTTTCTGACTTTACTATTTTTTACCTATTTTTTTTATTTTACCCATTTATTTTTATTATTAAAAATACTTTCTGACTTTTAAAAATTCCCAAAATTTTTGTAAAATTACTTGGCCTCTTTCCTGATTTTTCTATGGTCTTATTTTTCATTTCTTTATTAATTTGAATATAATTGATATTTTCCTCATTATTGTCTTTTCTTTTAAACATTTTTAAACCTTTCTAATGTACATATTAAATATATATAATTTTGTGAATATTTTGTGGCTGTCTTAGGTTGATATTTTGGTCATGGCTTTATTAACATCATTGAATCCACGGTGTTGAGTTTAACTCCATAAAAAATGGATGAATGATTTTAATAATAGTTTGATTAAATATTAATTCAAATGTGGTTTTTCTTTTTACCCTAATTCCTCTTCATCTCATCCCCTTCTTATTGCACTAAATGTTGTCGGAGCATGATCTGTATATCATGTCTCAAAACAAATGGTGCATAGATTTCTATTGATCGGCCTCAAAATAGGTGCGACTTCTATATAAGTCCACTTACGATTGCTTAACATAGCGCTAAATTTTGTCCCGATTCGAATAAATGATCATTCGTGGCCCAAACTTATAATTGCAAGCCCAAGTATGTTAATTTGATACCTTTGATCCAATAACCTTGAGATTCATTGTGTGGAGGCTTTGGTTCTACCAATCCTCTAATGGATCTACAACACCTTTTGTCAACGTGGATCACTTAAACATCGTTGATCATTAAATGGTACTTTTGAGAATTCAAAATGGATGATATACTTGACAAAAAGCAAATGCAACTTGTTGTGTGGAGGCTTTGGTTCTACCAATCATCTAATGAGTTCCAAATTCAAGTTTCAAGATGGTCATCCAACTAACCACTAATTATTGACTTTTTTATTTTTATGCTTTTATTCTATTATGCTTTATGTACTATTTAATTTTAGCATTTTTCATTTCATGCCATTTTCTTCTTTGCTCATTTGAGCATTTATATTCTTGTCATTTTTACTTTGCTCACTTGAGCTTTTCTTTTTCTTTTTCTAAGATACTTAATAATCCACTTAAACCCTAAAAAACTCTTAATGGTACTTCGACTATTTGATTACTATCATTGGCATTATGGAGCAGTGGACTTTTTTCTTGGACTTAGGATTATAAACCTTGGCCTATCTTGGAGACCTTGTGATCTTATCTGATTATTTTATCTGGAGTTCTTGAGGTTTACCTCAAGACATTGGGTTGTTTGTTTGTTTTTGTGTGTAGGTTTTTGTGATTGCATCCTTTGATTGTAATATGGAATTCACCCGTATACAGCCGTTACTCTGCCCAATTTTTGTGAAGACTTAAGACACTTGAAGTTTGGTTCTCTCAAGAGGTCTAGTATCCTTGTTTGCTTGGTTCCAATCCAAAGAATGGGAATTCTATCTTGGCTCATAATGTCAAGTTTTGACTTCTTGTTGGTTAGATGGTCCTTATCCTTAGCTTTTACCTTATGCTTTAGGATAGCCTCTTCTTCTCCTCCCATCTTCTTTAATTTCAAAAATCTTCTCCCTCCTTTTGAAAACTCTTTTTGTTTCGAAACTTGAAACACTTTCATAATAAACTTGGACTTATGTCCACGTATTTTCAAAATATTTTCATAAATAAACTTCAATCAATTTAATAATACTTTGGCACTTTTTTTATGAGAAGACTAAAAGTCAACCAATCTCATTTCAAATCATTTTGCCGCTTTGACTTTTACCCTTAAAAACTTTTCTTAAGAGATTAGGCTCTTGTCAATCCTTGTAGTGATGCAAACAACTATACTTCTACAATATGTAGTGAAGTAAGATATTTTCCACATGGGTGTTGAGTGAGGCATTGCTGATTTTAAAATCCAAGCCATATCCTCCACTTTGAGATGATGCAAATTCTCCTTTCTCATGATTGTGGGTTGTAAGTATGTTTTCCATACGGACAATGACGATGATGTCTTATCTCGTAAAATTAACCAACACACTCATGTTTCAAATTTTTTTTAAATAGGAACTACGTGTACCCTGATCCCCTATTGCACGAAAGGTGGTACGTAGGCACTAAAGGTTCGCAACCGCGGTGGGTGCAAAAATCATAAAAAAATACTTCTCTTCTCACCTCCACCATCCATTTTATATACAACACATTTTTATAGCCAAAATGTACATATTTTACAAAGAGGTTCCTGCGGAGTACCATAGATGTTTAGGGTGCTAATACCTTCCCTATGCATAACCAACCCCCTTACCTTGAATCTTTTCCCTTTTTTTGGGTTATTCACTCTTTTCCCATTCCTTTGGAAACAATAAAGCGCGGTGACGATTTTTATTTTTGATTTGTATAAAGTCTAGTCAATCCAATGGCTTAATCTTGAACATTTCTACCGCTACAACTTCATGCCTTCTTTTATGTGCAAAGTGAGAAAATGGTTGGAAGTTGCCTTAAGAATGCAAAAGATTATAGGTCATTTCATGATTTTTGGCCAACTTTAATAAGTCATAACTTGCTCAATTTTTGGAGATTTTATGTGGTTCAAATTGCAAAATGTCATTCAAGAGATCTACTTCATTCCATCTTTTTTGATCAAAAGCAAATTCTAAGTGGAAGCCCATGTTTGGATGCAAAGGATTATAGGTCATTTTTAAAGAAGAATTTGAAATATTTCTAAGTATGAAAAGTCAACTCTTTTTCTTCAACTTTGACTCCATGTAACTTCCAGCTGAAGCTTCCATTTAATTCCATTATTTTTCCATTGCAAAGCTTGTAACCTCATCTTTCCAAAGCATCAAGAATTTTTCCCTAAGACCCCTTGAGGAGAAAATTCCATTGGATTGAACTTGGTAACTTGGAACTGAAGTTTCTCCTTAAATCAGAGTTTGAAATTCATGTTTTGGCCTCTAAACATCAAATTAGCACGCGTTTATGATCTAAACATGTTTAACCAAGTTGCCAAAGTGGATTAGAGCCTTGAAACGCAAGGAATGGATGGGTTTTGATGCTAATCAGATCACACTTTGCTCGTGCATCAGGTTCACACGATTTCCCTCCAAAATTCATCATTTCACACGCTTGAACATTGCATTTGATTCCCTATAAATAGAGGGTAACCCCCCATTCAATTACCCAAGCTTAGATAGCCAGAATCACCCTGTCAAACTTGCTTCACAATCCTGAATTCAGCTACTTAGAATTCTATTCTCAAGCCTTTTTCAATCCAATTTTTCCATCAATTTACCTTCCTTGATCTTCCCTGAAGCTAACCATATAATTAAATTCAAGAATCGTTCCCTATATTGCTCCATAGAAGTCCAGTTTCAAAACTCTGCAACTCAACTTCAATAGGTAGATTCCTTCATCAATTCTTCAAAACATTGATATCATTGTGTTTCTCTCATTTCCGTGGTTCTAGTCGCAACACTTACTTCTTACTGGAAACATGTTTTGACCATGAAATTTCAAATCCCTTTTCAAAACTTTCTTTCCAAATTGCTTGAGCTACAGTTTATATAAATTTGGCGCGAGGGTGTGGTTGTCTTCGTCTTGAAGAGACGAAGCGAATGGCATAGGTCTGAGCTTTTGATTTTACAGTTTGAGAGACCTGTAATTCGTGATGGCTGGAGGTTGAAGATGACCAACGTGTCATCTTCTGACCAAAGAAGGCGTGCCATTTGTTATTTTCAAATTCTGATTTTATTAATGATTATGTACATTATTCATTAAAGACCATGATATGCACAGCGCGCCAGATCCCTTGGATTTGATTACTAACGCGTTTTGACTCTCATCCAATGGTCCACATCTTTTTCTTATATTTTCTTTTTCTGATTTTTATATTTTAAATGTTTTAAACTTCAAAAAATCATAGAAAATTCATTTTTAGTCCAAAAAATCTGAAAAAATTATGAAAAATATTTTTGATTATTCTCTTTCTGATTTTTATTTTTTCACAATTTAATTTTGTGTTTTGGTATTTTTTTATGAGTTTTTCACTTATTTGATTTGTTTAAAATGTTTAAAAATACTTTTACACATTTTTAAATTCTAAAAAAATTATGGAATGATCCAATGATATTGTGACAAATATTGGTGACCTTATTTTATTTTTGTTTCTGACTTTACTATTTTTTACTATTTTTGTATATTTTACCCATTTATTTTAATTTTTAAAAATAGTTTCTGAATTTTAAAAATTCCCAAAATTTTTATAAAATTACTTGGCCTCTTTTCTGATTTTTCTATGGTCTTATTTTTCATTTCTTAATAAATTTGAATATAATTGACATTTTCCTCTTTATTTTCCATTTTTCTTAAAACATTTTTAAACCCTTTAATGTATATATTAATTATATTGTTATTTTATGATTATTTTTTGGCTGTCTTGGGTTAATTTTTTGATCATGGCTTTATTAACATCATTGGATCCATGGTGTTGAGTTTAACTCCACAAAAATGGATGAATGATTTTAATAATAGTTTGATTAAATATTAATTCAAATATGGTTTTTTTTTGTACCTTAAATCCCCTTCATCTCATCCCCTTCTCATTGCACTAAATGTTCTTGGAGAATGATCTCTATATCATGTCTCAAAACAAATGGTGCATAGATTGCTATTGACCGGCCTCAAAATAGGTGCGACTTCTATATAAGTCCACTTACGATTGCTTAACATAGCGCTAAATTTTGTCCCGATTCAAATAAATGATCATTCGTAGCCCAAACTTATGATTGCAAGCCCAAGTATGTTAATTTGATCTCTTTGATCCAATAACCTTGAGATTCATTGTGTGGAGGCTTTGGTTCTACCAATCCTCTAATGGATCTACAACACCTTTGGTCAACGCGGATCACTTAAACATCATTGATCATTAAATGGTACTTGTGAGAATTCCAAATGGATGATATACTTGACAAAAAGCAAATGCAACTTGTTGTGTGGAGGATTTGGTTCTACCAATCCTCTATTGAGTTCCAAATGCTAGTTTCAAGATGGTCATCCAACTAACCACTAATTATTGACTTATTTATCTTTTGCTTTTATTCTCTTTTATGCTTTATGTACTATTTATTTTTTAGCATTTTTTATTTCATGTCATTTTCATCTTTGCTCATTTGAGCATTTATTTTCTTGTCATTTTTACTTTGCTCACTTGAGCTTTTCTTTTCCTTTCTCAAGATACTTAATAATTAATTTAAACCCTAAAAAACTCTTAATGGTACTTGGACTATTTGGTTACTATCCTTGGAATTATGGAGCATGGGACTTTTTCTTGGACTTAAGATTAGAAACCTTGGCCTATCTTGGAGACCTGGTGATCTTATCTGATTATTTTGTCTGGAGCTCTTGAGGTTTACCTAAAGACATTGGGTTGCTTGTTTGTTTTTGTGTGCAGGTTTTCGTGATTACATTATTTGTTTGTAATCTGGAATTCACCCGTATACAACCGTTACTCTGCCCAATTTTTGTGAAGACTTAATACATTTGAAGAGGTCTAGTATCTTTGCTTGCTTCGTTTCAATCCAAAGAATGGGAATTCTATATTGGCTCATAATGTCAAGTTTTGGCTTCTTGTTGGTTAGATGGTTCTTATCCTTATCTTTTACATTATGCTTTAGGATAATCTCTTCTTCTCCTCCCATCTTCTTTAATTTCAAAAACTGTCTCCCTCCTTTTGAAAACTCTTCTTGTTTTGAATCTTAAACCACTTTCATAATAAACTCGGACTTAGGTCCATGCATTTTCAAAATATTTTCATAAATAAACTATAATCTATTTAATAATACCTTGACATTATTGTGATAAGACTAAAAGTCAACCAATCTCATTTCAAACCATTTTGCCACTTTGGCTTTTACCTTTAAACTTTTCTTAAAATATTATACTCTTGTCAATCCTTGTAGTGATGCAAACAACTATACTTCTATAATATGTAGTGAAGAGAGATATTTTCCACTTGGGTGTAGAGTGAGGCATTGTTGATTTTAAAATCCAAGCCATATCATCCACTTTGAGATGATGCAAATTCTCCTTTCTCATGATTGTGGGTAGTAAGTTTGTTTTCCACACGAACAATGACGATGATGTCTTATCTATTAAAATCAACCAACACACTTTTGTTTCAAACTTTTAAAAGAGGAACTATGTGTACCCGGATCCCCTATTGCACGAAAGGTGGTACGTAGGAACTAAAGGTTCGCAACCGCGGTGGGTGCAAAAATCATAAAAAAATACTTCTCTTCTCACCTCCACCATCCATTTTATATACAACACATTTTTATAGCCAAAATGTACATATTTTACAAAGAGGTTCCTGCGGAGTACCATAGATGTTTAGGGTGCTAATACCTTCCCTATGCATAACCAACCCCCTTACCTTGAATCTTTCCCCCTTTTTGGGTTATTCGCTCTTTTCCCATTCCTTTGGAAACAATAAAGCGTGATGGCAATTTTTATTTTTGATTTGTATAAAGTCTAGTCAATCCAATGGCTTAGTCTTGAACATTTCTACCGCTACAATACCTTACATGTGTAATATGGCCATTTTGTTCAAGGCAACCCAGTGGAGTAACCCTAGGGGTGTTTGTGTGCAAGTGTGTCATTTTCATGCTTGATTTTGTCTTGAATTAGGGTTTTCTATTTGATTGTTTAATCTTGCCACACAAACCCTAATTATTAACATGTTATATAAAGCGGTAAATTGCGGAAAGTAAATATCCTACGCTATTACAATCATTTGGGGATGGGGTGTACAAATTTACAAATAGGGATTGCAAGAAATTAAAGTCCTAATTATCTATTACAACCATATTGAATAGCCATGAACAAAATATGCGAAGCATGTAAAAATAAAGAAAAGTGAAAGGAAAAGAAAACATTTTGGATCATTATGTGTCACACATGCCGTAAAATCAAGCTTCTCGAATGCACTTTTGCTTTGATGAAGACAAATTATGATTGGTAAAGAAGGAAAAAATTATTGCTCAAGCTAAAAGCCTCTTTGGATGAAGTCTTTGGTTCAAGCCCTTAGCAAATTTCAAGGTATAATGATAATATTTACCTTGAACTTAAGATATAGATGCTCAGTGGTCAAAAGAAACATTTAATATTGTCCAACTCTTTATTCAAGTTTTCTTCAAAGGAAAAATTCAATTTTCATTTGAGTGCAATTTATTTGCATGTTAGTGCAATTGATTGCATGCTTCAGTTTTTTCAAAACATGGCTACTGACTTCCAGTGCAATCGATTTTCATGGTTATGCAATCGATTGAACACTCAAAATATTTGGAAATCTGACTACTAGAACCCCGTGGAATCGATTTGCATGGTTGTGCAATCGATTGCACACTCAAAATATTTGGAAATCTGGCTACTGGAACCCCGTGCAATCGATTTGCATGGTTGTGCAATTGATTGCACACTCAAAATATTTGGAAATCTGGCTATTGGAACCCCGTGCAATCGATTTGCATGGTTGTGCAATCGATTGCACACTCAAAATATTTGGAAATCTGGCTACTGGAACCCCGTGCAATCGATTTGCATGAAGGGTGCAATCAATTGCCTGCTGTATGATTTTGAAAAACAGCTGCCTTACACCTGCCTGTTCATGATACTATTTCATGGAAAACTTTTCACTCAATCTTGGCAATTGTTCATGATTTTTTACAAACCTTTTCTTCAAAGGTCACTGCATTTTAGCCTAAAAAATGAACCAAATGATGATGATTGAAATGAAGAGTTTCAAAGTTAAAGAGACTTACCTTGCAGCTAGAATTTATGTTTTGAGCTTGAGGTGTTGCCTTGTGGACGGTTATGACCTTTTTCAGTTATGAGATTTTTTGAGAGTTTGTCAATAAAACTTATGGTTTTCTTTCTATTATTTCTAACCTCTTTGTCTTGCAAATGCTTCTTCTATTTATAGGCAAGAGGTTTGTGCATATGAGCTGACTAAGTTTGCAAGACAACATGTTATGGTTTGGTTGGATTACAAAAATCAAACTATGTCAAGTACTCCATAGTCCCAAGGTGAAGTACCAAAGTTGCTGGTATAGAGGAGCCACTTCCCATGATTTATGGTGGAGTATAATCAACAACAAGCAAGGTATGGGCTCAAGAAAATCTTTGTACAAAAAGCTATCTTTTCAAGAATAGCAATGGTGCCTTTATGCCATAAATGGAAAGAACTTTTGGACAATGGCTCAAAAACTTGGGTAATAGCTCAAGCTCTTGTGTAAACATTAAATTATGTAGATATTTGCAAGCAAGAAGGTGTGCAACATAATATTATGCAGCATAGCATAAGGGTTTTGTTATGTGTTCTTCAATAGAATGACTTGCAATTCAAGGATGGATGCCCAACTTCAAGCCATTGAATCTCCTAGCTCAAGTATGATAAATTCATGCTCTTGGATGTTTTGAAAAGATTGAAACATCCTCTATAACTTTCATATTGGCCATTTTGACAAAATCATCTTAGAACTATGTGAAAAAATGCAAAGAAGTTGGGATAAAATCCTGAACAAAATCTGTTGGAAATTTCTCTAAGTGTTAAATGAAAATGTCATGACTTCATGAATTTATAACTCAAAATCCAAGCAATCCTAGGAGAAGTTGTGTAAAGAAATGTTGTAGATATCATGGAGATCTATAACTTTCATGTTGAAAGTTTTCCTTGAATTGTCTTGCATCTTGGTGAAAGAATGGCATGAAGTGATGAAATTATCATGTATAAAACACTTAGAAAATTTCTAAGTCTTGGAATTCTTGACTTTTCAAGTTGACTTTTGACTTTCTTGACTTCTCGATGATCAAGCTTGATATTCTTGAATATCTTGATGAAATTTGATCTTTGGAATATAATGTTGACCAAAAAGTCAAAGTTTGACTTTCTAATATGCAATTGACCATTTTTCCCTTGTGCCAATTCCAAGCCTAAATTGATGTATGAGTGCTGCAAACTTGACGTCATAGAAGATCTTGTGAGAGAATCCTTGAGAAATGAGAGGGAAAATTTTTAATATTGTGCTCTGAGAACCATCAAAAGCCTTGACTATCGTGGAACTTGGTCTTATCACAACACCGTTGTAATACGTTGGGATAATTAACTTTTGGTTTTGCGTTTTATTGCAAATGTTGTGGATAGCAAGAGTCGCCACTGACTTTTCGTTTTATCCAATAAAGGAAAGGGTAAAGAACATGAAAGACCTTTGAGAGTTTTTCTAAGTAAGGGGGGTAGGTTATGAAAAGGGAAGGTGTTAACACCCTTTTCATCCGTAATTATCTATGGGCTCTTAATTGCCAGCTCACTTTTGAAAATGCTTTGTATGTTTGATTTGAAAATATTTTTAAAGATGCCTAAGTGCGGCAAATTTTGTAATGATTGTCATATCGTTGAGAACACATACAAAGTGTTTGTCTTTGAAAATATTTTAGAATAGATTGTATGTGTGAGAAATGTTTTTGTTTATGAGCAAGCGACTATAAGCTATCTACCTACTCAAAAAGTCTTTCGCGTTATTTTCTTCTTCCTTTAGATAGTGATATCCTACCATTAGTTAGTAGGAAGCCCTATCATTGGATGTTTGAGGGAAGGGCGCGGGTCATCGTACAATCATAAAGGAAACTCGTTGGATGCTTTAGCAATTGTCGTAAGGGACTAAGATCGTTTACTGAGGAAACATAGAAGGGTCATCGAGGAACTACGATCTTTTAACCGAGGGTATTCTTTAAAGCATCCCATGTTCAAGGGACATGACTGTTTTTTATCCGAAGCAACAAGTGAGGGTCACCCTAGAGGTGCGTGTGTGTTGAGATTCAGTTAATTTGTCTTAGATTTATTGTTATCTAGCATTTTCTTTTAGTCTTTACCATACAATCATATTAAATTAGCAGTTATATATATATATATATATATATATATATATATATATATATATATATATATATATATATATATATATATATATATATATATATATATATATATATATATATATATATATATATATATATATATATATATATATATATATATATATATATATATATATATATATATATATATATATATATATATATATATATAAAATTATAAGTGCAGAAAGTAAAGTGCGGGAAAGAAAATCTACGCTATTACAACGCTTCGGGGATGAGGAGTACAAACCATAAAATAGGGAAAAGGAAAATAAACCCTAATTAAAGCTATTACAGACCATTAACAGTTACAATATTGGAAAATAACAATGCGGAAAATAAATGAACGCGTAGAGATTGTGAAAAAAGGGGAAAATATTGAAACCTACAAAATTCTAAGCGTTAGAAAAATGTTTTTGGTGTTTTGTTTAGAAAAATATTTTATAATAGTAAACCCCAATTCTAATTAATTTATAAATTAATAAAGTAAAATCAAATTATGATTAAATTAAATCAATTTTTTTATTTATTAAAAATTAAATTAATTAATCAAAAACCTAAATCTATTTTTTTAATGATTTTGTGATTTTTTCTGATTTATATAAAATAGATTAAAAGGAAAATAATTATTTAAAACACAAAAAAATGAAATGGGTCTGCTGAAAACAAGTAAATTAGGGTGCAGAAAAGTAAAAATTACTAGGCCCATTTCAAGGAGCCCAGACGTTTGCGAGAGATCTGGTGAGAATAATTCTTTGGGGTGCATCGTGGGGAGACTGCCAGCAACATTAGATCTGGAATAATTGAGATCATATGGTTGTGAGATGAGAATTCATGGTGAGCGCGTGGACCTGCTGGCATTGGATCTGTAAAGGAAAATCATGAAAAATAACATACTAGGGGCAGGGATCTAACCCATGCCCTGGCATACTAACAACTTAACACACACACATTTACCGTTGGGGTGGTTATTACATATGATATGTAAATCAAACAAAAAACATTATATTTCAACATGAAAACTAATATCAACTGTAATACAGTGGGAAAACTGACTTGGGTGTTTTGCATTTTATCGCAAATGTTGCGGATAGCAAGAGTCGCCACAGACTTTTCTTTTATCCAATAAAGGAAAGGGTGAAAAAAACAAGAAAGACCTTTTGAGAATTTTCTTGAGTTCGGGGGGTAGGTTATGAAAAGGGAAGGTGTTAGCACCCGTTTCATCTGTAGTTATCTACGTGCTCTTAATTGCTAGCTCACTTTGAAATGCTTTGTATTTGTGTAAGTTTGAAAATATTTTGAAAACGCCTAAGTTTGGAAAACTTTGCAATGATTCTCGTATCGTCGAGAATGTATACAAAGTGTTGGTTTTTGAAAATATTTGTTGAAAGGGGATGTTTGGAAAGATGTTTAAAAATTCCAATGTAAGACAATTTTGTAATGATTCTCGTATCATTGAGAATGTATACAAAATACTTGTTTTAAAAAATGTTTTGAAAGTGTGAGGTGGTAATTGTTTTGTTTGTGATCAAGAAATTACGAGCAATCTACCTACTCAAAAAGTATTTGTTCGTTTCCTCCTTTAGAAATGCCTTTCTACCATTAATTAGTAGGAAGCCATATCATTGGATGTGAGGGACAGGCGTGGGTCATCGTATAGTCATTGAAGGAAAATTGTAAGATGTTTTAGAAATTGTTGTAAGGGACTAGGATCATTTACCGAAGGCAACATTTGAAGGGTTATCGAGGTACTACGATCTATTAATTGAGGGTCTTTGCTAAAACACCCCACGTTCGAGGGACATGACTGTTTTTGTCCGAGGCAACAAGTGTGGGTTACCCTAGAGGTGCATGTGTGCAAATTATGTTGGATTCAATTATTTTATCTTGAATTAGTGTTGCCTAATGTTGATTTTAAGGTCTTGCCATACAAACCCTAATTACTAACAATAATAAGGAAAGCGATAAATTACGGAATTTAATTGTCCTACGCTATTACATCGCTTTGGGAAAGGGTGGGTACAAATTTACAAATAGGGATGACTAGTAAAGTAAATCCTAATTACTATTACAAGGCTTTGACAATTACATAAATTGTAATGCAAAATAGTAAAATGCGCAAAGAATTGTAAAGTGAAAAGAAACTGTTTTTTATGATTTTTTGATGGAAAAGGTTTTAATTAACCTAATTAGACTAATTAATTTACAATAAAAGTTAATTAGTTATTTAAAAAAAATTATAAATCTAAGTTAATTAAAATAAGACCCTAGTCTAATTTAATTTGTTTAGAAAATATTTTGAATATTAATGTTAATTTGAAAAGAAAATGTTTTTACAATGTAAAAAAGAGTAATAGAATTTAATTTAAAAAATGAAATAAAAAGGTTTAAATTAAATTATTTTTAATTAAATTATTTAAGAAAATATCTTTTGGTGTTTTTTTTATTAAATAAATAAAGAAAGAAAAAATGAGAAGCAAAAAAAAAAGATAGTTGGGACTGGGTTTTAAAAAGTAAGAAGAAGGTATGAGAAAATTAATTTGTTAGGCCCAAATGAGCCCTTTTTTTGAAGTAAAAAAAAGAATGTTTGTAACAAAAATATCAAACTGAGCCTGCGCTGTTAGCAAAATGAGCGGGTATGGAAAGCAACTCGTATGAGGCCTAAAACAGAGTCTTAACCCTGTACGAGATCTAGTGTGGTTGCTTTAGGAGGTTACATCACGTGGACACGCTTCAGGGGAGCTTGATGGTGATCAAGTGATGTTGAATGAATGCGCATGGTAGCTATGGTGGGATGCTTGCATGGAATAAACAACCTGTGATCACAAGGGCAATGACAAGTGTCAACGCCAAATTAATTATGTTAAAAAATAAAATGTAACAAAAACTAAATTGAAACTGTATTTTTATTAAAACAAAAGAAAATGTCTCTCTCTCTTCTTCCCTTTGTTCTCTCGCTCTCCTCTGAAGAGAGCTTTGCTGGAACTCTTGCTGAAATCACCCACAATGGCGATGACGGCGGCTGACAGTGTTTTGGATCCGATTCTTGATTTTTTTACACCGATCTCTTTGTTTCTTTCTCCTATATCTTAACCTGTGGCTTGATTTTGCAGGGGATCAATAATTTTTCCTAGATCTAAAAGGGAGGGAACGAAACCCTAGTGGTTATGATTTGGCTTTTTGCGTTGTTTCGGGTGAGATCGCTCTGAGATTTATTCTTCTTTCTCTATATCTCTTGAAAATGGTTTCAATTCCTGAAGGGTTTGTTTAGGAAAGTGATGAAATTTTTTTAGGGTTTGTGGTTCTTTGCCATTGTTTCTGTCTCTGTATATTTATTTGAACTGTTGCCTCTGTTGGTTTTTGATTTCTCAAGGGTTTATGTAAAGGCAGTGATGAATAAAGGTTTTGGGTTTGGGGTTCTTTGCCACTGTTTTTGTCTCTGTATATTTGTTTGTGAACTCTGCTATGATATTGTGATACGGTGGCAGAATCGATTGTTATAATGGTTTGTGTTTTTTGTTCGCAAATGTCTCGGTTTGCAAGAGTAGCCACTAACTTTTCTTTTATCCAACAAAGGAAATGGTGAAAAGAATAGAAAAAGATTTTTTTCAAGATTTTCTGATTAAGAGGGGTAGATTATGGAAAGGGAAGGTGTTAGCACCCTTTCCATCCGTGGTTTTCCACGGGCTCTTAGGCAGTTTCTCATTTTTGAAAATTGTTTTTGTGTTTGTGTGTTTTGAAAGATTTTGTTTGCTTTATGGTAACTCTTGTATCAGTCTTCAAGAGTGTGATAAAGCGTTTTTGAAAGGAATTTTGAAAAGTGTGTAAGTGAAAAAAATTAGGTTTGAGCAAGTACTTAAGAACTATCTACCTACTCGAAAAAGGATGTTCTTTTCCTCCTATCCTTTAGATAGTGCTATCCTACTATTAGTGAGTAGGTAGCCCTATCGTCGGATGTTGAGGGACTATCGAAATGGACGTTGATGGTCATCGAAGGCAACATGTAAATATATCTTAGAAATTCGAGGAGACTATCATCATATAGGCAACATCAAGGGACAAGATCATTTCTCGTAGGCAACTCGAGGGACATTTAAGGGACCATGATCTTTATGATGACTTTTAAACTGAAGGTCTTTGCTAAGATATCCCTATGTTCAAGGGACATGACCATTATTTTCTGAGGCAACCAAGTGTGGAGTACCCTAAGGGTGCAAGTGTGTGACAGTGTGCTTTTTTCAGATATTTATCTTGAAGTTAATGATCTAATGATTAATTTGATTAATTCTTGTCATGCACGCCTAATTACTAGTAGTCTATATACAAGCATATAAGAAATATAAAGCAAGGAATAAAGTCCTACCGCTATTACAAGGCTTTGGTGTAGATACATAATTGATGACTGAAAAAAGTAAAATGCGAGAATTGAAAACCCTAATTAACTATTACAAACTTGGCGTAGTTACATAAATAATAAAAAAATAATCGTATGGAAAAATAACAACCCGCAAAAATTAAGACTGGCCTGCGTTTGGACCCTAGAAATCTAATTGCACATTAAAAATATTTTTGGTATTTTATGAAAAATATTTGAAATTTAACCTAATCTCTAACTAATTTTAAATTAAAGAAAAAAAATTAAAGTTAATAAAATAATTTTGCAAATAATTAATTTTTAAGAAAAAAACTCTAAGTCCTAATTTTTTTTATGATTATGATTTTATGATTTTTTAAGAAAATGAATAAACAAATTAACTATAAACTAATTAAAAAAATAAAATAAAATAATTGAAATAGGATGGGCCTGGGGGGTGAGAAAGCAAACTGAGGGGTGTATTGCTGAAATTTGTCAAAGCCCAAATCTGGTTGGCCCATAGCCTGCGTGTGATTTGGTGTGGCTGTGTTAGGGAGGTCTACCATGGTAAAGCGTTTCCAAGGGCGCTGGATCTGGGGATGAATGATCCAATGGTATAGATATGATTGCCCATGATGCACGCCTAGGGATGTAATGTACTGGAATCTGCAGAAAACATCAAGAAAATAGAAAAGCGCTGGACCTATGATCGAACCCAGGTCCATTCCTTCACGTATTCAAACCCTTGCCAACTGCGTTGCCTGCTCCTTCATGTACATAATAACAAAAAAACAATATAATATAAAAGTAAGGCAATGGTTGAGTCATCAAACACGCGCCAACAAGTTGGGCCCTGATATTTGAATGATCCAACCAAATGGAGCCATTATGCCACACAGGGTCACCGACTAGTCAAACCACCCTGGGCGGTGGCTGCGGTCACCCTCTCCGGTTGCCCAAAAATCCAAACCTGCGAATTCCAATGAAAATGAACATAAAAATAACCCTACTGGACTAATTAGGCCCTTGCAAATCTGATGGTGGGGTTTGTTTTGTCTGAAAGTTCTTGTATCATTGAAAACGAAGCATGACTGAAGCTTTTCCCTAACAATGGCAAACTTTTATCCTAGCGTTAGATCTCACATATAATGGTTCTAGAAAGTCACAAATATTAGCATGAACACATGTATGTACAAATAGTTCATTTATATTGCAAGATCAAAAGGTTTGAATTCACGAAAGTATACCAAATCGGTGATGCTTGAAGGAGGGATCTTGGGCATGATTTGGTTTGGCTAACGAGTGAGGATGACTAATGGGACCTTCAGGAGGAAGCTAGGATGTTTGGTTTGGATGGAGGTACAATGTTCACTTTTTATTTTAAATTTTGGAAATAATTTAGGACTTGTGGAGGCAGCTTTTTTCGTGCCCCTTAGGCTTTTTTCGTAACAAATGGAGCAAGAATCCATGGCATTCATCATATAATATTTGTTTTGGAAAAATATGAAATATTTCCAAAATTGGCCAAATCTTGCACAAATGACTTCCATGCGTTTTTTCCAGCAATCCTGAGTTAATTTAGGCCTTAAGAGATTTGGAAATCAAGCCCACGCAATCTTCATATATTTTTTTTATCATTTATTTGATTTAAATTGAATTTTTAATGATTAAAAAATCAAAACAAACAAAATAAATGACCAAATAAGGCATGGATGGGCTTAGAGGCCGTGGACCATGTTAGAAACAAGTTTCAAACATAAAAAGGTAGGCCCATTTGGAGGAAATTCAAGTTTGGTCAATATTGGCTTTATACACTTTTCTAAAAATTGGTCAACTTTAGAAATGCATATCTCTCTCATTTTTAAACCTAAGATGATGTTATTTGACTTTTTAGAGATCTTAGGATGTCATCTAAATAACTTTTTTACTTTCACCTCAATTGGATTTTCCATGTTCATGTAAGGAGCTTTGACCCAAAAGTGTTTTTGTTGACTTTTTGAAAGGACCTATAATGTATGAGCTTGTATCTTTACAATGGTGCATTTCTTGAACTTGAGGGATGAAGATAAGTTGCATGAAATTGGATTCTCTTCAAAATGGGCCTTTGTGGAAAAATTTCTGATAAAGTATGAGAAAGTTATGCTTGGTCAAAATTTGGTTGACTTTCCCATATATACCCTAATTTGCCATTTTTGAATTTTGATGAGTTAGGAGCATTTCTTGAGGAATCATGATCAACCCTTGATAAAATGATGGATATCACTTCAAAATGTTGATTTTGACTAAAAATCTTGAAGTTTGACTGTATTTGGGCCACAATTGACTTTTGACTTATTACAATTGATTTTTAGGCATTTGAGCAATTGATTGAGCAAACTTGTTGTTCAAGGCATGAAACTTGGCAAGGACGATCTTGAGGACATATTAGGATAATGGAGAATCATTTTGGATCCTTGGGACTCACACATCTTTCTTAAAATTGAAACCCCAATTGAGGCTCATTGCCTTAGGAGGAGAATTTGTCTGGTCAATTCTTGGTCATCCTAGGGCAAGTTGGGGACCTCTAGAGGCATGTCTTGAGTGAAATGAGAGGGAAAATTTTAGGGTACAACAGATGCCCCTGTTTAATCTTCTTAAACCTGAGGATGTAGATTGGCTAGTCTGCCCTTCGTGATCTGAAGGTGGAAGATGATTGAGCACTACAGTGCCTAGAAATTTGCACTCGTCTGAAATGATACTTGAATATATAGATAATATCAGGAATGGGCTTGTAGATGCCATTTGGAGAAGATGACGGAAGAGTTGTCAGAGATGGTCTTAAATATGCCATCTAGAACAATGTTGATTTCATGAGATATTCCTCTGTGGGAATCCCTATTCCTGTTGTTGAGGAGGACTCCGCTGAGGAATTTTGGTCTTTGTTCGGGAAATAGAGCTTAGAAGATTCAATTGTCCGTTACTCTACTGGGGAGTCATCTCTTGATTGAAGAGACATAAGTGAACTGATATTTGGTCACGATCCAGGCTTTACAGTGACTTGCTGAGGATAATAAAGCTGACTGCTATCTAGTCGTATTCCAGGCTTCACAACAACTTACTGGGGAAATGAGATTAAACTGTTATCTGGTTGTACTCCAGGCTTTGCAGTTTCTTAAACTGTTATCTGGTTGTGTCCAGGCTTCGGTGATTTGAAGAGATTCACCTGTTATCTGGTTGTACTCCAGGCTTTGCAGTTTCTTAAACTGTTATCTGGTCGTGTCTAGGTTTCGGTGATTTGAAGAGATTTACCTGTTATCTATTCGTATTCCAGGCTTCAACTTGAATTAGAGGTATACTATTATCTGGTCGAGTCTAGGCTTCATAGTAACTGACAGAGTAAACTACTATCTGGTCAGACCTCAGGCTTCACAACACCTTATACTGTTATCTGGTCGGATTCTAGGCTTCACAATGTCTGAAGAAGTTAACTGTTATCTGGTCGTATTCCATGCTTCACAGCAACTTAAATTGTTATCTGGTCGAAATCCAGGCTTCACAGTAATTGAAGAAGTGAACTACTATCAGGTGGGATTCCAGGCTTCATAGTAACTTAAACTGTTATCTGGTTAAAATCCAGGTTTCGCAGTGACTTCAACTGGAATAGAAATCCGAGAGATCTTAGTATCGATCCAACTGAACCAGAGAAGGTTTTAAATTAACTTTCACTGGAATGGAAATCATAAGAATCTTAGTATCGAGTCAACTGAACCATACAAAAGTCTTGGATTATCTTCAACTGGAATAGAAATCAGAGAGATCTTAGTATCGATCCGACTGAACCAGAGGAGGTCTTTGATTAACTTTGAGTGGAATGGAAATCAGGAAAATCTTAGTATCGATTTAACTGAACCAGACGAAAGTCTTGAAATATCTTAAGCTGGAATAGACATCAGAGAGATCTTAGTATCGATCTAACTGAACCAGATAAGGTCTTGAATTAACTTTGACTGGAATGGAAATCAGAAGAATCTTAGTATCGATTTGACTGAACCAGAAAAAAGTCTTGGAATATCTTCAACTGGGATAGAAATTAGAGAGATCTTAGTATCAATCTAACTAAACCAGAGAAGGTCTTTTGAGAACGTATTTCTGAGGAAAATGCTGAAATAGCCTTTCGTTAGACGTAGCTTTTAGGAAAATTACCAGGTCATGTAAGTAGTCAACAGTGTTTGTTGATTTGATCTTTCTTGAAAATGGTAAAGAGTTAATCGTATGCAATGTCATGATGTATGAAATGCATAGTGATGATGATCTCAAAGTAAATGAGATTATGTTGTATGCGATGTGTATGCGCATGCCATGATGTATGAATATGGGATGTTATTACGATATTTCTTAGTCTGGGAAAGTAAATCCCTGACGGCTGCTGAAGAGTATTAGGAAGCTGAATCTTTCGTTTCCGCTAAGGATGATGAATATATATGATTTTCTGAGGATTTCCTCTTTCCGTTTGAGGATATTCTGTCGGGGATTGACTCTGTGGAGAGAGTTAATGCCCTGTTGGAAGGTTTTACCGATGTAGAGAAATAAACTCTGTTGGGGCCTAAATGTCCGCAGTTAGAGAAATAAACTCTACCCAGGAGGAGGTTTTATAAACTGTTTGAAATTATAAAACCCAGATGGGGAATACAGATTTCAGCTCCCTGAAGGAACTTTGCTGGAGGAGATAATTCCTGCTTGGGGAAGAAGAGATCAAAACTCTCGTTGTTTCTACCCTGTGGGGAACATAGACATCACGGGGTCGCATGTAATGGTGACTTCGTCTGAAAATGTCTCTGCCCCCTGTACCCTGCTGGAAAGAGTAACTGTCGGGACTACAATTTTTTTTCCCCGTTTCTTAAAGCTATTAGTAACTATCTTTCTGTTTCTTATGCAAGTATTTGTGAACAGTGATCATATTTAAATGCACATGTAAAAAATAATCATTGGACGTTTTTGTGAAACAAAATAGAAAAATAAAAACAAATAGGTTTGTACTTTCAATGAAATGATTTGTATAAATTTATGAAGTTATCTTATAACAGGCATTTTGTACAAAGAGACTGACGTTCTAGTAGGAGAACACCGTCGTAAGAGATGAAAACTTCAAAATAGTGTACAAAGAGAAAACAACTATGTGTAATAATCCCATTGAGTTTCAATTATGCTATTGCCCATATTTCCTTCAGCGTCTCATCACTTTGCTACTTGTCCGAAGCTGACTGGATTGGTTGGTACTATTTGAGCTTGATAGTTGATACTGAAGTCATGTCACAAGGTGGTCCAATGGGACATAGTTGTACGCTTTAAATCCCTAACTTCTGTCTGGATCGCCCTTTCGGGTTTTCGGTCCATCAGGATACCGTTTTTTGCCCAAGTCGGCTTCTTAGGTTTTAGACTTGCCGGGTGTACATATTTTTTTGTATTTATCCCTAATTTTTGCCCGAACCCTTTGGTTCGCCATAATGCCCTTAATTTTTCCTAGGCCAGTCAACTTAGCGGGTCTTTATTTACGCGTAGTTTCTTTTCATTATGTCCGCATTTACAGGGTGAGGAAGGTCGTCACCATCCATGGTGGTCAAAATCATGGCTCCACCGGAAAATATGCTTTTGATCACAAATGGTTCTTCGTACGTGGGAGTCCATTTTCCCCTGGGATCACCTTATGGAAGTATGATGCGCTTGATTACTAGATCACCCACTTGATACAATTGACGTCTAACCTTTTTGTTGAAAGCCTTGATCATCTGTTTTTGGTATATCTGACCATGACCGATAGCAACAAGCTTTTTCACATCAATCAGATTTAGTTGATCAAGTCGAATCTAGATCCAATCATCTTCGTTCAAACCCGCATCCTTCATGATCCTCAAAGAAGGAATCTGGACCTTAATGGGCGGGAAAACCTCCATACCATACACCAGAGAATAAGGTGTTTCCCCTATCGACGCACGTGCTGAGGTGCGGTAACCATGAAGAGCAAATGGTAACATCTCATGCCAATCTTTATATGTCACCGTCATCTTCTGTATGATTTTCTTAATATTCTTGTTAGCAGCCTCCACAGCGCCATTCATCTTCGACCGGTAAGGGAAAGAATTATGATGCTGGATCTTGAATTGTTTACAGAGTTCGGTGATCATTGTATTGTTGAGATTTGTACCATTGTCTATGATGATTCTTTCTAGCACACCATATCAAAAAATCAGGTTATGCTTGATAAACCGTGCCACAACATTCTTGGTAACAGTAGCAAAAGAGGCAGCCTCAACCCACTTTGTAAAGTAATCAATGACCACTAGGATGAAGTGATGCCTATTGGAAGCGGTAGCTCTAATCTCTTTGATCATGTCAATGCCCCACATTACAAAGGGCCAAGGAGCCGTCAAGACATTCAAGGGAACCGGAGGTACATGTACTTTATCAGCATAGATTTGGCATTTATGACAAGTTCGGGAATGCTAATAACAGTCTTCTTCCATAGTGGACCAATAGTATCCTTCCCGTAGGATCTTTTTAGCCATGGTGTGTCCACTAGAGTGGGTTCCAAAGGTACCTTTGTGTAAATCTTCCATAATCCTCTATGCTTCGCTCTTGTCTACGCACCGAAGTAAAGTAGAGTCATGGTTGCGCTTGTAGAGGATTCCATTACAAAGGAAGAACTTTGCAGTGAACCTTCTTAGAAACTTCTTATCATTGACAGACGCCCCCTCAGGATATTGTTGAGCCTCCAGACACTTCTTTACTTCATGAAACCAAGTTTTGTCTGCTACTTCTTCAGTGTCAATCTCATAGCAGTATGCTGGTTCATCCAACCTCTTAATAGTGATCCGAGGAGCCTCGTTGTCCCATATGACCTTGAACATGGATGACATAGTAGCTAGCATGTCTTATAACTGATTCTCTTCTCGTGGAAAATGTTCAAAGGTGACCTCTTAAAAGTGTGGAAGCAATGTCAGCACATGTTCTTTGTGAGGGATGAGATTAGGGTGTTTTGTGTCTCACTCCCCTTTGATCTGACTTATTACCAACGCTGAATCCCTGAAAATACTCAAGAACTTGATCCTCAGGTCAATAGCAGCTTTGAGACCCATGATGCATGCCTTATACTCCACCATGTTGTTGGTACAGTTGAAACATAATCTGGTGGTGAAAGGAGTATGACAACCCTCAGGGGATATGATTACAGCATCAATGTCGTTGCCAAGTGCATTGGAAGCTCCGTCAAAAACCATAGTCCATCGGGATCCTTCCTTAGGTCCTTCATCTGGTCTAGGTTATTCATAGTCAGTCACTAACATAATGTTCTCATCTGGGAACTCAAAATTCATGGACTGGTAGTCATCCACAGCCTGATGAGCCAAATGATCAACTAGCAAACTTCCTTTGAGTTCTTTCTGGGTCGTGTATTGGATGTCATATTCGGCCAGGATCATTTGACATCTTTCTATTCTTCCAGAGAGAGCGGGCTTCTCGAAGATGTACTTGATCAGATCCATCTTAGATATCAACAAGGTAGTGTGGGTTAACATATACGGTCTCAGTCGACGAGTATCCGATGTCAAAGTGCATAAAGTTTTCTCAAGCTGTGAGTATCTTATTTCACAGTCGGTAAACTTTTTGTTAAGGTAGTATATTGCATGCTCTTTTCGACCAGACTCGTCATGCTGCCCCGGCACACACCCCATTGAATTATCTAACACTGTTTAGTTTGCTATTAAAGGTCTTCCTTCAATCGGAGGCATCGAAATTGGTGGTTCTTGAAGGTATTCCTTGATTCTTTCGTAGGCAGTCTGACATTCATCAATCCACTTTACCACTTGATCTTTCTTCAGGAGTTTGAAGATCGGCTCACAAGTAGCAGTTAAATGGGAAATGAATCTGGAAATGCAATTCAGGCGTACCAAGAAACCTCTAACCTCCTTCTCAGTGCGAGGAGCCGACATCTATTGTATAGCCTTCACCTTTGCAGGGTCTACCTGAATACCTTTGTCACTGACAATGAAACCTAGGAGTTTACCAGACCTTACCCCAAAGGGGCACTTGTTCGGGTTTAACCTCAGCTTATATGTCTTCAACCTATCAAACAACTTTTGTAGATGATCAAGGTGCTCTTCCTCAGTTTGAGACCTGGCTATCATGTCATCAACATAGGCTTCTATCTCATGGTGAATCATGTCATGGAACAAAGCTACCATAGCTCGCTGATAGGTTTCCCCAGCATTATTCAACCCAAACGACATCACTTTATAGCAGAAAGTGCCCCTTCGCGTGACGAAGCTTGTCTTCTCCATGTCTTCGGGTGCCATCTTGATCTGATTGTAACCAGAGAAACCGTCTATGAAGGAAAATATCTTGCGTTGCGCGGTATTGTCAACCAAAACATCAATATGGGGAAGTGGAAAGTCATCCTTGGGGATTGCCCTGTTCAAATCTCAGTAGTCCACACACATCCGCATGTTGTCGTCCTCTTTAAGCACCGGGACTATGTTAGCAACCCACTATGGATAAGAGGTGACAGCTAAGAAGCCAACGTTGAACTGCTTCATAACCTATGCTTTGATCTACTCTGACATTTCAGGGCGCATACGACGAACCTTCTGCTTTACAAGAGGGCAGTCTTTTTAGTTGGAAGACGATGAACCACAATATTTGTGTCCAGTCCTGGCATGTCTTCATATGACGAGGAAAATATCTAGACATAATCATGCAACATCTGTATCAATCGTTATTTTACACTAAGCTCCAAATTTGAACCTATCTTGACTTCTTTTATGTCCTCTTATGTGCCCAAGTTTATCGTCTCAACTGGCTCTTCATGAGGCTGTATAGCCCTTTCTTCCTGCTGTAACAGTCTAGCAAGTTCTCTGGGTACCTCATAATCTTCTTCACCTTCGTCCTCAGCTTGGTTGATCGGATTTTCAAAGTTATAACCGACAATAGCAGAATTGTTATCAATGGGATCCAGAGTGGATATGGATCTGCAGTTTGATATGCGAGTGTGTCTAAGAGCATAGCTGTATAGACAAAGTAAAAAGCAGCAAAGAAAAACAGAGAGCGCAAAATTTGTATGCAAAACGTCTAATGCTTTATTAATGCCATATAAAATTAAAACATGATAACCCTAAAAAATAAACCATTTTTCCCCGGATAAGACACATGGCCATAAAGTTTATATTGTTTATTACATATCCAAAAACAAGAAAGACAATTACTTCTGAATAAAAGTAATTGGTACAAAGTCTTTTGTCGTCTAGTTACTGGGTCCACCGTTGGTATTAGGGAAGATCCAGCTATCCATGTCATAGTCACCATCACTGTCTTCTAGAGCGTTGACACCATGATTGCTGATGCGTAGGGGAGGTCTTCCAGCACGAGCACGGCGAATAGCCCTTTGAGCCCCTGAAGAGAATCCCAAACCAAACTTATCAGATTTGTAAGGAATGTCGGGGAGTTGGCCCCAGATGGTACACCCACCTTCTTAAATAACTGCTTTGGCGTCCTTGAGAGAAGCCATCTTCAAGGGAGGTCTGGTGATCTTTGGCAGATTGGTGACAATTTCAGTTGCAGCCATAGTCTGTGGCACCTCTTCGAAATTCTGACACGGAGTCTCGATGAACTCGCCATCCATTTCCACACACCTGAAGGAATTCAAATGGCTTACCATGTACTCCTCTTCACCATGTACCGTGACAATTTTTCCTTTCATCGGGTATTTCATCATTTAATGAAGAGTGGAAGTAATAGTTCCAGCCCCATGGATCCAAGGGCGTCCTAACAAACAAGAATAAGATGGTTTGATATCCATCACATAGAAGGTGGAGTCAAAGGTCTGAGAACCAACTTTGATGGGGATGTCCACCTCCCCGTGCACCATTATTTTTGAACCATCGAAAGCCCTCACTACAATGTTGTTGGGCTTCAGGGTCAAACCTTCACAGTCCAATCTATCCAAAGCCTTCTTGGGAAGCACATTCAATGATGAACCAGTATCTACTAGCACATGGGCAAAAGTAGTGCCCCTACATTCGACGGAAAGATGTAGCGCATCATTGTGTTTTCTTACTCTGGGTGTTATATAAACATCAGAAAAACCTAAACCGTTATCAGCCGTCAAACTGGCCACACAATCTTTAAATTGGTCAGTGGAGGTTACTTGTGGCACATGAGCAGTTTTAAGAAATTTCACCAAATCCTTCACATGAGCTTTGGAGCACAACAACAAGGCTACCATAAAAATCTTGGAAGGGGTCTGCCACAACAGTTTGACCATATTGTAGTCGCTCTTCTTTATGATCTTCAAAATTTCTTCCATTTCCTTTGTGGAAGCCTCTGGGATAGATTCTGAATGCTCCTTCATCTGGACATGCTCAATCAATATGTATTTGCCTCGAGTCTCGACCGACTCGGTGATAGGGGTGGCAACATGGGTAATCACAGGAATTGCAGTGGTAGTATCAGCGGGAACAATAGTAGGAATGATCACAGGACTAGTAGCAACTTTTGGAGGAGAAATCTCAGGGGAGAACACTTTTCCACTTCTTGTTATTTTGCTGGTTCCAACAATGTTGTCAATGTCGGGATCAACATTTTCGGAAACTTGGTCTTCAACAGCCAGCAGGTCTTGCTTGACGTCGTGGTAGTAGACGTCAGCCCCATAGTTCCAGGGAACAACCTTGTCCGAGGAGTATGGGATTGGCCCTGGCATAGTGATGATCAGAGGAGCCAACTTTAGAGCAGATGTAATCTTGACGGGTCTTTTGGTGGAGACCCTGGGAGGATTGGCGAAAATGGTTATGATTTAAACATCCTTGCAAGAAACAGTCGGAATAGGAGTCTTCTCAAACAAAATCTCTCTATCATCCATCAGGCGCTGAACACCTGCCTTCAACAAATGACAATCAATCGGTAGATATAAACATAAGTGGCAACCTTCACCATAGCCCAGAAATAAACCGACTTTCAATAAGTTCCACTTAATTATCATGAGAGGAGTAACAAGTTCCTCAACAGAAGTAACAAACATATCATCTTCAATAGCATTAACACCATGGTCGTGCTTGGGCATAGGAGCAGTGATAACATTGGGAATCTTAAGAGCATCAAATTCAATTTCCTTCGCCTCATTCAGGTCTTGCACCTTGTTTTTGAAATCCCAACAGTCATTTGTATCATGACCTGGACTGTCTGAATGGTAAGCACAACAAGCATTTGGGTTGTAACAAGGAGATGCGGTGTTGGGATTCTTAGGAGCTTCCCATAAAGTCACCAGATTAGATTTCAGCAAGTGTGACAAGACTTGAGACAGAGTCATGTTTATCCGAGTAAACTGTCTTACATGCCTTTTTGCTATAGGATGATTGTTCCTTTGTTGAGTAGGTGCAGGTTTAGAGATCATAACAGCCTATACCGCTGAACGGTGTTAACTTCTGTCATGATTCCTTTGTGTATAAATGGAACTGACCTCCTTTTTTCTAGCAAATGGCTTTCTTACTGTACTGGAGGATGCATCCTTTTGAATCTTACCACTCCTAATTCCATCTTCCACTCTTTCTCTTGTCAAAATAAATTCAGTGAAGGAGACTGAGGAACTTCCAATCAAATGATTGAAAAATGGACCATATAGGGTACCCAAAAACATATCCACTAACTTCCTATCAGACAGGGGAGGTTGGAGTCTTCCTGCTAAGTCCCTCCACTTCTGAGCATAGTCTTTAAAGCCCTCACTCGAACCTATAGACATACTTTGGAGTTGTGTATGGGTGGGAGCAAGGTATGCATTATACTGATACTGCTTGTAGAAAGCAGCAACCAGGTCTTCCCAATTACGAATGTTGGTCATTTCCAGCTGGTAGAACCACTCTAATTCAGTTCTGGAAAGACTATCTTGAAAGAAGTGGACCCATAAGTCCTTTTCAGCAGTGTGAGGTTGTATCTTCCTCACATAAGACCGGGGGTGTATCTTGGGACATGAAACCCCAACATATATTGCAAACACCGGCACCTTGAACTTTTGCGGGATGACAACCCCATAAACCAAACCCAACTCTTCAAAATCTAGCCCATGCACCTTCTGGATTTCCATTTCACTCAAACGTTCTTCCAGTTGTTTGTACTTTTTGTCGGACGGAGGGTACTGCTCTTCATTGTAATCATTCTCATTATCAGATTCCCTTGGACTGAGGTCTTCCTCTCTTGTCTCCCCTTCTTGATTATCACCTTCTTTTGATGAAGATGTCAACTCTACAACTTGCATTAGTCACCCTTTGAACCTCCTTCCAAAATTTACCACACTAGCTGTCTTCCTTGGCTTCTTAGTCTTCTCTTTAACAGTCAAGGCTTTCAGCTCCTCTTTCCCCTTGGCCAGAGACATGATCATCTGTTGAAACTGGGCATTCTGAGTCTGTAGATCCTTCATTGTTTGTTCTAGAGCCATTGCTGAAATAAACAGCGAAGAAGATGAGAAACCTACTTTGAAACCTGCTTATGCAATGATATGTATGATATATGTATGTAATGTTTTCAAGGATTTCTAAGACTTCAATTTTCTTAAACAGAAAGAGAACAAACGTTAATTGCATTAAGAAGTTTTATCGGTCACAATGATGCCTCTTAGGCTTACAAGGGGACAAAGCAAAAAAATAAAAATCTCCAAGCAAAGAGGCTCAAGCTTCCCACCGATGTATCCTCTTTGGGGAAATGTAAGCATTTATACTCTTCTCCTCGTGAAGTATCCTGGTGAGTTCTAAAACCTTCTTCTCGCTAGCGTAGAATTGGGTTTCAAAGGTATCCCGTTCTTCTTTGAGTTGGATCCAGGACTTTCGTAGCTCCTCAAGATCAGTTGGCATGTCAGGATGAAGAACAAGGTAAGGAGTGTCTCCTTCAGCAATTGGCTCCATAATCACAGGTAAGATGGCGGGGTAAGGCATCATAAGACATTGAGCACAAGCTTGCACCCATTTAAGGTAAGGCTCAAGAGGGATGGAATTCTTGTGCCCCAGTGTCCTACTATCAACTCTGTTTATCATGCCCCAAGCTCGAATGAACCTCTTACGATAACCCTGAACATCATTCTCATAGTAAAATGTGATTCCTTTGACGAGTGTGTCGTGAGGACCATCCCTTCTAGCATAACAAAATTGTCGCAATGCCAAACAAGGATTATAAGTGATTCCTCCCCTAATTCCTAAGAGGGGGACATTAGGGAATTCCCGACAACGATCAATGATAGTGATATTCTCCGAGGACCGAGAACACCAATGAATATATGAATGTGTAAGGGGCATCAACCTATGAGACCATCTCATACCCTGCTCATTTCTTAAAACAAACTGAGGTAGGTGCGAAATAAACCACCTAGCCAATAGAGGAGTGCAACACATAAGGGCCCCTCTTCTCTTTAAAGTGCGAGTATGCAAAAAGTTTAGAATATCTCCAAGTAAAGTAGGCACCGAATTATGAGACAAAAAAACCTTAACCGCATTCACATCTATGAGTTGGTCCGTGTTAGGGAATAATACCATCCCATAGATGAGAAGGTCCAGCACTTCTTCAAAATCTTGTAAATCCAGGTTATCCCAAAAATAGTAAGCTTTCTCAAATAGAAACTTAACTGGAAATCCTTGGACACCTCTTCTAGTTTCCCAATTTTCCACTACATCAGACTGTTGTAAAGACATGGCTTGAACAATATCTTCAGGATTTGGGTCTCTTTCCATACCGTTGATCGGTAGCTGATTGAGGATAGGTATCCCCAATAACTGAGAAAACTCATCCATAGTAGGCACTAACTGGTAATCAGGAAAAGTGAAGCAGTGGTGCAATGGGTCAAAGAACTGAAAGAGCACCTTTAACATTTCTTCATCACGGTTTGAAGTGACCAAGTTGAGAAGTCGACCATGTTTTTCAGTGAAGGGAGAGATTTAAGGAATCCTTGATGCTAATTCCTTGAGTTGAGGAGGTACTTTCACAAGGTTGACTTAGATAGTGTTCCTGCGAGCGGATGTCATGTCCTACAAAACAAGACAAAGATAAGCACTAGAAAATCCTTGAAATGGTTAGTATGATATGCCATGTTATGATGTCATGATTATGCTAAGAAATTACAGATATAGCAAGCACAAGCAAATCAGACAAAGACCTTAGGTTTAAGGCTTGCATGGGTTTTAAGGTAATACCCTCTTGAAGTTTGGATTGGTTCAACCTGTCCTATAAATAGTAATCGGGTTCTAAGGGATCTCAATATCACTGATCTTTCCCACAAGTTTCATTCGATAGGCAACTGACTTGCAACCAAACAAAACTCGGGAGTCAAATCCTAATGAGTGTAGCATCGAGTATCTGCCGACTTTGGGAATACACCAAAGACGGCTGTCTCACTATGTCCTAATGACTAAGTTGTTCAATTAAAGGTTTTAAGGTCAGTTGACGCTTCATGACACCACACAGCGGCCCAGTATTCTCCTTGATTATCTCAAGGGCTACCGATACCAACCAAAGTGTCGCATAAACGTAGCCATCGCTTCAACCGTGTCAGTATACCCCGAACAATTTCCATGATCTATTGATACTTACCTAAAAGGTTTCCCCAGATCTGGGTGTAGGATCTATAGTAACCCAAATAGTACCCTTAAAAATAAGGCAATCAAAACAAGCAAAGAAGCAATTTTACTGATCTAGACCCTAAGGTATACCCCACTTTATAATTTTTTCCCCAGCAGAGTCGCCAGTTCTGTGATACGGTGGCAGAACAGACTGTTATACTGGTTTGCGTTTTTTCTTCTCAAATGTCGCGGTAAGCAAGAGTCACCATCGACTTTTCTTTTATCCAACAAAGGAAAGGGTGAAAAGATGATAAAAATACCTTTTTCGAGATTTTCTGAGTAAGGGGGGTAGATTATGGAAAGGGAAGGTGTTAGCACTCTTTCCATCTGTGGTTTTCCACGGACTCTTAGGCACTTGCTCATTTTTGAAAACTATTTTCGTGTTTGTGTGTTTTGAAACATTTTGTTTGCTTTATGGTAACTCTTGTATCAGTCCTCAAGAGTGTGATAAACCGTTTTTGAAAGGAATTTTGAAAAGTGTGTAAGTGTAAAAAATTAGGTTTGAGCAAGTACTTAAGAACTGTCTACCTACTCGAAAAAGGATGTTCTTTTCCTCCTACCCATTAGATAGTGCTATCCTACTATTAATGAGTAGGTAGCCCTATCGTCGGATGTTGAGGGACTATCAAAAGAGACGTTGATGGTCATCGAAGGTGTTGTACCCCAAAATTTGCCCTCCCATATTTCTCAAGACATGTCAGAATCATCTCCAAGTTGTTCAAGATGGCTCAAGAGTTGGACAATCAAATCATCTCCTAAGGCAGTCAATTCAAAATTAGGGTTTTGTGTTGCATCAGGTTCCTTACATCCAAATGACCTCAAGTGCTCCCCAATGTCCTAATATGTTCTTAAGTTCATCCATGTCAAATTTCAAGCCTTGCAGAGGAAGTTTGGTCAATCAATTGCTCAAGAGGTCCCAAAATCGATTGTGCTAGGGCAAAAGTCAACTATGACCCAAATACAGTCAAACCTCAATATTTTTTTGCCAACATTCTCATTTTGAAGGATAATTCATCATTTGATAAAGGTTTGATCATGATTCATCAAGGATTGCTCAAGATTCATCAATATTCAAAAGTTGCTAAATTAGGGTTTTGTAGGAAAAGTCAACTCAACTTTGACCAAGCATAACATTCTCATACTTTATGAGAAATGACTCATCCAAAGCTCATTTTGAAGAGGATGCAATTTCCTACAATCCATCTTCACACCCCAAGATCAAGAAATGCACTCACAAAAAGTTCCAAATTTGGACATTATAGGTCATTGTTGAAATTCAACAAAAACACCTTTTTTGACAAAACTTATAACTTGAGCATGAAATATCAATATATGATGAGACCAAAAGGGTTGGTTATAGGACATCTCAAGGTTTCTAAAAAGTCCAAGAAAACTTCCAAAAGTTCAAAATTGAAGAAGTTATGCATTGTTGAAGTTGGGCATTTTTCCAAAATTGCCAAAAGTCAACTATCCTCAAAACTCCAATGTTTGACAAAAGGGCCCACTTTTTTCCACTTGATTTGGTCTTTTCACACCACACACGTGTCCCATATTCAATTTCATGACCAATCATTTATTTTTCTATTTTATTTAATTTTTATTGATTTAATTCATTTTAAATCAATATTAATTCAAATAAAATCCAAAAATTAATGGAATGAGATTTTTGTGATCATTACAGCTTTCAATTATCATGATTCACATAATGAAATTCGTATCAAGCATTGTTGTGCACAAAATATTTGATTTGAGGCATTTTTGGAAACTTGATAATGGAAGATCAAATCATATCTCAATTCTTCAATTCCCATGGATTCAAGCCCAAGTTTTTAACCTAATTGCTTCCAATATACATGTACAAGCCAGGCATAACAAGAATACGACCTAAGCACTGGAGAAACGGCCAAACAAACTTTGAGAAAAAGCTTGAAAAAGTGAAGATCGGAATCCACATTAGGGACGTTTTCAAGACCAAAACTCAACGTGGTGTTATTGACTGCCATCCCCTGAAGCGATTGGAATCAAAACCAAGCCTTCTTCTTCTCTACAACGCACTGTAAGTACTCACGAATATGCCTATGTACACGAAAACATAACTCCTCATTCTTGCGTCTTTTTGACAAAGCATTAGCATATTCTTGTTCCTTGTATGATTTCTAAGCTTTTTGCAATATTCGATTTTGTTTTCATAGCCTGTATTGTGATGCCCGAACCTAGGGTTTTCTTGCTTTGTTTTTAGGCGTTTTAATTATAGGTGAAATCAAGACAAGCCATAGCCATGGATGGATTTAGGAGAATGAGACGAACATGATGATGGGTTTGGTTTGCATTTTTGTGACCTAGAATGCATTATAGGATGATGCCACGAATTTTGCTACGGAACCAAATCCGCATGAAACAAACCAGGACCATTTGGAGAAGATGAAAACGTGGCTTTTCTTCATTGGCCAGTTCAAATATGTTTAGCGTGTTTTTTTTATTTTCCAGTATATTGCTTACTTTTCTCATATAATGATTAGCGTTTATTTTATTAACAAGAAAGCAACACAGCTCAGTTGGTGGAAGCGTGAGTGAAAAAACCATTGGGACCTGGGTTCGAATCCCAGGTCCCCCCAAACGCTTATTATTATTTTGTCCTAGGTAATTCCATGTAGCATCCAAAGCATGGCATATCGTGTGTCTCCATCCAAATGCTAGCCAGGTGGTTTCAGATCAAATCCAGAGGCCAGGATTGATGGCTCACCGTACACCCAAGTCAGCACGCGCGTGGGTAATTAGAAAAGTCAACAAAGGCCAATGCGTTTGGGCCTAGAGATTGCCAATCATACACTCAAATCAGGCCCAGCACCCCCCATATTTGGTTATTTCTTTTCATATTTCATTTTTTTATTTAATTGTTTTTATTAATTATTATTATTATACTAACCAATTTATTTTTCCTAATAAAATCAGAAAACAAAAAATATAATATTTTTATTTATTAAAACTAATTTCATTATTTTATTTTTTGTAAATAAATATTAACATAATTTATTTAGGTTTAATTAGGTATAATTTTAACATTTTTGCAATAAATTAAAATTAATTAGAATATTAGGTTTTAACAATTTTGACCATTTTATTTTTCTTTCCTTAAATATAAAAATCCAAAAATATATTTTTTATTAATTAACTAACTTAGTTTTAATTTCTTTAAATTCAAAATAACAAAAACATGCTTTCTTTCGAAAAGGGTCAAAACCCTAAAAATGCGCCGATTTAATTTTCTTGCACGCGTATCATTTGATCCAATATTGTAATTGTTTCCCGGCATGTAATAGTTTTAATAGGACTTTAATTTATCGCTTTATTTTTTTTCGCAATTTAAATTAAAGGGTTTGCTTTTGGCGATGTAAATACCCGACGCCTTGTAATAGTTTAGATTTAATTTCCCGCAATTTAATTTCCATACAATATTATCTGTTAGATGTTTGATAACTAGGCAATGCATGACAAGATCAATCTTTAACCTAAAATCAACATAGCTCACCATTAACATGTACAGATAAAAAATAACTGAAATAACACACTCGCACATGCCACTCTTAGGGTACACCTCACTTGGTTGCCTCGAACGTGGTCATTGAGTATAGGAAGTTTTAGAGGTCGCCCTCTTATCCAAAGATCATAGTTGCCTCGAAACGGTTGCCTCGGAAAAATGATCTAGGATATTAGGGTTACCGCTAAGGCGTCCTAACATTGCTTTAGTGACCACACGTCCCTTAATTGAATTGACCCGAAAACTCCAACGACGGTGCTACCTACTCCTCAATAGTGGGATAGCACTGTCTAAAGGACATTTGTACAATTTAATTCCTTTTTGAGTAGGTAGATAGTTCTTAAGTACTTGCTCCTTTTAAAACAAAACAAAACTTTTCGCACTTACACTCCTTTCAAACAAAAAACTCTTTTCAAACCCACAATCACAAAGAAAAGCAAACTTTTGAAAACATAATGAGCAAGTACCTAAGAGCCCATGGATAACCACAGATAGAAAGGGTGCTAACACCTTCCCTTTCTATAATCTACCTCCCGAACCCGAGAAATATCTCAAAAAGGAATTTTTCTGTGCTTTTGTCCTTTCCTTATTGGATAAAATAAAAGACGGTGACGACTCTTGCTTACCGCGACATTTTGCAAAAACAAATGCAAACGCGAACCAGCATATCCAAAACAGTCAGTTCTCATTCCCACCGATCATAGAACTGGCGACTCTGCTGGGGATTCTATAAAAGTTGAGGTGTACCTTAGGATTAGATCATTGTGTTTTCAATTGTATGCTTTGTATGCTTTAATTTTGTGGGCTTGTATCAGAGTTCTATAGATCCTAACCCGGATATGGGGATACCCTTTAGGTAAGTAGCAATAAACTGTGAGGGATCTGTACAGGGTAGACCGATACGGATGAAGTAGTAGCTACGTTGGTGTGGCACGTTAGTCTGTACCGATATCCCTTGTGTTGGAACGAGGAGAATATGGGTCTTCTAAGGGGTCATTAAGCACCAACTGACCTTAGAACCTTAAATTGACCAACTTGGACATAGAATAGTAGCAGTATGCTACACTCATTGAGACTAAACTCTCGCGATGATTTCGGCCGCAAGAAAAGGTTGCTAAACTGGAATTATGACCGATTGAGGGTAGTCAGTGATATTGAGATCCTCTAGAACCCGGTTACTATTTTTAGGACAGGTTTAAACCAACTGAACTGAAAGAGGGTAGTACCTAATCTCCATGCTAGCCTGAAATCTAGGGGCTCTCAGTGTGACTTGTGTTCCTTTACCATGTTTGCTATTTGTAGATACTTGTGGTGTGCTTACTATCATGACATCATGACATCATAACATTGCATACATCTTGCATAAGGTCTAACCTATTTCAAAGACATGAGGGTTTCATCTTTGCTCTGTTTTGTAGGTCATCATGATGCCCATGCGTAAGAATACTATCCGGATCAACTTTGTCCAAGTCCCTACCTTGCTTAAAGAGTTGGTTGCTAAGATGCCTGACACTACTTCCTTCATCAGAAGGCATGGTTCTCTTCTCAGTTTGGTCACCTCCAAATTGGACGAACAGATGATGAGTGTCTTGGTCCAGTTTTATGATCCGATATACCATTGCTTCACTTTCCAAGACTATCAGCTGGTTCCTACCCTAGAAGAGTTTTCTGAGCTGCTCGGTATCTCTGTTCTGGAGCAGACCCCATTTACTGGTTGGGAGAAGACTCTTAGGCCCGAAGAAATTGCTGCAGCCCTTCATTTGACCAAAGAGGAGGTAATGGCTAATTGGGAGAATAGGAGTGGAGCAAAAGGATTTCTGACTAAGTTCTTGGTTGGCAAGGCTAACTACTTCTGGGATAGCCTAGACTTTAAGGCGTTCGAGGATATTCTGGCTCTTCTGATTTATGGCTTGGTATTGTTTCCGAATCCTGACACTTTTGTTGATGTGAATGCCATAAAGATCTTTATTTCCCAGAACCTTGTACCCACTCTCATGGGTGACATTCTTCATAAGCTCTATGCTCGTACTGCCCGAAAGCGGGGAACCTTGATGTGCTATGCTCCTTTATTGTCGACGTGGTTTATTTCGCACCTCCCCAAGTCAGTGCTGAAGAACAAAGAAGGAATGGGCTGGGCTTATAGGGTGATGTCTCTTTCTCATAATGAAATTATCTGGACTCTCAAGGGTATGGATGAGGTGACTGTCATTGATCGTTGTGGTGAGTATCCTAATGTTCCATTGATAGGAACCCATAGAGGAATTTCTTACAACCCATGCTTAGCTCTCCATCAGTTCGGAAGAGCCATAAGAGAAGGACCTCATGAGATGCTAATGCCTCATATCATCTTTGATTTTCAAGGGGATAGCGACGAGCAACATCGTAGATTCATAAGGGCTTGGGACAGAGTTCACCAATCTGATCCATATGCAAGCCTTGCAGTGTGACCGCAACTTGCTAGCCGACACCGGCGGAGCCATATCTCAGATGGGTCCGCATCCGTGCCCAGAAGCTAGGTATGCCATATGAAGCTGTCCAGCCCCTCACTCTTGAAGTTGCTAAGGAAGAAGGGGTTCTTTCAACCATTCTTCATCCTAATATGCCCACTGATATTGGGGCACTGAAGAGGTCTTGGATGCAGTTGATGGATGAACTGGATTCTTACCGAGAGAAGTTCAACAAGCAAGAGCAAAAAATCCAGAAGCTGACTAGGCAGTTGGAGAACGAGCGGATCCTGAACGACTATGTCCGCACTGATAAGAAGAAACAATGGGAGCATTGATGGACCTTTGATGGTTTCCTTTCCAGTTTTTGTTTACTTTTCAGTATTTCCATTCTTGTAACGCCTTAAGGGCAATTTGTTGAACAATTTAAATTTTGAAGTTTAAATCTAATAAAGTGTGTTTCCTTTCTTGTTTACAAATTTGAATCCCGATTGTCTTTGAAATCATAAATCATACGCATTTCATCCCATGCACTTCATAAAGAGGTACCCATTACAGGTCACTTACCTTCTTCGTTGTTTATTTCAGCATCATGTCTGCTGAACCTTCAACTGAGCAAGCTATCAAGGCCCTCCAGGCCCAGAATGCCCAATTTCAAGAGCTGTTCATGAGTCTAGCTAAGGGTCAGCAAGACCTGAAGACTCTGATTCTGAAGAAGAAGAAGAAGAAGAAGAAGAAGAAAAGGACAATCCTATTCAACACTGGTCCTAGGTTTGGGAACAGGCTACAGAATGAAGTTGATCTGACCACCTCATCTGGAGGGAAAGATAGTCGACAAGAAAGGAGGGCTCCTAGCCCTGTGGTCTCCGACAACGAGACGGACTACGATGAAGAATAGTATCCTCGTACTGAGGATAAGTACAAACAACTGGAAGACCGTTTGAGCGCTATGGAAATTCAGAAGGTGCCCGGTCTGGATTTCGGAGATCTAGGTCTATCATCTGGGGTGGTGATTCCCCATAAATTCAAGGCACCAGCCTTTGCCAAGTATGACGGAGTTTCCTGCCCGAAGTTGCACCTCCAGTCATATGTAAGGAAGATCCAGCCTTACATTGCTGATAAGAACTTATGGATCCATTTATTTCAAGACAGTCTCTCAGGGACTCAGCTTGAGTGGTTCTATCAGTTGGACAGAGCCAGTATCCGCAGTTGGGAAGATTTGGCTATTGCATTCTACAGGCAGTATCAGTACAACTCCGACCTCGCTCCTACGCATACCCAACTCCAGGGTATGTCAATGGGAACGGGTGAAGGATTTAAAGATTATGCTCATAAGTGGAGAGACCTTTCCGGAAGGGTGCAACCACCTTTGGCTGATCGTGAGCTTGTTGACATGTTTCTAGGGACCCTGTCTGGTCCATTCTTTAACCCCCTGATTGGAAGCTCTTCAGCTGGGTTTACAGATCTTATTTTAACCGGTGAGAGGATTGAGGCTGGTATTAAGGCTGGGATGATACAGAAGGGTGCCTCATCGAGCATCGAGAAGAAGCCGTTTAAGAAAGAGTCAAGTGCTGTCTACAGTGCAAGAAGACAAAATATACCTGAACACCGCCAAGCTGTCAATGCGGTCGTTATTTCAAAACCTGTTGGTGCTCCTCAGTACAATAATCAACAAAAGGACGAGAGGCCTAAGAGGCAATTCACTCGTCTCAGCATGACCTTATCTCAGATTCTGCCACAGTTGCTGAAGAGTAATCTGGTGACTCTAAGGGAACCCCCAAAGAATTCAAATACAACATCACCAAGGTATAACCCTAACGCCCGCTGCGCTTATCACTCCAATAGCCTGGGGCATAATACAGATGATTATTGGGCTTTGAAGAACAAGATACAAGACTTAATTGATGCAAAGGAGATTGAGTTCGAGGCGCCCGAGAGGCCTAATGTTGTGACTGCTCCCATGCCCAAACATGGAGAAAATGCTGTAGAGGAAGACTTGTTTGTAATTTCTGTGGATGACATTGTTACCCCTCTGATGACTGTCAAGAAGAACCTGTTGCTAGCCGGTTTATTTCCGGGTTGTGACGAAGGTTGCCATATGTGTTATGTTTTACCTACCGGTTGCCCATTCCTGAAGTCAGGTATCCAAAACCTGATGGATAGTAAGGAGATCCTGTTTGAGAAGACTGTTGTTCCTTCCATTCCTACTGAAGAAGTTGCCATCATTACCATTTTCGACAATTCTTCCAAGGCTCCTTCGAGGAAGCCTGTTAGAATTACATTTGTTCCAAAAATCGCACCTATGATCATCATTGTTCCGGGGCCCATCCCCTATACCTCTGATAAAGTTGTCCCTTGGCACTATGGGGATGATGTTTATTTTCATGGAGTTAAGCAAGAGTTGGATGCTGATACTGGCGTCAGCAACATTACTGGACCTGCTAAAGTCACCCGCAGCGGAAGATTTTTCACACCTGATATTGCTCCACCAACAGCCCGAAGACCTATTGTCATTACACCTGCAAGTGTACCTACTGCCATTCCTGATCAAGTTCCTAGTCCTACCCCTGTCGCCGAGTCATCTGACGCTCGGGGCAAAGGGATCACCACTGATGTGCCTGCCCAGACGGAGGCACCAAAGACAACTGTTGCAGCTTCCAAACAGGAGATGGAAGAGATTCTGAAGATTATTAAGAAGAGTGATTACAACGTAGTTGAGCAACTGGGGCAAACCCCATCCAAGATTTCTATGTTGTCACTATTGTTGTGCTCAGAGGCCCATGCCAAGGCTCTGATTACCTTCCTGAAGACTGCCCACGTGCCACAAGAGACATCAGCTGATCAGTTCACCGATTGTGTGGCCAATTTAACTGCGAATAATGGTTTGGGTTTCTCCGACGCCGATTTGACTACCAAAGGGAAAAATCATAACGATGCTCTGCATGTCTCCATTGAATGCCGGGGCACTACTCTTGCACATGTATTGGTTTATACTGGTTCCTCATTGAACGTCTTGCCCAAAAAAGCTCTAGACCGGTTGGATTGCAAAGGGTTAGAGCTCAAACCAAGTAACATCGTTGTCAGGGCCTTTGATGGGTCTAAAAGGATGGTGCAAAGTGAAGTTGATATTCCAATTAAAGTTGGTTCTCAGGTCTTCAATTCTACGTTTTATGTGATGGACATTCGGCCATCCTACTCTTGTTTGCTGGGTCGTCCATGGATCCATAATGCTGGGGCCGTAACCTCAACGCTCCACCAGAAGCTGAAGTACCCGGTCAAAGGGAAGATTGTGACAGTACAAGGGGAGGAGGAGTATATGGTCAGCCACCTCAACTCGTTCAAATACGTAGAGATGGATGGGGAGTTCATTGAGACCCCATTTCAGCACTTTGAAGAGGTTCCCCAGACACTGGCATCAGCTGAGACTGTGGTTGAGGATTCTCCTATGAAGATGGCTTCCTTAAAAGATGCTCGGGCTGTTATTGAGAAGGGTGAGTGTGCAAATTGGTGCCGACTCCCTGATTTTACACAGAAGACTAACAAGTTTGGTTTGGGTTTCACTGCAGAAGCTCAAAGGGTTGTTCGAAGTGCAAGGATCGGAAGACCTCCTGTGTTCATCAGCAACTCGGGAGTGAATGCCATTGAAGATGATGAAGAAGAGTCTGAATTCGACAGTTGGATCTATCCTACGACCAACGGTGGACCAAACAACTGGACAGCAAAGGACTTCATCCCTATTACTTTTGTTACCCAATAATGAAACTTTTGTTTTAAATATGTAACAGACAATGTTTTGAACTTTATGGCCCGGTGTCCTACCCGGGGCACTGTGGTTTCATTTGTGAGGGCTTTATATGTGTCATTTTCATATATCATTAATAAAAGCATTGGACGTTTCTTGCATTTCAAATTTTGCGCTCCTTGTTTTTCTTTATTATATATTGCAAAACAGATATTTTACATACACTCACATATACAGGTCCGCATCCACGCTGGATCTCACTGGTAACGACTCTGCTACTGCCGGTTATGACTTCGAAAATCCAATCAAATTAGCCGAAGACGAAGGTGAAGATGATTGCGAAGTTCCTGGTGAACTTGCAAGACTGTTGCTCCAAGGAGGGTTATTCAACCACATGAAGAGCCGGTGGAAACAGTGAATCTGGGTACTGAGACAAACAAGAAGGAAGTCAAGGTTGGTGCCAATCTAGAGCCTAGGGTGAAACAACGATTGATTCAGATGTTGCATGACTACGTCGAGATCTTTGCCTGGTCTTATGAAGATATGCCTGGTTTGGATACTGATATTGTGGTTCATCACCTGCCTACCAAGGGTGACTGTCCTTCGGTAAAACAGAAGGTACGCCGTATGCGCCCAGAGATGTTTGAGAAAATAAAGGCCGAGGTTATGAAACAGTTTGACGCCGGTTTTCTAGCAGTGACTTCTTACCCTCAGTGGGTTGCCAATGTGGTTCCAATGCCGAAGAAAGATGGTAAGGTCCGAATGTGTGTTGACTACAGGGATCTGAACAGGGCCAGTCCCAAGGATGACTTCCCTCTGCCTCATATTGACGTTCTGGTTGACAACACCGCTTAGCACAAGGTCTTATCCTTCATGGATGGCTTCTCCGGTTATAATCAGATAAAAATGGCTCCCGAGGACATGGAGAAGATGATCTTTGTTACTCAGTGGGGTACCTTTTGCTACAAGGTCATGCCTTTTGGATTGAAGAATGATGGGGCAACGTATCAACGTGCCATGGTTTCTTTGTTTCATGACATGATCCATCATGAGATTGAAGTATACGTCGACGATATGATTGCAAGGTCCCAGACTGAGGAAGAACACCTTGACCATCTACAAAAGCTGTTTGACAGGTTGAAGTTGTACAAGCTGAGGTTAAACCAGAACAAGTGCACCTTCGGGGTGAGGTCTGGTAAGCTGCTAGGTTTTATTGTAAGCGACAAAGGTATTCAAGTGGACCCTGCCAAGGTGAAAGCCATACAAGAGATGCCAGCTCCCAGAACAGAGAAAGAGGTCAGAGGCTTTCTGGGACGACTGAACTACATTGCCCGATTCATCTTGCACCTAACTGCTACTTGTGAGCCAATCTTCAAATTACTAAAGAAATATCAGGTAGTGCGTTGGAACGATGAATGCCAGGCCGCTTTCGAAAGAATCAAAGAGTATCTCCAGGAGCCGCCTATCCTAATGCCACCAGTTGAAGGGAGACCTTTGATCTTATACTTGACAGTGCTCGACAACTCAATGGGGTTTGTGCTGGTGCAGCATGACGAGTCTGGCCGAAAAGAGCATGCTATTTATTACCTTAGCAAAATGTTTACTGACTGTGAGACCCGATACTCGCTGCTCGAGAAAACTTGATGCGCTTTGGCATGGGGTGCTCGCTGGCTGAGACAATATATGCTGACTCACACTACTCTATTGATTTCAAAGATGGATCCAATCAAGTATATCTTCGAGAAGCCTGCCTTGTCAGGAAGAATAGCAAGATGGCATATGATCTTGACTGAGAATGACATCCAATACACGACTCAAAAGGCAATCAAGGGAAGTGTATTGGCAGACCATTTGGCACATCAGGCAGTGGATGATTACCAGTCTATGAACTTTGAATTCCCGGACGAGAATATCATGGTAGTGACTGATTGTGAGACACCTGGACCGGATGAAGGACCTGAGGAAGGATACCGATGGTCTATGTACTTTGATGGAGCTTCAAACGCTTTGGGTAATGGAATTGGCGCTGTGATCATATCTCCTAAAGGCTCTCATACTCCATTTACCGCCCGACTATGTTTCAACTACACCAACAACATGGCGGAGTATGAAGCATGCATTATGGGTCTTCGAGCAGCAATTGACCTAAGGATTAAGTTCTTGAGTGTCTTCGGAGATTCCGCTCTCGTGATCAGTCAGATCAAAGGCGAGTGTGATACGAAACACCCAAATCTTATCCCTTACAAGGAGTATGTGTTAACATTGCTTCCCCATTTTGAGGAGATAACCTTTGAACACTTCCCTAGAGAGGAGAATCAGTTAGCGGACGCGTTAGCTACGATGTCTTCTATGTTCAAAGTCAACTGGGACAACGAAGCTCCCCGGATTATCATTGAAAGATTGGACGAACCCGCACATTGCTGTGATCTTGAGGCTGAAGAAGTAACAGAAAAGCCCTGGTATCATGAGGTGAAGAGGTATCTTGAAGCTCAGGAGTACCCCGAGGGTGCATCTGTTAATGACAAGAAGTTTCTGAGGAGGTTTGCAGCAAAGTTCTTCATCAGCAATGACATCCTTTACAAGCGTAACCATGATTAAAACTTACTGCGTTGTGTAGATAAGAATGAAGCAGAAAGGATCATGGCATAGTTATATGAAGGTACCTTCGGAACCCATTCCAGTGGACATACCATGGCAAAGAAAATCCTTCGGGCAAGATATTACTGGTCCATAATGGAAGCCGACTATTATCAGCATTCTCGGACATGTCACAAGTGCCAAGTCTATGCTGATAAAGTGAATATACCTCCAGTTCCTCTGAATGTTTTGACGAAACCTTGGCCTTTTGCAATGTGGGGCATTGATATGATTGGCGAGATCAGACCTACGGCATCTAACGGGCATCGTTTCATCCTGGTAGAAATTGATTACTTTACGAAGTGGGTTGAAGCAGCTTCCTTTGCTATTGTAACCAAGAACGTCGTGGCACGGTTCATTCAGCACAATCTGATCTGTCGATACGGTGTACCAGAGAGGATCATTACAGACAATGGTACCAATCTCAACAACAATATGATCACTGAGATCTGCGAGCAATTCAAGATACAGTATCATAACTCTTCTCCTTACCGGCCGAAGATGAATGGGGCTGTAGAAGCGGCTAATAAGAATATTAAGAAGATTGTGGAGAAGATGACAGTGACATACAAAGACTGGCACGAGATGTTACCATTTGCTCTTCATGGGTACCGTACCTCAGCACGGACATCAACAGGGGCAACAACCTATTCCTTGGTTTATAGTATGGAGGCAGTCTTACCTATTCAAGTTCAGATACCCTCTCTTCGAATCATGAAGGATGCAGGTTTAAGCAAAGATGACTGGATTCAGACCCGGCTTGATCAGCTGAACCTAATCGACGAAAAGAGACTTACTGCTATTTGTCATGGTCAGACGTACTAAAAACGGATGATCAAGGCATTTAACAAGAAAGTCATACGACAAGAGTATCAAGTTGGGGACCTGGTAATCAAGCGCATTATTCTACCTCAAGGTGATCCCAGGGGCAAATGGACCCCTACTTACGAAGGGCCATTTGTGGTTAAGAACATTTTCTCAGGAGGAGCTATGATTCTAACCACCATGGATGGTGATGACCTCCCTCACCCCGTCAATGCAGACATAGTGAAAAGATACTACGCATAATCAAAGACCCGCTAGGTTGACTAGCCTAGGCAAAAATAAGGGCTTCCCGGCAAACCAAAAGGGTTCGGGTAAAAATAAGGGATGCAAATGAAAGAATCTGTACACCCGGCAAGCCGAAAACCTGAAAAGGCGGCTTGGGCAAAAAAGGGTATCCCGGTGGACTGAAAACCCGAAAGGGCGGTCCAGGCAAAAATTAGGGATTAAAGCGTAACACTATGTCTCATTGGATCACCCTGCCTCCAAACTTCGATATCGACTATCAAGCTCAGCTGACACTAACCAATCTGACCCATCTTCAACCAATAGCAAAGTGATGAGATGCTCGAGGACATAAGGACAATAGCAGAATTGGAACCCAGTGGGATCATTCACGTAGCTGTTTTATTTTCTTTTCACAAATGGTATAAATTCTATTTGTTCGGCAGCGTTCTCTTACTAGGACGTCAGCCTCTTGTACAAAAGCGCCTATTTACAAGCCAAACTTCAAAATGAATACAATTCATTTTCAGACAAATTTCAAATTGTTTTTCCTTTACCTGTTTTGTTTTGCAAAGAACGTCCAATGTTTATTTTTGATATATGCATTTGACATTAATTGTTGTTCGTAAATACTTACATGCAAAACAAAAGATAAATTACTGGTAATATCAGAAGCAGGGGCATAAGAAAAGTCCAAGTTGCACAGTTGCCCTGTCCACCAGGTACCAAGTTAGATTCAACTGAAGAATATGGCTAAGATACCTTCACCCCCCGCAGAGAAAGACATTAATGGTAGTTCTCCCCGCTGAGACTGGAAGCTAGGTACAAATCAGCAATACTCTCCCCAAGCAGAGTTCATCCACCATTAGCCCTAAAAAGGCCTAGTATCCCCAGAAGGTCTTAATATTCCCTAACGGAGTATAAAGATATTCCCCAGCAAGCATAAGAGTATCCCCGACAGTCTTAGTATTCCTCAACAGAGTATAAGAATGTTCCCCGATGGAGTACAAGATACCCTCAGTGGAGCCATTTCCCCAGCGCAGTCTAAAAAAGTTTTCCCAACAGAGTTGGATCATCTTCCCCAGTAGATTCTAGAAGTTTATCCCCTGCAGACGCAAATAAATCTCCCCAGCCAAATTCAGAGGGTTATCCCCACAAGAGTCTAACTGGGTTATCCTCAGCAAGTCACAACTGCAAGATCATCCCCATCGGAGTTCTTTCCTTTCACAAACAGGAATTTAATCCTCAACAGATTCAGCATCACCAGCAACGGTAATCCATCCCCAGTGGAGTTCATCATTGAAATCCCCAACAGAGTTTATCAGCGGAACTCCCAACGGAGTTTATCATTAAAATCCTCAGCAGAGCATCTCTTCCCCCCAGAGTAATTCCCCTCGGAGTAATCTCTTCATTGGTTTATTCCCCAACGGAGTCATCTCCTTCTCCAGGTTTATTCTCGCAATCACCTTCGTTCACCATCACCATCGGAAACGAAGAATTCAACTCTATTCTCCAGCAGCTCCGAGATTTATTTTCCCCAGCTAAAGCATTACATGTCCATACATCATGATACATGAATATACGCATCATACCATACAATCTCATTTATTTTGAGAACATTATTGCCTGATACATATCATGCATTACATACAGCTAACCTTTACCTTTCAGGAAAGATACAATCAAAATTCAAGTTATGAAGCCCGGAGAACGACCGGATAATAGTTTATTCCCCAGTGAGCCGTGAAGCCCGGATTACGACCGAATAACAGCTCAGTAAGCACCATGAAGCCTGGATTCGACCAGATAGTGGTATGTCATAAACACAAGCCGTGAAGCCCGAATCACGACCAGATAACAACTCGCCAAGTTATTGTGAAGCCTGGATTACGACCAGAAAGCAATACAAGACCATGAAGCCTGGATTACGACCAGATAATGGTAGAAGACGTTGTGAAGACTGGATTACGACCAGATAGCAACCAAGAGTACTACGAAGCCTGGATTTTGACCAGATAGTGGTATGATACATCGTGAAGCCGGGATTACAACCAGATAGCATTAAGGGACACTGTGAAGCTTGGATTACGACCAAATAACAGTTTACCCAGCCAGTTACTATGAGGCTCGGATTCAACCAGATACTAGTAAACCCAACAGTCAAAGGGAAGCCCGGATGCGACCGGATAACCACTTTATTTGTTCTGAAGCCTGGATTTCAACCAGATAAGAAGTGAGGTATTGTGAAGATTGGATTCGACCAGATAGCAGTACGCGACACCATGAAGCCTGGATTCGACCAGATAATGGTATAACACATCGTGAAGCCTGGATTACGACCAGATAGCGGTACAAGGCACTGTGAAGCTTGGATTCCGACCAAATAGCAGTTTACATGGACAGTTACTAAGAAGCCCGGAGTCGGCCGGATATTAGTGCGCCCTAAATTCAAGTTGAAGCCCGGATGTGACCGGATAACCATTTGATTTGTTCTGAAGCCTGGATTTCGACCAGATAAGAAGTGAGGTGTTGCAAAGCTTGGATTACGACCGAATAGCAATTTTAATCTCATCTCCCCAGTAAGTCACGGTAAAGCCTGGATTACGACCAGATAGCAGTCGGCCTTATCACTATGAATCTTGGGTTGCGACCAGATAGTAGTTCACTCTCACCTCTTCAACAGAGATGATTCCTCAGTAGAATAACAGACGACCGAAGCTCCTAAAATTCAATAGAGATGATTCCTCAGTAGAATAACAGACGACCGAAGCTCCTAAAGTTTTATTTCTCCTAAGACAAAGAACAACATTCCCCAGCAGAATCTCCCTCAACAACAGGTGTACAAGCTCTCGCTAAGGAATCTCTTACGCGATCGACACTCCTTCGGATGGCATATTTAAGCCCATCTCCCATCATCAATCTCCAAATGGAATCTGTAAGCCCATTCCCGACATCACAAGACAAATATTACTTCATGCGAGTGCAAATTTCTGGGCACTCTAGTGTTCAATAATCTTCCACCTTCGAATCACGAAAGTCCCGAACGCCAATATATATCCTCAGGTTTAAGAAGATTGAACAGGGGAAACTGTTGTACCCCAAAATTTTCCCTCCCATATTTCTCAATACATGTCAAGAATCATCTCCAAGTTGTTCAAGATGGCTCAAGAGTTGGATAATCAAATAATCTCCTAAGGCAGTCAATTCAAAATTAGGGTTTTGTGTTGCATCAGGGTCCTTACATCCAAATGACCTCAATTTCTCCCCAATGTCCTAATATGTTCTTAAGTTCATCCATGTCAAATTTCAAGCCTTGCAGAGGAAGTTTGGTCAGTCAATTGCTCAAGAGGTCCAAAAATCGACTGTGCTAGGGCAAAAGTCCACTGTGACCCAAATACAGTCAAACCTCAAGATTTTTTTGCCAAAATTATCATTTTGAAGGACAATTCATCGTTTGATCAAGGGTTGATCATGATTCATCAAGGATTGCTCAAGATTCATCAAGATTCAAAAGTTGCTAAATTAGGGTTTTGCAGGAAAAGTCAACTCAACTTTGACCAAACATAAATTTCTCATACTTTATGAGAAATGACTCATCCAAAACTAATTTTGAAGAGGATTCAATTTCCTACAATCCATATTCACACCCCAAGATCAAGAAATACACACAAAAAGTTACAAATTTGGACATTATAGGTCATTTTTGAAAGTCAACAAAAACACCTTTTTTTGCCAAAGCTTATAACTTGAGCATGAAATATCAAAATGAGATGAGACCAAAAGGGTTGGTTATAGGACATATCAAGGTTTCTAAAAAGTCCAAGAACACTTCTAAAAGTTTAAAATTGAAGAAGTTATGCATTGTTGAATTTGGGCATTTTTCCAAAATTGCCAAAAGTCAACTATCCTCAAAACTCCAATGTTTGACAAAAGGGCCCACTTTTTTCCACTTGATTTGGTCTTTTCACACCACACACGTGTCCCATATTCAATTTCATTACCAATCATTTATTTTTCTATTATATTTAATTTTTATTGATTTAATTCATTTTAAATCAATATTAATTCAAATAAAATCCAAAAATTAATGGAATGGGATTTTTGTGATCATTACAGCTTTCAATTATCATGATTCACATAATGAAATTCTTATCAAGCATTGCTGTGCACAAAATATTTGATTTGAGGCATTTTTGGAAACTTGATAATGGAAGATCAAATCATATCTCAATTCTTCAATTCCCATGGATTCAAGCCAAAGTTTTTAACCTAATTGCTTCCAATATACATGTACAAGCCAGGCATAACAAGAATACGACCTAAGCACTGGAGAAACGGCCAAACAAACTTTGAGAAAAAGCTTGAAAAAGTGAAGATCGAAATCCACATTAGGGACGTTTTCAAGACCAAAACTCAACGTGGTGTTATTGACTGCCATCCCCTAAAGCGATTGGAATCAAAACTAAGCCTTCTTCTTCCCTGCAACGCACTGTAAGTACTCACGAATATGCCTCTGTACACGAAAACATAACTCCTCATTCTTGCGTCTTTTTGACAAAGCATTAGCATATTCTTGTTCCTTGTATGATTTCTAAGCTTTTTGCAATATTCAATTTTATTTTCATAGCCTGTATTGTGATGCCCGAACCTAGGGTTTTCTTGCTTTTTTTTAGTCGTTTTAATTATAGGTGAAATCAAGACAAGCCATAGCCATGGATGGATTTAGGAGAATGAGACGAACATGATGATGGGTTTGGTTTGCATTTTTGTGACCTAGAATGCATTATAGGATGATGCCACGAATTTTGCTACGGAACCAAATCCGAAGGAAACAAACCAGGACCATTTGGAGAAGATGACAACGTGGCTTGTCTTCATTGGCTAGTTCAAATATGTTTAGCGCGTTTTTTTATTTTCCAGTATATTGCTTACTTTTCTCATATAATGATTAGCATTTATTTTATTAACAAGAAAGCAACACAGCTCAGTTGGTGGAAGCGTGAGTGGAAAAACCATTGGGACCTGGGTTCGAATCCAAGGTCCCCCAAACGCTTATTATTATTTTGTCCCAGGTAATCCCATGTAGCATCTAAAGCATGGCATATCGTGTGTCTCCATCCAGATGCTAGCCAGGTGGTTTCAGATCAAATCCATAGGCCAGGATTGATGGCTCACCGTACACCCAAGTCAGCACGCGCGTGGGTAATTACAAAAGTCAACAAAGGCAAATGCATTTGGGCCTAGAGATTGCCAATCATACACTCAAATCAGGCCCAACACCCCCCATATTTGGTTATTTCTTTTCATATTTCATTTTTTTATTTAATTGTTTTTATTAATTATTATTATTATACTAACCAATTTATTTTGCCTAATAAAATCAGAAAACAAAAAATATAATATTTTTATTTATTAAAACTAATTTCATTATTTTATTTTTTGTAAATAAATATTAACATGATTTATTTAGGTTTAATTAGGTATAATTTTAACATTTTTGCAATAAATTAAAATTAATTAGAATATTAGGTTTTAACAATTTTGACCATTTTATTTTTATTTCCTTAAATATAAAAATCCAAAAATATATTTTTTTATTAATTAAGTAACTTAGTTTTAATTTCTTTAAATTGAAAATAAAAAAAACATGCTTTCTTTCGAAAAGGGTCAAAACCCTAAAAATGCGCCGATTTAATTTTCTTGCACGCGTATCATTTGATCCAATATTGTAATTGTTTCCCGACATGTAATAGTTTTAATAGGACTTTAATTTATCGCTTTATTTTTTTTCCGCAATTTAAATTAAAGGGTTTGCTTTTGGCGATGTAAATACCCGACGCCTTGTAATAGTTTAGATTTAATTTCCCGCAATTTAATTTCTGTACAATATTAACTGTTAGATGTTTGATAACTAGGCAATGCATGACAAGATCAATCTTTAACCTAAAATCAACATAGCTCACCATTAACATGTACAGATAAAAATTAACCGAAATAACACACTCGCACATGTCACTCTTAGGGTACACCTCACTTGGTTGCCTCGAACGTGGTCTTTGAGTATAGGAAGTTTTAAAGGTCACCCTCTTATCCAAAGATCATAGTTGCCTCGAAACGGTTGCCTCGGAAAAATGATCTAGGATATTAGGGTTACCGCTAAGGCGTCCTAACATTGCTTTAGTGACCACACGTCCCTTAATCGAATTGACCCAAAAACTCCAACGACGGTGCTACCTACTCCTCAATAGTGGGATAGCACTGTCTAAAGGAAATTTGTACAATTTAATTCCATTTTGAGTAGGTAGATGGTTCTTAAGTACTTGCTCCTTTTAAAACAAAACAAAACATTTCGCACTTACACTCCTTTCAAACAATAAACTCTTTTCAAACCCACAATCACAAAGAAAAGCAAACTTTTGAAAACACAATGAGCAAGTACCTAAGAGCCCGTGGATAAAAACAGATAGAAAGGGTGATAACACCTTCCCTTTCTATAATCTACCTCCCGAACCCGAGAAATATCTCAAAAAGGAATTTTTCTGTGCTTTTGTCCTTTCCTTGTTGGATAAAATAAAAGACGATGGCGACTCTTGCTTACCGCGACATTTTGCGAAAATAAACGCAAACGCGAACCAGCATATCCAAAACAGTCAGTTCTCATTCCCACCGATCATAGAAGGCAACATGTAAAGATATCTTAGCAATTCGAAGGGATTGTCATCATATAGGCAACATCGAGGGACAAGATCATTTCTCGTAGGCAACTCGAGGGACATTTAAGGGACCATGATCTTTATGATGACTTTTAAACTGAGGGTCTTTGATAAGATATCCCTATGTTCGAGGGACATGACCATTGTTTTCTGAGGCAAACAAGTGTGGAGTACCCTAAGGGTGCAAGTGTGCGACAATGTGCTTTTTTCAGATATTTATCTTGAAGTTAATGATCTAATGATTAATTTAATTAATTCTTATCATGCACGCCTAATTACTAGCAGTCTATATACAAGCATATAAGAAATATAAAGCAAGAAATAAAGTCCTAGCGCTATTACAAGGCTTTGGTGTAGATACATAAATGATGACTGAAAAAAGTAAAATGCGAGAAGTGAAAACCCTAATTAACTATTACAAACTGGGCGCAGTTACATATATAATAAAATATAATCATATGGAAAAATAATAACGCGCCAAAATTATGACTGGCCTATGTTTGAACCTGTTGTACCCCAAAATTTGCCCTCCCATTTCTCAATGATTTCTCATCACAAGACCCTTGAAGCTCAAGATCCAGTTAGGGTTTCATCTGCTTAAGACTTCTCCTTGCACTGTTGACCCAAATTAGGGTTTGTGTTTGCACAAAGATGTTTTGACCAAAATTGCCTAAGATGACTTTCATGCTTCATACTGGACTCCCAAGTTTATCCATACCAAATTTCAAGCCTTGATTCCAAGTTTTGCCCAGTCAATTGGACAGTTGACCTAGAAATCAGCTGTATTGGGGAAAAAGTCAACTGTGGCCAATTGACAGTCAAATCTCATGAAAATTGACCCACATCAACATTATAAACTCACATGGACCATTTGATCAAGTTTGGATCACAATTCCACAAGAAATTTGATCAGATCACCAAAAGGGCAAAATGGTCATTTTTAGGGTTTTGACTGCACAAGGGCAATTTTTGACTGTTTGACCTAGCCAATGGCAAACCAAGCTCACATATGGACTCAAGGACCCCATGGAATTGTCTTGACATACTCAACAAGTTCAAAAGATCCCAAATACACAAGATTGACAGTTGAATTTCCCAGTCAATTGATCAATTTTGACTGTATACTGAAAAGTCAAACTTTGACTTTTTGGTCAAAATCAAGTGTCAAGATTAATTTTCCATCAAAACATGCCAAATCATGAAACTTGTTCATCAAGAAATCAAGAATTGCAAATTAGGGTTTGAAATGAAGATTTTTCATAACTTAGAATTTTTCTAAGTTATGAAAAACCCTAATTTTTTCCTAACTTTGCCCCACTTTCTCACCAAGATTCATTTGGATTCAAGTAAAAGTCAAAACATGAAAGTTGTAGCCTATTGCATAATATACAACTTTGAATCACAAAGTTTTCCCAAAAGAGGTTTGTATCTCAAGTTACAATTTTTGGAACAAGGGTACCAAACCATTCTTAACTTAGAGAAAATTTGACCTATTTTAGGCAAGGTTTTTACCTAACTTTAAGACCATTTTCCACATACTTCCACTTGGAATTTCAATTTGCATTTCAAAGATGGATTGTAGTACACATTCCAAGATTCCCAAAATGACCAAGAACTCATCAAACAACCTCATGGTTAGGGAGAATCGAATTTTGCAATATGGGAAAAACTCACTTTTGTTATGGCCAATTTCCATGTTCATACACTTAGGCAATTTTCAAATCAGCATGCTTTCCTTGATTACAGGCCTCTAAACCATCCAACACTCAATAATTTAATGCTAACTCATTGTGCCAAGGCCTTGTTTTATGAGTTTAAGCATTACATGTTGAACTAAGCCATTTATAGAAAAAGCAAATTAGCCATTCTTGAAAAGTTGCACTTTATGTCAATTGGTAAATCAAGAAGGTACAAAGAAAATCTCTGAGGCACAAGTTTATGAACAAAACACACTGATCAAGGGGAGGGTTAGCAGCATAGCTTGGGGGCCTGCATCAGTCTAGAACACCAAGTTGCCTTTTGTTGCTTAAAGTGTAAGAAACATAGCATATCATACAACAACTTTCATATCAACAAACCAAGCCTTAAGCAAACTTATCAAGCATATTCTAAACATCCATTCGGGGCTAGAACACGAGCCAACCAAGTCCCAAACACTCTCATTCACAAAATCACCATTGAACTGCACAAAAACAGGGCCTGCTGTAGATTGAATCCCACAACTCATTTCCATCGTGCATTCTTGCTAAAACCACTTCAAACACCATCCCTACCATCAATGCAAACTATCCAAAGCATTAGAAGTGGACTGTAACTCCTCTAATCAGTTTGGTCATTTTCATTTTCTTGTTTTGCAGTTGAAGTTCCATAACACGATTCAGCTAGTTTCAAAGCAAAGTAAAGCTTGGAATAGCATCCCTGGACCTCAAGGAAGCTGTACCAATCATCACCTTGCACTGAAAGTACCTCAATCATCAGATACAACTTCAACTGAACAGGTAAGTTCATGAATTTGTATCTGTCTATCCATGCATTGTTAGCTTTAGGTTTGTGAAGAAAATATGTCACATTCATAGCCCTGAACATGCCCATGTAGTTAGTTTTCATTTATGTTACGTGTGTCATGAGAATTTGATGTCTGAACATTGATAAAAAATTAGGTTAAGATTTGGGAATGGAGAAATTCTCTCTCATTTTTGAGAGTTAGATCAAGTTTTAGGTATGTATGGATTCGTTGTTTGATGCTGAACATTTTTGATGTTGTGAGTTTTCATTAAAAAGCCAGGAATCCAGGTGTTTGAATCATTGAACAAAGCGCGCGTTTTTGACATTGTTTCTGGCCAGAGGTTGAAGAAGGACTTGGTGGGTTGGGCTTGATTTGTCATTTCTGTTTACACACTATTTTTTACTTTGACACCCCTAGGCCCATTTGGTTTATTTTTATGATTTTTTGACTTTTGTTTTTTATTCCTGACTTATTTATTTTTCCTCATAATATTAAAAACATAAAAAACTTTTTTTACACCATTTTTATATTTTTTAGGCATTTATTTGTTTATATTAATATTTGTATGTAAATAAGTACATAATATTATTATTTAGAATAACTAGAAAAAATAATGTAAACACATTCATTTTTTGATTTTTATTTTATTTTATCTTCTGAAAATATTTTATATAAAATATACTTTTTTTTTTATAAATATTAAATATTATTATTTTATATATATAATACATATTTAAAAAATAATACAAATATATATATATACTTATTAGAATATTTAGTAAATAATACAAAATATATACATTTTTTATTTCATTAATATTTGACATTAAAAATACCTTTTTTATAAATATACTTCATTTTTATTTTATTTTTGTATATAATAAATAAACATGGTACATATTAAATAATTAATACTTTTATTTAAGAAATTAGGGTTTTGCCCTAAATACACAAAAAATCCAAAAATTAATACTTTTTATTTTTGTTTATTTGACATATAAAAATACTCTTTTCCATACACATAAAAACATCTTTTTGCATCTTGCATATTTATTTTATTTCCATTTAATTTGTGCAATCAATTATCTTGTAAATAGTTCCAAATTGATGTAATAGCTAGGTTTAAATTCCTTGTCAAATACCCCCCTATTTGAACATTTGTACCCCCCTTCCCATATTGTGTTGTAATAGCTTAGGAACTTTATTTTTCGCACTTTAATGCTTTCTAAATATACCATGTTAGAATTAGGGTTTGTATGCGAATCAAAAACGACAAAAATAGTTTGACCTAATTTCAAGATAAACAAGCATGAAAATGGACAACACTAATCACACTTGCACCCCTAGGGTATTCCACTTGTTGCCTTCAATAAATGGGCCATATTGCATGTTAGGTCTCTTTGGGAAAAAACAAAACAAACAATCAAATGATCATAGTCCCTCGATGACGCTTTCGAAAGTTGCCTAAAAAATGATCAAGTCCCTCAAAGGAAAATTGCCCAAAGATACTTGGCACCATTGCAATTATGGTCTAAACGATGACCCGCGCCCGTCCCTTTCATATCCTAACACAAGATTGTCCATCAAATGCAATGGTGGAACAAAATTGTTAAAAGGGTTAAAACATAGTAAAAATCTTTGAGAACTTTAGGGTAGATAGCTCTTAAGTACTTGTCAACTTGCAAAACAAAAACACTTGCCTATTTTTCAAACCACACTTCACAAACACTTTCAAAACTAACTTTCAAAAAACCTTGAAACATCTTTTCAAAAAGACAAACACCTTTTGTAAAACATTCGAGTTAAGAATTGTTACAAGGGTAGCCTAGACAAGGCATCTTTTTCAAAACATTTTCAAAACCACACACAAAGCACCATTTCAAACAATTGAAAACCAAGGCAAGTTGATCTAAGCAAGTACCTAAGAGCCCATGGATAACCATGGATAGAAAGGGTGCTAATACCTTCCCTTTCTATAATCTACTCCCCGAACCCAAGAAAACATCTCAAAGGTTTTTGCTGTGCTTTTTAAACCTTTCCTTAGGATAAAATAAAAAGTCGGTGGCGACTCTTGCTCAACCGAAACATTTGCGAAAACAAACGCAAAACCATAGTCAGTTCTCCCACCGTATCACAGAACCCTAGAAATCTAATTACACATTAAAAATATTTTTGGTATTTTAGGAAAAATATTTGAAATTTAACCTAATCTCTAACTAATTTTTAATTAAAGAAAATAAATTAAAGTTAATTAAATAATTTGCAAAAAATTGATTTTTAAGAAAAAAACTCTAAGTCCTAATTTTTTTTGTGATTCTGATTTTATGATTTTTTTAAGAAAATGAATAAACAAATTAACTATAAACTAATTAAAAAAAGAAAAGAAAATAATTGAAATAGGATGGGCCTGAAGGGTGAGAAAGCAAACTAGGGGGTGTATTGCTGAAATTTGTCAAGGCCCAAATCTGGTTGGCCCATAACCTGCGTGTGATTTGGTGTGGCTGTGTTAGGGAGGTACACCATGGTAAAGCGTTTCCAGGGTCGCTGGATCTGGGGATGAATGATACAATGGTATAGATGTGATAACCCATGATGCGTGCATGGATGTAATGTACTGGAATCTGCAGAAAACATCAATAAAATAAAAAAGTGCTAGACTTGGGATCAAACCCAGGTCCTTTCCTTCACGTATTCAAACCCTTTCCAACTGCGCTTCCTTCTCATTCATGTACATAATAACAAAAAAAAAATATAAGAGCAAGGCAATGGTTGAGTCATCAAACATGCGCCAACAAGTGGCCCCCTGATATTTGAATGATCCAACCAGATGGAGCCATTATGCCACGCAGGGTCATCGGCTAGTCAAACCACCCTGGGCGGTGGCTCCGATCACCCTCTCCGATTGCCCAAAAATCCAAACCTTCAAATTCCAATGAAAACGAACATAAAAACAACCCTACGAGACTAATTAGGCCCTTGCGAAACTGATGGTGGGGTTTATTTTGTCTGAAAGTTCTTGTATCATTGAAAACGAAGCTTGACTGAAGCTTTGCCCTAACAATGGAAAAACTTCATCCTAGCGTTAGATCTCACATATAATGGTTCTAGACAGTCACAAATATTAGCATGAACACATGTATGTACAAATAATTCATTTAAATTGCAAGATCAAAAGGTTTGAATTCACGAAAGTATACCAAATCGGTGATGCTTGAAGGAGGGATCCTGGGCATGATTTGGCTTGGCTAACGAGTGAGGATGACTACTGGGACCTTCAGGAGGAAGCTAGCATGCTTGGTTTGGATGGAGAAGGCTTGTACCGCTTGGTACAATGTTCACTTTTTCTTTGAAATTTTGGAAATAATTTCGGACTTGTGGAGGCAGCTTTTTTCGTGTCCCTTAGGTCTGGACTTATTGTGTACATATAGTAAATCAAATTAGGGTAACAAATGGAGCAAGAATCCATGGCATTCATCACATAATATTTGTTTTGGAATAATATGAAATATTCCAAAATTGGCTAAATCTTGCACAAATGACTTCCATGTGTTTTTTCCAGCTATCCTGAGTTATTTTAGGCCTTAAGATATTTGCAAATCAAGCCCATGCAATCTTCATATTTATTTTATCAGTTATTTGATTTAAATTGAATTTTTAATGATTAAAAAATCACAATAAATAAAATAAATGACCAAATAAGGCATGGATGGGCTTAGAGGTCGTGTACCATGTTAGAAACAAGTTTCAAACATAAAAAGGTAGGCCCATTTGGAGGAAATTCAAGTTTGGTCAATATTGGCTTTATGCACTTTTCCAAAAATTGGTCAACTTTAGCAATGCATATCTCTCTCATTTTTAATCCTAAGAGGGTGTTCTTGGACTTTTTAGAGAGCTTAGGATGTCCTATAAACAACCTTTTTGTTTCATCTAAATTGGATCTTCCATGTTCATGTAAGGAGCTTTGACCCAAAAGGTGTTTTTGTTGACTTTTTGAAAGGACCTATAATGTATGAGCTTGTATCTTTCCAATGGTACATTTCTTGAACTTAAGGGATGAAGAGAAGTTGTAGGGAATTGAATTCTATTCAAAATGAGCCTTTATGGAAAAATTTCTGATAAAGTATGAGAAAGTTATGCTTGGTCAAAGTTTGATTGACTTTTCCTATAGAAACCCTAATTTGCCATTTTTTACTTTTGATGCGTTAGGAGCATTTCTTGAGGAATCATTATCAATCCTTGATCGAATGATGGATATAACTTCAAAATTTTGATGTTGACCAAAAATCTTGAAGTTTGACTGTATTTGGGCCACAGTTGACTTTTGACCTAGTACAATTGATTTCTAGGCATTTGAGCAATTGACCGAGCAAACTTGTTGTTCAAGGCATGAAACTTGGCAAGGATGATCTTTAGGATATATTAGGATAATGGAGAATCATTTTGGATCCTTGGGACTCACACATCTTGCTTAAAATTGAAACCCTAGTTGAGGCTCATTCCCTTAGGAGGAGAATTTGTCTGGTCAATTCTTGCTCATCCTAGGGCAAGTTGGGGACCTTTAGAGGCATGTCTTGAGTGAAATGAGAAGGAAAATTTTGAGGTACAATAGATATATTTGGTGAACTATCGTCTGCTTCTTTATATGCTGTGAACTGTTTTTATACTGAAAACTTGGGGTTTCTTGTTGAACTCGATTTTGTGATAACAGGACTCGAGCAACCCGTATTGGACTTGTCATTTTCTGATTTTTTTTCTGATATGTCAACTTTGTTGTACCTTGTTACTGCACTTTTTCTATGCTATGCTTATTACTTGTGTGCCCTATTGCTTTCTTTTTCAACTGAGTTTGTACTTGTTTCTTGTTGGCTTTGTGAATTCTGGTTTTTTGTGATGCTTTTCCACTGAGTTTGTACTTTTACTATGAACCAAACAAATATTTTTTTGAGTATTTGTTTGAGATTTGTAGTAAAAGACTAGGCATATGACTTGATACTACAGTTCTGACTTTTGTTGAAACAAAGAAACATGAGTTTTTTTTTATTGTTGCGTGAAACATGATGCTGAACTTTAATGAGCTTGCAATTCTGATTTGTGATGCTTCTTGTTGACAGTGAATTCTGACTTGCTGAATTATGCTTGGGCTGTGGTAATTCTGATTTTTGAATCTTTGCTATTGAGTTGGAACCGTGATTGAAATTCTGTTTTGAACCTCTTTGAATTTGTCTTTTGTGAACCAATTTATTTGTGATTTGCAATAGACCTAGGCCTATGATTAAATCCAATTTTGTATGAGGCTTTAATATACACTTGAACATGATTCGTAAACAACCCTTTTTATGATTCCTTAAAAAAAACCTAATGATGAAATTGAAAATAAAACTTGCTTGAAAACTTTCTTTGTTCATTGTTCATGTTTCTAACTATTTCTCTTTCTTTTTGTTTCATTTATGGTTGATGATTAATGGATGAAGAAGACTTGAAGGGACCAATGGTATAAAACGTCCACACTTGAAGTGGAGAATTTATAGACAAACTTGTAATGTGAATAACATTAGTGATATCCAAAAGACGTTTTGGTATAGAAACTTGTGATTAGGCCATAGAAGAATGAATGTCTATGTAACATTAGGAAGTAGTTTGGAACTTAGGATTATGCACACTTGAAATCTTGAATGCCATTTGAAATTTTGGGCAAAATTTAATTCCTTTTTGTAACACATTCGACGAATCTTAGACAATATGGAACAATATAAAGTTTTGTAGTTTTTTAAGATTCAATCCTAAAATGTCAAATGGAAAACTCCCCATATTTGAATTTGATTCCAATAAGAATGGATATTGAAATTTATATGAAGAATGTAATTTGGATTCTTGAAAGGGAATTTGAGATAACGAGTGAAGCTTTGAAACTTGAGATAAAAAGAAACCTCCATATTTGTAATTAAAAAAAAACAAATTTGAATTCATAAGCAAACATGAACTTGCTTATTTGTACCAAATCTAAAACTCTTTTGTTTTCTAAATTAGATTTTAAAAGTCTTGATGTCCATTATGCAAACAATACTAAATTCAAACACTCCTAAGTTCAAATCAAATATCTGAATGACCACTCAAAGTGGTGATGCTTTTAGTGAACTTTGTAGTGAGAAAGGATATCAAAGGAAATGGGATTCTAGCCACATTAAGTCCAAAATCAAATTACACATGACTTCAAGTTTGAAAATCAAGACAAAAGATAAAATCTTTATTGAAACCATAAGACTTTCCTCAGAATCATGAACATGTCTTGCATCAAACATCACCATGAATCAAGTAAAGAACCAATCCTCTTGAAGATATCAAGTAAAACCAAAATTCCTTTCACAAGTAATGAAAGTCAAGCGATCTCCCCACTTGAAATCACAACTACACCACTTGGCTCAAAAATCAAATCAACAAGTAACCAAATACTCACTTGATCTTAGAAACCAAAAATTCTCCTCAATCATTAAGCTTAAGAATGATATCTTGTTTTTTTTTGAATAAATTCAACAATTAAAACCCTAACACACAAACCAATACATAGGGTAAAAACATGATCCATTTAGAAACACTCGCAATTCTAAATCTCCTGATACACCCAATAATCAATTGAGATGTCCTGAGCCCTGAGAAACCTTGGTAGCTTGAATGAACAGAAGGATGAGGACATGAGATCCATCTTGGACTGATTGTCAATACAACCAACTTAGTGCTTGGCAATGATCAGGAAGACAAAAATACCTTGATCCCATCTCAAATGCATGAATATGTATGATGAAACATAAGCCATAAAAGGTAAAATGAAGAGGGAAAATTTTGGGGTACAACAGCTGCCCCTGTTCAATCTTCTTAAACCTGAAGAGTTAGATTCGCATGTCCTCCATTCGCAACTTGAAGGTAGAAGATGATTTAACACTTTAGTACCCAGAAATTTGCACTCGCTTGTGCACGAAGTAATGTTGTTGGTTGATTTTATCGGGGATGGGTTTAAAGATGCCCTTTGGAGAGTGACAGAATATTGTCGGAGATGGGCTTACAGATGCCATCTAAAGGTAATGGAAAGTCGTCAGAGATGGGCTTATAGATGCCATCTAGGATAACTTTTAATAGAAATTAGACTAATTCTAAGCTTGACTTTAATTGGAAGTAGTATCAGAACAAATCTTTGGTTGATTTAATCTGAGCTAGAAAATGTCTACTTGAAGGAATATCAGAATAAATCTTTGGTCGATTTAATCTGAGCCAATATAGGTCTTTAAATCTTTAAATGAGAGAAGTATCAGAATAAATCTTGGGTCGATTTAATCTGATCCAGAAAAAGGTCTACTGAGAGAAGTATCAGAGCAAATCTTTGGTCGATTTAATCTGAGCTAGCAGATGTCTTTAAATCTTTAACTGAGAGAGGTATCAGCATAAATCTTTGGTAGATTTAATCTGAGCCAGAAAAAGGTCAACTGAGAGAAGTATCAGAGAAAATATTTGGTCTATTTAATCTCAGCCAGCATATGTCTTTAAATCTTTAACTGAGAGAAGTATCATAATAAATCTTTGGTCGATTTTATCTAAGCCAGAAAAATGTCTACTGAGAGAAGTATCAAAACAAATCTTTGGTCGATTTAATATGAACCAACAGATGTATAAAGGAAGTGTTCTTCATGTAGATAGTCGCTCCATCCTGTTTTGGGAATTGATCCACAATCAGTTTGTTCTTCACAGATAGTTGCCCTGTCTTGTTTCAGGAATTAATCTAGAACCTGTTTGAAAATTGTTGATGATATTTGTCTATTGATTGATCTTTCCTGAAAAGGTAAAGAGTTAGTTGTATACAATGTTATGATGTATAAAATGCATTGCATAATGATGTTCTTAAAATAAATGAGATTATGCTATATGTGTTTCGTATGCATATGCTATGATGTGTGAATGAGAAATGTTGTTGAAGTGTATTTGTAAACCCGTGTAGTATCTTTGTCTAGGAAAATAAATATTTGACTATTGTTGGGGATGAAGAGTATGGGTGTCTTCAATCTTGTCTAGAATGCTTCCACCGAGGATTCCTGCTTACTTGTTTGAGGGAATTCTGTGGGGATTGTATTGATTTCTGCTTTGGGGAGTAGAGTTTAGGAACCTTGGTCTTCCGTTGCTCTACTGGGGAATTTATCTCTTATATACCCTGACTGGGGATGAAAGAGATAGATAACCTTCTGATTCGTCTGGGGAGGATAATTCTTGTATACCCTGACTGGGGATAAAAGAGACGGATATCCTTCTGATTCGTCTGGGGAAGATAATTCTTATATACCCTGACTGGGGATAAAGGAGATGGATAACCTTCTGATTCATCCGGGGAAGATGATTCTTATATACCCTGATTGGGGATAAAAGGGATAGATAACCTTCCGATTCGTCTAGGGAAGATAATTATTATATACTCTGACTGGGGATAAAAGAGATGGATAACCTTCCTATTCGTCTGGGGAAGATAATTCTTATATACCCTGATTGGGGAAAAAAGAGATGGATAGCGTTCTAACTCGTTTGGGGAGGATAAAGTTAACTGGTATCTGTTCGGGTTCCAGGTTTTGCAGAAACTTTCTTGGGATAGTGACAACTTTACTGGGGAGAAGATTTTTGTTAGTGATTAGTAGCAGTCTGAGGAATTGATTCAAGCTGAGGAGACTTGTAATTTTTTGGGGAAATAAATCCTGTTGTCAGAGAAATGCTCTACTAAGGAAACCAACTTTCCTGGCGAATTTGAGTTTGCTAAAGAGATGAAATATGCAGAAGTTTTACAGTTTTCAAACTCAGTTGGGGAAGAGAATTTCCATGAACTGTACTGATTGGAACACCGTAGGTTGGTGATATTATCGGGGAGAAGATCGTGCTCCTTTATCCTCTAGGAGGATCTGCTGGTGAGTAGGACTATGTTATCACCTGGAAGATGCCCCACTTTATGTTTGAAGGCATTTTAGACCTGTCGGGGAATGTATTCTTTGTTGAAGATAAACTGGTGAAGATAACTCTGTGGGGATGAATTGGACATTGTCCTTTCTCCTAGAGTCCTTGGTAAATGCTGGTCAGAGTGATAAGTCTTTTACTAATAGACGAGTGATGAGATAACGAGACATAGCCATACACTTTAATCCCTAACTTTTTCCTGGACTGTATTTTCATATTTTCAGTCCATTGGGATACCCTTTTTAGCCCAAGACGCCTCTTCAGGTTTTCGACTTGTCGGGTACACCATCTTTATGTATATATATCCCTAATTTTTGCCTGAACCCTTTTGGTTCACCAGGATGTCCTTACTTTTGCCTAGGCATGTCAACCTAGCAGGTCGCTTTTATACATAGTATCTTCCGACTATGTCCACATTCACAGGGCATGGAAAGTTGTCACTATCAATGGAAATAAGTGTTGTAGTAATGCCAGGATATATTTGCTTGATCGCACACGACCTTTCATATGTGGGAGCTCGTTTGCCTCTGGGTTAGTCTGGTGCACCCGATGTTTGAAGTTGTTGATCAACCACAGATTGCCAAGTTTCTGATAGTTTTGACCTTCCTCAGTGTTCTTCTAAGAACTATCATGAAAGGATCCAAATACATGATACTGACACCATCTGATACTACTAACACATATAAACAATTTGATGATACCGAAGATTCAAATTTCAAAGTGGTTTTTGCTGGAACCCCGAATCAATGTAACATGCCCCCAATGATTCAAATGGAGATCTGCCCCTGGCTATTCAGCAATTTTTAGAGATTCTTTGAATCTCGACTTGACTGCCACATATGAGTAGGACAATAAAATGTTCTGATACGGTGGCAAAACCGACTGCTATATACTGGTTTTGCATTTTGTATTCTCAAATGTTGCAGTAAGCAAGAGTCGCCACTGACTTTTCTTTTATCCAAATTAAAGAAAGGGTGAAAAGAATAGAAAAAGACATTTTTCGAGATTATTCTGAGTAAGGGGGGTAGATTATGGAAAGAGAAGGTGTTAGCACCCTTTCCATCCATAGTTATCTACAGGCTCTTAGAGGTTTGCTCATTTTAAAAATACCTAGGTGCTTTGTGTTTGAAAAAGTTTTGAAAAATGCCTTAGTACGGCGAACCTTGTAATGTTTCATGGGATAGTGGAGAAAGTATACAAAGTGTTTGAAAATGTCTTTTAAAAATTAGTATTTGTGTGTAAGTGCAAAAATAGTTTGAGCAAACTTCTAACAGCTATATACTTTTATACTCGAAAAGGGTCATTCTTTTCCTCCTATCCTTTAGACAGTGCTATCCTACTATTAGTGAATAGGTAGCCCTATCGTTGGATGTATTAGGGACATTCGAAAGGGACGTTACAGTCACGAAGGAAACTTGTGGAGATGCTTTAGCAATTTTGTTTACGGACTAGATCATTTACCGAGAAGGCAACTGTAGGGTCATCGAGGGACTGTGATCTTTTGATTTATGGGTCTTTGCTAAAGCGTTCCAACCTCATGACTATTTTATTTTTGAAGGAAACCAAAGTGGGGTACCCTAGAGGTGTATATGTGCAAGTGTGTTATGTTCAGTTATTTTTGTCTTTTTGTTAAGTTTGCTAATGTTTGATTTCATTTTTTTCATACACGCCTAGTTACTAGCAGTTAATATATATAGAAATATAAAGTGCAAAGATAAACCCTAGCTATTACATGGCTTCAGGGAGGGGGTTTACAATGTACAAAAATTGGGGGAAGAAAAAAAATAAAGAAAGCGGTAAAAATCCCAATTAGTTTATTACATCCAGTATACAAGTACAATAATGAATAGAAATTGCAAAAACAAATAATGCGCGCGGAAGTTTAAAATACGTCTAACAACCTAGTAAGAAAATCTTTTTGCTTATTTTTTTATTTAAGAAAGTAAATAACCTAAAATTATATTTAGAAAATAAAATTAATCAAGAAACATAGTCTAAATTCTTTTTTTAGTTTTTTAATTAATTAAAGAAAATAATTAAGCATAAATTAAGTCCTAAGTTCTAATTTATTTTTAATTAAAGAAAAATAGTTAAAATAAATATTAATTAATTCACAAAATTAATTTAATTAAAAAAACTAAAACTATATTTTTTGTGATTTTATTATTACACTATTATAATTAAATAAATGAAGAAAAAAATAAAATATAAAATATAAAGTAAAGTGACAAAAAAAATGCGAAATGGGCCAGGATAATTTGAAATTAGGGGGTGCTGAAATTGAATTTTTCTAGGCCCAAGTGAATGTTAAGCCCAGGCCACGCTGAATCAGGTGAGATGAGGCCTTGAGGGCGCATGGTGGATATCAAATTGAAGCCTTTAGATCTAGACCCCTTATGATTTGAAGGCTAGATCTGATGGTGTTTGGTAGACTTCTGGCCATGTAATGCATCGAATCTGCATGAAACAAGTTAGAAAATATAAAAATGGAGCTTACTGAGGCGTTTTGGGATGTTTCAGGGCTTGGTAATGATTGCAAAAGCTTCAGGGAGCTTCCAGGAATGTATTTGGATCTTTTGTTTGGACTGAGGAAAGCTAGAACCTAAAATGCGAATTTTACAACTTTGATATTTTTTGCAAGATTTGTAGAGCTTTTCGAGGATGTATATCATGTGTCTTGAAGCTTGCTAATGTGTCCTTTATATAGAGAGGAGGTAGGAGACAAGAGAACAAAGGTAATAACAACCATAAACATGTGTTTTTAAAGCCATGAATGATGTTTTGTAACTTTGCCAAAGACATGGAATCTTGTCCTTTTTGAATTTGAATGAATGTGGACATTGCTTTCACAACCTTTTATGGGCCTAGGATGTCCAAAACATCAACCCAAAACTCAAAGCCCATTTCCAATTATTTTATACATTTTATTTTATATTTATTTGAAATAAATTAAAATAAATATGAATAAAATAGTTAGCAAATGCAAGGCATGGAAAGAATAATATTAGAGGTCCTCTACAGGTTTAGGAATATGTTTTAAGTCCAAGAAATTAAGCCTTTGACGTAAAACTTCAAGTTTGCTCAATGCATAATTCTTGAAAATTCCCAAATTTTCCCAAATTGGGAAAGCCATAACTTGCTCAATTTTCATCTCATGATGATGATCTTGGACTTTCTGGAAAGCCTAAGATGTATAATTCAATCTCTCTGTTGATCAATTTTGCAGTTGAGGATTTTATCTCGATGTAAATGGTCTTGACAAAAAGTGCCTTTTGTTGACTTTCTGAAAATGATTTGTAATGTATAAGCTTGTATCTTTCAAACGGTGCATTTATTAGACTTGAGGGTTAAAGAGAAGTTGTAGGGAATTGGATTATATTCAAAATTAGCTTTGGTTGGTAAAAATGGATGAATTATGAGAAAGTTATGCCTAGTCAAAGTTTGGTTGACTTTTCCTATAGAAACCCTAATTAACAATTCTTGACTTTTGACGAATTATGAGCATTTCTTGAGGGATCATGATCAACCCTTGATAAAATGATGGATATAACTTCAAAATATTTATGTTGACTAAAAATCTTGAAGTTTGACTGTATATCGACCATAGTTGACTTTTGACCTAGTACAATTGATTTTCAAGCATTTGAGCAATTATCTAAGCAAATTTGTAGTGCAAGGTATGAGTTTTGTCATGGATAATATTGAAGACATATTAGGACCATGGAATACATTTGAGACCTTTGGAGGTCACACATCTTTGTGAAAAATGAAACCCTAGTTGGAAGGCCAATGCTTAAGAGGAGAATTTATCTGATCAATTCTTGGTCAACCTTGAGAAATTGAGGACCTCTAGGAGTATGTCTTGTGTGAAAATGGGAGGGAAAATTTTGGAGTACAACAGCTGCCCCTGTTCAATCTTCTTAAACTTAAGGATTTAGATTGGCTTGTCTTCCTTTCGTTATCTGAAGGTGGAAGATGATTGAACACTAGAGTGCCCATAAATTCGCACTCGCACGAAGTAACACTGTTGGTTGATGATGTCGGGAATAGGCTTACAGATGCCATTTGGAGAAGATGATTGAAATTCGTCGGAGATGAGCTTAAAGATGCCATCCAGAGTAGATGTTGACCTCATAAGAGGTGTCTTTATGGGGATTCTTGTTCCTGTTGTCTGAGGAGGAGTCTATTGGGGGATGTTGATTTCTGTTGTTTTCTTCTTTGAGGAAAACTCTGTGGGGAATAGAGTCTAGGAACTTCAGTTGTCCATGGCTCTACTGAGGGGTTATCTCTGGATTGGAGATATGAAAGTTTGTTGTTTTCTGGTTGAAATCCAGGCTTTGCAGTAATTTGCTAGGGAGAATGAAATTAACTGCTATCTGGAAATGTATCAGAAGAAACCCGTGTAGGGATGTTTCAGGATGAGTTCGGGTAAGACTTCATCTGGAAGTGTATGAGAAGGAAACTAGGTAGGGATTTTTTAGGAGATATGTGAGAGGGAGCCTGAGTAGGGCAGCTTCAGGATGAGTCCGTGTAAAACTGCATCTGGAGATTGTGAGAAGGAACTTGGGTAGGGTTGCTTCAGGATGAGTCCGTGTAAAACTTCATCTGGAAATTCAATAGAAGGAACTTGGGTAGGGTTTCCTCAGGATGAGTCTGTGTAAAATTGAATCTGGAAATTCAAGAGAAGGAACCTGGGTAAGGTTCCCTCAGGACGAGTCAGTGTAAAACTGCATCTGGAAATTCAAGAGAAGGAACCTGGGTAGGGTTGTCTCAGGATGAGTCAGTGTAAAAATGCATCTGGAGATTGTGACAAGGAACCTGGGTAGGGTTGCTTCAGGATGAGTCCATGTAAAACTTCAGAAGGAGGGAGAAGGAACCCATGTAAGATTGCTTCATGAATAGCCCGTATAAAGCTGTATTTGGAAGTCATAAGAAACCCGTGTAAGATTTCTTCATGATGAGCCCATGTAAATTTGTATTTGGAAGTCAGAAGAAACCCGTGTAAGATTGCTTCATGTTGAGCCTGTGTAAAGCTGTATTTGGAAGTCAGAAGAAACTCGTGTAAGATTGCTTCATGATGAGCCCGTGTAAATCTGTATTTGATCACACAGATAATTACGCTGTTTTGTTTTAGGAGCTAATCTCGGACCTGTTGAATATTGTTAATGATAACTATCTGTTGATTGATCTTTCTTGAAAAGGTAAAGCGTTAGCTGTATGCAATGTCATGATGTATGAAATGCATTGTGTAATGGTGTTCTCAAAATAAATGAGATTAGGATGTATGCATTTGTACTGCAGATGCTATGATGTTTGTAGAATTATGTATGAATGCAATATGTGAATGTATAAATTGTTCTATTGCAGCGCTGTTGAATCAGGGAAAATAAATCCCTGATTGCAGATGGCGATGAAGAATATAGGTCTTCAGATTTTGTTGAAGCTGAACTGCTGGGAGATGATCTTTCGTTGTTAGAGAAATAAAATCTACTGGGGAAAGAAAGCTATGTGCACTGCCTGAGGATTTTGTGAAATCCTATTGGGGAATCCTGAGAAGTTTGATGACTTTACTGGGGAAAACCTGATGTCGGAGCAGTAGTTGGAAATTCCTGTTCTGCCGGGGATACAAGAACACCTGACATCACTAGGTTATAAGCTGAGGATATGGCGCCGACTTTTTAGTAAGATTCCCCTGCCTCTATACTTGCTGGAGAAAGTACCTGCAGAGACTTTGTGGATGGTTTGAGTGTCATCCCAACTCCTGGGGTGCTTGGTAAATGCTGATCAAGGTGATAAGTCTTCTACTGATAAACAGGTGACAAGATGACAGGACATAGTCGTACATTTTTAATCCCTAACTTTTACCTGGACCGCCCTTTTGGGTTTTCAGTTCACCGGGATACCCTTTTTGCTCAAGCCGCCTTTTCAGGTTTTCGACTTACCGGGTGTACAATTTTGTGTATATGTCCCTAATTTTTTCCCGAACTCTTTTGGTTCGCTGGGAGGCCCTTAATGTTGCCTAGGCCTGTTAACCTAGCGGGTTTTTTTCATGCGTAGTATTTTCTGACTATGTCGGCGCTCATAGGACATGGAGAGTTGTCACCGTCTATGACAACAAGTGTTGTAGAAATGCCAGAAAATTTTTATGTGATCGCATGTGCCCTTTCATACGTGGGAGCCTACGTGGGGCTACTTCAGGATGAATCTGGTGCACATGATGTTTGATCAAGTTTCTGATAGTCTTGAATTTCCTAGGTATCTTTTTTAAGAACTGTCATAGAAGGATTCGAAGACATGATGCTGACACCATCTAATACTACTGGCACAGACAAGCAATTTGGTGGTACCAAAGATTCAAATTTCACAGTAATTTTCTGCTGGAATCCCAGATCAATGTAACAGTCCCTGAGTGATTCAGATGGAGATTTGCCCCTGGCTATTCAACATGTTTGGAGAGATTCTTTGCATATTGGCTTGACTGCCCCAGATTAATTAGACACCATGTCATGCCCCTTGATTATGAAAGGCTTGTTATTGGGAATGTTTTTTTCATCTGATGTGATTCTGTCCATTGAGGGGGTCTTCGTTCATTGAATATTCATTGTGTGAATTTCTCTGCCATTTGAAAAATTAACCATATGCAAACAATGCAATTTAAAGAATGCAAAGCTTATGTCTGTCTTGAAATTTTTTGAAAATGCGTTTTTTGTAGTAAAACAAAATTTTCAAGAATGTGATATCAACTCATGATTTATAGCAAACCTTACAGGAGTCAGGATACCTTTGTAACAGTATGCTCTCAAACTAACCCATGCTTCAACTAGTACTAAGGGTTGTAACGTGGCCTGGTTCACGGTTTAAGAAACAAAGGATAAAGGCTCAAAATTTATTTGTACCCACCCGTTCTTCATAATGTTCTTCAGTCCCATGCTCAGTTAATTGTGCATTTTGAATCCCAGTTGAATTCTGGAATGTTGGACCTGATATTCTGGTGATGGTTCAGATATTGAACGTTTGTTTGAGAAGGCAGTCATTTTCGTGAACTTTTCTTTTGGTTAAGGATTTGTAGGACATCTTTCTTTTTTGATTTTGTTATCCATGTATTTTTCCTGAACTGTTTCTTTTGTGATTACAGCCAGCGGGATGCCCCATTTTTTTCTTAAGTCTCTTTCATAGGTTTTGACTTAATGGGCTTTTATTTTGAGAGATAATGACTGTCTGTTCTTAATTATTATATGGAACCATCACCATATTTTAGAGAGCATCTTCTACACTATTTGTCATGTATGAAGGGAAAGCTTGCGATTGAATACACATATGAATTAACTGAGAAAACTATCCTGCCCTAGGTTATGATTAAGGGTTTTAATTTGTGTGAAAAGAAAACTCCTACTTCATAGGCTCAAAGGGGTTGACTAGGGATTATCTTCCTTATAACTCCATTGTTTAGGATTTGAAACAACGCATGTACATCGTCAGCGGGGTCTGTTCAAAATCATACTGTAGATATTATGGTATCGTTCTCGTCATCCTCCCTATAAAGGCTTAAAACTTGTAATCGAGAGTTAAATATCATACAAAGGAATTAAGGAAGAAGTTTAAACATAATGAAAACAAACTAATTCAAGACAAACATGTGCAATCAATTAATGAAAAAACAAAGTTTTACATGACAATAATTGGTAGAACAAACAAAGAAAATACAACTTGATAATTCAAATGAACAAAAATGCTCTCAACCCTGGCCATGATTTGGCCTGGGAGCAGTGATCACGTTTGGAGTCTCAGGAGGTTCAAACTCAATCTCCTTGGCGTCAATCATATTTTAAATCTTGTATTTCAAAGCCCAACAATCGTTAGTATTGTGCCCAGGATTTCCAGAATGATAGGCACACCTTACATCAGGATTGTAGTTAGGAGAAGAAGTCTTAGGGTTTGGATGAGGTCCTATAAACTTAATCAAATTCATCCTTAACATATGTTGTAATGCTTGAGACAGCGGCATGTTGATCTTGGTAAACTATCTTTTAGGCTCGTCTTTCCTTCGCTGATTACCCCATTGTTGTGGTTGTTGCACGCATGCCGAATTAGAGACTAGCAATGCCCCTACAGATTAGTGGTAGTCTGCCTTATTACGACCCTTCTGGCCATACACAGAATTGGCTTCCCTCTTATCAGTAAATGGCTTCTTCTCAGCATTAGAAGATGCAGCCATCGGGATCTTCCCATTCTTGATACCACTTTTGATCCTTTCTCCAGTCAGAACCATCTCCATGAACCCGGATGAGGAACTCCCAATCAACAGATTAAAGAACGAGCCTGTAAGATTTACCATGAACATGTCTACCATTTCCCGATCATTTAGAGGAGGTTGTACCCTGCCAGCTAGATCCCTCTATTTCTGTGCATATTCCTTGAACCATTCTCTTGACCTCATGGACATATTCTGCAGTTGCACTCGAGTTGGTGCCAGGTCAGCATTGTATTGGTACTGCTTGTAGAAAGCAGCAACCAAGTCTTCCCATGTATGGATGTCAGTTCATTCTAGCTGATAGAACCAATCCAGTTGAGTGCCAGTCAAACTTTCTTGGAAGAAATGGACCCATAACTTCAGGTCAGTAGTGTGAGGCTGGATCTTTCTAACATATGACCGCAAATGAAGCTTGGGACAAGAAACACCATCATATTTTGTAAAGATAGGGACCTTGAAATTAGGTGGGATGAGTACTCCTGGAACCAAACCTAATTCTTCAAAATCCAGACCGAGAACCCTTTGGATCTCCATGGCATTGAGCCGATTCTCCAGCCATTTGTATTTATCGTCAGCAGGAGGATATTTCTCCTCAGAATAGTCATGTTCATCTTCTTCAGACGCTGGATTGTTGTCTGCTTCTTCTGATTCCTCGTCATCTTTCTCTTGATTACCCCCTCGCTTTGATGGGGTTGTGAAATCTAGAGCTCGGTTAGCCGGTCTTCTTCTTCCCACACTAAAAACACAAACTGGTTTCTTTTCCTTTTTCTTATGGTCTTTGAGAACAAGAGCCTTCAGATCTTCTTGTCCCTTAGCTAGATTCAGGAACATTTCTTAGAATTGAGCATTTTGTGCCTGAAGTTCCTTAACTGTTTGTTCAAGAGTCATTTCTTTTTTTCTGAAATAAGCAACAAAAAGATAAGAAACCTGCCTGGGGAATACCTGTTATGCAATGACATGTATGATATGCAAATGTTTTCAAGGATCTCGCGGGTTAAACAAGAAAATTTCAGAAGTTGAATTTTGCAGCTTTGATTGAAGAACTTGGCATCGTTGAAATTCGGTCTACGAGAGTCAAGCTCACCATATCAAGTGGGTCATAGCCCCTGACCCAAGTTGTCGTGTTCTGGTCTTTTGAAGGCATTTGGTTAGAGGAAAATAAATCCCCTTGCCCCTTTTTTAGACATTTGGTTCATCATAACCTGCATCGTAGACCCTTGAGATCCTTGAAATGGTTAAGTAAACACTATGGTATGATGTTTATGATGTTATGATTATGCTTTGAAATCACAAGTATATCAAACACAAACAAGTCACACAGAGACCTTAGGTTTAAAGGCTTTCTTAAGTTTTAAAGGTAAGTACCCTCTTGAAGTTTCGGTTGGCTCAACCTGTCCTATTAATAGTAACCGGGTTCTAAGTAGTCTCATATCATTGACCTTTCCTTTAGGCATTGTTCTAGCTCAAGCACCAAAGTATTGCGGCCAGAATATCCTAAAAGTATAGTCTCAATGAGTGTAGTATCGAGTATCAATCAATCTTAGGTCGGAACCAAATCCGACCATCTCACTACTTTCTAATGGCTTAGGATGAGTCAATTAAAGGTTCTAAAGGCCAGTTAACGCTTAATGACACTAAGGAAGCCTAATGTTATCCTTGACTGACTCAAGGAACATTAGTGCAAACCAAAGTATCACACTAACGTAGCTATCACTTCGTCCATACCGGTCTACGCCGTATAATTCCATGATTTATTGCTACTTACTTAATAAGGTACCCCAGATCTGGGTGTAGGATCTATAGTAACAATCCAAACAACCCTCCAAGGATAAAGCAAACAAAGCATACAAATACAACAGTTTTAAAATGAACTAACTCTAAGGTAACTACACTTTTTATTATCCCCGGCACAGTCTCCAGTTCTGTGATATAGTGGCAGGACTGATTGTTATATACATGTTTTGCATTTTTATTCGCAAATGTTGTGGTAAGCAAGAGTCGCCCCCAACTTTTCTTTTATCCAAATTAAGGAAAGGGTGTAAAGAACAGAAAAATACCTTTTTCGAGATTATTCTGAGTAAGGAGGTATATTATGGAAAGGGAAGGTGTTAGCACCCTTTCCATCCGTAGTTATCTACGAGCTCTTAGAGGTTTGCTCATTTTAAAAATACCTTTGTGCTTTGTGTTTGAAAATGTTTTGAAAAATGCCTTAGTACGACGAACCTTGTAATGTTACTCGGGATAATGGAGAAAGTATACAAAGTGTTTGAAAATGTCTTTTGAAAATTAGTATTTATGTGTAAGTGCAAAAATAGTTTGAGAAAACTTCTAACAGCTATCTACTTTTTTACTAAAAAAGGGTCGTTCTTTTCCTCATATCCTTTAGACAGTGCTATCCTACTATTGGTGAGTAGGTAGCCCTATCGTTGGATGTATTAGGAACATTCGAAAGGGACGTTACAGTCACAAAGGCAACTTGTGGAGATGCTTTAGCAATTTTGTTTAGGGACTAGATCATTTATCGAGAAGGAAATTGTAGGATCATTGAGGGACTATGATCTTTTGAGTTATGGGTCTTTGCTAAAGCGTTCCTGCCTCATGGACGTTTTATTTCTGAAGGCAACCAAAGTGGGGTACCCTACAGGTGTATATGTGCAAGTGTGTTATGTTCAATTATTTTAGTCTTTTTGTTAAGTTTGCTAATGTTTGATTTCAGTCTTTTCATACACGCCTAGTTACCAGCAGTTAATATATACAAAAATGTAAAGTGCGAAGATAAAACCCTACGCTATTAAATGGCTTCAGGGAGGGGGTTTACAATGTACAAAAAATGGGGGAAGAAAAAAATAAAGAAAGTGGTAAAAATCCTAATTAGTTTATTACATTCAGTATACATGTACAATAATGAATAGAAATTTCAAAAATAAATAATGTGCGCAGAAGTTGAAAATACGTCTAACAACCTAGTAAGAAAATCTTTTTGCTTATTTTTTTATTTAAGAAAGTAAATAACCTAAAAATATATTTAGAAAATAAAATTAATCAATAAAAATAGTCTAAAAGTTTTTTTATTATTTAAAGAAAATAATTAAACATAAATAAATCCTAAGTTCTAATTTATTTTTAATTAAAGAAAAATAGTTAAAATATTTATTAATTAATTCACAAAATTAATTTAATTAAAAAAACTAAAACTATATTTTTGGTGATTTTATTATTACATTATTCTAATTAAATAAATGAAGAAAACAAATTTATATATATATTCTAATTTGAGAAGGAAGTCATTTTTGTAACATTTTTATGTTGTTGAGGAATTGTAGCAAACTCTTTTTGATTTTATTGTCCCTACCTTTTACCTGAACTGTTTCTTTTGTGATTACAGTCAGTGAGATGCCCCGATTTTTTTATTAAGTCTCCTTCATAGGTTTTGACTTAGAGGGCTCTTCTTTTGAAAGATAATGACTGCCTGTTTTACGGGGAACCATCGCCGTCTTTTGATTTGGAAGGACGTCTTTGATGCTATTTGATCTGTACAAAGTGAAAGCTTGCGACTGAATACACATTTGAATAAACTGAGAAACTACTCTTCCCCAAGTTATGATTAAAGGTTTCAATTTATACGAAAAAGAAAACTCCTACTTCTTAGGGTCGAAGGGGTTGACTAGGGATTATCTTCCTTATAACTCCACTGTTTAGGATTTGAAACGACGCCTGTACATCATCAGCAAGGTCTGTTCAAAAGCATACTGTAGAGATTATGGTATTTTTTTGTCATCCTCCCTCTAAAGGCTTATAACTTTTAATCGAGAGTTGAATATCACAAAAGGAAGTAAAAGCATATTTTAAGTATAGTGAAGACAAATGGATTAATTTAAGTCAAACATATGAAATGCCTTAATGAGGACAACCAAAAGTCTGACATAAAGATAAATGTTTGAATCAACTAGAGAAATTACAAACGAAAATTCGAATGAACAAAAAGCTTCTTCGATTGAACTTTTCACTTTAGATGGCGTGCCTTGCAGCCTCAGAATTTGGGGGATAACAAAAGAACTTGATCTGACCATCTTGCATGAACTCAACTATTCCTTCATCAATCAGATCCTGAATCTTATTTTTTCAACGCCCAACAACTGTCAGTGTCATGCCCCAGACTGTTGGAGTGGTATGCGCACCTTACATTAGGATTGTGACTGGAAGAATAAGTATTGGGCTTTTGAGGAGGATCCTTCAATGTCACCAACTTGGCCTTTAGCATGTGTTGCAATGCTTGAGCCAATGACATGTTGATTTCGGTAAATTGTCTTATGGGTATATCCTGCTTACACTGATTCCCCTGTTGTTAGCAAGGACATTGTTAGACTTGCGATATAGTAGCAATCCAAAAAGGCCTACTTTTAACCAATCCAAATTCCTATCTCATTGGAGGTTGATTAATGATTTGATCCCCAATTCTAGTCGTTCATCCCATACGGTTGTATTTGTCTTGATGAAGTTTGCCAATGAGAGTTCTCAACTCTTTTTGTCCCAGAGCTAAGTTTTGGATAAGAGCCATCTCAGCTTGCAATTGTTCCAACTGGTTATCCTTGTTGTCTTCAGGATTCTTCTTGGTCATTCTCTCAGTGAGGAGTGCCTTCAATTCTTCTTGCCCGTTAGATAGGTTCAGGAATATTTCTTTAAACTGAGCATCTTGAACTTGGAGATTTCTGACAGTCTCTTCGAGAGCCATCTTTATTGAAATAAACAGTAAGAAGATGAGAAAAAATGTATGGGGAAAACCTGTTATGACATGATGCATGATATGTAGATGAAATGTTTTCAAGGAACTCGCGGGTTAAACAGAAGAAAATGTTAGAAGTCGAATCTGACTGCAATTTTGATTAAAGAACTTTATACTGTTGAATGTCCTTCTACGAGAATCAAGCTTACCATGTCGAGTGGGTCATAGCCTTTAACTCAAGATAATGTGCTTTCGTCTTTGACAACATTTTGTTAGAGGAAAATACATACCTTGCCCTTTGCTAGGCGCCTGGTTCATGATAACCTGCATCAATGGTCCTTGTGATCCTTGAACTGGTTAGTGAGAATGATATGGTATGATGTTATGATGTATATGCTATGAACCAAGTGTAAGGTGGTAAAGACAAGTAAGTTTTGCAAGAATTCCAGGTTATTGGATAAGGACTACAAACAAATCCTGTAAGGAATTCACATCGTTAGATTCCGAATACAGACACACCCTGCAAGGAATTCAAGTTTGTTAGATAATGCAAACAAGTAACACAAATAACCTTAGGTTCAGGCTTGCATGGAGTGTGTAGGTAAGTACCCTCTTGAAGTTTAGTTGGTTCAACCTATCCTAAAAGAAGTAATCGGGTTCTAAGGAATCTCAATATCACTGATCTTTCTTCATAAGGCATTGTTTCAGCACAAGCAATCTTTTTTCGCGACCAAAATATCCCGAATGTCCGATCTCAATGAGTGTAGTGTCAGGTATCAATCAACTTCAGTATTGCACCAAATCCAGCTATTTCACTACTTTCTAATGGCCAAGTTGTTCAACTAATGTTCTACAATCAGTTAATACTTTATGACACCACTCAGTGGCCCAGTATTCTCCTTGATTTAACTCAAGGGACACCGGTACCTACAAATGTGTCGCATTAACGTAGTTATCGCTTCAACCATGTCGGTATACGCCGCATAGTCCCCATGATCTATTACTACTTACTTAATATGCCCCAGATCCGGGTATATGATCTATACAAGAAATAAACCCAAGCATAACCCACAAATGTAAAGCAAACAAGGCAAACAAGCAAAAGCAACAAAGGTGATCTAGCTCTTAATGTAACCCCACTTTTAGTTTATATCCCTAGCAGAGTCGCCCGTTCTGTAATATGGTGGGAGAATTGACTTGGGTGTTTTGTGTTTTATCGCAAATGTTGTGGATAGCAAGAGTCGCCACTGAATTTTCTTTTATCCGATAAAGTAAAGGGTGAAAAGAACAGGAAAGACCTTTTATGAATTTTCTTGAATTCGGGGGGTAGGTTATGAAAAAGGAAGGTGTTATCACCCTTTTCATCCGTAGTTATCTATGGGCTCTTAATTGCTAGCTCACTTTGAAATGCTTTGTGTTTGTGTAAGTTTGAAAATATTTTGAAAACGCCTAAGTTTGGCAAACTTTGCAATGATTCTCGTATCGTCGAGAATGTATACAAAGTGTTGGTTTTTGAAAATATTTGTTGAAAGGGAATGTTTTGAAAGATGTTTGAAAATTCCAATCTAAGGCAATTTTGTAATGATTCTCGTATCGTTAATAATGTATACAAAATATTTGTTTTAAAAAGTGTTTTGAAAGTGTGAGGTGGTAATGGTTTTGTTTGTGAGCAAGAAATTACGAGCAATCTACCTACTCAAAAAGTCTTTGTTCTTTTCCTCCTTTAGATAATGCTGACCTACCATTAATTACAAGGAAGCCATATCATTGGATGTGAGGGACAAGCGTGGGTCAGCGTATAGTCATTGAAGGCAACTTGTAAGATGTTTTAACAATTGTTGTACGGAACTAAGATCATTTACCAAAGGCAATATTTGAAGGGTCATCGAGGGACTACGATCTTTTAATCGAGGGTCTTTGCTAAAACATCCCACGTTCGAGGGACATGACTATTTTTATCCAAGGAAAGAGTGTGGGTTACCCTAGAGGTGCATGTGTGCAAAGTGTGTTGGATTCAATTATTTTATCTTGAATTAGGGTTGTCTAATGTTGATTTTAAGGTCTTTCCACACAAACCCAAATTACTAACAATAATAAGGAAAGCGTTAAATTGCGGAATTTAAATGTCCTACGTTATTACATCGCTTTGAGAATGAGGGGTACAAATTTACAAATGGGGATGACAAGTAAAGTAAACCCTAATTAATATTACAAGGCTTTGACAATTACATAAATTGTAATGTGAAATAGTAAAATGCGCAAAGAATTGTAAAGTGAAAAGGAATTGTTTTTTGTGAGTTTTTGATGGAAAAGGTTTTAATTAACCTAATTAAACTAATTAATTTACATGAAAAGTTAATTAACTATTTTAAACAAAAAAAACTAAAATCTAATTTAATTAAAATAAGACCCTAGTCTAATTTAATTTGTTTAGAAAATATGTTGAATATAAATGTTTATTTGAAAATAAAATGCTATTACAATGTAAAAAAGAGTAATAGAATTCATTTTAAAAAAATGAAATAAAAAGGTTTAAATTAAATTATTTTTAATTTAATTATTTAAGAAAATATATTTTGGTGTTTTTTTTATTAAATAAACAAATAAAGAAAATATGAAAAGCAATCAAAAGATAGTTGGGTTTGGGTTTTAAAAAGTAAGAAGAGGGTATGAGAAAATAATTTCTATTAGGCCCAAACGAGCCCTTTTTTTTGAAGTCAGAAAAAAAAAAGAATATTTGTAACAAAAAGATCAAATTGAACCCGCGATGTTAGCAAAATGAGGGGGGTATGGAAAGCAACTCGTTTAAGGCCCAAAACAGAGTCCAAACCCTGTGCGAGATCCAGTGTGGATGCTTTAGGAGGCTGCATCATGTGGACACGCTTCTGGGGTGCTTGATGATGATCAAGTGATGTTGACTGAAAGCGCATGGTAGCTATAGTGGGACACTTGCATGGAATCCACAGCCTGTGACCACAAGGGCAGTGAAAAGTGTCACCGCCAGATTAATTATGTTAAAAAATAAAATGTAACAAAAACTAAATTGAAACTGTATTTTTATTAAAACAAAATAAAATATCTCTCTCTTCTTCCGTTTGATCTCTCGCTCTCTTCTGAAGAGAGCTTTGCCAGAACTCTTGTCGGAAATCGCCCACGGTGGCGATGACGACAGATGACGGTGTTTTGGCTCCGATTCTTGATTTTTTTACATTGATCTCTTCTTTTCTTTCTCCTTTATCTTAATCTTTGGCTTGATTTTGCAGGGGATCAATGATTTTTCCTAGATCTAAAAGGGAGGGAACGAAACCCTAGCGGTTCCAATTTGACTTTTTGCGCTGTTTTGGGTGAGATCGCTCTAAGATTTGTTCTTCTTTCTCTATATCTCTTGAAAATGGTTTCAATTTATGAAGGGTTTGTTTAGGAAAGTGATGAATGTTTTTTAGGGTTTGTGGTTTTTTGCCACTGTTTCTGTGTCTGTATTTTTGTTTAAACTGTTGCCTCTGTTGGTTTTCTATTTCTCAAGGGTTTATGTAAAGAATATGATGAATAAAGGTTTTGGGTTTGTGGTTCTTTGCCATTATTTTTGTCTCTGTATATTTGTTTGTGAACTCTGTTGAGATATCTTTGGTGAACTATCACATGCTTCTTTATATGCTGTGAACTATTTTTATACTGAAAACTTAGGGTTTCTTGTTAAACTTGATTTTGTGATAACAGGCCTCAAGAAACCTGTATTGGACTTGTCATTTTTTGATTTTTTTTCTGATATGTCCACTTTGTTTTACCTTGTGACTGCACTTTTGCTATGCTATTCCTATTACTTGTTGGCCCTGTTGATTGCTTTTTCAACCGAGTTTGTACTTGTTGCTTGCTGACTTTGTGAATTCTGGTTTTTTGTGATGCTTTTCCTTTGAGTTTGTAATTTTACTGTGAACCAAAAAAATCTTTTTTTTGAGTAGTTGTTTGAGATTTATAGTAAAAGACTAGGCCTATGACTTGATACTGCAGTTCTGTCTTTTGTTGAAACAAAGCAACATGTGGCTTTTTTTATTGTTGCGTGAAACATGATGCTGGACTTTAATGAGCTTGCGATTATGATTTGTGATGCTTCTTGTTGACAGTGAATTATGACTTACTGAATTATGCTAGGGTTGTGTTAAATCTGATTTTTGAATCTTTGTTATTGGGTTGGAACTATGATTGGAATTCAGTTTTGAACCTCTTTGAATTTGTCTTTTGTGAACCAATTTATTTGTGATTTGCAATAGACCTAGGCCTATGATTAAATCCAATTTTGTATGAGGCTTTCATATACACTTGAACATGATTGAGAAATAACCCTTTTTCTGATTCCTTAAACAAAAACCCTAATAATGAATTTGAAAAGAAAACTTACTTGAAAACTTTATTTGTTCATTGTTCATGTTTCTAACTATTTCTCTTTCTTTTTGTTTCATGTATGGTTGATGAGGAATGTATGAAGAAGACTTGAAGGGATAAATGGTTTTGTACCCCAAAATTTTCCCTCTCTTTCTTAAGACATTCCTCATAAAGGATCTCCAATACTCAAGGATTCTCAAGAATTGATCAGACAAAATCGACTCCTAAACACTGAGACCACAAATTAGGGTTATGACTAAGAACGATTAATCATTGACTTTTTGACCTAATACATGATCTAATGTCTTAAAGTACAATCTCAAGTATTCAAATAAAACATGGTGACCTAATTTCATGTCTCAAAACATTTCTCAAGATCAATGGATTGATAGATGAAATTTGGTCAACTGATGAAAAAGTCAACTGTACACTGAAAAGTCAAACTTTGACTTTTTGGTCAATATTAAGTTTCAAAGATCAAAATTCATCAAGAAATTCAAGAATATCAAGCTCTATCATAAAGGAGTCAAGAAAGTCAAAAGTCAATTTGAAAAGTCAAAACATTTCAAGACTTAAAAAATTTTCTAAGTGTTTTAAACATGATAATTTCATAACTTCATGACATTTTTCACCAAGATGCAAGATGATTCAAAGAAAACCTTCAACATGAAAGTTATAGATCATGATGAATTATACAACTTTGTATTAGAGTTTGATGTCCAAAAAATGCTTAGATTTGAAGATATGAGCCCATGAAGTCATGACATTTTCATCTAACACTTAGAGAAATTTTCAACACATTTTAGTCAGGATTTTATCACAATTTCTTGGCATTTTTTCACATAGTTCCAAGATGATTTTGTGAAAACTTCCAATATTAAAGTTATATAGGATGTTTAAAGCTTTCCAAAACATCCAAGAGCATGATTTTATCATACTTGAGCTAGGAGATTCAAGGGCATGAAGTTGGGCATCTATTCTTGAATTGCAAGTCATTTTGTTGAAGAACATATAACAAAATCCTTATGCCATGCTGCATAATCTTACTTTGTAGGCCTTTTGACTTGAAAATATATCCATAATCAGATGTTCACACAATTTATTTAACCATTATCCAAGTGATTCAAGTATTGTCCATTGCATCATTCCATTTATGGCACAAAGGCACCATTGCCCTTCACATAAATCATGCTTTATACAAAGTCAGCTCTCCTTGAGCCACTCAACTGTTTTTTCTGCACACACAATGCCAAAAGAGTAGGAACATGCCTAAAAACTCATAGTCACTTCATATCCTCTTTGTACCATGCATTGGGACATCAAATTTCACATAACTTGGTTGTTTCATCTCAACCAAACCAGAATTTTGACAGCTTGTAAAAGAAACTCTCTCATCCTCTCAAAACACCTCTATAAATAGAGAGATTATTTGCAAGCTAAAAAAAAGAAATTTTTGTTGTGTAGACAAGCCCTCAAAATCTCATACTCTCAAAAAGCCATAATTGTCCACAAAACCTCCACTCTTGAGCTTCGAAGTCCAAATCTTTAAACCTCTCACACCTTACAAGTTATATCCAAACAAACTATCTAAACACTCCACATACATCATATATGGGTTGTTCAAACACAAGAACAACTTCTATAATATCACTATCACCATTTTCCAAGCTCAAAAAAACAGCCACCTGCAACTTGGTTTTTCCAACTCTAAATCAAAATACAAATTTCAGTTTTAAGGTAAGTTTTTCTTGACTTTGAACTCTTCATATAAAGCATCATTAATGGTTAATTTGTGAAGATAAAATGTAGATATCATTTCCTTGAAGCTAACCATATGCTTGCTTTTCATTTTCACAAACCATGTGTTGAGAACTGACTTTTACATGTAGCAGAACAATGATAGAACAAAAAAAAAACAGCAGTATGAGTCTATACGAAACACTATGAGTCGACACATGCTATGTATAAAACAGGTTATGAGTCGATACAAAACGCGCATGATTCTATACAAAACAGAAATAAGTCGATACAAACCCTTATGTGTCGATTCATACTAAGCTATTTTTGACTTCCAAGAGCAAGAAAATGACACGTGTCGATGCAAAGCAGATATGTGTCGATGCAAAACAGAAAAATGAGCCAATGCAAGCCATTATGTATCAATACATACTGAGTTGGTTTTGATTTTCCAAAATATTTTATTTATTATTTATAACTTTAATGTATTCCTATTTTTATTTCTTTCTAAACCAAAAGCAAAAAAAAACATTTATTTAAAATCAATTTCTTTTCTTAAAATTAATTAATTATTTAGACTTAGGTTTATCTTTTTCTTTTATTTAAAATTAATTTAGAAGTTAGGGCTTTTAATTAATTAATTTTTTTTATATATACTAATTTAATTTAATTAAAACCTTTTTCACAAAAATACTAAACTTGTTTCTTCAATCAAATTAATTTTCTTAATTAACTTAAGTTTAATTTTCTTAGTTTAATTTATTTATTTTATTTTAGTTAATTAGGTCAAAACCCTTTCTTCATAACAAAACATTTTCGTTTCTTTTCATATCATTTTATTTTTTACATTATATTTACATTTCTTGTACATTATCGTTCAATTCAATATGGTTGTAATAGTAAATTAGAATTTATTTACTTTCATCCCCCCATTTGTAAATTTGTATCCCCATCCCCAAATAATGTAATAGCGTAGAATCTTTACATTCCGCAATTTATCTCTTTCAAATATAAATGCTAGTAATTAGGATTTGTATGACAAGCCATAAAAACAACAAGTAGAAAACCCCAATTCAAAGATAAAAATGCATGAAATCAAAAACTTACACACTTACAACTCTAGGGTAATCCACATTTGTTGCCTCAGATAAAAATAGTCATGTCCCTCGAACGTGGGATACATTAGCAATAACCCTCGAATACAAGATCTTAGTCTCTCGATGACCCTTCAATGTTTTCTTCGATAAACGGTCTTAGACCCTTACAAAAATTGCTAAGGTATCCTATAATGTTGCCTTCTATGACTACACGATGACCCACGCTCGCCCCTTCACATCCAATGATAAGGCTTCCTACCAATCAATGGTAAGATAGAAATATCTAAAGGAGGAGGAAAAGAACTAAGACTTTTTGAGTAGGTAGAATGTTCATAGTTGCTTGATCACTACTATTTTCAACATCATTTCTAACACACCGACACTTTCAAATAAAATATTTTCAAACGTCAACACTTTGTATGCATTCTTATAGAGACGAGAATCATTACAAATTTCGCCTCAACGAAGGCACTTTTTAAAAATACTTTCAAAAACAAATCACAAACACATTTCAAATAAAGCATTTCAAAGTGAGCTAGCAACTAAGAGCCCGCAGATAACAATGGATGAAAAGGGTGCTAACACCTTCCCTTTTCATAACCTACCCCCCGAACTCAAGAAAATATCTCAAAAGATCTTTCCTGTTCTTTTCACCCTTTCCTTTATTGGATAAAAGAAAAGTGTGTGGCGACTCTTGCTATCCGCAACAATTGAGATAAAACGTAAAACACCTAAGTCAATTCTCCCACCGTATCACAAAACTGGCGACTCTGCTGGGTAGATTGTAATTAAAAGTGGGGTTACCTTAGAGCTAGATCATATTTAAAATGCTTTACTTGTTTGATTTGTTTGCTTTTATATTTATGGGTCCTCGTTTGGGTTTGTATTGACCCTCTACCCGAATCGGGGAACATTATTAGGTAAGTAGTAATAGATCTTGGAGACTATGCAGGGTATACCGACACGGTTGAAGTGATGGCTACATTAGTGTGACACATTTGTTGATAGCGGTATCCCTTGTGTTGAATTAAAGAGAATACAGGGCCGCTGAGCGGTGTCATGAAGCACTAACTAAACGTAGAACCTTTAGTTGAACAACTTGGCCATTAGGAAGTAGTGAGATAGCCGGCTTTGGTGCAGTCCAAAGTTGGTTGATACTCGACGCTACGCTCATTGAGATCAGACTTTCAGGATATTTCGGTCGCCACTAAAGAGGCTTGCGCTGATACAATGCTCGATGAAGAAAGATCAGTGATATTGAGATTCCTTAGAACCCGATTACTTTCTAGGACAGGTTGAACCAACTAAACTTCAACAGGGTACTTACCTATAAACCCCATGCAAGCGTAAACCTAAGGACTTATTTGCTTTCCTTGTATATGATTACTTGTACATAAATATCATGACATCATACCATAGAATTTTCAATAACCATTTCAAGGGTCTCAAGGGCTTATGATGCAGGGTTATGTTGAACCAGACGTCTATCAAGGGGAAAGAGGATTTATTTTCCTCTAACCAGTTTCCATCAAAGGCCAAAGTATGTTATCTTGAATCAAGGGCTATGACCCACTTGACATGGTGAGCTTGATTCTCGTAGAAGTACATTAAACAATGTGAAGTTATTCAACCAAAGCTGTGATCAAAGTTCAAACTTCTGACATTTCTTGTGTTTGTCCCGCGAGATCCTTGAAAACATCACATGCATCATATCATGACAGGTTTTCCCCATACAGGTTTCCTCATCCACTTACTATTTATTTCAGTAAAAATGGCTCTCGAGAAGACTGTCCAAGATCTTCAGACCCAAAATGATCAGCTTCAAGATTTGTTCCTAAACCAGTCCAAGGGGCAAGAAGAAGTGAAAGCACTTATCATTGAGAGCATGACCAATAACAATCCTGAAGACGACAAGAATGGCTAGTTAAAGTAATTGCAAGCAAAGATAGAAACAATGAGAATCCATATGCTGGGACAAATGGCTCTTATCCAAAACATAGCTCGAGGACAAGATTTGAGAATTCTCGTCAACAAGCTTCATCAAGATGGATGCAACCGTATGAAACAAACAATCATGGTTGGGGATCAAGTCATTAATCAGCCTCCGATGAGACAAGAAGTTGGTTTGGTCGAGAGAACACCTTTTAAAATGGCTACTACATCGCGAGTCCAACAATGACCTCGCCAATAACGACATAGTAGTCAGCGTAAGCAAGATATGCCCAAAAGACAATTTACCGAGATCAACATGTCCTTGGCTCAAGAATTGCATCATGTATTGGAAGCTAAGCTGGTTGCATTGAGGGAGCCTCCTCAAAAACCTAATACTTCCACTTCCCATTACAAACATAATGAAAGATGCGTGTACCATTCCAACAGTCGTGGGCATGACACTAATCACTGTTAGGCGTTAAAGAATAAAATTCAAGACCTGATTGACGAAGGAGTTTTTGAATTTAAACAAGATGGTCAACTAGAGTGTTTGTCATCCCTCAAAGGCACATCATCTGAAGTGACAAAGTTTAGGCGGAGAATTTTTTGTTCATTCGAATTTTCAGTTGTAATTTCTTTATTTAAACACTTAACTTTATGTCAGACTTTGTTTGTTCTCACTAATGCATTGCATATGTTTGTCTTGAGTTAATCCATTCATTTTCACTATACTGAAATTATGTTTTTACCTCTTTTTTGTATGATATTCAACTCTCGACTACAAGCCATAAGCCTTTAGAGGGAGGATGATAAAAATAATACCACGATCTCATACAGTATGCTCTTGGATAGATTTTGCTGATGATGTACAAGTATTGTTTCAAATCCTAAATATTGGAGTTTATAAGGAAGATAATCTCTTGTCAACCCCTTTGAGACAAAGAAGTAGGAGTTTTCTTTTTCGCACAAATTAAAACCTTTAAGTTATAACCCGGGGCAGGGTAGTTTCTCAATTAATCCAAATGCGCATTCAGCCACAAGTTGACACTTCACAGCGAAAATATCCTTCTGAATCAAAAATATGGTGTTGGTTCCCCATAAAGTAGGCAGTCTTTACCTCTCAAAAGAAAAGCACATTAGGTCAAAAACTATGAAGGAGACTTAAGAAAAACTAGGGCGTTCTGCTGACTGTAGTCTCAAAACAAAAATAGTCAGGAAAAGAAATTAGGGATAATAAAATAGGTCATTATAAATCCTCAACAATAGAAAAATATTGCAAAAATGTCTGCCTTCTCAAATAAACTTCGAGTATCCGAATCATCACCAAAATATCATTCCAGATTCAATTGGAATTCAAACGCACAATTAACTGAGTTTAAGAATGTATAATATCATGAAGAACGGGTGGGTACAAATAAACTTTGAGCCTTATCCTTTATTTCTTAAACCGTGAATCAGGCCACGTTACAACCCCTTAAAAGTCCTAATGGAAGCATGGGTTAGTTCGAAAGCATAATGTTACAAAAGGTATCCTGACTCCTTTAAGGCTTACTGTAAATCATGATTGAATTCATATTCTTACAAAATTTTGTTTCTCTTTAAAAGTGCATTTTCAAAAAAAATTCTCAAGACAAACATAAACTTTGCATTGTTTGAATACCGTTGTTTGCATATAGCTAATCGTTTGACAACGAAGAAATTCACACGACGAACATCCAATGAACGAAAATCCTCTCAATAAACAGAATCACTTCAAATCCAATAATAAACCCTCCATAGTCAAGGGGCATGACATGTTATTGTCCGACTCACCTGTGGCAGTCAAGTCAAGATTCAAAGAATATCTAGTAAAGTGCTAAATAGCCAGGGGGAGATATCCATCTGAATCATTTGAGGCATTGAACATAAATTCCAACAAAGGGTCACATACGATCAAGAAAACATTTTTTTTGGCAGTGCTACAAACACTTACTACTATGGGCAGTGTCAACTCTCACACCGTATAAATGCAGACATAGTCGGAAAATGCTATGCATGAAAGAGACCCGCTAGGTTGACATGCCTAGGAAAAAGTAAGGGCATCCTGGAAAACCAAAAAGGTTCAGGAAAAAATTAGGGATATACATACAAAAGACTGTACGCCTGACAAGTCGAAAACCTGAAAAGGCGGCTTAGGCAAAAAAGGGTATCCCGATAGACTGAAAATCTAAAAGGATGGTCCAGGAAAAAGTTAGAGATTAAAGCATATGACTATGTCCCGTTATCTCATCACTTATCTATCAATAGGAGATTTATCAATATGATCAGCGTTTACTGAGGACTCTAGGAGATAGGACAATGTTCAAGTCAACTACAAATCCCCACAAAGTCCTTTTCATAAAGAGATCCCCAGTGAAGTCGCCAGAGCCACCTCTATAAGGTTGTCCCCACAGAATAATCTTCACGGATAAGGGTACAATCTTCCACAAGGCTATCGCCGACAAGCGCAGAAGCATCTTCAAACAAAAGTGGGGCATCCTCCAGCCGATGACATGGTCAAACTCACCAGCAGATAGAAGAGTTTGATCTTCTCCTAACCAACACACACATCATGCTAGTTCCCAAACTGATGGAAATTTCCGGTAGTTTATCATCTTCTAGATACAATGCAGATACAATCTAAATACAGATTTATTCTGACATTCATTCAAGACTCTCCTACAGATACAGTTCAAATATGATCTAGATATGGATGTCGTTCTGATACTTGTTTAATATCTCCTCAGATATAATTAAGACTCAGATTCATTCTGACATTCCCCACCTGAGTTGGTCTTAACTGAAAAAACAAACCTTGCGGAGTCCTCCCCAAAAGAATTCATCTCCCCGATAAGGTCTCCAAAATATTCTCCTCAATAGGGTTTATTTCCTGAACAAACTACAGATTCCCCAACACGAGTCTTTTCTCAGACTATTACAAATCAACGGACAAAACCCCTTGTCCCCATTGGAGTTGATACTATCCCCAGTAAGTTGCTACGAAGTCTGGAATCCGACCAAATAACAGTTAACTTCATTTAACCTCAGAAAGTTGCAGCGAAGCCTGGAATTTGACCAAATAACACTTAACTTTATCCTCCCCAGAAAGTTGTCGCAAAACCTGGATTTCGACAAGATACCGGTCAACTATCCTCTCCAAGACAAAAGTTAAATCATATCTTTTACCCCCAGTAAAGGTAAATAAGAATTAAATTCCCCAGTAAAGTAATGGACAACCAAGGTTCCTGAACTCTATCCCTCAAATAGAAATCAGCACATCCCCAGCGGAGTTTCTTCAAACAAAAAAGCAAAACTCCCCAACAGTAGTCAAAAATTTATTTTCCCAGATAAAGCTACACTTCAACCACATTTCACCTTTCATACATCATAACATATGCACACGAAACACATATACCATTCTCATTCGTTCTGAGAGCATCATTACATAATACATACATCATGTCCTTGCATGAAACTAACTATATCTCTTCAGGCCGGTTCCCGAACAGGTAGATATCGTCAACAACCTATGATCTGTCAAATACAATCAGCCAAAGATTCTCTTCTAGAAGTGGTTCAGATACGATCTAGAGACGAATGACATTTTGATACTTATTCCAGATTCACTCTAGAAACAGTTCAGATACGATCTCGAGGCGGATGACATTCTGATACTTATTCCAAATTCTCTTTTAGAAACAGTTCAGATACGATCCAGAGAGGGATGACATTCTGATACTTATTCCAAATTCTCTTCTAGAAATGGTTCAGATACCATCCAGATACGGATGTCATTCTGACACTTATTCCAGATTCACTCTAGAAACGGTTCAGATATGATCCAGAGACGGATAACATTCTGATACCTATTCCAGATTCTCTTCTAGAAACGTTTCAGATACGATCCGAGGATGGATGACATTCTGATACTTATTCCATATTCTCTTCTAGATACGATTCAGATACGATCCAAAGACGAATGAAATTCTGATACTTATTCCTGATTTTCCCATCGATACAGTTCAGATACGATCCAGAGATGGATAATACTCTGATACTTATTCCAGTTTCTCTTTTAGAAACGGTTCAGTTGCGATCCAAAGACGGATGATATTATGATACTTATTCCAGATTCTCTTCTAGAAACGGTTCAGATACGATCCAAAGACGGATGAAATTATGATACTTATTCCAGATTTTCTCCTCGATACAGTTCAGATACGATCCATATTCGGATGTCATTGTGACACTTATTCCAGATTCACTCTAGAAATAGTCCATATACGACCATGTGCGGATATCATTCTGACACCCATTCAATACATCTTTCAAATACAGCTCAGATATGATCCAGATGCGAATATCATTCTAACACTCACTCAATACATCTTTCAAATACAGTTCAGATACGATCCAGATGCGGATATCATTCTGACACTCATTCAATACATCTTTCAAATACATTTCAGATATGATCCAGATATGGATGTCATCCTGACACTCATTCAGTACATTGCTCAAATACATTTCAGATACGATCAAAATACAGATTTATTCTGACGCTCATTCAGTATATTTCTCAAATACAGTTCATACACGATCCAGATACAGATGTCATTCTGACACTCATTCAGTACATTTCTCAAATACAGTTCAGATACGATCCAGATACGGATGTCATTCTGACACTCATTCAGTACATCTTTCAGATATGAGTTCGATACGATCCATCTATGGATGTTATTCTAATACTCAATCCATTACATCTTCCGACTCAAATTAAATCGGCCAATGATTTATTCTAATACTTCTCCCAGTTACAATCAACTTTAGACTTAGTCTAATTTCTACCAATAATCACCGGTGGATGGCATCTATAAGCCCATTTACGACAAACTCTTTATCACTTCTCCAAATGGCATATTTAAGCCCATTTCTGACACAATCAACTAACACATAGTCGAGTGCAAATTTCTGGGCACTCTAGTGTTCAATCATCTTCCACCTTCAAGTCACGAATGACAGACCCGCCAATCTAACTCTTCAGGTTTAAGAAGATTGAACAGGGGCAGCTGTTGTACCCCAAAAATTTCCCTCTCTTTCTTAAGACATTCCTTACAAAGGATCTCCAATGCTCAAGGATTCTCAATAATTGATCAGACAAAATCACATCTGAAACACTGAGACCACAAATTAGGGTTTTGACTAAGAACAACTGATCATTGACTTTTTAACCTAATATATGATCTAATGGCTTAATATACAATCTCAAGGATTCAGATACAACATGTTGACCTAATTTCATGGCTTAAAACATTTCTCAAGATCAGTGGATTGATAGATGAAATTTAGTTAACTAATGAAAAAGTCAACTATACACTAAAAAGTCAAACTTTGAATTTTTGGTCAACATTAAGTTTCAAAGATCAAAATTCATCAAGACATTCAAGAATATCAAACTTGATCATCAAGAAGTCAAGAAAGTCAAAAGTCAATTTGAAAAGTCAAAACTTTTCAAGACTTGGAAATTTTTCCAAGTGTTTTAAACATGATAATTTCATAACTTCATGACATTTTTTCACCGAGATGCAAGATGATTCAAAGAAAACCTTCAACATGAAAGTTGTAGATCTTGAAGAATTATACAACTTGGTATTGGAGGTTTGATGTCCAAAAAATCCTTAGATTTGAAGATATGAGCCCATGAAGTCATGACATTTTCATCTAACACATAAAGAAATTTTGAACAGATTTTGGTCAAGATTTTATACCAACTTCTTGACATTTTTTCACATAGTTCCAAGATGATTTGTCAAAACGTCCAACATGAAAGTTACAGATGATGTTTCAAACTTTCCAAAACATCTAAGAGCATGAATTTATCCTAATTGAGCTAGGATATTCAAGGGCATGAAGTTGGGCATCCATTCTTGAATTGCAAGTCATTTTATTGAAGAACATATAACAAAATCCTTATGCCATGCTGCATAATCTTACTTTGAAGGCATTTTGACTTGTAAATCTATCCATAATCAGATGTTTGCACAATTGATTGAACCATTATCCAATTTATTCAAGTATTCTCCATTGCATCATTCCATTTATGGCACAAACGCACCATTGCCCTTCACATAAAGCATGCTTTCTACAAAGTCAGCTCTCCTTGAGCCTCTCAAATGTTTTTTCTGCACACACAATGCCAAAGCAAGAAGCAACATGCCTAAAAACTCCTAGCCAATTCAGATCCCTTTTGTACCATGCATTGGGACATCAAATTTCATATAACTTGGTTGTTTCATCTGAACCAAACTAGAATTTTGACAGCTTGTAAAATAAACTCTCTCATCCTCTCAAAACTCCTCTATAAATAGAGAGGCCATTTTCAAGCTAAAATAAATAAGTTTTTGTTGTGTAGATAAGCCCTCAAAATCTCATACTCTCAAAAAGCCATAATTGTCCATAAAACCTCCACTCTTGAGCTTCGAAGTCCAAATATTTGAACCTCTCAGACCTTGCAAGTTCTTGTTAAAACATAGTTTGATTCTAAAACCCTTGATTAGAGTTTTGATGATAACAAATAAAAAGAACAAATATCCACCCTAAAAATTATGTTATTTTGTATGCAGAAGTTCTGACCAAAGCAACATCAGAAGATAAGCTATAGAAGCTACATACTGAAGCAATCAGAATTTGCGTTGAAGATTGATGACCAGAACCTGCGCTTAAGTGAAGTAAACTCTGATTCTGAACAAGATCATAGTAAACTAAGTCATCAATGTGCTGAAGCATCAGCAGCAGGCAAGGATGAAAGATTCTGAAGCGTTACTATTCATTCAAGACAACATCAATTACAACGGCTTCATTCAGACAGGATATTTTCCATATGGAATCTGAGTTAATGGCATTTATCACGCTTAATGTTCAACAGGAATCCATTTCCTATATAAACAAGCTCAGTGTTCAAATCGTTTATGATTTGCCAATACTACTTACGAGAATTCAAAAACGCAAAAAGCTTACTCATCTTTTCACGCTCTAAATCTGTGTAAATTATCACAATTGTGATAACTGTTTTTGTAACGAAAAACATCTGTAGACACATTCTTGTATATTTGTTTAAAACAGTGTTCCTTGAGATTAACTGGATTGTGGTTGTACTCAAGAAGACTTTAACAGTTGTTAAAGTAGTGATTGTAATCCTTTTGAGATTAGTGGATTAAGACCTCATTGGAGAGAGGCGAAATCACCTTGACGGGTGGACTGGAGTAGTTTGAGATCAAACGAACCAGGATAAAAATACTGTGTCATTGCGCATTTAATTTCAAGTTTTCAATTCAACCCCCTTATTGTGTTTTCACTTCTTCAATTGGTATCAAAGCGCCTGGTTCTGAGCTTAAACACTTAACTGTGTCAGTATAAGATCCAAGCTTCAGAAAAACACTATGGTGGGACCAAGCCAAAACATGAGCAATGACTACCATGAAGACAAGGACAAAATCAGTGGCAAACCTCCAGTCTTTGATGGAGAAAACTTTGACTACTGGAAAGATAGAATTGAAAGTTTCTTTCTGGCCCATGATACTGATCTATAGGACATGGTAACTGATGGATACACACATCTAGTGGATGGAAGAGGTCAGAAGATAGACAAAAAAATGATGTCTGACCAGCAGAAACATGACTTCAGAAATTACCATAAGGCCAGAACAATACTCCTCAGTGCTATCTCTTATTCAGAATATGAGAAAATATCAAACAGAGAGACAACCGAGAATATGTTTGACTCTCTGAGAATGATGCATGAAGGCAACATTCAAGTCAAAGAAACCAAGGCCCTTGCGCTCATTCAGAAGTATGAGGCATTCAAGATGGAAGATAGTGAATCCATAGAAGGAATGTTCTCAAGATTTCAAATTCTTGTTGCTGGACTGAAGGTTCTTGACAAAGGATATTCTACTGCTGATCACGTAAAGAAGATCATCAGAAGTCTACCAAAATAATGGAGGCCAATGGTCACAACCCTTAAGCTATCCAAAGATCTCAACAAGATATCTCTGGAGAAACTTGTCATCTCCCTCAGAAGTCACGAGATAGATCTAGAAGAAGATGAGCCTCAAAAGCAAGGTAAGCCACTAGCTTTAAAATCTAACAGAAAATATGACTCTAAGGTTTTGCAGGCTATGGAAGAAACTTCTGATGGATCCTCATCAGAAGAAGATGAATTGTCTCTCCTCTCCAGAAGGGTGAATCAACTATGGAAGCAGAGACAAAGGAAATTCAGAAATCCCAGAAGACCAGAGAATCAAAATGAATCCTCCTCTAGATACAAAAAGTCCGAGTCTTCCTCTGGACACAGAAGATCTGAAGGTTCTTCAGGACACAGAAAGCCAAATAACAAAGACATCATCTGCTATGAGTGTAATGAGTAAGGGCACTACAAACGTGACTGCCCAAGGCTTCAGAAGGAGAATCCCAAAAAGAAGTTCTTCAAGGAAAAGAAGAAAAGCATCATGGCAACATGGGACAATTCAGACTCCTCTGAAGTTGACTCAGAGTCAGATGATGAAAGAGAAAACATAGCTCTCATGGCAAACGTGTCAGACGAAAGTGAAGCTTTTGGATCAGACTCAGAATCAGACACTTAAGAGGTATTCCCCAACTTTGTTATTAATTTCACTAAAGCTGAATTTGCAGAAAGTCTAAATGAAATTCTGGAAAGGTATCAGCATATCAGAGTCAAATTCAAGAACCTGAAAAAGGAACTTGTCTCTGACTCTGAAAAGACTGAGAGTCTTAGATTAGAAAACTCTGAGTTAAAAGGAAAAATTTCAAAATTAGAAAATGATTTGCAAAATTCTCAGAAGGTAATAATCTTAGAGACTCCCAGTAATGCTGATGAGATCATCAAAGAATATGATCACAACTTTCAGAAGTTTCTAGCTAAAAACATAGATAGAAGCAAGATGGCTTCAATGATTTATGGAGTTAGCAGAAATGGCAGAAAAGGGATAGGATATCAAGGTAAGGTATCTACACCTAAGCAAGCCATGGACTTAGTCATAAAACACACACCACTTAAATCACATTTTATATATGGGCACACACATGACATAAAATACACTAGTAGTGATTACTCTGTCAAACCAAAATTTAACCAGAATTTTGGTAAAACTAACAAACCAGGACCCAAAAAGATATGGGTACCTAAGGATAAAATTATATATGTAGCAGATATCTTTAGCAGCAAGGCTAAAACACCAGTCATGGTACCTGGACTCTGGCTTCTCTCGACACATGACGGGAAGAAGGCATATGTTCCAAATCCTGGAACTTAAACCTGGAAGCTACGTGGGTTTTGGAGGCAACCAAAGAGGAAAGATCATTGGCTCTGGAACAGTAGGTAACAAAAATCTTCCCTCTATAAATAATGTACTGCTAGTTGATGGATTAATGCATAACCTGTTATCCATAAGTCAATTAAGTGATAACGGTTATGATATAATCTTTAATAAAAATTCATGCAAAGTTGTTAGTCAGAAAGATGGAACTACCATTTTTAATGGAAAGAGGAAAAACAAAATTTACAAAATAAAACTTTCTGAACTTAAGAGTCAGAATGTAAAATGCCTTCTCTCTGTTAACAACGAGCAATGGGTCTGTCGCAGAAGATTAGGGCATGTTAGTATGAGAAGAATATCTCAGATTAACAAACTCAATCTGGTCATAGGACTTCCTAATTTGAAGTTCAGCTCAGATGCTCTGTGTGAAGCATGTCAGAAAGGAAAATTTTCAAAACCTGCTTTTAAATCTAAAAACGTTGTTTCCACCTCTAATCCATTAGAACTTATGCACATAGACTTATTTGGACTAGTAAAAAATGCGCCTGTCAGTGGCAAGAAGTATGAGTTAGTGATCGTAGATGACTATAGCAGATGGACATGGGTAAAGTTCTTTAGACACAAGGACGAGTCACACTCTGTGTTTGTTACCTTCTGTAACCAAGTTCAGAATGAAAAGGATCTTAGAATTGTCAAAGTCAGAAGTGATCATGGTGGGGAATTTGAAAATAAAAATTTTGAATCATTTTTTAATGAAAAAGGCATCTTGCATGACTTCTCTTGTCCTAGAACTCCCCAACAAAATGGAGTTGTAGAACGAAAGAACAAAACATTGCAAGAAATGGCCAGAACCATGATCAATGAGACTAACATTCCTAAGATCTTCTGGGAAGAGTAAATTAACACAACGTGTTATATTTAGAATATAATCTCCATAAGACCTATTATGGAAAAGACTCCATATGAATTGTGGAAGAACAGAAAGCCCAACATTTCCTATTTCCATCCATTTGGATGCACTTGCTTTATTCTGAATACAAAAAATTATTTGAACAAGTTTGACTCTAAAGCACAAAAGTGTATTATGTTAGGATACTCTGAATGCTCAAGAGGTTACAGAGTATATAATACAGAAACACAGATTATTGAAGAGTCAATCAGTGTTAGATTTGATGATAAGCTTGACTCTCAAAAGTCAAAGCAGAATGAATTCCTTGCAGATATAGAAGTTGAATTCATAGGTACTGAAGACAAATCATTAGAAGATCTCAACAGAGACGCTCCAACAATGTCAGAAAGAAATTCTACAAACAATCCAACACCTTCAGTTGATAAACTTCAGAAAAGGCTATCCAGAAGCAGCATATCTCACCCAGAAGATAAAATACTGGGAAAGAAGGATGATCCAATCAGAACAAGATCAACATTCAGAAACTCTGAATAATCCCTCATGGTACTGGTCTCTCTGATTGAACCAACAACAATTGATGAAGCGCTTCTGGACAATGACCGGATTCTGCCAATGCAGGAGGAATTGAATCAGTTCACCAGAAATGACGTATGGGATCTGGTTCCCAAACCAAAAGGATTCAACGTCATTGGAACAAAGTGGGTGTTCAGAAACAAACTGAACGAGCAAGTAGAAGTCATCAGAAACAAATTACGACTGGTAGCACAAGCTTATAGTCAGGAAGAGGGGATAGACTATACATAAACCTTTGCTTCAGTCTCCAGGTTAGAATCTATCAGACTTTTAATATCATTTGTTGTAAACAATGGCATCACTCTGTATCAGATGAATGTCAAAAGTGTATTCCTAAATAGATATATAGATAAAGAGGTATATGTGCACCAACCCCTAGTTTTGAGAATTCCAAAGACCCAAAATATGTTTTCAAACTAAAGAAGTCACTCTATGGTCTGAAACAAGCTCCCAGAGCTTGGTATGAAAGACTAAGTAACTCCCTGTTAGAAAAGGAATTCACCAGAGGGAAAGTGGACACAACCTTGTTCTGTAAGACATTTAAGAATGACATTTTAGTATGTCAGATTTATGTTGATGACATCATCTTTGGATTTACTAAACCCACTCTGGGAAGAGAGTTTGCTAAATGCGTGCAAGCAGAGTTTGAGATGAGCTTAATGGGGGAACTCAAATTCTTTCTGGGCATTCAGATAAACTAAACTCCAGAAGGAAATTACATTCATCAGAGCAAATATGTCAGAGAACTTCTGAAGAAATTTGATCTCTCAGAATATAAGCCCTCAAAGACTCCAATGCACCCCACGTGCATTCTGGAAAAGGAAGAGGTAAGTAAAAAGGTAGAACATAAAGTCTACAGAGGTATGATTGGTTCTCTCATTTATCTGACGGCTTCAAGGCCTGACATTTTATTTAGTGTTTGCTTATGTGCTAGATTCCAATCAGATCCTAGAGAATCTCACTTAACAATAGTTAAGCAAATTTTTAAGTATCTGAAAGGTACTACTAATCTGGGTTTGTTTTATAGAAAATCAAATGATTACAGCTTAGTAGGATATTGTGACGCTAATTTTGCTGAAGACAGAGTAGAACGTAAAAGCACTTCTGGAAGCTGTCAGTTTCTAGGAGAAAATATGATCTTATGGACCAGCAAGAGACAGTCCATAATAGCACTATCAAGAACAGAATTTGAATACATAGCAGCTGCTGGATGTAGCACGCAGATGCTCTGGATGAAAAGTCAACTTGAAGACTTCAACATATATGAGAGAAACATTCATATCCTCTGTGACAACACTTATGCTATATGTCTCAGTAAGAATCCTATTTTGCATTCTAGGGCTAAGCATATAGAAATAAAACATCATTTTATTAGGGACTATATTCAAAAAGGAATTCTAACCTTAAAATTTATCGACACAGACCATCAACAGGCTGATGTTTTTACAAAACCTCTTTCTGAAGATAGGTTCAAATTCATTCTGAAACATCTCAGCATTAAGTTATGCCTAGAATAAAAATTTTTATTTATGTATTAACCCTCAGAACTTTATAATTTTCTGTGAACAACTGATCAACCTGTCTTCAGAGTTTAGAAGTACATATTGCATCAGAATCTATCCAGGAAGATCTGAACGTTTCATTTCAAGGATAAAGGCGTGCAGTTCACAACATCAAACACTTGTCATCCTCTCACCTGCTACCTTCTGAAGCTGAACACGCGTTCAATTTCTGAAAGGTTCAAGGCGCTGATTGGATGCATTGAGACACTTGTAAGCGGTAACCGTTCAGTATCTTTCTAAATCCCCTAAATTCAGGTGTCATTAATGCATATAATCATTACTAATTTTTTCTTTTACTTACTGTTTACGTTTTCAAAAAACCTATTTAAACTCAAAATTACTTTTTTCATTCATTCACTTTTACTCTTCTCAATATTTTCTCTTGTTTCAAGTTCCTGCTTTCAAAAACCCTTTTCATATTTCTCAAACCCGTGTGAACAATGGCTTCTTCATCAAACCTCAAAAATCTCAGTGCTTCGGAATCTGCATCAACGGAACAATATTAAGAACCCTTTAGGACTCTTCTAACTCTTGTTGATAACCTGGAAGTTCTCTCAGAACTAATCATTGATTTTGGGAGTCCTCAAGAAAATGGGTTCAATCTTTATGAAAACGTGACTGCTCAAGGTTGGAACAAGTATTTTGACCGTCTGGTTAATCCAACATTTCCCATTCTCGTCAAAGAATTCTGGATACATGCTTCTTCATCAAATCACCAGGTTACCTCTTATGTCATGAGGAAGAAAATTGTGATTACAAAAGATCTTATTGCGAAGCTTCTTAGATACAACGGTGGTGGTGTCAGATGCATTGACATGGCTGAGAGATGCTCTGACCTAAGATCAATTGCAAAGTAAATTTTTACTTCTGGACAGCCCTCTAGTAAAATCAGAGATTTGAAGGATCATCACAGAATCTGGGCCAAAATCATTCTGGGATGCATCCACCACAGGAAGCCTACAAGATTTCCTGATTATATCAATATTGATCAGCAATTTCTGATCTATTTCATTGCTAAGAAGACAAAGGTAAATCTTCCATACTTTCTCTTCAACCATCTCAGAACAAGTGTGAAGGAAACCAGAGAAGACGAAAGGACCAAGAGGGATTGGATTCCCTTAGGAAGATTGATATCAGATATTCTAACAGAGAACAGGCTGATAGAACATCTGATGGAGGCTCAGGAAATAAGAACATTGGAAGCAACTGTTGGGAAGCCCCTGAACGCCAAGAATCTGAAGAAAATGAAGATCATTGAGAATATCAAGAAGGAACCAACTGTTACTACTCATGAAACCATTACTTCAAGATGGATACCTCTGAAGGATTTTCCTTTATTTTCTGAGATAGACTCCAAACCAGAAATAATAGTCAGATACCTTGAAGCTTGCAAGGTTGATGGAACTGCTCCAGAAATACACATTCAGGATCTGCACAAGGCTGCTCCAGAAGTTGTGTTAAAGAAATCAAAGAAGAGGAAAGAAGCAGGAGAAGGACCCTCTCAGAGGACACCTAAAGCTGCCAAAAAGAAAGGTAATTCATCTCCTATTTCTGTTATAGAATCAATAACTGTTTCAACATCTAAAGCCATGCCTTCTCAACCAGAAAATTCAGCACCCCAAACCTTTGAAGATTTTGACATAGAGTTTGATCCATCCGTAACTCTAGGTAATTTTTTTATTGAACCTCACTCCCCTACTCAAAATACAAATCCATAACATCATCAACCAGAACTTGCCAAAGTTCTATCTGATATTGAATTATTTGATCAAGATTTTTCCTCTCCCATACTAGAAAATCCAAACACTCAATAACCACCAGAATTTCCTCAACCAGAAATCCCACAATCTCCTCAACCAGAAACTCCACATCCACAATCACCTCAACAAGAAATTCCACAACCAGAAAATACTCAACCACAATCTCCTCAACCAGAAGATCTGAACCCCAACTCACCATAACCAGAAATTCAATCTTCTGAAAATCCATCTTCTGATATTCGTGAATCAAAAACCCAACATGCTGCCACAAACCAATCTAAAGACTCTCCTTTAGACTCTGATACCATAATCTAAATTCTTGGAATAACATAACCTCTTGCGGTTCGCATGCCTCTCACCATTCATGACATTCCAGAAATTCCTTCATCCCTTGAATCCACACCTCCAAACACCCCTACCAGACCAATTATCATTCCTGACTCTCCCACTTCTTCACCCACTAACAGTCCAGCTGACAACTTAAGACTTGTCATTGATCCAATTGTGCTGGAAAGACTAGCTTCCATCTCACACACAACTACCATTCCCAAAACTAAACCAACTGCAACCACCTCAGATGTTGGTATAAGTTTGTTGATTTTTGAAACAGGAATGCAGGAATGGATCAATTCTTTGAAGCATGCAAATCAAGAGACTTCTAATCCTGCTGCTTCTAATTATATGTGGGAAAGATTCAAAAAATGGGCCAACGCTGAAACTTTGAAGCTGAAGGAATTGAGTTATGAAAAGGCTCAGCAGAACTTCAGTGATCAGCTAAAGGCTTTCCAAGACCAAGTTCTGAGCAAACTGTTCAAGAAAGACATCCTCTCGCTGGATAATGCTCCCTGGAAAGAGCCTCATACTTCAGAAGTAGCTGAACCAAAATTTGAAAGTCTCTCTCTGACTACTGCTCCAGAAGATATGATTGCAACAGAAGAAATGGTTAACTTAGAAGAGGCTACAAAATGTTTTGAGCAACATCCAACTCTTGAAGAGACATCAGCTTCCTCCTTAGTCATGCAAACTCTGGAAGAGTTGAAGAAAGAAAATGCTTTAATCCATGCAAGACTGGATAAGCAAGAGGATACGAACAAAGAGATTAAAAGTATTCTGGGTAAACAATAAGACACTACAAAGGAAATCAGAGGCATTCTGGGCAAGCAAGAAGAGTCAAATACTCAGATCAAGAGCTTGTTGGAAGCGTTGTTCACACGTCTTCCCCCTCCTTCTTAAATTTTCTTTTAAAATTGTTTCTCTGTAATTTTTATCTTTACCTCTTTGCTTTTGAAACTTGTCATTGCATTATGTTTTAAATATAAGTCATCTATTTTGGCTCTGATTATATTGCCTTTTTGATACCTGAGAAAAAAGGGGAAGAAAGTAAGATATTTTCAATAATGGTTTACCGGGACAAAAGTCTCAAACATTCTGAATTATTTAACCTCTACTTTCTAAAAAGTTTGAACAAGAACAAATTCTGATAGGAGATGCAACTAAAACTCTGATGAGAAGGCACTTCAGGGAAGTAATCAACTCAGGGGGAGTTTCTCTTAAACCTTTTGTTCTTTATTTTTCATTGAAAATTCTAGTTTTTGTCATCATCAAAAAGGGGGAGATTGTTAGATTATATTTTGATTCTACAACCCTTGATTAGAGTTTTGATGATAACAAATACAAAGAACAAATATGCACCCTAAAAATTATGTTATTTTGTATGCAGAAGTTCTGACCAAAGCAGCATCAGAAGATAAGCTATAGAAGCTACACGCTGAAGCAATCGGAATTTGCGCTGAAGATTGATGACCAGAACCTGCGCTTAAGTGAAGTAAACTCTGATTCTAAACAAGAGCGTAATAAAATAAGTCATCAATGTGTTGAAGCATCAGCAACAAGCAAGGATGAAAGATTCTGAAGCGTTACTATTCATTCAAGACAACATCAATTACAACGGCTTCATTCAGATAAGATCTTCTCCATATGGAAACTGATTTAATGGCATTTATCACGCTTAATGTTCAACAGGAATCCATTGCTTATATAAACAAGCTCAGTGTTCAAATCGTTTACGATTTTCCAATACTACTTACGAGAATTCAAAAATGCAAAAAGCTTACTCATCTTTTCACGCTCTAAATTTGTGTAAATTACCACAGTTGTGATAACTGTTTTTGTAACGAAAAACATCTGTACACACATTCTTGTATCTTTGTTTATGACAGTGTTCCTTGAGATTAACCGTATTGTGGTTGTACTCAAGAAGACTTTAACATTTGTTAAAGTAGTGATTGTAATCCTTTTGAGATTAGTGGATTAAGACCTCGTTGGAGAGAGGCGAAATCACCTTGACGGGTGGACTGGAGTAGTTTGAGATCAAACGAACCAGGATAAAAATACTGTGTCATTGCATATTTGATTTCAAGTTTTCAATTCAACCCCCCCTTCTTGTGTTTTTCACTTCTTCAGTTTTGTCCAAACAAACCATCCAAACACTCTACATACATCATATAAGTGTTGTTCAAACACAAAAGTATCTTCTGTAATATCACTATCACCATTTTCCAAGCTCAAAAAACAGCCACCTGCAACTTGGTTTTTCCAACTCTAAATAAAAACACAAATTTCAGTTTCAAGGTAAGTTTTTCTTGACTTTGAACTCTTCATATAAAGAATCATTAATGGTTAATTTGTGAAGATACAATGTAGATATCATTCCCTTGAAGCTAAGCATATGCTTGCTTTTCATTTTCACTAACCATGTGTTGAGAACTGACTTTTACATGTAGCAAAACAATGATAGAACAAAAAAACAGCAGTATGAGTCGATACGAAACACTATAAGTCGACACATGCTATGTATAAAACTGGTTATAAGTCGATACAAAACATGCATGTTTCGATACAAAACAGAAATGAGTCAATACAAACCCTTATGTGTCGACTCATACTGAGCTATTTTTGACTTCCAAGAGAAAGAAAGTGACACGTGTCGATGCAAAGCAGATATGTGTCGATGCAAAACAGAAAAATGAGCCAATGGAAGCCTTCATGTATCAATACATACTGAGTTGGTTTTGATTTTTCAAAATATTTTATTTATTATTTATAACTTTAATATATTCCTATTGTTATTTCTTACTAAACCAAAAGCAAAAAAAAACATTCTTTAAAAATTAATTTGTTTTCTTAAAATTAATTTAATATTTAAACTTAGGTTTATCTTTTTCTTTTATTAAAAATTAATTTAGAACTTAGGGCTTTTAACTAATTGTTTTTTTTTATATACTAATTTAATTTAATTAAAACCTTTTTCACAAAAATCCTAAACTTGTTTCTTCAATCAAATTGATTTTCTTAATTAACTTAAGTTTAATTTTCTTAGTTTAATTAATTTATTTTCTTTTAGTTAATTAGGTCAAAACTCTTTCTTCATAACAAAACATTTTCGTTTCTTTTCATATCATTTTATTTTTTACATTATATTTATATTTCTTGTATAATATCGTTCAATTCAGTATGGTTGTAATAGTAAGTTAGGATTTATTTGCTTTCATCCCCCCATTTGTAAATTTGTACCCCCATCCCCAAATGATGTAATAGCGTAGAATCTTTACATTCCACAATTTAACTCTTTCAAATATAAATGCTAGTAATTAGGGTTTGTATGACAAGACATAAAAACAACAAGTAGAAAACCCCAATTCAAAGATAAAAATGCATGAAATTAAAATACATGCACACTTGCACCTCTAGGGTAACCCACATTTGTTTCCTCGGATAAAAATAGTCATGTCCCTCGAACATGGGATACATTAGCAATGACCCTCGAATACAAGATCGTAGTCCCTCGATGACCCTTCAATGTTGCCTTTGGTAAACGATCTTAGACCCTTACAAAACTTTCTAAGGTATCCTATAATGTTGCCTTCTATGATTATACGATGACCCATACCTGTCCTTTCACATCCAATGATAAGGCTTCCTACCAACCAATGGTAAGATAGCAATATCTAAAGGAGGAGGAAAAGAACTAAGACTTTTTGAGTAGGTAGAACGTTCATAGTTGCTTGCTCACAACCATTTTCAACACCATTTCAAACACACCAACACCTTCAAATGAAATATTTTCAAAAGTCAACACTTTGTATGCATTCTTATAGAGACGAGAATCATTATAAAGTTCGCCTCAATGAAGGCACTTTTCAAAAATACTTTCAAAAACAAATCACAAACACATTTCAAACAAAGCATTTCAAAGTGAGCTAGAAACTAAGAGCCTGTAGATAACTACGGATGAAAAGGGTGCTAACACCTTCCCTTTTCATAACCTACCCCCCGAACTCGAGAAAATATCTCAAAAGGTCTTTCCTGTTCTTTTCACCCTTTCCTTTATTTGATAAAAGAAACGTCGGTCCGCAACGATTGCGATAAAATGCAAAACACCCAAGTCAGTTCTCCCATCGTATTACAAATGGTATAACACGGCCACACTTGAAGTGGAAAATACATATACAGACTTGTAACATGAATAGCATTGGTGATATCCAAAAGACACTTTGGTATAGGAACTTGTGATTAGGCCATAGAAGAATGAATGTCTATGTTACATTAGGAAGTACTTTGGAACTTAGGACTATGCATACTTGAAATCTTGAATGTCATTTGAAATTTTGGGCAAACTTTAATTGCTTTTTGTAACACATTCGGCGAATCTTAGATAATTTGGAACAATATGATGTTTTGTAGTCCTTTAAGATTCAATCTTGAAATGTCAAATGCAAAACTCCCCATATTTGAATTTGATTCCAATAAGAATGAATATTGAAACTTGTATGAAGAATGTAATTTGGATTCTTGAAAGTTAATTTGAGATAATGAGTGAAGCTTTGAAACTTGAGATAAAAATAAACATCCATATTTGTAATTAAAAAAAAACAAATTTGAATTCATAAGAAAACATGAACTTGCTTATTTGTACCAAATCTAAAACTCTTTAGTTTTATGAATTAGAGTTCAAAAGTCTTGATGTCTATTATGCAAACGATACTAAATTCAAACACTCCTAAGTTAAAAGAAAATATTTGAATGACCACTCAAAGTGAAGATGCTTTAGTGAACTTTGTAGTGAGAAAGGATGTCATAGGAAATGGGCTTCCAACCATATTAAGTCCAAAATCAAATTACACATGACTTCAAGTTTGAAAATCAAGACAAAAGATAAAATCTTTATTGAAACCATAAGACTTTACTCAGAATCATGAATGTGTCTTGCATCAAACTTCACCATGAATCAAGAAAAGGACCAGTCCTCTTGAAGATATCAAGTAAAACCAAAATTCCTTTCACAAGTAATAAAAGTCAAAAGATCTCCCCAGTTGAAATCACAACTACACCACTTGACTCAAAAATCAAATCATCAAGTAACCAAATATTCACTTGATCTTAGAAACCAGAAATTCTCCTCAATCATTAAGCTTAAGAATGATATCTTGTTTTTTCGAATTCAATAATGAAAACCCTAACACATAAACCAATAGATAGGAGAAAAACATTATCCTTTTCGAAACACTTGCGATTATAAATCTCCTGATGAACCCAAGAATCAATTGAGATGTCTCAAAGCCTGAGAAACCTTTGTAGCTTGAATGGACAGAAGTATTAGGACAAGAGATCCATCTTGGACTGATTTTCAATACAAGCAACTCAGTGCTTGGCAATGATCATGAAGACAAAAATACCTTGATCCCATCTCATATGTATGAATATGTATGGTGAAACATAAGCCATAAAAGGTAAAATGAAGCGAGAGAATTTTGGGGTACAACATCAGCCAATCAAAAACAACACGCACACGATGAGACCCTGAGTTTTGAACCAGCAAATCAGAAGATAGCCAGATGCCACGCAAGTCTACAGGCGAGTCAGACCACCCCTCACGGTGGTTAAGTCTTTCTTCTCTGGTTGGTCCAAAATTCAAACCTGCGAAAGAACAAAAATCAAAGCCCTAAATTAACCCTAACCTCCTAAATCAAGGTCTGCGAATCCAATGGTGCTATTAGTTTTGCCTGTAATGGTCTGGAAGTACTGATACGAAGTCACTGAAACATTTTCCCCTAACCATGGAAAAACTCAATTCTCAAGTTAGAGCTTCAATTTTTTGGTCCAAACCTATTTTAAACATTCTTGTATGAAGATCCATATGGTTAGAAACAATCAACAATGCGCGAATTTAAAAAATAATGAATGATGAAAAAATGCAAACGAAGATGGTGGATAACACGACTCAGGCCTGGGAAATCATTGAAACTTACCCTATAGATGTTCAGGAGGTAATTTCAAGGCTTAGTTTGGATTGAAATTGTTTGGAGCTTGCAACTCGAATGCATGCACTTTTTGAGAAATTTTATGATTCAAACCCTATTTCCTTGAGGCAGCTTACTCATATCCTTTTGATCTGATTTCATTGTGCATATATAGAGAATGAAAAGAAGCAAACAAATATGGCGAGGAGACAACTCATTCATGTCCATGAGACAAGAAATCCAACACCTTAAAATACTTCCAAAAATGAGATTTTCCTTGCCATTTTGAGCATTACATGAATTTGGAATGTTATGCTGAGTTGTTTTGGGCTTTAAGAGACCACTCATGAGCTTGGCCCAATTATCTTGTACCTCTTTTAATTTATTTTGCATTTATTTGAGTAAACACAAAATAAATATAAATAAAATAATAAGAAAATATAAGACAAGGTATGAGTGAGACAAGGAGTCTTTCGTAAGGTCATGGACATGTTTAAAACCCAAAAAGTTTGGTGACAAGTCCAAAATTTCAAGTTTGCACTTTTGCATTTCTTGTATTTCCTCAAAATTTCCCAACTTGTGAAACTCATAACTTGCTCAATTTTCATCTTTTGAAAGTGATCTTTGACGTTTTGAAAAGCTCAAGATGTATTATAAAATTTATATTTTGATCATTTTTGCATTTGGAGATTTATCTTGATGTAAGTTGCCTTGACAAAAAGTGTCTTTTTGTTGACTTTTAAAAATGACCTATAATGTATAAGCTCATATCTTTCAAATGAATCAATTTTTTAGACTTGAGCACAAATACAAAGTTGTAGAGAATTGAATTTCCTTCAAAATGGGCTTTGGTTTGGGAAAAGTTGATGAAGCATGTGAAAGTTATGCTTGGTCAAAGTTTAGTTGACTTCTCCTAAGGAAACCCTAATTTGGCAATTTTTGACTTTTGATGATTTGAGAGCTTTCCTTGAGGAATAATGATCAACCATTGATCAAATGATGAATATCACTTCAAAATGTTGATGTTGACCAAAAATATTGAAGTTTTCCTGTAAGTTGACAATGGTTGACTTTTTACCCAATTCAGTTGATTTTCAATCATCTGAGCTATTGACTGAGAAAACTTGTGATGCAAGACTTGAAACTTGACATGATCATTATTAAAGACCTATGATGAACCATGAAAACCATTTTGGACCTTTGAAACCCATTCTTCCTTATGCAAGAAGAAACCCTAGTTGTTGACCCATTGCTTAGGAGGAGGTTTGACAGGTCAACTCTTGTGAATCCTTGAGCATTTGAGAACCCTAGAAGAATATCTTGAAGAAAATGAGAGGGAAAATTTTGGGTTAGAACAACTTCCCCTGTTCAATCTTCTTAAACATGAAGAGTTAGATTGGCTTGTCCGCCATTCGTGACTTGAATGTGGAAGATGATTGAACACTTAAGTGCCTAGAAATTTGCACTCACTGGTGCATGAAGTAACACTGTTGGTTGATTATAGGAATGGGCTTAAAGATGCCATATGGATAGGTGAAAGAGAATCATCGGAGATGAGCTTATAGATGCCATCCAAAACAACCATTGATAGAAATTATACTAAGTCTACATCCGACTTCAACTGGAAGAAGTATCAAAATAAATATACGCTCGATTTAATCTGAGCCAGAAGATGTCTACTGGAAGAAGTATCAGAATAAATATACGCTTGATTTAATATGATCCAGAAGACGTCTATTCTCGTCTTTAACTGGAAGAAGTATCAGAATAAATCTACTCTTGATTTAACTGAGCCAGAAAATGTCTGTGATCGTCTTCATATGGAAGAAGTATCAGAATAAATCTACGCTCAATTTAATCTGAGCCAGAAGCTATTTACGCCCGTCTTCAACTAGGAGAAGTATCAGAATAAATCTACGCTCGATTTAATCTAAGACAGAAGATGTCTACACTCGTTTTCAACTGGTAGAAGTATCAGAATAAATTTGCGCTCGATTTAATATGAGCCAGAAGCTATTTATGACCGTCTTCAACTGGGAGAAGTATCCGAATAAATATATGCTCGATTTAATCTTAGCCAGAAGCTATATACGACCGTCTTCAACTGGAAGAAGTATCAGAATAAATCTATGCTCGATTTAATCTGAGCCAAAAGCTATTTACGATAGTCTTCAACTAGAAAATATGTTTCTTTGAGAGTGACCCTCCGAGGAAATTGCTTAAGTAGCCATTTGTCATATGTAGCCTTTAAGAAGACTGTTTGGTCATATAAGTAATTGATGATGTTTGTTTGTTGATTGATCTTTCCTGAAAAGGTAAAGAGTTATTTGTATGCAATGTCATGATGTATGAAATGCATTACGTAATGATGTTCTCAAAATAAATGAGACTGTGTTATATGCGTTTCATATGCATATGCTATGACGTTTGTAAATGGTATATGAGTATGAAATGTTTTTGAAGTGTATTTGTAAACCCGTGCAACATCTTTTTCTAGTAAAATAAATCCTTGACTTTTGCTGGGGATGAAAAATATGTGTATCTTCGATTTTGATGGGTATTCCTATTTTCTATTTGAGGAAACTCCGCTGGAGGATTTGATTCCTATTTGGGGAGAAGAGTCCAAGAACATTGGTTGTTCACTGCTATACTAGGGAATTTAGTTCTTATATACCCTGATTGGGGATAAAATAGATGGATAAACTTTCGAGGTGTTATCTGACCGAATTTATGATACGGATATCGACTTATTTGGAGAGAATAAGGTTGAACAATATATGATCTGGTTTCAGATTCATTAGCAAACTCTCTGGGGATAGCAGCCTGGACTTCCCTTTGCTGGAGGTGGGAATCTTTCCGGTAATTTGTGGTAGAAACAGACTCAAGTTGGGGAGAAATACTCTGCGGAGGAAACACCCTTGCCGAGGAAATGAGCTGTGCTGGAGAGAAGAAATTTGCAGGGGGTTTTACAGTTTTGGAGGAATAAACTCAGCTGGGGAAGAGAATTTCCATAAACTATAATGATTGGGACTCCGTAGATGGGCGATATTGCTGGGAAAAAGATCATATTCTTTTATCTGCTGGTGGAATTTGCTAGTGAGTATGATGAGACTACTCTGTGGGGATAATCCCATGGAAGTGGCTCTGTGGGGATTTGTGGACAGCTTGAACGTTAGCCCAACTCCTAGAGTCTTGATTAACTGCTTATTCCTGTTTTTATACATGTATTTGTTAACAGTTAATCATATTCATATGCATATGTTCATTTAATTTTAGTCATTGGACGTTTTTGCAAACAAAACGAAAAAGTAAAAACAGAAGAAAAAAATTGAATTTTGAAATTTGTATTTTTATTAATAGTTTGCCCACAAACAGGCGATATTGTACAGAGAGACATAAATCCTAGTAAGAGGAAATTGCTGTGAAATGAAATGAGTACAAAGTGGAATAAAAACATATAGCTATGTGGAAATAATCTCGTTGGGTTCCAACTCTGCTATTGCCCTTGTGTCTTCAAGCATCTCATCCCTTATTGTCGGATGGAAGTGATTGAATTGATCTGTACTATTTGAATTTGACGTTGGTAATAAAGCTTGATGTAAGTGATCCAACGGGACATAGTCGTACTCTTTAATCCCTAGTTTTTTCCTGGACCGCCCTTTCGGGTTTTCAGTCCACCGGGATACCCTTTTTTACCCAAACCGCCTTTTTAGGTTTTCGACTTTTCGGGTGTAAAATATTTTGTATATATCCCTAATTTTTGCTTGAACCCTTTTGGTTCTCTGGGATGCCCTTATTTTTTCCTAGGTCAGTTAACCTAGCGGGTCGTTTTCATGCGTAGTATCTTTTGACTATTTCCGCGTTCACAGGGTGCGGGAAATCTTCTCTGTCCATGGTGGTCAATATCATGGCACCGCTAGAGAATATATTCTTGACTACAAATGGCCCTTCATAGGTGGGAGTCCTTTTTCCCCTAGGATCACCTTGCGGTAGAATGATGTGCTTTATTACTAATTCACCAACCTGATATACCTGATGCTTGATTTTCTTGCTGAATGCCTTGATCATACGCTTCTGATACATCTGAACGTGATAGACAGCCGCAAGCCTTTACTCGTAGATTAGGTTTAACTGATATAACCTAGTATGAATCCACTTGTCTTCGTCTAAGTCCATATATTTCATAATTATCAGAGAGGGAATCTGAACATCAACAAGTAAGACAACTTCCATACCATAGACCAGAAAGAATGGGGTTGCCCCAGTTGATGTTCTAGCCGAAGTGTGATAGCTGTGGAGAGCAAACGGTAACATCTTGTGCCAGTATTTAAAAGTCACAACCATATTCTGTATGATTTTATTAATGTTCTTATTGGCGGCTTCCACGGTGCCATTCATCTTCGGTCGATATGGAGAAGAGTTGTGGTGCTTGATCTTGAACTGCGTGTAGAGTTTAGTGACCATGATGTTGTTGAGATTAGTACCATTGTTTGTGGTAATCCTCTTGGAGGTGTCATACTGACAGATAAGGTTATTTTTTATGAACCGAGTGACCACATTCTTAGTGACAGAGGCGAATGAAGCTTCTTCTACTCACTTTGTAAAGTAATCAATGGCGACAAGGATGAAGCGATGTCTGTTAGAGGCACTAGGTTTGATTTCTCCGATCATATCAATGCCCCATATTGCGAATGGCCACAGAGCAGTCATGACGTTCATAGGAACCGAAGGCACATGAACTTTATCAGCATAGATTTGGCACTTATGACAAGTTCTCGAGTGGTGGTGACAGTCGGTTTCCATAGTCAAATAATAGTAACCTACCCTCAAGATCTTTTTAGCCATAGTATGCCCACTGGAATGAGTACCAAAGATGCCTTTGTGCATATCTTGTATAATTTCCTCTGCTTCCTTCATGCATAAACTTTTTTCTAAGGTAGTATATTGCTTGCTCTTTTCAACCAAACTCATCATGTTGCCCTAGTACACACCCCATTGAGTTCTCTAGACTGTTAGGTACATGATTAGAGGTCTTCCCTTAACTGGTGGAATCAGAATCAAAGTTTCTTGTAGGTACCCCTTAATTTTATCAAAGGATATTTAAAAGTCGTAGTTCCACTTTACTATTTGATCTATCTGCAACAGCTTGCAGATTGGTTCACAAGTAGCAGTCAAATGGGAAATGAATTAGGCAATATAATTCAGCCGTTCTAAGAAACCTCTGACTTCCTTCTCTATATGGGGAGTCGGCATTTCTTGAATAGCTTTAACTTTTGTAGGATTATTCTCAATACCTTTACCGGTGACGACAAAACCCATGAGTTTACCGGATCTCACCCCAAAAGTGCACATGTTTGGATTTAACCTTAGCTTGTACTTCCTCAGTATTTTGAACAATTTATGCAGATGATCGAGATGCTCTTCTCTAGTCTGTGACTTGTCTATCATGTCATCGACGTAGACCTCTATCTCGTGGTGAACCATGTCATGAAATAAGGCTACCATGGCACACTGATAAGTTGCCCCGACGTTCTTCAACCCAAATGGCATAAACTTATAACAGGAAGTGCCCCACTGTGTGACGCAGGTAGGTTTCTCCATGTCTTCAGGCACCATCTTGATCTGATTATAACCTGAGAAACCATCCATGAAGGAGAATACCTTGTGCTGAGTAGTGTTGTCGACCAAAACATCAATATGTGGCAGTGGGAAGTCATCTTTGCGGCTTACCTTGTTCAGATTCCTATAGTATACACACATACGTACCTTGCCATATTTCTTTGGTACCGGAACAACATTAGAAACCCATTGAGGATGTGATGTTACAGCTAAGAACCCAATGTTGAATTGTTTCATAACCTCGACTTTGATCTTTTCTGACATTTCAAGACGCATGCGACGAACCTTCTGCTTAATCGGAGAATAGCCCTCTTTCATTGGAAGACGGTGAACCACAATATCAGTATCGATCCCTTGCATGTCTTTGTATGACCATGTAAAGATTTCAACATATTCATGTAACATCCAGATTAATCTGTTCTTGACACTGCTCTCTAAGTTGGTGCCTATCTTGACCTCTTTTCTGTCTGTCTCGGTACCAGAGTTTACAACTTCAATTGGCTCTTCATTTGGATGGATAGCCTTTTCTTCTTGTATTAAGAGTCTAGCAATTTCTCCAGGTATTTCACAATCTTCCTCACCTTCGTCCTTGGCTTGGTAGATTAGATTTTCGAAGTCATAAGCGGCAATAGCTGAATCGCTATCAACGAGATCCAGAGTAGATGAGGATCTGCAATGTAGTGTATGGGTATGTGTAAGAACACATAGCTATTCGAAAATGCGATAAAGATAAAAGAAAGACATAGATCACAAAATTTGAAGGCAAAACATTCAATGTTTTTATTGAATGAACAATGTTTATGAATTATGAATCCTTAACAAATGAACCATTGTGCCCCGGGTAAGACACAATGTTTAAAGTCATTATTTATTACATAACCAAAATCTTTTAAAAGATATAAGACAGGAATTTGTAGCTATTACTCATGACTAAAGGAGATAGGGAAAATGTTTTGTGCTTTCCAATTGTCGAGCTCGCCGCCAATGGTAGGGAATATCCAACTGTCGAGATCATAATCACTGTCAGCATCCTCTATAGCGTTGACTCTATTATAGCTGATACGGAACGGAGGTCTTCTAGCTCGAGCGCGATAAATAGACTTTTGACCTTCTTCAGTAAAGCCCAAACCAAACTTGTCATATTTCTAAGGGATATCAGGAAGCTGACCCCAAATAGTACAACCACCTTCTTCTGTATTAGCTTTGGCATCTTTTTAAGGAAGCCATCTTGTATGGAGTCCTGGTGGTATTTGGAATGGCAGAAACATGTTTAATAGCAGTAGGAGAAATCACTTTAAAGGTCTGACATGGAGTCTCGATAAATTCTACATCCATCTCCATGTACCAGAATGAATTCAGGTGGCTGACCATGTACTCCTCTTCTCCACAGACATTAACAACCTTCCCTATTACTGGATACTTCAATTTCTGGTGCAAGGTAGAGGTAATAGCACCTGCGCCATGGATCCAGGGACGTCCCAATAGACAAGAATAAGTTGGACGAATGTCCATTACATAGAAGGTGGACTCAAATATCTATGAACCTACTTTGATTGGGAGGTCCACTTCTCCATGCACCATTCTTTTCGATCCGTCAAAGGCTCGAACTATAATATTACTGGGCTTCATCACAACCTGTTCACAATCTAGTCTGTCAAGAGCGCCTTTAGGCAGAACATTCAGAGAAGAACCAGTATCAATTAACACATGAGCCAACATAGTGCCCATACATTCAATGGAGACATACATGGCCCTATTGTGATTTCTCCCATCCGGAGTCAGGTCAGCATCAGAGAAGCCTAAACCATTATCAGTTGTCAAACTAGCCACATAACTTCCAAACTAATCAGTCGATATTTCTTGCGGCACAAGAGCAGTCTTCAAGACTTTTGCTAAAGCTTGCACATGGGCTTTAAAACACAACACTAAAGATGACATGGAGATTTTGGACGGGGTCTGCCCCAACTGTTCAATAATTTTATAGTTGCTCTTGCGAATGATTTTTAAAACCTCTTCAAACTCTTGTCCAGAGGTGTCCTTGGCTATAGCTTCTTTTAGCGCCTTCGTCTGGGAATGCTCTATCATTGGCTCTTTACCCCGAGCCTCGACACTTGACTTGGTAACTGTGACTTGAACAGGTGGAGAGATTTCCAGGGAGAAATTCCTTCTGCTTCTAGTAATTTTGCTGGTCCCCGCAATATTGTCAATGTTGGGATCAACCTCTTCATCATCTTCATCAGACAAATCTTGTTTCACACTTTTGTACCCAAAAATTTTCCCTCTCATTTATCAAGAATTTGCTCACAAGATTTCCTTTGACTCAAGACTGCAATAAGGTTGATCAGCTCAAGACACCTCCTTAAGCACTGATGACCAAAATTAGGGTTTGAGATTGCACAAGGATATTTGAACTTCCAATTCCCCATATGACTTTTATGGATCATTATGGATCCTCAATATTACTCATGTCAAGTTTCAAGCTTTGGATCACACTTTTGCTCAGTCAATTGAGCAGTTGACCTAAAATTCAACTGTATTGGGGAAAAAGTCAACTATGGCCAATTCACAGTCAAACTTCATTATTTTTTTCCATATTAACATTTTAAACTCATATGTATCATTTGATCAACTTTAGACCACAATTCCTCAAGAAATTTGATAAAATCTTCAAAAGAGAAAAATGGTCAAAATTAGGGTTTTGACTAGGAAATGGCAATTTCTGATTTTTGACCTAGCAAATGATCAATTGGTTTAAGGCATGATCTCAAGAGTCCAATTGCATCATTTTGACCAAATGATTTAAAATAAACTTCAAACGTGAAAGTTGTAGATCTCCATGAAATATACAACTTTGCTTCAGACAACTCCTTCCAAAAGTGCTTGGATCTCAAGTTATAATTTTAAGAATACATGGTCATGAAACAAAAACACTTAGTGAAATTTTGCCCTAATTTGGTCAGGATTTTGACCTAACTTCATGGCACTTTTTCATATAGTTCCAAGGGGAATTTTAAAAAGTGATTCAAATATGGGTTGTATAGCACATTTCAAGCTTTCCAAAATGTCCCAGAACTGTTTGAGATCATTTTTGAGTAGGGAGAATCAAAGAGATAAAGTTAGTGTTTTATCACTTGAATTATAAGTCATTTTGTGATGAACAAATTCAAAATTCAAACTTATGCTGCATAACCTCTACTTTGCAGGCCTCAAACTTGTTAGGCCCTCCATAATTAATTGCTTGCACAGCTGTTAGAGGTCTCATTTCAAGCATCCAATGCAAGGCCATGCTTTATATCCATTTTGGGAAGAAAGTGCATATTGCCATTTTGATAAAGTGACTTTTTGCACAAAACTTGTTCTTGAGCATTGTAATTGTTTTCTTCTGATCATAAGAGTCCAATAACTCAAGATAAACTTGTTGAGACACTTAAAATCACTCAGCCCATGCTTGTTCCTCCTCTTGAAACTTGTTTTTCCATTTTTCTTCAAAATTAAGTAACCTATAAATTAGCTTGTAACTTGTACTTCTGACTTTCAAAACCAGTCAAGACCTTTTGCTTATACATACACATGCAATTTGCCACAAATCCTACGCATGCTTAAGCTCTGAAAACACCTAGAACACAGAATCACCAAAAACACTTCAAAACTTGTCATTTCTGAGTTTTGAATCCAATCTCCAAATTTGCTCGTGCGTTTCTTGGCCTTTTACTTTCAGAAGCTTCTAAACAACATATACAAACAATCCCAACACCTACAGCACCACTGTAACACCTCTATCACCATCCACCATTTTGAAAAAGAACACCTTGCACCTTGACTTCTCCAGAACTCCTCAGGAACTTTCAGCTCAAGCTAAGCATCCCATTAGCTTCCTGGGAACTTGAGAAAGCTAATCCAATCATTAGGACTCACTGAAATCTAATAAAACTCTAAACCCGATACCCTCTTGCAAGGTAAGTTTTCTGACTTTGGAACTTTTCATACATGCATCATTAATGGTTTATTTATGAATAAAAAATGTAGATATCATTGCCCTAAAGCTAACCATGTCCATAGTTTTCATTAATTTTGCTTGAGCTTAGAGAATTTTAAGATTGAAGTTTCTGAGATTTTTAGGGTTCATATTAGGGCCATTGAAATTCATGCTTCTCTTTAATCCATAATTTTATTGCTTTGCATTTCTGAAATCGTGAGGAAATTTGCTACAAGTTTCCTGTTTAGAGTTTTCATTTTTGTTGAGATTTGAATGAGAAACAGAGGCTCTGTCTAGGCGTGAGGTTGAAGATGAAGTTCAGGCCATAGACTTGTTTACTATCATGTATTTTTTGTTTTGATTATATAAACGGATGTATAGCCACCCCAGTGGTAGAAGCGCGCACTTGTGACTATAGGGACCTGGGTTCGAGCCCCAGTGGCACCCTTTTGATTTTTTTTTACACATTTCTCACTTTTTGACTTTTTTGGACAGGCGTCTGGGCCTCCTTCGGGCTTTTATTTTTTTTCCTTACTGCTAACCCCCCTTGCTGGCTATCCATACCCATGGCCCATTTTATTTTCTTTTTCTAATTTTTATTTATTTGTTTTCTTAAATATATTTTACTTAATACAAAAATCATGAAAAAATAGATTTAGGCTTTTATTTAATTAAATTAATTTTTTACATAAAAATAAATTTATTTTAATCATCTTTTATTTTATCTTTGATAATTAATTTGTAAATTAATTAAAAGTTAGGGTTTTGATTATTATTTTCACACATTAAAAGTATTTTCTTAAAACAAATTAATTTCTTTTCTCAAAATAAATTAACATTAGAACCAAGTTTGTTTTCTTTTATCAAAAATTTAATTAAAACCTTTTTCACAAACAAAACCCTAAAAAAACTTGTTTCTTTAATAAATTAATTTCTTTTATTAACTTAGTTTTAATTTTCTAATTTTAGTTAATTATTTTCTTTTAAGTTAATTAGGTCAAAACTATTTTTTTAACAAAATCCAAACAAAACTCATTCCTTATCCATTCATATTTGTACATTATATTCATTTAATTTATTGTACATTTATCCAAATTCAAAATGGTTGTAATAGATAAATAGGCTTTATTTTCTTGCAATCCCCATTTATAATATGTATACCCTCCCACAAGTATTGTAATAGCGTAGTAATTTTAAATTCCGCAATTTATCGCTTTATATACAAATGCTAGTAATTAGGGTTTGTATGGAAAGACTAAAACCAATCAATTAGAAAAGCCTAATCAAAGACAAAACCAAGCATGAAAAACAATACACTTTCACACAAGCACCCCTAGGGTAAATCCAATTGTTTTCCTTACAAAATGACCATATTACGCATGTGAGTTATCTTAGCAAAAAAACAAGCAAAAAAACAAGCAAAAATACAAGATCATAGTCCCTCGATGACGTTATCCATGTTGCCTTTCAAATGATCTTAGTCCCTAAAAAGAGAATGCTAAGGTACCTTGCAATATTGCTAATCATGGTTATAATATGACCCACGCCCATCCCGTTTACATCCAAAGATAGGGTTACTTACCAAATCAATGGTGAGATAACAATGTCAAAGGAAAGAGGAAATGAACATGAAAGACTTTTTAGTAGGTAGAATGCTCCTAATTAATTCCTCAATTTCAAAAACAAAACATCCTTTCTATTTTCAAAAACAAACACCTACACTTTCAAAACATCTTTTAAACTTGAAAACATTTTCAAAAGATTAACATCTTTGTATACATTCTTACGAACGAGAATCATTACAAAGTTTGCCTAAACAATGACCTCTTTACAAAATACTTTCAAAAATCACACAAAGCACAATTTCAAGCAAAAACAAGTGATCTAGAAAGTAACTAAGAGCTCATGGAAAACCATGGATGAAAAGGATGCTAATACCTTCCCTTTTCATAATCTACCCCCCGAACTCAAGAAATAATATCAAAGGTCTTTCCTGTGCTTTTTCACCTTTCATTTTGGATAAAAGAAAAGTCGGTGGCGACTCTTGCTAAACTGCAACATTTACGATAAAACACAAAACACCCAAGTCAGTTTTCCCATTGTATCACACACACCATGGTAGTAGACATCAGATCCATAATTCCATGAAATAACTTTTTCTAAGGAATATGGGATGGGTCCAGGTGTTGTAATGATCAAAGGAGCAACTTTTGGATTGACAGTAATCCTTACAGGACCCTTGGAAGTGATCCTGAAAGGAGTACCAGATACAATAGAAAAATCTTGGCACAAATTCTCTGCATACAGAACTTTCTCAATCAAAATTATATGTTCATCCATCAGGCGTTGAACGCCTTCCTTCAGTAAGCCGTAGCCATTGGAATGTACTACACAATAATAACATCCTTTAACACAGCCCAGAAATAACCGGCCTGTAACATATTCTTTTTGATTGTCGAGAGAGGAGTAACCACATCACTTACAGAGGTAACATGCATAACATATTCAATAACATTTATGCCATTTTCATGCTTCGACATAGGTGCAGTAATCACGTTTGGAGTCTCCGGAGGATCGAACTGAATTTCCTTATTATCAATCATATCCTGAATCTTTCTTTTCAGGGCTCAGTGGTAGTTGGTGTCGTGCCCAAGATTGGTAGAATGATAGGCACGCCTCACATTTGGATTGTACTTGGGAGAGGATGTGTTTGGATTTTGAGGAGGATCCCGTAGTGAATTGAGTTCAGCCTTTAACAAATGTTGCAATGCCTGAGATAAAGGCATGCTGGTCTTAGTAAATTGTCTCTTATGTGCATCCGACCTACGTTGATTTCCTTGTTGTTGATGTTGCGCTGGTGCAGTATTGAAGATTAGCACAACTCCCCCAGATTGGTCGCGGTTACTACTAACACGACCCTTCTAGCCATAAATGGAATTGGTTTCCTTCTTATCACTGAATTTCTTCTTCACAACACTTGAATACGCAACCACTGGAATCTTCCCACTCTTGATACCACCTTCGACATGTTCCTCAGTTAGAATCAGCTCAGTAAAACCAGATGAGGAGCTTCCAATCAGATGGTTAAAGAATGGACCTGTTAGAGTGCCCATGAACATATCAACCAGCTCCCGATCAGACAAGGGAGGTTGTACCTTTCCATCTAAATCTCTCCATTTTATGCATATTCCTTGAACCCTTCATTCGAGCCCATGGACATGTTTTGCAGTTGCACACGAGTCAGTGCAAGGTCAGCATTATATTGATACTGCTTGTAGAAAAGCAACAACCAAGTCTTCCCATGTATGGATGTTGGTTCCTTCCAGCTGGTAGAACCATTCGAGTTGAGTATCAAATAAACTTTCTTAAAAGAAATGGACCCTTAACTTCTTGTTGGCAGTATGAGGTTGAATCTTTCGAACATACAATCTTAGATGGAGTATTATGCAAGAGACACTGTCATATTTAGAAAAGATAGGTACCATGAACTTGTGAGGGAAGACCACCCCCGGGATCAGATCTAGTTCTCCAAAATCCAATCCAGGAAATTTCTAGATTTCCATAGCTTTGTGACGGTCTTCCAACTGCTTGTACTTGTCATCTGCAGGAGGGTACTATTCGTCAGAGTAGTCTTCATCTTCATGAATATTCTCAGACCCTGGTTATTTCTACCTTCAAGCTTGATGCTTCTACCATCCTCTTCTTGGTTGTCGTCTTTCTCAGAGAAAATTTCATCCACTTGAACTGGTTGAGCTGGACCTTTGAATCTTCTCCCCTTATTGAGGATAGCAGCCGGTTTTTTAGTCCTTTTCTTCTTGGTAACGAGCGCCATGAGATCTTTCTTTTCCTGTGCCAGATTCAGAAGAGTCTCTTGAAATTGTGCATGATGAGCTTGGAGGTTCTTAACAGTCTGTTCGAGGGCCATTTTTTTGCTGAAATGAACTGCGAGAAAATGAGAAACCTGTCTTGAGAACTACCTGTTATGTAATGACATGCATGATATGTCAATGCAATGTTTTCAAGGATCTCACGGGATAAATAATAGAAAATGTTAGAATTCGACTGCAGCTTTGATTGAAGAACTTTGTATCGTTGAATGTTCTTCTATGAGAATCAAGCTTACCATGTTGAGTGGGTCCAAGCCTTTGACTCAAGATAATGTGCTTCAGTTTTTGATGGCCCTGGTTAGAAGAAAATAAATCCCATTGCCCCTTGCTAGATGTCTGGTTCATGCTACTTCAACGACATTCAGTTAGAGAAAAATAAATCCTCCTCCCCCTTGCTATACGTCTGGTTCATGATACTTCGACGACATTCGGTTAGAGAGAAATAAATCCTCTTGTCCCTTCCTAGACGTCGGGTTCATGATAACCTGCATCGCAGGCCCTTGAGATCCTTGAAATGGTTAATGAAAATTCTATGGCATGATATCGTGATGTGTATGCTATGCACTAAGAAAAAGCATAAGGTGATGAAAACAAGTAAGTCTTGCAAGAAGTCCAAGTTATTGGATAATGGATACAAACAAGTCCTGCAAGGAATTCACATTGTCAGATAATGGATAGAAACAAGCCCTGCAAGGAGTTCAAGTTGTTAGATAATGAATGCAAACAAGTCACACAAGTAGCCTTAGGTTTAACGACTCTCATGGAGTTTGTAGATAAATACCCTCTTGAGTTCTAGTTGGCTCAACCTGTCCTAAAAGAAGTAACCAGGTTCTAGGAGTCTCAATATCACCGATCTTTCTCTCAGGCATTGTTTCAGCACAAGCATCTGATTTGCGACCGAAATATCCTGAGAGTTTGATCTCAATGAGTATAGCATTGAGTACCAACCAACTTCAGTCTGCACCAAAGTCGGCTATCTAATTACTTTCTAATGGCTAAGTTGTGTCAACTAAGGTTCAAAGGTCAGTTAGTGCTTTATGACACCATGCAGCAGCCCAACATTCTCCTTGACTTAACTCAAAGGACACTGACACTAACCAATGTGTCACACTAACGTAGCCATCTCTTCAACTGTATCGGTATACACAGTACAATTTTCACGATCTATTGCACTTATCTAAAATTCCCCCAGATCCGGGTATAGGATCTATACAAGAAATAACCCCAAGCATATCTCAAAATATAAAGCATACAAGGAAAACAAGTAAAGAAATAAAGGTGATCTAGCTCTTAAGGTAACCCCACTTTTAGTCACTCCCCAACAGAGTCGTCAGTTCTGTAATACGATGGGAGAAATGACTTTTAGTTTTGCATTTTATCACTAATGTTGCAGATAGAAAGAGTCGCCACCGACTTTTCTTTTATCCAATAAAGAAAGGGTGAAAATAACAAGAAAGACCTTTGAGAATTTTTCTGAGTAAGGGGGTAGGTTATGAAAAGGGAAGGTGTTAGCACCCTTTTCATCTGTAGTTATCTACAGTCTCTTAATTGCTAGCTCACCTTTGAAAATGCTTTGTGTGTTTAATTTGAAAATATTTTGAAAGATTCCTAAGTGCGGTAAACTTTGTAATGATTCTTGTATCATTGAGAACGCATACAAAGTTTTTGTCTTTGAAAATATTTTAGAAAAAAGTGCATGTGTGAGAAATGTTTTTGTTTGTGAGCAAGCGACTACGATCTATCTACCTATTCAAAAAGTCTTTCGCGTTATTTTCCTCTTCCTTTAGATAGTGCTATCCTACCATTAGTTAGTAGGAAGCCCTATCATTGGATGTTTGAGGGAAGGGTACGGGTCATCATACAGTCATAAAGGCAACTCGTAGGATGCTTTAGCTATTGTCGTAAGGGACTAAGATCTTTTACCGAGGCAGCATCGAAGGGTCATCGAGGGACTATGATATTTTAACCGAGGGCCTTTGCTAAAGCGTCCCATATTCGAGGGACATGACTGTTTTTCATCTAAGACAACAAGTGAGGGTCACCCTAGAGGTACGCGTGTGTGAATTATGTTGAGATTCAGTTAATTTGTCATGGATTTATGGTTATCTCACATTTGCTTTTAGTCTTTACCATACAATCCTATTAAATTAGCAGTTATATATATATATATATATATATATATATATATATATATATATATATATATATATATATATATATATATATATATATATATATATATATATATATATATATATATATATATATATATATATATATATATATATACACACACACACATAAATAATTGTAAGTGCAAAAAGTAAAGTGCGGGAAAGAAAATGTACGCTACTAAACTCTAATTAACGCTATTACAGACTATTAACAGTTACAAAATTGGAAAAATAACAATGCGAAAAATAAATGAGCGTGCAGAGATTGTCAAAAAGGGGAAATATTGAAACCTATAAAATTCTAAGCGTTAGAAAAATATTTTTGTTATTTTTTTAGAAAAATATTTTATAATAGTAAACCCTAATTATAATTAATTTACAAATTAATAAAGTAAAATCAAAGTGTGATTAAATTAAATCAATTTTTTTATTTATTAAAAATAAAATCAATTAATCAAAAACCTAAATCTATTTTTTTAATGATTTTGTGATTTTTTCTGATTTAAATAAAAAAAGATTAAAAGGAAAATAATTAATTAAAATACAAAGAAAAAAGAAATGAAATGGGTCTGCTAAAAACAAGTAAATTGGGGTGTACAGAAAAGTAAAAATTCCTAAGCCCATTTCAAGGAGCCTAGGCGTCTGCGAGAGATCTGGTGAGAATAATTATTTGGGGTGCATCGTGGGGAGACCACCAATAGCATTAGATATGGAATTATTGAGATCAGATGGTTGTGAGATGAGGATGCATGGTGAGCCCGTGGACCTGCTTGTATTGGATCTGTAAAGGAAAATCATGAAAAATAACATGCCAGGGGTAGGGATCGAACCTATGTCGTGGCAAACTAACAACTTAACACACACACACACACTTACCATTGGGGCGGTTATTACATCCGGTATGTAAATCAAACAAAAAACATTATATTTCTAAATGAAAACTATATCATATATAATACGGTGGGAAACAGACTTTGGTGTTTTGAGTTTTATCGCAAATGTTGCGGATAGCAAGAGTCTCCATCGACCTTTATTTTATCCAATAAAGGAAAGGGTGAAAAGAACAGGAAAGACCTTTTGAGAATTTTCTTGAGTACGGGGGGTAGGTTATGAAAAGGGAAGGTGTTAGCACCCTTTTCATTTGTAGTTATCTACGGGCTCTTAATTGCTAGCCCACTTTGAAGTGCTTTGTGTTTGTGTAAGTTTGAAAATATTTTGAAAACGCCTAAGTTTGGAATACTTTGAAATGATTCTCGTATCATCGAGAATGTATACAAAGTGTTGGTTTTTGAAAATGTTTGTTGAAAGGGAATGTTTGGAAAGATGTTTGAAAATGCCAATGTAAGACAATTTTGTAATGATTCTCGTATCGTTGAGAATGCATACAAAGTGTTTGTCTTTGAAAATATTTTAGAAAAGATTGTATGTGTGAGAAATGTTTTTGTTTGTGAGCAAGCGACTACGAGCTATCTACCTACTCAAAAATTATTTCGCGTTATTTTCCTCTTCCTTTAGATAGTGCTATCCTACCATTAGTTAGTAGGAAGCCCTATCATTGGATGTTTGAGGGACAGGCGTGGGTCATCGTACAGTCATAAAGGAAACTCGTAGGATGCTTTAGCAATTGTCATAAGGGACTAAGATCATTTACCGAGGCAACATCAAAGGGTCATCGAGGGACTATAATATTTTAACTGAAGGTCTTTGCTAAAGCGTCCCACGTTCGAGGGACATGATTATTTTTTATCCGAGGCAACAAGTGAGGGTCACCCTAGAAGTCCGCGTGTGCGAAGTATGTTGAGATTCAGTTAATTTTTCTTGGATTTATGGTTATCTAGCGTTTGCTTTTAGTATTTACCATACAATCCTACTAAAAGGAAATTATAATTTGAACTAAATAATAAAATCTTTGTTTTGGTTTCCTCTTTGTTAGAAAATTTAAATTTCCTAAGGTCCTTGAAAACATTGCATTTACATATCATGCATCATTTTATAACAGGTTTTTCATACATGTTTCTCATTTTCTCACTATTTATTTCTGCAGAAAAAATAGCCCTCGAACAAACTGTCAAGGATCTCCAGGATCAGAATGCAAAATTCCAAGAGACTCTTCTGAATCTGGCACATGGGAAGAAAGAGCTGTTGGCGCTCGTCGCCAAGAAAAAGAACACCAAGAAGCCAACTGTTGTTCTCAATATGGGAAGAAGGTTCAAAGATCCTGCTCAACCAGTCCAAGTGGATGATGTCTCCTCTGAAGAAGACGACAACCGGGATGAAGATGGTAGGAGCATCTGAAGTGAAGGAAGGAATAATCAGGGTTATGAGAATGCTCAAGAAGATGAAGACTATTCTGACAAATAGTACCCTCATACATATGACAAATATAAGCAGTTGGAAGACATGCTCAAGGTTATGAAAATCCAAAAGGTGCCTGGATTATATTTTGGTGTATTAGGTGTGGTTTTGGGGGTGTTCATCCCACCTAAGTTCAAGGCTCCTGTCTTTGCCAAATATGGTGGGGTATCTTGTCCTAAACTCCATTTGAGGTCGTATGTCAGAAAGATTCAACATCACAATGCTGATCGGAAATTATGGGTCCATTTTTTCCAAGAAAGTTTGGCTGGAACTCAACTTGAATGGTTTTATCAGCTCTAAGGAACCAACATTCACACATGGGAAGACTTGGTTGCTGCTTTCTATAAGTAGTATCAATATAATGTTGACCTGGCACCGACTCGAGTCCAACTGAAGAATATGTCTATGGACTCTAATGAAGGGTTCAAGGAATATGCATAGAAATGGAGAGACTTAGCTAGAAGGGTGAAACCTCCTTTGACTGATCGGGAAATTGTAAATACGTTCATGGGCACTATGATAGACCCGTTTTTTAATCTATCTATTGGAAACTAATCGTCTGGTTTTACGGAGATGATTTTGATTGGAGAAAGAATTGAAAGCGCTATCAAAAGTGGAAATATTCTGATGGATACATCTTCTAATGTTATGAAGAAGCCATTTGGAGGTAAAAAGGAAGTCAATGTTGTCTATAGCCAGAAGAGACATATATAAAGTAATCGCCACCAGTCTATGAGAGCATTGTTGATTTCCAATTTGGCGCCTGTTCAACAACGATAGCAGGGTTATCGACAAAGGTCAGACGCTTCGCCGAGGCAGTTTACCAAAATTGGCATGCCTTTATCTCAGGCATTACAACATTTGCTGAAGGCTGAATTCATTTCACTGCGGGATCCTCCTCAGAATCCCAACGCCTCCTCTCCAAATTATAATCCAAACGCGAGGTGTGCTTATCATTCAAACAATTTTAGGCACGACACCAATAATTGCTGGGCCCTGAAGAGTAAGTTTCAGGATATGATAGATAATAAGGAAATTGAGTTTGATCCTCTGGAGTCACCAAACATAATTACTGCACCTATGCCCAAGCATGACAAGGGCCTAAGTTCTATTGAATATGTGTTGTATATTACCTCTTTAAGTGATGTGGCTATTCCCCTCTCTACCATCAAGAAGAATTTGTTACAAGCCGATCTATTTCCGAGTTATGCTGAAGGATGCTATTGTTGTGAAGTCCAACCCAATGGTTGCGGGTTGCTGAAGGAAGGTGTTCAATGACTGATGAATGAACATGTTATTCTGATTGAAAAAGTTCTGTCTACTGACGACTTATGCCAAGATTTGTCTGTTATCTTCGATACTCCTTTTAGGATCCCTTCCAAGGGTCCTATAAGGATTACTGCCAACCCGAAAGTTGCTCCTTTGGTTATTACAACACCTGGGCCCATCCCATATTCCTCGAAGAAGGCTATTCCATGGAATTATGGGTCTGACGTCTATTTCCACAGTATTAAACAAGAGTTGTCTGACAAAGATAATGAAGAGGCTGATCCTAAAATTGACAATATTGTAGGAACCAACAAAATTACAAGAAGCAGAAGGATTTTCTCCCCGGAAATCTCTCCTCCTATTCAATTCATAGTGACCAAGACAACTGCTGAGGCTCGGGGTAAATAGCTAATGATAAAGCCTGCCCGGACGGAGGCGCCAAAAGAAGCCACGGTCATGGATACCTCTGGACAGGATTTGGAAGAGATTTTGAAGATCATTCAAAGAAGTGATTATAAAATTGTTGAACAACTGGGGAAAACCTCGTCTAAAATTTCCATGTTATCTTTGTTGCTGTGTTCTGAAGCCCATGCGAAGGCTTTAGTTAAATTTCTTGAAAATTACTCATGTGCCACAGGAGATTTCAGCTGATCAATTCGGAAGCTACATGGCTAGTCTGACAACTGATAATCGTTTGGGTGTCTTTGATGTTGACCTGAATCCGGAGGGGAGAAATCATAATAGGTCTCTATAAGTCTCCATTAAATACAGGGGCACTACGTTGGCCCATGTGTTAATCGATACTGGCTCTTCTCTGAACATTTTTCCAAAGGGCGCTCTTGACAGATTAGATTGCGAAGGGGTTGTTCTGAAGCCCAGTAATATCATAGTTCGATCCTTTGACGGATCCAAAAGAATGGTACATGGAGAAGTGGACCTCCCAATCAAAGTGCGTTCACAGATATTTGAGTCTACCTTCTAGGTAATGGACATCCGGCCGACCTATTATTGTTTGTTGGAACGGCCCTGGATCCACGGGGCAGGTGTTGTCACCTTCACCTTGCACCAGAAACTCAACTATCCACTAAAAGGAAAAGTTGTTACTGTCTGTGGAGAAGAGGAGTATATGGTCAGCCATCTGAATTCGTTCTGATACATGGAGATGGATGGAGAATTTATTGAAACACCCTGTCAAACCTTTGAAGTGATTTCCCTTGCTGTTGTTGAAGATGTTTCTTCCATTCCGAAGATCACCAAAGCTCTGCAAAAGATGGCTTCCTTGAAGGATGCCAAATCTACTATTTAAGTAGGTGGTAGTACTATTTGGGGTCAGCTTCCTGATATCCCTTACAAATCTGACAAGTTTGGTTTAGGCTTTACTGCAGAAGGACAAAGGGTTGTTCGTCACTCTCGTGCTGGGAGACCACCGTTTCGTATCAGTAACAACGTAATCAATGCTCTAGAAGACACTGATAGTGATTGTGATTTCAATAGCTGTATATTCCTTACCATTGGCGATGGACTTGATAATTGGAGAGCAGAAAACGTCTTACCTATCTCCTTTAGTCATGAGTAATAGCTATATTCTTGTCTTATTGATTTTTTAAATATTTTTGGTTATGTAGTAAACAATGACTTTAAACCTTGTGTCTTACCTGGGGCACAATGGTTTATTTGTTAATGGTTGATAATTCATAAACATTGCTCATTCAATAAAAACATTGGACGTTTTGCATGAAAATTTTGTGATCTCTGTCTTTCTTTTATCTTATTGCATTTTAAATTAGCTATGTGTTCTTACACACACACACACATACACACACACACAACATTACAAATACTCATTCACCCTGGATCTCGTTGACAACAATTCTGCTATTGCCGCTCATGACTTCGAAAATACGATCTACCAAGCCGAGGATGAAGGTGAGGAAGATTGTGAAATACCCGTAGAACTTGCTCGACTCTTAATACAAGAGGAAAAGGCTATCCAACCACATGAAGAGCTGGTCAAAGTTGTGAACTTGGGTACCGAGACAGACAAAAAAGAGGTCAAGATAAGCGCCAACCTAGAGAGTCGTGTCAAGAGAAGGTTAATATAGATGTTGCATGAATATATTGAGATCTTTGCTTGGTCATACGAGGACATGTCAGGGCTTGATACTGATATTGTGGTTCACTGCCTACCGATGAAAGAGAGTTGTGCTCCGATTAAGCAGAAGGTTCATCGTATGCGTCCTCAAATGTCAGAAGAGATCAAAGCCGAGGTCATGAAACAATTCAATGCAGGGTTCTTAGCAATGATGTCATATCCTAAATGGGTTTCTAATGTTGTTCCAGTATAAAAGAAAGACATAAATGTACGTATGTGTGTAGATTACATGGATCTGAATAGGGAGAGCCCCAAAGATGACTTCCCACTTCCATATATTGATGTTTTGGTCGACAACACTGCTCAACACAAGGTATTCTCCTTCATGTATGGTTTCTCGGGTTATAATCAGATCAAGATGTCGCCTGAAGTCATGGAGAAAACAACTTTCGTCACATAGTGGGGCACTTTCTGTTATAAGGTTATGCCTTTTGGGTTGAAGAATGTCGGGGCAACTTATCAGCGTGCCATGGTAGCCTTATTTCATGACGTGATTCACCATGAAATAGAGCTCTACGTTGATGACATGATAACAAGGTCACAAACTGAAGAAGAGAATCTTTAACATCTGCATAAATTGTTTGAGAGACTAAGGAAGTATAAGCATCTTAGATTTATAAAGTCATGTCTCTCGAACGTAGGGATACCATTAGCAAAGCCCCTCGATTAAAAATCATCATAAAGATCATAGTCCCTCGATGACCCATCGATGCTGCCTTCGATAAATGATCTTTTCCCTTGATGTTGCCTATGAATACATGATGATAGTCCCTTTGAAATGCTAAAGGTATCCCTATATGTTGCCTTTATGACTTTAGGATGAATCGCTCCTTTCCCTCAAACATTCAACGATATGGCTTCCTACTAACCAATGGTAGGATAGCACTATCTAAAGGAAGAGGAAAAGAACAAAAGCCTTTTGCGTAGATAGATAGTTCTTAATCTCTTGCTCGCGAACATTTCAAAACATTTTTCACACAATAGACTTCTCTTCTGAAATATTTTCAAAACAAACACTTTGTATGTTGTTGTACCCCAAAATTTGCCCTCTCATTTCATCAACATTTCTCATCACAAGACTCTTGGAATTCAAGATCAAGCTAGGGTTTGCTCTGCTCAAGCCACCTCCTTGCACTGTTGACCCAAATTAGGGTTTGAGTTTGCATAGATATGTTTTGATCTACAATGCCCAAAATGACTTTCATACTCCATGTTGGACTCATAAGTTTGTCCATACCATGTTTCAAGCCTTGATTCAAATTTTTGCCCAGTCAATTGGATAGTTGACCTAGAAATCAGCTGTATTGAGGAAAAAGTCAACTGTGGCCAATTGACAGTCAAACCTCATGAAATTTGACCCACATCAACATATTGAACTCATATGAACCATTTGATCAAGTTTGGATCACAATTCCACAAGAAATTTGATTAGATCATCAAAAAGGCAAAATTGTCATTTTTAGGGTGTTGACTGTTTGACCTAGCCAATGGCAAATCAAGCTCAACCATGGACTCAAGGACTCAATGACATTGTCTTGAACCATTCAACAAGTTCAAAAGATCTCAAATGCATAGGATTGACAAATGAATTTTTCAGTCAACTGATCAAAATTTGACTGTACACTAAAAAGTCAAACTTTGACTTTTTGGTCAAAATCAAGTGCCAAGGGTCATTTTTCATCAAGACATGTATAATTATGAAACTTGTTCATCAAGAAACCCAAAAATGAAAATTAGGGTTTAAAATGGAAAATTTTCATAACTAAGAAAATTTCTAAGTTATAAAATTTTCTTATTTCTTCCTAACTTTGTCCCATTTTGTCACCAAGATGCAAATGGATTCAAACAAAACTTATAACATGAAAGTTGTAGTACATCACAAAGTATACAACTTTTATTCACAAATTTTTCTCAAAAGAAGCTTGGATCTCAAGTTATGATTTTTGGAACAAGGGTACCTAAAACTTTTAACTTAGAAAAATGTTGCCCTAGTTTAGGCAGGATTTTGACCCATCTTCTTGGCCATTTTTCACATAGTTCCACTTGGAGTTTCAAGTTGAATTTCAAATATGGATTATAGTACATATTGCAAGATTTCCAAATTGTCCAAGAACTCCTCAAACACATTTGTGGTTAGGGAGAATCAAATGCTTGAAGTTAGCCAAAACTCACTTTGATCCATGGCCAATACATGTTCATACCAAGTTGCAAATCTGACCAAGATAGCTTTGTACACAATTACAGGCCTCAAAACCAGTTTGTACTCCATAATTTAATGCAAACCCATTGAGCTAATGCATTGTCTTGGTCATTAGGGTATTGTACACAAGTTTAATCCCTAAATGGTAAAAGGCATAGTTCCATTTTTGAAAAGTTATACTTTATGTCAAACCAAGATCTTTGAAGCATGGGGCCGTATCTCTGAGGCATGATAAAATCCAAAAATTGCAAGTATTAAGGGCAAAGTATGCAGCTTACAAGATAGAGCGTACAGACCTGCATTGAGTAGTTACACATTCTTGCTTCACAAAGAAGAAATTGGTCCAAATCTTGAAAACTTGAAAACCAGCCATAGTCAGTTTACACAAACATTACAAACACATTTCACACAACCCTTTGAGTCATAAACACGAGCTCTTCACCACTCAAACCTCCTTGTACACAAAATCACAATTTTTCTGCAAAACATGGCAAGCCCTGCATAACCACCTCCATCTCCACTCTCCGTCGTGCGTTTTGCCTCAAACTTGTTCCAATACCTTCCATTCAACTCACCTAAACTATTCCAGACCTCCATTGCCAACTTTAACTCCATTAACACACATTGCCATTTTTGTTTGGAAGCTTTGCAGGTTGAGTTCTGTAGCACGATTCAGGATATTTCAAAACAAGCCAAGCATTGGGAAAGCTTCAGTGGACATCAGTCAAGCTCAAAAGAACCTCAAGCACCCTTGGAAGTTGATGCATTGTCCAGCTCGAGCTCAACTGAAACAGGTATTTCATGAACTTCTATCTCTCTATTTAGGAATAGTTAGACTTAGGTTTGTGAATGAAAGATGTTGTATTCATAGCCCTGAAACCATACATGTGCTTAGTTTTCATTTATATTAATCGTGCTAGGAGAATTTTGTTCATGAACTTTCTGAAAAAACTAGGTTAAGAATTAGGGCCAGAGAAATTCTCTCTGGTCTTTGAGAGTTAGCTTAAGTTTTTTATATGGCTAGATTCGTTGTTTGATGCTCTACAAGTTTCATGTTATGAGTTTTGTCAAAAAAGCAAGGAATCAGGAGATACAGGTTTTACTGAGCTAGGCGCGCATTTGTGTTGACAGAGGAAGAAGATGAAGTAGCTGGGCTGGGCCTGGCTACTTCCTGCTTTTCACACCCTTTTTTTTTTCACACCCCCCTGCCCCATTTCTTGTATATTTATCATTTTTGTATTTTTTATGCTATTTTTGACCTTGATATTTTATTTTCTAACATGAAAAATACTTAAAAAATATTTTCATAATTTTTTATATTTATTTGATATTTATTTTAATTATTTTCATCATTTAAATACATTAAATACTTTACATTCATTTTGTTTAAATTTAAGAACAATGTAAAAAACACTTTTATTTTTATTTATTATTTTTATATACATTTGAAAACATTTTCTTGAAGTATATACCATTTTGTAAATAATTTATTTTATTTTCTTTTTTTAATATACACTTAATATACTTAATATATTTAATACATATATATACATATTTTATTAAATAATTAGAACAAAAAACACAAAAATAATACATTTTTATTTTTATTAATATTTTATACTAAAAATACCTTTTTTTAATATATACTTTTATTTTTGTACAAATGGATACATTATTGTATATAAATAATAAATAATACTATTTATTTAAGAAATTAGGGTTTTTTCCCTAAAGAACAAAATTAATTGAAATTAACTTTTTTTATTTATTTACACTTCACATTAAAAATACTTTTTACATACATAAAAATCTTTTTTGCATAACACATTTTATCTAACATTTATTTATTGTATTTTATTTAATTATTGTACATTTAAATATTATGTCTTACACATTCAATTTGGTTGTAATAATTTAGGATTTAATTTCTTGCAAAATAATCCCCAATTCAAATTTGTACCCCCCTCCCTATATCATGTTGTAATAGTGTAGAATTTAAATTCTCGCACCTTTAAGCTTTCAATTATGCCATGATTAGACTTAGGGTTTTGGATGCAAAAAATCAAGTTAACAAATAGTTTGACCTAATCCAAGATAACAATGCATGAAAAATAAAAACAATGCACACTTGCATCCCTAGGGTTTCAATCCACTTGTTGCCTTCAAAAATGGGCCATGGTATGCATGTCAACTACTTTGGCAAAACAAAAACAAATAAAAGATCATAGTCCCTCGATGACGCTATCTGAGTTGCCTAAACAAAATGATCAAGTCCCTCAAGAAAATTGCCAAAAATACTTGACACTATTGCTATCATGGTCTATACGATGACCCACGCCTGTCCCGTTTAACATCCTAACACAAGGTTGTTCACCAAATAAAATGGTGAAACAACACTGTTAAAAGGGTTAAAAACATAAGAAAGATCTTTGAGTAAAATAGGGTAGACAAGTCTTAGTTACTTGATCAAAACTTGCAAAAACATCCTTGCTATCTTCAAAACACACTTCACAACACAAATTTCAAAAACCTACTTTCAAAACATTAAAAACTTTTCAAAAGACAAAAACACCTTTGTATACATTCAAACAAGAATCATTACAAAGGTTGCCACAACGATGGCCTCTTTTTCAAAACATCTTTCAAAATCACACACAAAGCACCATTTCAAAAAATTGAAGAGCACCATTTCAAACAATTGAAAAGCAAAGTAAGTGATCTAAGCAAGTAACTAAGAGCCCATGGATAACCATGGATAGAAAGGGAGCTAATACCTTCCCTTTCTATAATCTACTCCCCGAACCCAAGAAAACATCTCAAAGGTCTTTCCTATGCTTTTTGACCTTTCCTTAGGATAAAATAAAAAGTCGGTGGCGACTCTTGCTAAACCGAAACATTTATGAACATAAACGCAAAATCCCAAGTCAGTTCTCCCACCGTATCATAGAATTTGCGACTCTGTTGGGGAAAACATTAAAAGTGGAGTAACCTTAGGGCTTAGATCACCCTTTGCATGATTATATTGTTTGCTTTGATTGCTTTACATTTTGGATCTCTTGTTTGGGCTTGAAATCCTATACCCAGATTTGGGAAACATTCATAGGTAAATAGCAATACGTTGTGTAAACTGCTCGGGGTATACCGACATGGTTGAAGCAATAGCTATATTAGTGCGACATATTTGTGAGTACCGGTAGCCTTTGAGTCAATCAAAGAGAATACGGGGCCGCTAAGTGATGTCATAAAGCACTAATGAACTCTTAGAACCTTACTTGACCATCTTGGCCTTTTTTAGGGGTAGTGAGATGACCAGCTTTGGTGCAGTCCGAAGTTGGTAGATACTCGATACTACACTCATTGAGGGTTGTTTTCTTGGAATATTTTGGTCGCTAGTTAAGTGGCTAAACCAAAACAATGAACATAGAAAACAATCCAGTGATATTGAGCTCCTTAGAACCCGGTTACTACTTATAGGACAGGTTTGAGCCAACTAAACTCAAGAGGGTACTTACCTATGAAACCTCATGCAAGCCTGAAACTAGGGTTTTGTGTGACTTGCTTGTACATATGCTTGTACATACATCATGAACATCATAAAGCATCATATGCATCCACTAAGCATTTCAAGGGTTTGGATCTTCATCTTTGTTCTAGTTTTGTAGGTCATGGAATCTCTTCGCAGGAAAACAATTCAAGTCAACCTTGTGAGATTCCCTCCTCAACTCAAGGAGCTTACTTCTAAGATTCCAGAGAATTCTCTCTTCAGTGAAAGACATGGTAGACTCCTCAACTTGGTCAACACCAACATTGAAGAAGACATGGTGAAAGTCCTCTTCCAATTCTTTGACCCCCTACACCACTATTTCACATTCCCTGATTACCAATTGGTGCCTACTTTGGAGGAATTTTCTCAACTCTTGAGAATTCCTATTCTTAATCAACTACCCTACAACGGTACGGAAAAAGAACCAAAGCCTGAAGATGTGGCTCAAGCATTACACTTGCAACCATCTGACATCAAGGGGCATTGGGAAACCAAAAGTGGTGTCAAGGGTTTCTTGGCAAAGTTTCTGTTTGAGAAAGCACAAGACTACTGGAATTCTCTTGATCTACATGCCTTTGAAGAGATTGTGGAACTCCTTATCTATGGGTTGGTCCTGTTCCCAAACCCTGACCAACTTATAGATGTGAATGCTGTCAAGATTTTCATATCCAGGAATCCTATACCCACATTGCTTGGGGACATCCTACACTCATTTTACACACGAACAATGAGGAAAAGAGGTGTTCCCATGTGCTGTACTCCTCTCCTAGCAAGGTGGTTTATTTCTCACCTTCCACAATCAGTTTTGAAGAATGAGCAGGGTTTAAGGTGGTCACAACGACTGACAACCCTCACACATTCTGATGTACATTGGTGTTCTCGGTCCAGAGAAAATGTCATCATCATTGATCATTGTGGGGAATTCCCTAATGTCCCACTACTTGGCATTAGGGGAGGCATTACCTACAACCCCTGTCTAACTTTGAGACAATTTGGATATGCTCGGAGGGATGGCCCTCATGACATGCTGATTCCTGACCTAGTTTTTGACTCCGACAACGATGCGCAAGGACTTCGACAAAGGTTCATCAGAGCTTGGAGGATGCCCAACAAGGTGGATAATAAGATACCGAGGCACAAAAATTCCATCCCACTTGAGCCTTACCTCATGTGGGTACGAACCCGCGCCCAGAATCTTATGATGCCATACCCTCACATTCTCCCCGTGATCAAAGAGCCTGTTATGGAAGGAGAGGTTACATACACCATCCTACATCCTGACATGCCAACATCATGGGAAGAAATGCAAAAGAGTTGGATCCAACTCAAGGAAGAACGAAATACTTTTGAAGCCAGCTTCTATGCCAGTGAGAAGAAGGTTCTGGAGCTTACCCGCCGACTTCATGAGGAAGAAACTCTCAACACTTACATCGCACCAAAGAGGATGCGCAATGTCTTTTTACATTAAGAATTTTGTAATATTTTGCCCATGGGGCACTTATGTACTAACAATTTCTTCTTAATATGACGTGTGTTCCTTTTTGTTTGCAACAAATTTGAATTTCTGAATACTTGAATGCATTACATGAATAACATACCATTCATCATATGCATAAACAGGTATTCACACCAGGTTTCCTTATCTTTCTGCTGTTTATTTCAGCAAGATGGATTTGGAGCAGACGATAAAGGATCTGCAGGCACAAAATTCACAATTCCAGCAACTCCTCATGACCTTGGCAAAGGGTCAAGAGGACCTCAAAGCTCTGTTGGAGAAGAATAAAGAGAAAAAGAAGAAGAGACCTGGAGTAGCCACTTTTGTAAGAAGGTTTGAAAGCAATGCTAGGAAGGTTCTTGAGTTCCCCTCAACGTCTGACGAAGGGGCCGGTAAAGGGAAAGGGGCTGTTGTACCTTCTGAATCTGAGGTTGAAGAGGAGGAAGAGGAAGAAGACGAAGACTACTCTGAACAACAGTATCCTCCAATGGATGATAAATATAAGAATCTTGAGGATAGACTGGCAGCCATGGAGTTGCAGAGGGTCCCTGGTTTGGATTTTGAAGAACTAGGGCTGGTAGCTGGGATTGTTATCCCTCCCAAGTTCAAGGTGCCAACATTTGCCAAGTATGACAGTCTGTCGTGTCCAAAGATGCACCTGAGATCGTATGTCAGAAAGATCCAACCCCACTCATCTGATAAAGACCTCTGGGTACACTTTTTCCAAGACAGTTTGTCTGGCACACAGTTGGACTGGTTCTATCAGCTCGAGAGATCAGAGGTTCACAATTGGGAAGACTTAGCAGTTGCTTTTTACCGTCAATACCAATATAATGCTGATTTGGCGCCCACTCGTACTCAGCTACAAAGTATGGGAATGGCTTCTAATGAAGGGTTTAAAGAGTACGCCCAGAAGTGGCATGATCTGGCTGAAAGGGTGCAGCCACTGTTGTCAGATAGGGAGTTAGTTGACATGTTTCTGGGGACCCTGTTTGGCCCCTTCTTCAATCATCTAATCAGGAGTTCTTCCGAGGGATTTACTGAACTAATTTTGACCGGCAAAAGGGTCGAGGCCGGTATTAAAAGTGGCAAGATTCAAAAGGATGATTCCGCATCCACAGTTGTTAAGAAACCCTTCCCAGCTAAGAAGGAAGCATCTGTTGTGTATTCTTAGAAGGGTTAGGGAAGAACCGAGCGCCGACCGACTGTAGGGGCTGTGATGATTCAAAATTCTTCAAATGATCAACCTCGCGGCAATCAGTCGAGACCTAATCAACAACGGGTATAAAGGCCACAACGGCAGTTCACCCGAATCAACATGACGCTAGCTCAAGTACTCCCCCATTTGTTGAAGCTGAATCTTGTCATTTTGAAGGAAGCGCCAAAGAACCCTAACACCTCCTCACCATCCTACCACCCCAATGCCAAGTGTGCTTACCACTCTGACATTGTTGGGTATGATAACAATAGCTGATGGGCGCTTAAGTACAAAATCCAGGACCTAATTGACGCTAAGGAAATAGAATTTGATGCTCCTGAGAAGCCCAATGTGATATCTGCTCCGATGCCCAAGCACGACCATAATGTTCATGCCGTTATAGAAGACCTCCATGTTACTGATGTTGCTGATCTTTTAACCCCGTTACTAGTGATTAAAGAGAAGTTGATGAGAGCTGGGATATTCCCAGGATGTGGGAAGGACTGTTATTTTTGTTTGAACATACGAGCTGACTGCCCAATGTTGAAATCAGGTGTCCAATGCCTGATGGATACCCAAGAGATACTTTTCTAGAAAACCCTTGTTGATACCTTCAATCCTATTACTCCTGCTACTTTTGCTACTTCAACCAATGATATTGCAATCATAACCATTTCCGACAATCCTCCCAAGGCTTGCAAAAGGCCTGTCATGATTACGCCTAACTCTAAATGTGTACCATTAAAGATCGCCATGTCGGGACCTGTCCCGTACCAATCAAGCAAAACGATACCATGGAACTATGGAGGAGAAATCTCCTATCATGGTATCAAACAAATTGAGGCAGTCCAAGAGAATTCTGAAGAAGAAAACCCTGATATAGGGAACATTGCGGGTACAAGCAAGATAACCCGCAGCGGCCGGATTTTTTCTCCGGAGATTGCTCCCCCTCGAGCAGTTTTCGGACCCTCGAAAGCTTCCGCACCTGTTAGGCCATTTGTGCAAGGCACGATGATTTAAGAATTGGATACTCCTGAAGTAAGACCATTTGTTGATACTACCAATAAGGGTAAGGGGATACTAGAAGTGCCTGTTAGGACGAAGGCTCATGCTGTGGTTATCCCCGAAACTACCCAGAAAGAAATGGATGAAATCTTGAAAATAATCAGAAAGAAAATCTACGTTATTATAATGCTTCGGGGATGGGGAGTACAAACCATAAAATGGGGAAAAGGACAGTAAACCCTAATTAAAGCTATTACAGACCATTAATAGTTATAATATTGGAAAATAACAATATGAAAAATAAATGAGCGAGCAGAGACTGTGAAAAAGGGGGAAAATATTGAGACCTAAAAATTCTAAGCGCTAGAAAAATATTTTTGGTGTTTTGTTTAGAAAAATATTTTATAATAGTAAACCCTAATTCTAATTAATTTACAAATTAATAAAGTAAAATCAATGTGTGATTAAATTAAATCAATTTTTTATTTATTAAAAATTAAATCTAATTTTTTAATGATTTTGTGATTTTTTTCTGATTTAAATAAAATATATTGAAAGGAAAATAATTAATTAAAACACAAAAAAAGAAATGAAATGGGCCAGCTGAAAACAAGTAAATTGGGGGGTGCAAAAAAGTAAAAATTCCTAGACCCATTTCAAGGAGCCTGGGCGTCTGTGAGAGATCTGGTAAGAATAATTATTCGGGGTGCATCGTGGGGAGACCACCAACAACATTAGATCTGGAATGGTTGAGATCAAATTGTTGTGAGATGAGGATGCATGGTGAGCGTGTTGACCTGCTTGCATTGGATCTGTAAAGGAAAATCATGAAAAAGAACATGTCAGGGTTAGGGATCAAACCCATGCCCCGGTACACTAACAACTTAACACACACACGCTTACCGATGGGGCAGTTATTACATCTGGTATGTAGATCAAACAAAAATCATTATATTTCAAAATGAAAACTAATGTCAGCAAAGCAAAAACAACGTGTGCGCGGTAAGACCCTGAGTTTTGAACCAGCGAATCAGAAGACAACCAGATGCCACGTAAGTCATCAGGCGAGTCAGACTACCCCTCACGGTGGTCAACTCTTTCTTCTCTGGTCCAAAACTAAAACCTGCGAAAGAAAAAAAATTAAAGCCCCAATTTAACCCTAATCCCCTAAATAAAGGTCTGCGAATCCAACGATGCTATCAGTTTTTCCTGTAATGGTCTGGAAGTACTAATACGAAGACACAAAGACGTTTTGCACTAACCGTGGAAAAACTCAATTCTCACGTTAGAGCTTCAATTTTTTGGTCTAGACTTGTTCTAAACATTCATGTATGAAGATCCATATGGTTAGAAACAATCAACAATGCACCAATTTAAAAAAATAATAATGAATGATGAAAAAAATGCAAACAAAGATGGTGGATAACAAGACTCAGGCCCGGGAAATCATTGAAACTTACCTGTACTTACCCTATGGATGTTCAGGAGATAATTTCAAGGCTAAGTTTGGATTGAAATCACTTGGATCTTGCAACTCGAATGCTTGCACTTTTCTGATAAATTTTGTGATTCAAACCCTGTTTCCTTGGGGCAGCTTGCTCATGTCCTTTTTATTTGATTTAGTTGTGCATATATAGAGAATGGAAAGAAGCAAACAAATATGGCAAGGAGACAACCCATTCATGGACATGAGACAAGAAATCCAACACCTTAAAATACTTGCAAAAGTGATATTTTCTTTTCCATTTTGAGCCTTACACGAATTTGGCATGTTATGCTGAGTCGCTTTGGGATTTAAGAGACCACTCATGAGTCTGGCCCAATTATCTTGTACCTCTTTTAATTTATGAAAACAAAACAAAATAAATATAAATAAAGTAATAATAAAATATAAGACAAGGTATGAGTGAGCTTAGTAGTCTTTCATAAGGTTATGGACATGTTTGAAACCCTAAAAGTTAGGTCACAAGTCCAAAATTTCAAGTTTGCACATTTTGCATTTCATGTATTTCCTCAAAATTTTCCAACTTGTGCAACTCATAACTTGCTTAATTTTAATCTTTTGAAGGTGATCTTTGACTTTTTGAAAATCTCAAGATGTCTTCTACAATTTCTCTTTTTATCATTTGGGAATTTGGAGATTTATCTTGAAGTAAGTTGCTTTGACAAAAAGTGTCTTTTTGTTGAATTTTGAAAATGACATGTAATGTGTTAGCTCATATCTTTCAAATGAAGCATTTTTTGGACTTGAGGATACATACAAATATGTATATAATTGAATTTCCTTCACAATGGGCTTTGGTTAGGGAAATGTTGATGAAGCATGTGAAAGTCAGGCTTGGTCAAAGTTCAGTTAACTTCTCCTAAGGAAACCCTAATTTGGCAATTTTTGACTTTTGATGATTTGAGTGCTTTCCTTGAGGAATCATGATCAACCCTTGATCAAATGATGAATATCACTTAAAAATGTTGATGTTGACCAAAAATATTGAAGTTTTCCTGTAAGCTGACCATGGTTGACTTTTTACCCAATATAGTTAATTTTCAATCATCTGAGCTATTGACTTAGCAAACTTGTGATGCAAGACTTGAAACTTGACCTGAGAATTATTGAAGACCTATGATGAACCATGAAAACCATTTGGGACCTTTGAAACCCATTCTTACTTATGCAAGATGAAACCCTAGTTGTGGACCCATTGCATAGGAGGAGGTTTGACTGGTCAACTCTTGTGAATCCTTAAGCATTTGAGAACACTAGAAGAATATCTTGAAGAAAATGCGAGGGAAAATTTTGGGGTAGAACAACCGTTTAGTGTTAACTTCATAATACTAGATTTGGGCAATACATTGAGGGCAGAACTAGTATCGGTGAGTACCCTGGATAGACTTGTAGGACCTATCTGTATTAAAGTGTGTAGTACTTGGTTGTGAGCTCGGCCTTATGGAGGTAATTAACTGTCGTTGAAACCTAAATAGGACCCAGACGTTAGATTTTCTACCACATTATCAAATTGGTTTAGAGTAATTTCTTCTGCAACATGAGCAGAACTTAAAACTTTCATTAGAGAATCCTGATGCGCTTCTTAATTGATAAGCAACGAGAGTATGGAAATATTGGCTGGAGTTTGGTGAAGTTGGTCCACCACCCTATAGTCACTTCTCTTAATTATCTTTAAAAATTCTTTGGCCTCTTGGTTAGTGAAGCTTTGTTTGGAGACTCCTGATTCACCTCCTCTACCGCTTTTCCTTTTTCTTTTATTAACGATACACTTTTATTTTTCAAGCCATTATCATTCTTCTCTGATGGTTTAGATCCGAACACCCGGCCACTACGAGTCATTCCCCCTGTCCCTGATATATTTGAAATTGTAGGTTCTTGACTTGATGATGACTCACATTCTTGTTTCGAGCCATTGATATATACAGTCGGATCATAATTCCATGGTACTGCCTTGTCAGTTTTGTAAGGGATATGAGACGCCCCCTTATTTTCCATCGTAGTCTTTGGTGTCACTGGTATTCTCAGAATTTGCTTTATTGTAGGAGTTTCCGTCGATTCTCCCCACGAAATCATGAGAGTCTTCTTGTCATGGTTTAGCATTTGATAACGAATTACCAATGGCTTCTTCATATTTCCTTAAATTGTTGCTATATACTCCACTTCAGGGTATGGTCTGAATTGGACTATCCCCTGATCCAAGAATTGTTGCAAGGTATTTTAGAAAGCTTTGTTATATTCAAGAAGGAATCCATATTCCAACAGATATTCTCTCAACAGATTTATCGGAGACTTTGCTTGTTTTCCTACCCCACAATCGGTGACTACTTCAATTGCATTTATTGTATGACCACCATGCAAAGGCATGAAGTTTGATTTGATGTTTGATTTTTCAAAATTAATGTCTTGTGAGTCTACTAGATCATGTACTTTATGCTTGAAATCCCAACATTGATCTATGGTACGCCCTGAAGAGTTGGCATGGTATTCGCATTTAGCATTGGCATTGTACTTGGGAGGCAATGACCCGACTGGAGGAGCTAAAGGTTTCAGCTATATCCAATACGCTTTGATCATATGTTGTAGTAATTGTCTAGGTGGCATAGGGAGTGGATCAAATTTTCTCAATGGCCTTTCAAATTTGTTTTGTTTCTGTCCCCACGGGATGATTAGTGGTTGTTGTGCTCTTGGTTGTGAAGCCATAACATTAACTTCACTCTCTTAGGAACCGGTTTTTTTGCATTGAAAGGGGCATTTGATGACGCCCCCCCCCCCCTGAATCTTTCCATTCTTTATTCCCGTCTCAATTCTCTCTCCAATAGTTACCAGGTTAGAAAATCCCGAAGAGATGCTCCCTACCATCTTTTCTTAGTATACCCCTGCAAGTATCCCATAAACATGTCGACCAGTTCTTTTTCTATTAGTGGTGGTTGCACACAAGACACCATCTCTCTCCACCTTTAAGCGTACTCTTTAAAGGATTCTTCTTTCTTTTGAGACAAATTTTGAAGTTGTATGTGGGTAGGCACCATATCCAGATTGTATTTATACTGCTTCAGGATAACATTGGTAAGATTTTCCCATGTTTGTATGTGCATCCTCTCCAACTGCATATACCAATCTAGAGATGCCCCACTCAAACTATCTTGAAAGAAATGAATCATTAACTTCTTGTTCTAAGTGTAATCATGCATTTTCCTACAATACATGCGCATGTGGTTTCTCAGCAAGTGCGCCCTTATATCTTCCAAAGTCAGGTACTTTGAATTTTGGTGGAATTATTACATCTGGAACGAGACCCATTTCAAGGGCATTGACGTCAAAAGCATCATATCCTTCCACAACTTTTAACCTTTATTCTAAAGCTTTGTATTGATTCAGTAACAAGGGTATTAGTCACCTTCTGTGGTACCTGATAGACATCCTCTATATCGTGATCTCCATATTACAAGTCCAAGTAATTTTCAGCATTATTAACCGGAATTTGCAGGGCATGAGATGCCCCTGCCTTTAGAGGAGGTGGGATAAACCCTTCAGTTTCTTGTCTTGTCTCATGTTGAGCCATGACAGTTTTTTCTGGCCCTGTCTCCAGTCTTCTTTTCAGTTGGTGACCGCTTGATGCACCGATAGCTTGGGTTATTTCCTTGAAGGCTACCCTGGGAATTTGTTCTTGTTTATCAATGATGTTCTTTAAAGCTAGAATAACCTGACTCATATCTCCCCTCATTAAGTCGACGTTGCTCTTAGCTTGTTCCAGATCCACTTTGAAATCTTCTTGATTCTATTTGATTTGTTCCATGGCTCTTAGTTGGTGAGCTCTAGTTTGATACAACGGTATAGGAGGCGGTGGTTTCCTTCTACCAATGGTTCAACTGGAGAAGATTTTTGAAAACTGAGTTTTGAGTTTATGACGTTATGATATGCAAATATTTTTATGAATGCATGATTATGTATGAACGATGTTAAGAGTTACATTTCGAATGTCTTATTCACTTGGATATATATTTATATTTTATAATATCATGTTTTTTTTTTTAGGTTTTGTTTTTTTTTTTATTGTTGAGTATTTGGAAAATGAATACGCAAACAAGATAGGAAACACAATTCTTTTACTGAAACACCAATTGTATTTAAAAGATAACACATTTCAGATACTGAAAAATATTACAATTATAAAATAATAAATTTGCTGGAAGGGAAATAAACAAAAAGGAAAACAATCTTCTAATCCCGTTTGCGAATGTCTTCTCTGAAATTATCGAACATTATCCTGCATAACTTGAGAAAATTGTCAACATCCCCCGGGAGAGGTACCATTACACTTTCTACGTCCCTCAAGCTTCTGGGAATGTCTTCAATGGGGTTGTTAGCCAAGAAAGTGAGCTTCTCATGCTTATATTTGTAGTATCAGTATTCTCGGTAGAGGTTGGGAATTATCTTGTGGTTATCCCTTCCTGCTTGGGAAATATTTGTGTACTATTCCTCCCAATACATCTTTTCATCCCTCAGCTTCGTATAAAGTCTTTGTTGTATCAGGATGTCTTTTCGGAGGCCTTCCAGCTCAAGGAAAACTTGCTTGTACTCTTCAATTTTCTGGGCTAGATGTCTTTCTGCCCTCATTTTTGCAAGGTGCCCCTTACTTCTGATTCTTGGCTATCCTGAAGCCTGGTAGTGAGATATTTCAACTGCTCTTCTTGATCTAAAGATACTTGGGCCAAGCTTTGGATTTGAGCCCTCAAATCTTCCTTCAATACCTTAGTTTCTTGCATGGATTTTTCATACCATCTATTCAATTTTCCAATTTCATTAGCAGCATCTTCCAGCCTCTAATCATGGGAATCTAGATTAAAAGTAGCACTTAACAACCCTTCGGTCGAACGCTTCCTTTTCATACTTTCCTTTTCAAATGCTATGCGTTTTTTTTTAATCTGTTGGTCTTTCGATTTGAGTATGCGCTGCATTTGTCTTTTTTCTTTGGTCAAGTTAAGGAGATTGAGCTCTAGCTCTTCCTTCTCCCCCTGAGCCTGCTTCATTTCTTTCTTCAGATCATCTATCTCGACTAAAGACACAAGAGGAGCGACTGGGACCCCTTGCTTGTATTCGGGATTTATATCAAAAGGAAGCTTGATAATTTGTACCCTGTCCAGAACCCATTGAATGTATGGTTCTTTTGCTACCGCATTCTTCCTTTCCGTTTTTCTTTTGTTAACCCTACTCCAAGCCTGAATAATTTTATTGAGTAGTTCTCGGTCATTTCTACCCATGTCATGAACGATAAATTGCTGGAGTTGTTCATCCAAAGGCTTGTCTTCCGAAGGATACCCTAGTTGTCGTAGGGCCAAGGTAGGATTATAGTTGATGCAACCTTGCGACCTGGCTAATAGAACATTAGGAAAATCCCCACAACTGTAGATAATATCACCAATATCTAACTTCCTGGCATACCATAACACATAGCTAGCAGTGAGAGACCTTAACTTCTGAGGCTACTCATACCTTGTCAAATTTGGAATCAAGTAATCCTCCTTGTAAAGGTGAGTCATGAACCAAAAATATAACAACAAAGTACAGCAATTTAGGGTACCTCTTTTCTTTTCGTACCGTGTATGAATGATGTAATAGATATCAGCAAGGAGAGCCGTAGTTGGATCTGTATTAAAAGTCTTTGTACCCTAAAACACACTGATGGATTCAGGGTCAGTATAGTCTACAGTAAGTGGAAATAAGACAACACCAAATATAAGTAGCCCCAAACAGTCGATACTAGATTCCCATTCTTTGTTATTTTCCAGATCAAGAGCTTTATTTTCCAGATAACACCTCTTAATTCCTCGTACCTCTCCTTCTTTTTCATAATTATCAGAAAACTCAAGATAAGGTATTTTTAAACCTTCGGCCAGTATTTTGACGTCGACGGTTTTCCCAATGCCCATATAAGCCTTCTCTTTTGAGAAATTCAGAATTCTGCCCAATTCTTCCAAGGTCAGAGCCAACTGAAAATCTTGAAATGTGAAGCATCTCAATGGAGGGTCATAAAATTGTACCAGAGCAGAAATAGCATCCAGCTGTACTTCTACTTTGGTTAAGCCCAGAATATCCCCATAGCGACGAGTAAAAAGAAACAAAGGATGATGAATATATGAAACGTAAAAAAATGTATGAATGCCTGAGTATAGGGCTAAATGACGGGATTTGATGAACAGTACCCCTGAGAAGGTAGGATTTTAGCTTGGTTTTATGGATATTATAACCTCCCCGTAAGGCGATTTCCTTAAGGGTATCATGAATAACACTAGAGGGAAAGGCACAAGGGCCTCCCTTAAGTGGAGTCTCTTTGCCGACTGAAACTTTCGTCTCTAAGTCGTGAAAGGTCTCATCATGAGATTTTGGTTTGAGGTTTATACAAAGATTCATAGGCGTCATTCCAAAGTCCAACCCCCAAGAGGATGTCTCTTGAGACGTATTTCTTTTGCGGAATTCCACCGACTCTAGGCGAAGTTGTCACATAAACTCATTGGGATGATGTATCCCGTTGGCTAATATACGAACTTTCTTTCTACGGTTTTTTGAAAACATATTTTATGAAAATCAAATTCCATCACAGGTGTAATATGATAAAATTTAATAAACAAAATAAATGAATAAATAAATAAAGAAAAATAAAGAAAAAATCAAAAAAATAAGGAAAAATCAGAGTCACCAACGGTTGTAACTGGTTTTAAAATCAGAGTCACCACCCTTATTTTTTATCCTAAAGGAAGGAAATATAAAGGAATAACCCTAAAATAGTCAGAGATTCTAGATTATTGACTCAGTTCTAGACAAAGGAAATGTTTTAGGCACCCCCCATCTATCTTGTTCACAAAGATACTAGGTTTAGAATTAATCTTTAGGGAATAAGGTTTTAGTTTTTTATTAGGAGAAAAATGGTTTTAATTTTAATTAGTGGAAACTCGTCACGATTTTTGATCGTATGCCTACGTATCCTCCTAGGAGGAATCGAAGTCCCATTTCATATTTCGTGGTTGCTTTGTGTTTTTTATGGACTACAAATTCCCATACGTTTAGTCTAGGTGTCATGAATAGCAGAGATTGTTATACTAAACGTACATTCGATTCGAATAAACACGTAATTCTTTTTTGAAAATTGATTATTGAATTGATTTAATTTTAAAAATGAGTTTGTAATATGTTAAGTATTTTTTTAATATGTTAATCATTTTAAAAAGGAATTCTATTTAAATGCATAAATATAAGCTTTAATGCAATAAATAACAATAATGTTTTTAATGAATTTAGTAAATAATACACTTTATGTAATAATTAATAATAGTAAGTATGAAATTAAATATATTAGAAACATAAAAAAAAATATAATAATTATTAAAATAAAAAATAACATATAATAAAAATATGTGTAATAATTATTAAAATAGAAATTAGAAAATATAAAAGTTAAAGAAATGATAAAATAAAATGACATATTAAAAAAATGTAGGGGGGGTGAAGTGTATTGGGCTAGTAAAAGGTAAGGGTACTAATAGAAAGGGCTTGAGTTCAGATTTTGAATTCAGGTGCAATGGCAAAGGGGTGTGTGTTATAACCCTAACTAGTAAAAGAGGGGGGTTTGAGCAGTAGGAGGCCCAGATCCAGATCTTGGACTGGGCCCGTTTAGCCCGGGGTGCTAATTATAACATAACAGTAAAAATAAAAAAACTATGGAGTGTTACTAGCATCGCGCTCGGCCTAATATAAGCTTTAAGGAGTCTGCGTGGTCTCCATGTGTGTGTGTGTGGGGGGGGGGGGGGAGGCACGGGGATACCATGTAATAGTGTGATTTGGATCACTTGATTTAAATCATACGGTGGTGATTGAGGGTTATGGTAGGCATGATGGGACGACGCACATAGAATCAATTAACATAATATATTTTCTTTTTTACAAAAAAAATAAAATTCTAATTTCATTGTTTATTTCTCTCTCTCTCTCAGTGTCCTTCCCTTTCTCTCTTCTTTGTGTCCTCTTCCAAATACAAACCCTATATCGAACGAAACCCTCTAGCGGCGACAATAAAGCTTCCTTTCTGAAACCAGAAGTCAATACCCAACACTCTCCCTGTCATAATACAACATACAAAAAGAAGAAAAATACTTGGTTTTGGTTGTGTTACCTTCAGTCATAGATCTTCGTTTTCAGTTGCGTTTCAGTAACGAACCCTTTTTCGTTTGGCAGGTCACGGAAACGGAGGCAGTGGCTTAGTGGAGAACGGTGATGGTTTGAGGCGTAGCGGTAGCTCAAGAGGTTTTTAGGGTTTCAGATTTTGAAGCCCTAAATTCTACTTCTTCTTCTTCTCCATAAAAACTTATTCGCTTACTGTAATTCCCTCTTTTTTCTACTACTCCCTTTTCTGTATATTAGAGCTAGGTTTTTATAGCGATTTTAGGTTTAGTAAATTAGGAATTTTTTCCAATTGTCTGTAAATGTTAATTTGTTTCTGAATTCAAATTTGATAAATTATTCTGTATTGATTATGTTTTTTTGAATGTAAATTTCTTGTTTTTGTTTTTGTTTGATCATGTTGCTGTATTGATTAAATCCCTATATTTTCCTGATTCGGCCTGTATATGAAAAAAGGGAAGGATTTGATTCGAGCATCTTTAGTTAAAAGCAAGTGTTTCTGCAATTTGTGCAATAGCTATTCGTTCGTTAAAACATGCATTATTCCTTCCCAATTCACACAATAATTGTTTGGTCTTTTGGAACATGTTTTTTTTTGGACTTGGACTGCCAAGATTGGGCTTTTAGATTTGCGCTTTGGATCATGCAAAAGGACTTGTAACACTTTTCTTTCATTAATAAAACAAAGTCACATCTAAATAAGTGTTAAAAAATAATGATTTAATTATAATCAATATAATTAATAATGCTGGTTATAATAAAACGTCAATAATGTTGGTAAAAATAATGATATTATAATTAGTAACAAAATAGTTTCAAAATCGACCAAAAAATCTGAACGGTCAATGTTTTATATCATTGGGCCTAGCAGGAAAAAAATGCTTATGGGCCCTTTTTGAAAATCACACACCCCTTAACTTATTCTAAAAAAACTTTAACAAATTAGTGGGCTAATCTGAAAACTCTAGTGGGCCTGCATTGGGTTTAAAAAAAAACAAATTGTTTTATTAAAAAATCTAAATGGGCCTTGTGGTTTAATTATTGAGCCTTAATAAAAAAATCAACTAGTTTTTATACACCTTGATTAAAACAGAAAAACCTCACATACCAATCTTGAAATGCACTTCCTTTCTAAAACCCAATGGGCCATCTGATATTGATGGTCCATTTTGGATCGAAATAAACCTTCTCTGATCTTAAGACACCCCTTTGGAAGTAATGAAATATATTTCAAATTACTTAAAAGAAAACTTTAAATATAAAACAAAGGGTAGGGCAAATTTGGGGTATGACACCCCGGTTTCAAAGAAGACATGATCAGTGTTCTGTTCCAGTTCTTTGATCCTAAGCATCACTATTTTAATTTCCCAAATTATCAGTTAGTGCCCATAATGGAAGAGTTCTCTAAGCTACTTGGAGTGCATATTCTTTATCAGACACCCTTCATCGTTCTAGATAAAGTTCCAAAACCTGAAGATATTGCTGCAGCCTTACATCTGAAGACGTCAGACATTGTATCTAATTGGGAAACAAGAAGTGGAGTTAAAGGTATTGCTAAATTTTTGATAGAGAGGGCTCGGTTGTTTCTAGATGCCATGAGTTTTCATGCTTTTGAAGATATTTTGGCTTTGCTGATCTATGGTTTGGTATTATTCCCTAATCCGGACCAACTCATAGATATGAACACCATCAAAATATTTCTTACTCATAATTATGTACTTATTATGCTTAGAGATATTCTGCATTCTCTTCACACCCGTACTATGAGGAAGCGAGGGAATCTCATGTGTTGCATACCTTTACTTTCCAGGTGGTTTATTTCGCACCTTCCCCGACCAGTGATGAAGAATGAACAAGGTTTGAGGTGGTCTCAAAGTTTGATGTCACTCGCTCATTCAGATATCTATTGGTGTTCCCGATCTCAAGAGGACATCACTATTATTGACCGTTATGGGGAATTCCCTAATGTGCCACTCCTTGGCATAAGGGGAGGCGTTGTAACCCAAAATTCGCCCTCTCATTTCTCAAAGGATCATCCTGGACCCTTAGGTTTGCTTCCATCCAATTTCAAGCCTTGAATTATAAATTTTCCAAGAAAGTCATTCACAAGGGCAAAATGGTCATTTGCACACTAAAAAGTCAAACTTTGACTTTTTGATCAAAATCAAGTTTCAAGGATCATATTTCATCAAGACATGTTGAAATATGAAGTTTGTTTCATCAAGAAATTCAAAAGTCAAAATTACTTTGGAAAAGTCAAAATTCTAAATACTTAGAATTTTTTTAAGTGTTTAAGAAATATGACAAGCTCAGAACTTCTGATCAGATTATTACCATGATGCAAGCTGATTCTGGAATAAATTATAACATAAGAGTTATGGATCTCAATGAGATCTCAAACATTGCAGAACTAAACTTCTCCTAGAAATGCTAGGATTTCAAGCTACAAATCTTTGAAGACACGTCCATGAAGCTGAAGCTTCCAGCAAAATTCTGAACCTTTCCAAAACAGAATTTGGTTAGAACTTCTGGGCCAGTTTTCACATAGGTTCAGTCATAAGTTGAAAGAGCAATTCAAAGAGGATTTACAAAGCATGTTACAAGCTTTTGGGACAGTTTGAGAACTCGCTCAGAACATGCTGGAGCAAAGGGATTCAAGGATCAGAAGTTGGATGTTTGTTCTAATTTGCGCTGATGCTGAACTTCTGACCCAGAATTAAGCTATGATGAATAATCTCATAGTTCAGGATTTATAGTTTGATAAATCTCATCATCATTTAATGCTCACAACCACTTTTGAGTTTTTATCCAAAGGATTTCCCCACGTGTGAGATAGAAGTACCATTGTTGTCCTTGAAAAACAAACTTTTGTACAAGGTTATGCTAGGCCCATGCTTTGCTTTTGCCACTGAGGGTACTTTTCTTTAATTCATGCTTACAAATCCAGCTTAGGCACGGCTAAAAGCTGCTAACCACCATACTTGCTTCAAGAACAGGGAAGCACCCTAGCATATGAAGGCTATGTCCAACGCTTTGGTCAGAACATCGCCAAATCCCAAAACCTCATTTATACAACATGCTAGGGCATAAATGCACTTTCATAACATTATAAAGAATAGATGCACTTTACACACATTTTGCATATACAAACACTCAATACACATACATTCAGGGTTCCATATCAATATACAAGCATTCAATACACATACACTCAGGGTTCCATATCAATATCAAACATTCAATACACATACAATCAGGGTTCCATATCAATACGCATACACTCAGGGTTCCATATCAATATCAAACATTCAACACATATACACCCAGGGTTCCATATAAATATCATACGCCATGCACATGCGTCATACAACAAAAAAACAATCTTACCCTCGATTTAGTTATCTAAGGGTCAATCAACAAAGCACACTCCTTCTACAAATCCAACCCATCACCTAAGACTCCATGCAGTGATGTGTTTAGCCCATCACCTAAGAATCCATGCAGTGATGTGTTCCTTACAACGTAGCATTACCTAAGTCTTCATGCAGTAATGTGCAAAACCCTGTACATTGCCTAAGACTCCACGCCGCAATGTTTACCAAATAGGATCCGCCACCCAAGACTCCATGTCGTGACGTATTAAGCCCATCACCTAAGATTCCACACAGTGATGTTTTCCCTCTACAATGTAGTTCATTACCTCAGACTCCATGCAGTAATGTACGAAGCTCGGTACATTGCCTAAGAATCCATGCAACAATGTATTCCCCTTATCTTACCCATTACCTAAGACCCTAGGCAGTAATGCGCAAAACTTAATCCATTGCCTAAGACCCCAGACAACAGTGCGACATAACCCATTGCCTAAGCCTTCATGCAGCGATGTGTTTTCCAAAATTATCCATTACCTAAGACCCTAGGAAGTAATGCGCGAAACTTATTTCATTGCCTAAGACCCCAGGCATCATTGAACATAACCCATTGCCTAAGACTCCAGGCAGCAATGTGTTTCCCTATCTTTACCCATTACCTAAGACCCCAGGCCGTAATGCGCAAAACATAGATCATTGCCTAAGTCTCCATGCAGCGATGCTCAAAAATCAAAATCTAGACTGACGCCTAAGTCTCCATGCAGCGATTCGTGAACATAATCCATGGCCTCAGTCTCCAAGCAGCCACGCGTCATCAATTTTTGTCTTATCCATCCCCCAAATGGATGAATAAGCTAAATCAAACCAAGACATACAAGATTGCCCACTCAAGCTCAAGACCAAATGCCTCGTCATCAAGCCCTGGTAAGCAATATATCATCAGCTTCGCCTATTTCTTCAAGACCCTTAAGGGTATGCTATATCGGCGTAACCTTATGTTTGTCAGACAAATTTCAGGGTATTCCAAGTATTCAATAAACTCCCAATCAGAATGCACAAGACTCGTGTATTCTCACGCTAGTCGATTGGGAGATAATTGAATAGGGGAAGCTGTCGTACCCCAAATTTTCCCTACCTCGACGATCATATTTTTCAAGATTTAAAATAGAAGAAATGTTTAATTAAAGATTGTCCAGCAATATTTGTTGGCCCACTTTTTAAGAAGAATTCAAATAAACAAGAAAAGTGTATTTTAATGCCGGGGAATGGGGTTTTCTAAATCAGAAAAACTCATATACCCATAAACTCAATCGCGAAGCATGGTGGCCAATGGCCCATGAGATTTGAATGTGGAAAACTATTTCAATAAGAATAATTAAGTTCTTAATTAAACTCATTTAGGTATTATTGTTGTTAGTAAAATAGGAAGAGAGAATTCAATTTACAATTATATTAAAATTCATATTGGCTCACTTCTAATAGAAAATAGTAAAGAGGGGGGTATAATTCTGAATTTACAGGCCCATTGGGTTTTCTTTTACGCCAAGCCTAATTAACGTTTGTCCTTTACTGTTTTGTCTTAACAGAAAAACGTTATTATTAAAACTCTTTTTTTTTCTTTTCTAAATTAATAAGAGATTTAATTTATTATTTATAAAAGAAAAAGTTTTCTAAACTAATTTTGTGAGCTTAATCTATTAAGAGTTTTCAGTTGCTGAGAAAATGCTAAAAGCCCAATTCGGTTCATATAATAGTGTATGCCCAAAAGTTAAATAACACTTACTGTTCTAATCATAACCCAATTAGCGCACGTTTTTCCAATAAACAATTGTAGAAATTAAACCTAAAATTACATCAATCTTCATTATAGTCTATATCTAAAATTGCAGAATACAACAAAATCAAATCCAAGTGAAATCTTTTACAAATCAGAACAAATTTACAGCACAATCAAATCTGCAGAAAATCCATATATGAAATCCGAAATTTAGAGGAACAAATCAATCACAAGTCCAAATCTATTACAAAATCAATTACAGTAATGAACTAAATCCCTAATTGTCTCTAATCTCCTTAAATCTGTGTTAATCTAACTCTAACAACAATTCATAAAACCCTAATCTAAAGCCTATAAATACAGAAGAAGAATTAACAGAAGGGGAGGGTGATTGAATACAGAAAGGGGTCGATTATAGGGAAAAACTTGAAACAGGGATATACAAAGGCGAAGGAGATTCGAGGACAAAAGAATGAAAACTGAAGAACATATTTGTAGAACGGAAGTTAAAACTCATTGTCTCACGTTGAAGACCGAAGATCGATGCGATTAGAGTTTCAATATCTGAAACCCTAATTGCGTGAGCTCGTAGATACCGTTGAACCATCCACCACCATCTTCAACCTTCGCTGTAAACCTGAAAATAAGAAGAAGGGGAGGAATTAATTCCAAATCCAAAAAACTCGAAGAACTCAAAGCGAAATCGCGATAGGGTAAGGACGTAGCTTTTTTTTATACTTGTATTTGGGTTTGTTAGGGGTTTTAAAAGAAGGGGATGGGTAAGCCGTCACTGCCGCAGTGTTGTAGATGTTAGGGTTGAAGAAAAATAAGACAATGGTTGTATGTATGTTGTGCGAGAGAGAGAGAGAGAGATAGAGGTGAAAAGATTGTAAAATAAATACTGTAAAATGAAATGTGAAACAATGTTATATCTCGTTTCAATCCTATACACGCGCGGGAATAATAATTAACATACTCCCTCAATCCCATCGACAAGATCTGCATCTGACAGTCATAGGCCAAAGCTCCACGATAAGCCCATACTCCCTCGCGTATACAATCAATCCGGACCTCTACTCCCATTCACGTTTGGGCCAGCCCAATTGTGAAACGCACCCCCCGTTTTGTGCCCTATTTCTAATTCAAGAATAGCGTTAACCCCCCCCCCCCCCCCCCCCCCCCCTCTTCCAGAATTCACGTTTGGGCCAAGCCCAGTGTAACTTTTAACACCCCTGTGTTTTGCTTCTCAATTAGAAACCTGCACCCCCTGGATATTAGCTAATTATTTTCTATCTTTTATATATATATATATATATATATATATATATATATATATATATATATATATATATATATATATATATATAATTTTTATATATATTTTTATTTATATTTATAATAAGTATTTTATTATCATTGCTATTTATTTACAATAATTATTATTATTATTATCATCTAAACTTATTTTATATAAAAACTCATGTATATTACTTTTCTTATATTATTTCATTAAATATTTTTCTTTATCATGCATTAATCAAGACATTTTGCAATTAATATTATAAAATATATTCAACAAATCTCAAATTATTTTTTCGCAATAAACTAATCTAAACAACTTTTTTTTGGAAAAGGGTTCCAAGCATATTTTGACTAATCGCGCATTTAGTCCAAATCTCCACAATCTCTACAACTGGTCAAAATGCGAGGCAATTCAAAATACGTTTGCAACCTCTAAAAACCACAAACCTCATACGAACTACGAATTGGGACTCTGATTCCTCATAAGAGAATACGTAGGCATACGATAAAAAATTGTGGCGAGTCCTCCTAATTAAAATTTAAAACCTTGTTTAACCGAAAACTTAAACCTAAACTTAATATCCTTAAGAATAAGGTAGATGAAAGGTGCCTAATACCTCCCTTTCGTCTAATGAAGTCCGAACTTAGAATCTATGTCTTGCAATTTAGGGTTTCCTATTAGATGCCCTTCCTTAGAATAAAAACTAATAGTGGCGACTCTCATTTAAAATCAGTCGCAACACACTCCAATACAAAAAGATCGTAGTCCTTCGATGACCCTCTGATGCTGCCTTCGGTAAACGATTTAGTTCGTTATGATAAAATTGCTAAAGTGTCCCACGAGTTGCCTTCGTGACTGTACGATGACCTTCACCTGCCCCTTAAAACATTGAACGATAGGGCTACTGTGATACGGTGGGAGAACTGACTATGGTTTTGCGTTTGTTTTCGCAAATGTTTCTGTTGAGCAAGAGTCGCCACCGACTTTTTATTTTATCCTAAGGAAAGGTTTAAAAAGCACAGCAAAAACCTTTGAGATGTTTTCTTGGGTTCGGGGAGTAGATTATAGAAAGGGAAGGTATTAGAACCCTTTCTATCCATGGTTATCCATGGGCTCTTAGTTACTTGCTTAGATCAACTTGCCTTTTGTTTTCAATTATTTGAAATGGTGCTCTTGTGTGTGTGGGTATGAGAATGTTTTGAAAAGAAGCCAATGTGGTGGCAACCTTTGTAATGATCCATGTTGGGATGTATACAAAGGTGTATGTCTTTTGAAAAGGTTTTCATTTGTTTTTGAAAGTTGTTTTTTGAAAGTGTTGTGAGGTGTGATTTTAGAAAATAGGTAAGTGTTTTGTTTTTGCAAGTTTGATTCAAGTAACTAAGAGGTTGTCTACTCCTAAATTTCTCAAAGATTATTGCTATGTTTTAACCCTTTTAACAATTTTGTTCCACCATTGTATTTGGTGGACAATCTTGTGTTAGGATGTGAAAGGGACGGGTGCGGGTCATCGTTTAGACCATGATTGCAATGGTGCCAAGTATCTTTGGGCAATTTTCTTTAAGGGACTTGATCATTTTTTAGGCAACTTTCGAAAGCGTCATCGAGGGACTATGATCATTTGATTTGTGTTTGTTTTTCCCAAAGAGACCTAACATGCAATATGGCCCATTTATTGAAGGCAACAAGTGGAATACCCTAGGGGTGCAAGTGTGATAAGTGTTGTCCATTTTCATGCTTGTTTATCTTGAAATTAGGTCAAATTATTTTTGTTGTTTTTGATTCGCATACAAACCCTAATTCTAACATGGTATAATTAGAAAGCAATAACGTGCGAAAAATAAATTTACTAAGCTATTACAACACAATATATGGGAAGGAGGTACAAATGTTCAAATGGGGTTTTTTTTTACAAGGAATTTAAACCTAAACTATTACATCAATATTGAATTATTTACAAGATAATTGATTGCACAAAATTAAATGGAAATAAATATGCAAGATGCAAAAAGGTTTTTTATATGTATGAAAAAAAGTATTTTTGTATGTCAAATAAACAAAATAAAAAGTATATTTTTTATTGGAGTTTTTTATGTTTAGGGCAAAACCCTAATTCTATTAAATAAAATGTATTAATTATTTAATATGTATAATATTTACTTATTATATACAAAAATAAAATAAAAATGAAGTATATTTGTCAAAAAGGTATTTTTTATATTAAATATTAATAAAAAATAAAAGTGTATATATTTTGTATTTTTAACCTAAATATACTAATATATATATAAATATATTTTATTTACTAAATATATATATTACATACAAAAATAATAATATTTAACATTTATAAAAAGTATATTTTATATAAAATATTTTCAAAAGATAAAATGAAATAAAAATGGAAAATAAAATGTGTTTGCACTATTTTTTAGTATTTTAAGTAAAAGTATATATATTTATTTATTTATGTACAAATACTTATCTAAACAAATAAATGCCTAATAAATTCAAAAATGGTTCAAAAAATTATTTTTATATTTTTAATATCATGAGGAAAAATAAATAAATCAGAATAAAAAAGAAAAGTCAAAAAATCATTAAAATAAGCAAAATGGGCCTAGGGGGTGTGAAAGTAATAACATGGTGTAAAAAGAAAAGTCAAACAGGCCCAGCCCACGTGGAGCTTCTTCAACCTCCAGCATTTCTGTTTGAACAAAAACACGCGCCTCTTTTCTTCCATTGCAAGGTCCTGATTCTTTGAGTTTTAGCAAAAACTTACAACACCAAAAATGTTAAGCATCCTCTCACGAGTTGACACATATAAAGAACATGTTTTAACTCTCAGAAATGAGAGAGAATTTCTTCTCCCCCAATTCTTAACCTAATTTTTGTTCCAAGTTCAGACATCAAATTCTCTAATCATACATAATATAAATGAAATCTAATCACATGGGCATGTTCAAGGCTATGAATGTGACATGTTTTCTTCACAAACCTAAAGCTAACAATGTCTGGATAGAGAGATTCGTGTTCATGAACTTACCTGTTCAGTTGAAGTTGTATCTGGTGATTGAGGTGTCTTCAATGCAAGGTGATGATTGGTACAACTTCCTTGATGTCCAGGGATGCTATTCCAAGCTTTACTTTGTCTTGAAACCTTTTGAATCGTGTTATAGAACTTCAACTGCAAAACAAGAAAATGAAAATGGTGATGCTGCCTGGGAGTGTTACAGGCCGTGTTTGAGGTTTTGATTAGCTTCAAAGGATGTTATGGGATGTGTTTGATGTGTTTTTAGCAAGAAAGCATGGAAGGTTTGAGCTATGGAACTCAAACTGCAGGGATGCCCTGTTTTGAGCAGTTTGAAGGTGATTCTGGGAATGAGAGTGTTTGGGACTTGGTTGGATCGTGTTCTAGATTAGGATGGATGTCTTGAATGTGTTTGACAAGTTTTCCTAAGCCTTGGTTAACTGATATGAGAGTTGGTAGATGTTATGCTATCTTTCTTACACTTTAAGCAAGCAATGGCCAAGCTGAGTTTCTAGCTTGTACAGGCCCCTCCAATGTGCTGCATAACTCAGCCTTGATCAGTGTGATTAACTCATAAACTTGTGCCAAAGAGATTTTCAAATGTACTTGCTTGGATTTGCTTTAGACATAAAGTGTAACTTTTGCAAAAATGGATATAATGTTTTTTCCAATTTGGGATTAAACCTTTAGGCAATGCTTGAACACATAGAACATGGTCTTGGCATAAAGGATTGGCATTAAATTTATGAGTGTAATTGAGATAAAAGACCTGTAATCAAGGGAAGCATGCTGAATTCAAAGTGGCACAAATGTATGAACATGTAACTTGGCCAATTCAAAAGTGAGTTTTTCCCATATTGTCAAATTCGATTCTCCCTAACCATGAGGTTGTTTGATGAGTTCTTGGACATTTTGGAAATCTTGGAATGTGTACTACAATCCATCTTTGAAATGCAAATTGAAATTCCAAGTGGAAGTGTGTGAAAAATGGTCTTGAAGTTAGGTAAAAACCTTGCCTAAAATAGGTCAAATTTTCTCTAAGTTAAGAATGGTTTGGTACCCTTGTTCCAAAAATTGTAACTTGAGCTACAAGCCTCTTTTGGGAAAACTTTGTGAATCAAAGTTGTAGATTATGCAATAGGCTACAAATTTCATGTTTTGACTTTTGCTTGAATCCAAATGAATCTTGGTGAGAAAGTGGGACAAATTTAGGAAAAAGTTAGGGTTTTTCATAACTTAGAAAAATTCTAAGTTATGAAAAATCTTCATTTCAAACCCTAATTTGCATTTCTTGATTTCTTGATGAACAAGTTTCATGATTTGGCATGTTTTGATGAAAAATGAATCTTGACACTTGATTTTGAACAAAAAGTCAAAGTTTGACTTTTCAGTATACAGTCAAAATTGATCAATAACTGTCAATCTAGTGTATTTGGGATCTTTTGAACTTGTTGAGTATGTCAAGATAATTCCATGGGGTCCTTGAGTCCATATGTGAGCTTGGTTTACCATTGGCTAGGTCAAACAGTCAAAAATTGCCTTTGTGCAGTCAAAACCCTAAAAATGACCATTTTGCCCTTTTGATGATCTGGTCAAATTTCTTGTGGAATTGTGATACAAACTTGATCAAATGGTCCATGTGAGTTCATAATGTTGATGTGGGTCAATTTTCATGAGATTTGACTGTCAATTGGCCACAATTGACTTTTTCCCCAATACAGTTGATTTCTAGGTCAACTGTCCAATTGACTGGGTAAAATTTGGAATCAAGACTTGAAACTTGGTATGGATAAACTTGGGAGTCCCACATGAAGCATGAAATTCATATTAGGCATTTTAGGTCAAAATATCTTTGTGCAAACACAAACCCTAATTTGGGTCAACAGTGCAAGGAGAAGTCTTGAGCAGAGGAAACCCTAACTGGATCTTGATCTTCAAGGGTCTTGTGATGAGAAAATGTTGAGGAAATGGGAGGGCAAATTTTGGGGTACAAAAGTTGCCCCTGTTCAATCTTCTTGAACCTGAAGAGTTAGATTGGCAAGTTTGCCTTTCGTGACACGAGGGTAAAAGGAGATTGGACACTAGAGTGCCCGGAAATTTGCACTCGCATGTTGGAGTATCAGCAATGTGATGTCGGGAATGGGCTTATAGATGCCATTTGGAGAGATGGTGGATAGGGAGATGGGCTTATAGATGCCATCTGGAGATGTGGAAGAACCTTGTCGGGAATGGGCTTATAGATGCCATTTGGAAGTGTTGATCGCATAAGAGATTCCTTAGCGAGAACTTGTGTATTTGAGAAAGACAAATGTTTTCCTGGCTTGTTACAGGTGTTTGATCTTCAATCTCCTCATGCAGATATGCCCTGGCTAGATACAGGTGTCGAATCTATAATCGGTTGCTCACAGATGTGCCCTGGCTGGATACAGGAATCAAATCCGGAAATAGTCGTCAACAGATATGCCCTGGCTGGATACAGGAATCAAATCAGGAAATCTTCAGACGTGCCCTGGCTAGATACAGGAATCGAGTCTGGAAATGTGGTCAACAGATATGCCCTGGCTGGATACAGGAGTCGAATCTGGAATTGTGATAGTTGATAAATATGCCCTGGCTGGATACAGGAGTCGAATCCGGAAATAGTCGTCAACAGATATGCCCTGGCTGGATACAGGAATCGAATCTTCGAACTCTTCAGACGTGCCCTGGCTAGATACAGGAATCGAGTCTAGAAACTGATCACTCATAGATGTGCCCTGGCTAGATACAGGTATCGAATCTGGAATTGTGAAAGTTGAAGGTAGTTGTCTTTGGGATTGTCTTTTTCCCTGAAAAGGCAAAAAACATCAGTTGTATGCAATGTCATGATGTATGAAATGCATGATGTCATGATGTTCAACATGAGATAGTGTTGTATGCACTTTATCACGTATGTAAGCAAGATGTATGAAATGTGAAATGTTTATGAATGTATTTTCGTCTAGGAAAATAAATCCTTGACGACCGGCCGGGGAATTAAATCCTGGGCTGATATTGAAGAGTAGAGCTCTTCGCTTCCGCTGGGGAGGATGGTTGCAAGAATACACTGGTAGGAGAAGATGACTCCATTGAGGAATAAACTTGTTGGAGAGATCACTCTGCGGGGAATTGCTCTGTGGAAGAGATACTTTGCTGAAGTTTGACGAGAGCTTCACTGAGGATTTCAATGATGGACTCCGCTGGGGATAATGATGATAAACTCCGCTGGGGATACCAAAGATAAACTCCGCTGGGGATGGTGTTGATAAGTTATGTTGGGGAATTTTGATGAACTCCGCCGGGGGATAGTGTTGATAAGTTATGTTGGGGAATTTTGATGAACTCCGCTGGGGGATAGGAAGAACTTTGCCGAGGGCGATCTTCCGTGGCAATTAGCTGAGGATAACCCAGTTATAGGCCCTTGTGAGGAATAACTTTGAATAAATCTCGGGAGAGACGTTCGTACTCTGCAGGGGAAAAGCTTCCAGAATCCACTGGGGATAAGCTTCAAGACCTGCTGGGGATAAGAATTTCCACTTTCCTGGGGAAAACTTTGGATTTGCACTGGGGTATTGATATTCCGCCGGGGAACAATCTTAGATCAAGACTGCCGAGGATGCTTGCTAATGAATGCCTAATACTCCGCTGGGGAATGTTGCTATCTTGTCTTACTCTGCGGGGAGTTGAGATAACTTGGTCACATTCTTCAGTTAGATCTACCTTGGTACCTTGGCGGACAAAGCAACCAAACTGCATCAGACAACTTTACATTGCCCCTGTTTCTGATGTCACCTGTAATTAGTCTTTTGTTTCATATGCAAATATTTATGAATCAGCAATTTAATGTCAAATGCATATATCAAAAATGAACATTGGACGTTCTTCGCAAGACAAAACAGAAAAAGGAAAAACAATGGGCAATTTGTATGGAAAAGTGAATTTGTATTGATTTTTGAAATTTGCCTGTGAATAGGCGTTTTTGTACAAGAGGCTGACATCCTAGTAAGAGAATGCCGCCGAATAACATAGAGTTTTATACAATTTTGAAAAGGAAACAAAACAGCTATGTGAACAATCCCACTGGGTTCCAACTCTGCTATCGCCTTTATGTCTTCAAGCGTCTCATCACTTTGCTGCTTGGTTGAAGATGAAGCTGATTGATCGATGCCGAGATCTGAGCCAGATAGTTGATGCCGAATTCTGGATGCAAGGTGATCCAATGAGACATAGTGTTACGCTTTATCCCTAACTTTTGCCTGGACCGCCCTTTCGGGTTTTCAGTCCACCGGGATACCTATTTTTGCCCAAGCCGCCTTTTCAGGTTTTCGACTTGCCGGGTGTACAGATTTTTTCATTTCATCCCTTATTTTTGCCCGAACCCTTTTGGTTCGCCGGGAAGCCCTTATTTTTGCCTAGGTATGTCAACCTAGCGGGTCTTTTATTCATGCGTAGTATCTTTTTACTATGTCTGCATTGGCGGGGTGAGGAAGGTCGTCACCATCCATGGTGGTTAGAATCATGGCTCCTCCTGAGAACACATGTTTAACCACAAATGGCCCTTCGTACGTAGGGGTCCATTTGCCCCGGGGATCACTTTGAGGAAGGATGATGCGTTTGATTACCAGGTCCCCAACTTGATACTCTTGTGGTCTGACTTTCTTGTTAAATGCCCTGATCATCCGTTTTTGATACGTCTGACCATGACAGATAGCGGTGAGTCTCTTTTCGTCAATCAGGTTTAATTGATCAAGTTGAGTCTGGATCCAGTCATCTTCGTTCAAGTCTGCATCCTTCATTATCCGGAGAGAGGGTATCTGGACTTCAATTGGCAAGACTGCCTCTATGCCATAGACCAAGGAAAAAGGAGTTTCCCCGGTTGACGTCCTTGCTGAGGTACGGTACCCATGAAGAGCAAACGGTAACATTTCGTGCCAATCTTTGTAGGTCACTGTCATCTTCTGCACAATTTTCTTGATATTCTTATTAGCTGCCTCTACAGCCCCATTCATCTTCGGCCGGTAGGGAGAAGAATTGTGGTGTTGTATCTTGAATTGCTCGCAGAGCTCAGTGATCATCTTGTTATTGAGATTGGTACCATTGTCCGTAATGATTCTTTCCGGGACGCCATACCGACAGATCAGGTTATGCCGGATGAAACGTGCCACGACGCTCTTGGTTACCGTGGCGTAGGAAGCTGCCTCAACCCACTTCGTGAAGTAATCAATTGCTACCAAGATGAAGCGATGCCCGTTGGATGCCGTCGGCCGGATCTCATCGATCATATCGATGCCCCACATTGCAAAAGGCCAAGGTGCCGTCAGGACGTTCAGAGGAACCGGAGGGATGTGCACCTTATCAGCATAGATCTGGCATTTATGACAAGTTCGAAAATGTTGGTAACAGTCGGCTTCCATTGTGGACCAGGAATATCCTGCCCTAAGGATTTTCTTTGCCATGGTGTGTCCACTGGAATGTGTTCCAAATGTACCTTCATGCAGTTCTACCATGATCTTCTCTGCTTCAGCCTTATCCACACAACGCAGTAGAGTTGAATCGTGATTCCGTTTGTAGAGAATGTCGTTGCTGAGGAAGAATTTTTCCGCAAACCTTCTCATGAACTTCTTGTCATTGACAGATGCACCTTTAGGGTATTCCTGAGCTTCCAAGTACCTCTTCACCTCATGATACCAGGGTTTTTCAGTCACCTCTTTGGCCTCAAGATCCCAGCAGTATGCGGGTTCGTCCAATTTCCAGATAATGATCTGGGGAGCTTCATTGTCCCATTTGACTTTGAACATTGAAGACATCGTAGCTAGTGCGTCCGCTAGCTGATTCTCCTCTCTTGGGAAGTGTTCAAAAGTTATCTCTTCAAAGTGGGGAAGCAAAGTCAGCACATACTCCTTGTAAGGAATAAGATTTGGGTGTTTCGTATCCCACTCGCCTTTGATCTGATTGATCACGAGGGAGGAATCTCCGAAGACGCTCAGAAATTTGATCCTTAAGTCGATTGCAGCTTGTAGACCGATGATACATGCCTCATACTCCACCATGTTGTTAGTGCAGTTGAAACACAATCGGGCGGTGAGTGGAGTATGAGTTCCTTTGGGAGATATGATTACAGCACCGATGCCGTTACCCAAAGCGTTGGAGGCTCCGTCAAAATGCATAGACCATCGGGATCCTTCCTCAGGTCCTTCATCCGGTCCAGGTACTTCACAATCAGTTACCACCATGATATCTTCGTCTGGAAAATCAAAGTTCAATGATTGGTAATCGTCCACAGGTTGGTGTGCCAAATGATCTGCCAGTACACTTCCTTTGATTGCTTTCTGAGTTGTATACTGGATATCATATTCTGTCAAGATCATTTGCCATCTTACTATTCTTAAAGACAAAGCAGGCTTTTTGAATATGTACTTGATGGGATCCATTTTTGAAATCAACAAAGTAGTGTGCGTCAGCATATACTGTCTCAGCCGGCGAGCAGCCCATACCAGAGCGCAGCAAGTTTTCTCGAGCAGTGAGTAACGAGACTCACAGTCGGTAAACTTTTTGCTCAAGTAATAAATAGCGTGCTCTTTTCGGCCAGACTCGTCATGCTGCCCCAGCACACACCCCATTGAATTGTCAAGCACAGTCAAGTATAGTATTAGAGGTCTCCCTTCCACTGGTGGCATAAGAATGGGTGGCTCTTGGATGTACTCTTTTATCTTTTCAAAAGCAGCCTGACATTCATAGTTCCAACGTACCACTTGATCTTTCTTCAGTAATTTGAAGATTGGCTCATAGGTAGCAGTTAGATGTGAGATGAATCGGGAAATGTAATTCAAACGTCCCAGAAAGCCTCTGACTTCTTTCTCTGTCTTGGGAGCTGGCATCTCTTCTATGGCTTTTACCTTGGCAGGGTCCACCTGAATACCTTTATCGCTTACAATGAAACCTAGCAATTTTCCGGACCTCACCCCAAAGGTGCATTTGTTGGGATTCAACCTCAGCTTGTATAACTTTAGTCGGTCAAACAGCTTCCTCAGATGATCAAGGTGCTCCTCCTCAGTTTGGGACCTTGCAATCATGTCATCAACATATACCTCAATCTCATGATGGATCATATCATGAAATAAAGCAACCATGGCACGTTGGTAGGTTGCCCCAGCATTTTTCAACCCGAATGGCATGACCTTGTAGCAAAAGGTGCCCCACTGAGTCACAAAGGTAGTCTTTTCCATATCTTCTGGAGCCATCTTGATCTGATTATACCATGAAAAACCATCCATGAAGGAGAACACCTTGTGTTGAGCAGTATTGTCAACAAGAACGTCGATGTGAGGTAGGGGGAAGTCATCCTTGGGGCTGGCTCTGTTCAAATCCCTGTAGTCGACACACATTCTGACCTTACCGTCCTTCTTCGGCACTGGCACTACGTTGGCAATCCACTGAGGGTAAGAGGTTACTGCTAGAAACCCTGCATCGAATTGCTTCATAACCTCAGCCTTGATCTTTTCGGACATCTCTGGGCGCATACGGCGGACCTTTTGCTTTACCGGAGGGCAGTCTTCCTTGGTAGGCAGGTGATGGACCACAATGTCGGCATCTAAACCAGGCATGTCTTCATAGGACCAAGCAAAGATTTCCATGTAGTCGTGTAGCATCTGGATCAATCGTTGCTTCACGCTGAGCTCTAGATTGGCACCAATCTTGACCTCTTTCCTATCTGTCTCAGTACCCAGGTTAATTGTTTCCACCGGCTCTTCATGCGGCTGAATGGCCCTCTCTTCCTGGAGTAGCAGTCTTGCGAGCTCACCAGGCACTTCGCAATCATCTTCACCTTCGTCTTCTGCCAAGTTGATCGGATTCTCGAAGTCATAACTGGTGGTAGCAGAGCTGTTGCCAGTGAGATCCAGAGTGGATTGAAACCTGTATAAGTGAGTGTGTGTAAATATAGATGTTTTGCAATATATAACACAGAAAGAAAAAGAGCACAAGATTTAAAATGCAACAAACGTCCAATGTTTTGATTGATGATAATATGGAAATGTCATACAAAAAGCCCTCACAAATGGAGCTACGATGCCCCGGGTAGGACACCGAGCCAATAAAAGTTTCAACATATTGTTTGTTACAAATTGAAAATCAAAAGAGTTAATTACTGCGTGACAAATGTGATAGGTGTAAAATCCTTTGCCGTCCAGTTGCTTGGTCCATTGCTGGTGGTTGGATAGATCCAACTGTCAAACTCTGCTTCCTCTACGTCTTCCTCAATAACATTCACCCTTGGGTTGGTGATAAACACTGGAGCCTTTCTGATCTTGTCCTTGCGCACAGCCCTCCGAGCCTCTGCAGTAAAGCCCAGTCCAAACTTGTCATTCTTTTGAGTGAAGTCAGGAAGCTGACCCCAGTTTTCACATTTGCCTTTCTCGATTACAGCCCGGGCATCCTTCAAGGACGCCATCTTCAACGGAAAGTCTTCTTCAACCACTGTTTCAGCCGATGCCAACGTTGGAGGAACCTCCTCAAAATGCTGAAAGGGGGTTTCAATAAACTCTCCGTCCATCTCTATATACCGGAATGAATTCAAGTGACTAACCATGTATTCCTCCTCACCCTGCACAGTAACAATCTTCCCTTTGACAGGGTATTTGAGCTTTCGGTGTAGAGTGGATGTTACTGCCCCAGCCTTGTGAATCCAGGGTCGACCCAACAAGCAGGAGTAAGATGGACGAATATCCATTACATAGAACGTTGAGTCGAAGACTTGGGAACCCACACGAATAGGAATGTCTACCTCACCGTGCACCATCCTCTTAGAACCGTCGAAGGCTCTAACAATGATGTTACTAGGTTTCAATTCCAGGCCCTCACAATCCAAGCGATCCAATGCCTTCTTGGGCAAAACATTCAGGGAAGAACCGGTATCCACCAACACGTGTGCGAGAGTAGTGCCCCTGCATTCTATGGAAACATGCAGGGCATCATTGTGATTTTTCCCTTTGGCAGTGAGGTCAGCATCCGAGAACCCCAAACCATTGTCAGCTGTCAAATTAGCCACACAGTCAGTGAATTGATCTGCAGAGGTCTCTTGCGGCACATGGGCCGTTTTCAGAAATGAAATCAGGGCTTTTTCATGGGCCTCTGAGCATAGCAGCAATGATAGCATAGAGATTTTGGAGGGGGTATGCCCCAACTGTTCAACAACATTAAAGTCACTCTTTTTAATGATTTTAAGGATTTCCTCCATCTCTTGTTGGGAGGCTTCGACAGCAGTCTTTTTTGGTGCCTCCGTCCTGGCAGGCGAGTCGGTAGCAACTTCCTTGCCCCGAGTATCAGAGGACTCGGCGGCAGTAGTAGACACGGGAACTTGGATTGGAACATGCACACTTGCGGGTGTGATGATAAGAGGCTTTCGGATAACCGGTGGTGCAATGTCAGGCGAGAAGAGCCTGCCACTGCGAGTAATCTTAGCGGGACCAGTGATGTTACTGATACTGGTACCAGTGTTGAACTCCTGCTTCACTCCAAGCACATACACGTCGGCCCCATAATGCCATGGGACAGCTTTATCAGACTCATAGGGGAGAGGCCCCGGAACAGTAATAGTAATGGGTGCAACAGACAGAATTTGGACTGGCTTCCTCGGGGGAGCTTTGGTAGGATTGTAAATTGTGACAACAGATACTTCTTCAGCGGAAACAAATGGAACAGCAGTTTTCTTGAACATAATTTCTTTGCTATCCATCAGGCTTTGGATGCCTGATTTCAGCAGTGGACAACCGGTAGGGATAACAGCACACAGGAGGCAACCCCCGCTACAACCCGGAAATAAACCGGCTAGTAGTAAGTTCCTCTTAACAGTCAAAAGAGGGGTAGCAACATCATTCACCGAAACAACATACAAATCTTCCTCAATGGCATTTACTCTATGCTGGGGCATAGGAGCAGTTACAACATTTGGCCTCTCAGGCGCCTCAAACTGAATTTCCTTCGCATCGATAAGGTCTTTCACTTTATTTCTCAGGGCCCAGCAATCATCAGTAGTATGCCCGGGACTATCGGAATGATAAGCACAACGGGCATTTGGGTTATACTTAGGAGATGCGGTATTCACGACCTTTGGAGCCTCTTTGATGGTCACTAAGTTGGTTGATAACAGTTACGGTAAAATTTGTGACAAGGTCATACTCAGTCGAGTATACTGCCTCTTGGGTCTTTCACCTCTTTGTTGATTGTACTGCTGAGGAGCAGCGACAGGTTTTGAAATAACCAAGGCATTGACGGCTTGGCGGCTTTCTGGCTTGACTTGTCTTCTAGGACCATAGACTGCACTTGCTTCTTTCTTGAAAGGCCTCTTCTCAGTACTTGGGGAGGCAGCTTTTTGTATCTTTCCTGACTTGATGCCAACTTCAATTCTTTCTCCCGTCAGAATCAAATCTGTAAACCCAGCGGAGGAGTTACCAACCAAATGATTGAAAAATGGACCAGACAAAGTCCCTAGAAACATATCAACCAGCTCACGATCAGTCAATGGAGGCTGCACCCTGCCAGCCAAATCTCTCCATTTTTGTGCATATTCTTTGAACCCTTCGCCCGTTCCTAGAGACATACCCTGAAGTTGGGTACGCGTAGGAGCGAGATCAGAATTATATTGATATTGTCTGTAAAATGCTGTTGCCAAATATTCCCAGTGTCGGATACTAGTTCCATCCAGTTGGTAAAACCACTCAAGCTGTGACCCCGAAAGGCTATCTTGGAAGAAGTGAATCCAAAGGTTCTTATCTGCCGTGTAAGGTTGGATCTTCCTTACGTATGACCTTAGATGCAGCTTTGGACAGGAAGCCCCGTCATATTTGGCAAAGGCAGACGCCTTAAACTTGTATGGAATTACTACCCCAGAAGATAACCCCAAATCTCCGAAATCCAGCCCCGACACATTCTGAATCTCCATGGCGCTCAAGCGGTCCTCCAATTGCTTGTATCTGTCAGCAGCAGGTGGGTATTGTTCGTCATTGTAGTCTGTCTCGTTGTCAGAGACTGCAGGACTAGGAGCTCCTCCCCCTTGGGGACTGTCTTTCTCAGCAGAAGAAGTAGTTGGATCAGCCTCGTTATGGAGTGTGTTCCCAAACCTGCGTCCGGTGTTGAATAACGCAGTCCTCTTTTTCTTCTTCTTCTTCAGGAGTAGAGTCTTCAACTCTTGCTGACCTTGGGCCAGGCTTAGGACCATCTCTTGAAACTGGGCACTTTGGGCCTGAAGGGCCTTGATTGCTTGCTCACTGGATGAGTCTGGATTCATGATGACTGTTCAAATAAACAGCGAAGAAGATTAAGCAACCTGTGAAAAAGGGTACCTGCTATACATATGGTGCAATGAGATGCGTATGTTTTATGTTTTCAAAGACAAACAAGATTCAACTTTATAGACAAAAGGGAAACACACTTCATTAGATTCAAATTTTAAATTGTTCAACAACTTGCCCTTAGGCATTACAGGAATGAAAAATACTGAAAAGGAAATAAAAGCTGTAAAAAGGAAACATCCAAAGCCCATCAGTGCTCACATGGCCTCCTCTTCTCAGTGTGGATGTAGTTATTCAGGACCCGCTCCTCCTCCAATTGCTTAGTCAGCCTCTGGACCTTCTGTTCCTGTTCGTTGAACTTTTCCCGATAAAAATCCCGTTCTTCCTTTAGTTGCGCCCAAGATCTTTTCATTGTGTCAAAATCAGTGGGTATCTGAGGAGGGAGGAAAGTTGGAGGAACCCCATCTTCATCAGGAGATTCAAGAATGATAGGTCTGACAGCTTCGTACGGCATACCTAACTTCTGAGCACGGATGCGGACCCATCTGCAATAGGGTTCCATTGGTAGAGAAGTCTTTGGTCTCAACTCATGTGGGTCAGCTTTGTGAATTCTGTCCCAAGCCTTAATGAATCCATGGCGTAGTTTGTCGCTGTCTGCCTGAAACTCAAAATGGAAGTGAGGAACCAACATTTCATGAGGCCCTACTCTTCTGGCTCTTCCAAACTAGCGGAGACCTAAGCATGGATTATAAGAGATTCCTCCTTGGATACCAATCAACGGAACATTAGGGTATTCTCCGCAACGATCAATAACAGCTACCTCATCCAAACCTCTGAGAGTCCAAGTGATGTCATTATCAGTGAGAGACATTAGCCTATGAGCCCAACCCTTTCCTTCTTCATTCTTCAGCACGAACTTAGGAAGGTGAGAAATAAACCACCTCACTAGCAAAGGAGCACAACACCACGGAGTTCCCCATTTTCGGGCAGTACGAGCATAGAGTTGTTGCAGGATATCACCCAAAAGAGTGGGTACAGGATTCCGAGACATGAAGATCCTTATGGCATAGATACTGATAAAGGTGTCAGGATTGTGAAACAATACCAGACCATAGATTAAAAGAGCCATAATGTCTTCGTACGCCTTGAAGTCCAAGTCATTCCAGAAATCATTAGCTTTGCCAACCAGAAATTTGACCAAAAAGCCCTTAACTCCACTTCTAGTTTCCCAGTTAGCCAATACCTCTTCTTTGGTCAAGGGGAGAATTGCAGCAATCTCTTCAGGCCTAGGAGTCTTTTCCAAACCAGTGAATGGAGTTTGCTCCAAGACAGGGATACCAAGCAAATAAGAGAATTCTTCCAGGGTAGAGACCAGCTGGAAGTCTTGAAAGGTGAAACAATGATACAGGGGGTCATAAAACTGGGTCAGGACACTTATCAGTTGTTGGTCCCATTTTGCAGTGATCAAGCCAAGGAGAGAACCATGCCTGTTGATGAAGGAAGAAGTGTTTGGAATCCTATCAACCAAATCTTTGAGCAAAGGTGGTGGTTGAACAAAGTTGAGCCGGACAGTATTCCTACGCACGGGCATCATGATGTCCTACAAAACAGAGCAAAGATGAAACTTTTTTTTGTCTTTGAAATGGGTTAGTCCTTTATACATGATGCATGCAATGGTATGATGGCATGATGCTATGATGAAGCACACCACAGGTATTCACACAGGCAAGCATGATAAGGCACACAAGTCACACAAGACAACCCTTAGGTTTTAGGCCATCATGAAGTTTAGGTATTACCCTCTTTCAGTTTCGTTGGTTAAAACCTGTCCTATCAAAAGTAACCAGGTTCTAGAGGATCTCAAATCATTGACTACCCTCAATCGGTCATAACTTCAGCATCGCAATCTTTTCTTGCAGCCAGAACCATCGCGAGAGTTTAGCCTCAATGAGTGTAGCATACTGCTACTGTTCTAATGGCCAAGTTTGGTCAATTTAGGGTTCTAAGGTCGGTTGGTGTTTAATGACTCCTTAGAAGACCTATATTCTCCTCGTTGCAACACAAGGGATATAGGTACAGACCAAGGTGCCACACCAACGTAGCCACTGCTTCACCCATATCGGTCTACGCCGGACAGGTCCCTCACAGATTATGCTACCTAAAAAGGGTATTCCCCAGATCCGGGTTAGGATCTATGAAACTCCGATGCAAAGCCCACAAATATAAAAGCAAACAAGGCAAACAATTGAAAACAAAGGTGATCTAAGCCCTAAGGTTACTCCACTTTTTTTTTAAATTTGTCCCCAGCAGAGTCGCCAATTCTGTGATACGGTGGGAGAACTGACTATGGTTTTGCATTTGTTTTCGCAAATGTTTCGGTTGAGCAAGAGTCGCCACCGACTTTTTATTTTATCCTAAGGAAAGGTTTAAAAAGCACAGCAAAAACCTTTGAGATGTTTTCTTGGGTTCGGGGAGTAGATTATAGAAAGGGAAGGTATTAGCACCCTTTCTATCCATGGTTATCCATGGGCTCTTAGTTACTTGCTTAGATCAACTTGCCTTTTGTTTTCAATTATTTGAAATGGTGCTCTTGTGTGTGTGGGTTTGAGAATGTTTTGAAAAGAAGCCAATGTGGTGGCAACCTTTGTAATGATCCATGTTGGGATGTATACAAAGGTGTATGTCTTTTGAAAAGGTTTTCATTTGTTTTTGAAAGTTGTTTTTTGAAAGTGTTGTGAGGTGTGATTTTAGAAAATAGGCAAGTGTTTTGTTTTTGCAAGTTTGATTCAAGTAACTAAGAGGTTGTCTACTCCTAAATTTCTCAAAGATTATTGCTATGTTTTAACCCTTTTAACAATTTTGTTCCACCATTGTATTTGGTTGACAATCTTGTGTTAGGATGTGAAAGGGACGGGTGCGGGTCATCGTTTAGACCATGATTGCAATGGTGCCAAGTATCTTTGGGCAATTTTCTTTAAGGGACTTGATCATTTTTTAGGCAACTTTCGAAAGCGTCATCGAGGTACTATGATCATTTGATTTGTGTTTGTTTTGCCCAAAGAGATCTAACATGCAATATGGCCCATTTATTGAAGGCAACAAGTGGAATACCCTAGGGGTGCAAGTGTGATAAGTGTTGTCCATTTTCATGCTTGTTTATCTTGAAATTAGGTCAAACTATTTTTGTTGTTTTTGATTCGCATACAAACCCTAATTCTAACATGGTATAATTAGAAAGCAATAACGTGCGAAAAATAAATTTACTAAGCTATTACAACACAATATATGGGAAGGGGGGTACAAATGTTCAAATGGGGTTTTTTTTGACAAGGAATTTAAACCTAAACTATTACATCAATATTGAATTATTTACAAGATAATTGATTGCACAAAATTAAATGGAAATAAATATGCAAGATGCAAAAAGGTTTTTTATATGTATGAAAAAAAGTATTTTTGTATGTCAAATAAACAAAATAAAAAGTATATTTTTTATTGGAGTTTTTTATGTTTAGGGCAAAACCCTAATTCTATTAAATAAAATGTATTAATTATTTAATATGTATAATATTTACTTATTATATACAAAAATAAAATAAAAATGAAGTATATTTGTCAAAAAGGTATTTTTTATATTAAATATTAATAAAAAATAATAGTGTATATATTTTGTATTTTTAACCTAAATATACTAATATATATATAAATATATTTTATTTACTAAATATATATATTACATACAAAAATAATAATATTTAACATTTATAAAAAGTATATTTTATATAAAATATTTTCAAAAGATAAAATGAAATAAAAATGGAAAATAAAATTTGCACTATTTTTTAGTATTTTAAGTAAAAGTATATATATTTATTTATTTATGTACAAATACTTATCTAAACAAATAAATGTCTAATAAATTCAAAAATGGTTCAAAAAATTATTTTTATATTTTTAATATCATGAGGAAAAATAAATAAATCAGAATAAAAAAGAAAAGTCAAAAAATCATTAAAATAAGCAAAATGGGCCTAGGGGGTGTGAAAGTAATAACATGGTGTAAAAAGAAAAGTCAAACAGGCCCAGCCCACGTGGAGCTTCTTCAACCTCCAGCATTTCTGTTTGAACAAAAACACGCGCCTCTTTTCTTCCATTGCAAGGTCCTGATTCTTTGAGTTTTAGCAAAAACTTACAACACCAAAAATGTTAAGCATCCTCTCACGAGTTGACACATATAAAGAACATGTTTTAACTCTCAGAAATGAGAGAGAATTTCTTATCCCCCAATTCTTAACCTAATTTTTGTTCCAAGTTCAGACATCAAATTCTCTAATCATACATAATATAAATGAAATCTAATCACATGGGCATGTTCAAGGCTATGAATGTGACATGTTTTCTTCACAAACCTAAAGCTAACAATGCCTGGATAGAGAGATTCGTGTTCATGAACTTACCTGTTCAATTGAAGTTGTATCTGGTGATTGAGGTGTCTTCAATGCAAGGTGATGATTGGTACAGCTTCCTTGATGTCCAGGGATGCTATTCCAAGCTTTACTTTGTCTTGAAACCTTTTGAATCGTGTTATAGAACTTCAACTGCAAAACAAGAAAATGAAAATGGTGATGCTGCCTGGGAGTGTTACAGGTCGTGTTTGAGGTTTTGATTAGCTTCAAAGGATGTTATGGGATGTGTTTGATGTGTTTTTAGCAAGAAAGCATGGAAGGTTTGAGCTATGGAACTCAAACTGCAGGGATGCCCTGTTTTGAGCAGTTTGAAGGTGATTCTGGGAATGAGAGTGTTTGGGACTTGGTTGGCTCGTGTTCTAGCTTAGGATGGATGTCTTGAATGTGTTTGACAAGTTTTCCTAAGCCTTGGTTAACTGATATGAGAGTTGGTAGATGTTATGCTATCTTTCTTACACTTTAAGCAAGCAATGGCCAAGCTGAGTTTCTAGCTTGTACATGCCCCTCTAATGTGCTGCATAACTCAGCCTTGATCAGTGTGATTAACTCATAAACTTGTGCCAAAGAGATTTTAAAATGTACTTGCTTGGATTTGCTTTAGACATAAAGTGTAACTTTTGCAAAAATGGATATAATGCTTTTTCCAATTTGGGATTAAACCTTTAGGCAATGCTTGAACACATAGAACATGGTCTTGGCACAAAGGATTGGCATTAAATTTATGAGTGTAATTGAGATAAAAGACCTGTAATCAAGGGAAGCATGTTGAATTCAAAGTGGCACAAATGTATGAACATGTAACTTGGCCAATTCAAAAGTGAGTTTTTCCCATATTATCAAATTCGATTCTCCCTAACCATGAGGTTGTTTGATGAGTTCTTAGACATTTTGGAAAGATTGGAATGTTTACTACAATCCATCTTCGAAATGAAAATTGAAATTCCAAGTGGAAGTGTGTGAAAAATGGTCTTGAAGTTAGGTAAAAACCTTGCCTAAAATAGGTCAAATTTTCTCTAAGTTAAGAATGGTTTGGTACCCTTGTTCCAAAAATTGTAACTTGAGCTACAAGCCTCTTTTGGGAAAACTTTGTGAATAAAAGTTGTAGATTATGCAATAGGCTACAACTTTCATGTTTTGACTTTTGCTTGAATCCAAATGAATCTTGGTGAGAAAGTGGGACAAAGTTAGGAAAAAATTAGGGTTTTTCATAACTTAGAAAAATTCTAAGTTATGAAAAATCTTCATTTCAAACCCTAATTTGCATTTCTTGATTTCTTGATGAAAAAGTTTCATGATTTGGCATGTTTTGATGAAAAATGAATCTTGACACTTGATTTTGACCAAAAAGTCAAAGTTTGACTTTTCAGTATACAGTCAAAATTGATCAATTGACTGGGAAATTCAACTGTCAATCTTGTGTATTTGGGATCTTTTGAACTTGTTGAGTATGTCAAGATAATTCCATGGGGTCCTTGAGTCCATATGTGAGCTTGGTTTGCCATTGGCTAGGTCAAACAGTCAAAAATTGCCTTTGTGCAGTCAAAACCCTAAAAATGATCATTTTGCCCTTTTGATGATCTGATCAAATTTCTTGTGGAATTGTGATCCAAACTTGATCAAATGGTCCATGTGAGTTCATAATGTTGATGTGGGTCAATTTTCATGAGATTTGACTGTCAATTGGCCACAATTGACTTTTTCCCCAATATAGTTGATTTCTAGGTCAACTGTCCAATTGACTGGGCAAAATTTGGAATCAAGACTTGAAACTTGGTATGGATAAACTTGGGAGTCCCACATGAAGCATGAAATTCATCTTAGGCATTTTAGGTCAAAATATCTTTGTGCAAACACAAACCCTAATTTGGGTCAACAGTGCAAGGAGAAGTCTTGAGCAGAGGAAACCCTAACTGGATCTTGATCTTCAAGGGTCTTGTGATGAGAAAATGTTGAGGAAATGGGAGGGAAAATTTTGGGGTACAACAGCTACCTACTGACTAATAGTAGGATAGCATTATATAAAGGAAAAGAGGAAAAGAACAAAGACCGTTTTAGTAGGTAGACAACTCATAGTTGCTTGCTCACAAAAAAAAAACATTTTCTCACACATACACTTCTTTTCTAAATATTTTTCAAAGACAAAAACACTTTGTATGCATTCTCAACGATACGAGGATCATTACAAAGTTCGTTGCACTAAGGCGTCTTTTTCAAATATATTTTCAAATACACTTACACAAAAAAGCATTTTCAAAGTGAGCTAGAAACTAAGAGCCCATAGATAACTACGGATTGAAAGGGTGCTAAAACCTTCCCTTTCCATAATCTACCCCCAAACTCAAAATCTTTAAAAGGGTCTTTCCTGTTATTTTCACCCTTTCCTTTGTTGGATAAAAAAAAGTCAGTGGCGACTGTTGCTAACGCAACATTTGTGATAAAATGAAAAACCAGTAAAGTCAGTTCTCCCACTGTATTACAGAAATGACGACTCTGCTGGGGAAATACTAAAAGTGGGGTTACCTTAGATCTAGATCATATTTGAAATGCTTAACTTGTTTGACTTGCTTGCTTTACATTTCGGGTAAATGTTTGGGTATTCTTGTATAGATCCTATACCCGGATCTGGGGCACAATAGGTAAGTAGCAATAGATTGTGGGGACTGCATGGCGTAATACCAACATGGTTAAAGTGATGGCTACGTTAGTGTGACACATTTGTTGGTACCAGTATCCTTTGTATTGAATCAAGGAGAATACGGGGCCGCTGTGTGGTGTCATGAAGCACTAACTGTGTTTAAAACCTTAGTTGAACAAACTTGGCCATTAGAAAGTAGTGAGATAATCGACTTCGGTGCATAAATGAGGATTGGTTGATACTAGATACTTCACTCATTGAGATCAGACTTTCAGGATATTTCGGACGCGAGAAAATATTGCTTGAGCTGAAACAATGCCCGATGAAGAAAGATCAATGATATTGAGATTCATTAGGACTCAGTTACTTTCCTTTAGGACAGGTTGAGCCAACTAAAACTTCAAGAGGGTACTTACCTATAAACTCCATGCGAGCCTGAACCTAAGGCTACTTGTGTGACTTGTTTGCACTCATTATCTAACAACTTGAATTCCTTGCAGGACTTGTTTATAGTCATTATCCAATAACTTGAACTTCTTACAAGACTTACTTTTTTTCACCGCCTTACACTTTTGATTAGTGCATAGCATACACATCATGACGTCATGCCATAGAATTTCCATTACCTATTTCAAGGATCTCAAGGGCCTGTGTTGCAGGTAATCATAAACCAGATTCCTAGCAAGGGGCAGGAGGATTTATTTTCCTCTGACCAAATGTCGTCAAAGTATCGTGAGCCGACATTTAGCAAGGGGCAAGGGGACTTATTTTGCTTTAACCAATACCGCCAAAGACCGAATTACACTATTTTGAGTCAAAGACTATGACCGACTCGACATGGTGAGCTTGATTCTCGTAGAAGGACATTCAATGATACGAAGTTCTCCAATCAAAGTTGCAATCAAAATTCAAGCATCTTCTTGTGTTTACCCCGTGAGATCCTTGAAAACATTGCATGCATGTTATTATATAACAAGTATTCTAAAGACAAGTTTCTCATTTTCTCGTTGTTTATTTCAGTAAGGAAAATGTCTCTCGAACAGAACAACAAAGATCTCCAAGCTCAAGATGTTCAATTCAAGGAAATGTTTCTGAATCTATCCAAGGGGCAAGAAGAATTGAAAACACCCCTCGCTAAAAACATGGCCAAGAAAAAACTTGAAAATAACAAGGATGTCCAGTGTGAACAACTACAAGCTGAGATGGAAAGGATGAGAATCCGCATGAGCAGGTCAGATGGCCCTTATCCAAAATTTAGCTCAGGGACAAGAAGATTTAAGGATTCTCATCAACAAGCTTCATCAAGACAAATACGACCGTCTAGGGAAAACTGCAAGAATTTAGGGCCTAATCAATGATCAACCTCTCTTGGAAGACATGGAATTAGGTGACATGTTCATTCGGGAACATGTTGAAAATAAACTCAGGAGCAGTGAAATTCAGGGGACTGCATCTTCAAGTACTCAAAAGAGATCATACAACGGAAAGAAGGAGTCTAGTAATGTATACGACCAGAAGGGTCAAAATAAGAGTGACCTTAACCAATCTATGGGGGAGGTGCAGATCTCCAATCCAACACCGGTGCAACAACAACGACAGGGCAACCAGCGTAAGCAGAAAACGCCTAAAAGGCAATTCACCAAAATGAACATGTCCTTGTCTCAAGCATTGGAATACATGTTGAGGATGGAGTTGATTATGTTGAAGGATCCTCCTCAGAATCCCAACACCTCCTCTCCTTAGTACAATCCAAACATGAGGTATGCATACCATTCTAATATTCCTGGACATGATACGAATGAATGATGGGCATTGAAAAACAAGATTCAAGACTTGATTGACGAGGGAGTGTTGGAGTTCACACAAGGCAGTTAGACTGGATTCTTCTGTCATCCCTCAAAGGAACACCATATGAAGTGACAAGTTCAGACGAAAAGGCTTTTTGTTCATTAGAATTTTCAAATTGTAATTTCTTTTGATTGTTCGAACACTTATGTCAACCTTTGTTATTTCATTAATTTATTGCATATGTTTGTCTTGATTTAATCCATTCGTTTTCACTATACTGAAACTATGCTTTTACTTCCTTTTTGTGATATTCAACTCTCGATTAAAAGTTGTAAGCTTTTAGAGGGGATGCCGAAAACAATACCATAATCTCATACAATATGCTTTTGAACAGACCTTACTGACGATGTACAGGCGTTGTTTCAAATCCTGAATAGTGGAGTTATACGGAAGAAAATCCCTAGTCAACCCCTTTGAGCCTAAGAAGTATGAGTTTTCTTTTTCGCACAAATTGAAACCTTTAATCATAACCCGGGGTAGGGTAGTTTCTCAGTTAATTCAAAAGCATATTTTTTCGCAAGCTTTCACTTCATAGTATAAAAAACTTCCTTCCAAATCAAAAGACGATGATGATTCCCCGTAATCACTAAAACAGGAAGTCATTATTTTTCAAAAGAAAAGGCCGTTAAGTCAAAACCTATGAAGGAGACTTAAGAAAAAATTGGGCATCTCGCTGATTGTAATCACAAAAGAAACAGTTCAGGCAAAAGGTAAGGATAATAAAATAATAAAAAAGTTGCTACAAATCCTTAACAAAATAAAAATTGTTATAAAAAATGACTGCCTTCTCAAATAAACTTTCAGTATCTGAACCATCACCGGAATATCAGGGAAAAGATTCCAGACTCAATTGGGATCTAAATGCACAATTAACTGAGTATAGGACTGAATAATATCATGAAGAACGGGTTGGGTACAAATAAATTTTGAGCCTTTATCCTTTGTTTCTTAAACCGTGAACCAGGCCACGCTACAACCCTTAAAAGTCCTAGCTGAAGCATGGGTTAGTTTGAAAGCATACTGTTACAATAGGTATCCTAACTACTGTAAGATTTACTATAAATATTGAGTTGAATTCATATTCTTACAAAATTCTATTTGTTTACTAAAAAAGCATTTTTTTTAAACTTCAAGGAAGACAAAAGCTTTGCATTTTTAAATGCCATGGTTTGCATATGACTAATTGTTCAAAAACAGAGAAATTTGCACGATGGTTATTCAATGAACAGAAATCCTTTCAATAAACAGAATCACCTCAGGTGAAAAGAAATTTCTAGTAACATGCCTTTCATAATCCAGGGGCATGACATGGTCTCTAATTGATCTAGAGCAGTAAAGTAAGGATTCAAATAATCTCCCAAAAGTGCCGAATAGCCAGGGGAAAATCTCCATCTGAATCACTTGGGGAGTTGAACATGAGTTCCGGCAAAGGGCCATGTACGATCAAGCAAAAAATTTCTAGATATGCTGCAACACTTACTACTATGGACAGTGACAATTCTCTGCACCCTATGAACACGGACATAGTCGAAAAATACTACGCATGAAAAAAAGACCTGCTAGGTTGACTGGCCTGGGCAAAAATAAGGGCATCCTGGCGAACCAAAAGAGTTCGGGAAAATATTATGGATATATAAATAAAACTGTACACCCGGCAAGTCAGAAACCTAAAAAGGCGACTTGGGCAAAAAAGGGTATCCCGGTGGACTGCAAAATCTGAAAGGACAGTCCAGGAAAAAGTTAGGCATTAAAGCGTACGACTATTTCCCGTAATCTTGTCACTTGTCTATCAGTAGAAGACTTATCATCCTGATCAGCATTCACCAAGGGCTCTAGAAGTAGAGGTATGTTCAAGTCCCCGCGGATCCCCATATAGCAACTTCCATGAGATTATCCCTCAAATGCATGTCAACAAAGTGTCTTTTGATTGGCATCTCAATAAGGTGTACCTCTAAGGAATGTCAACAAAGTGTCTTTCGATTGGCATCTGAATAAGGTGTACCTTGAGGGCATGTCAACAAAGTGTCTTTCAATTGGCATCTGAATAAAGTGTACTTCGAAGGCATGTCAATAGTGTCTTTCGATTGGCATCTGAATAAGGTGTACCTCGAAGGCATGTCAACAAAGTGTCTTTCGATTGGCATCTGAATAAAGTGTAATTCGAAGGCAGGTCAACAAAGTTTCCTTTGATTGGTATATCAAAATAAGGTGTACCTCAAAGGCATGTCAACAAAGTGTCTTTCGATTGGCATTTGAATAAGGTGTACCTCGAAGGCATGTCAACAAAGTGTCTTTCGATTGGCATCTGAATAAGGTTTACCTCAAAGGTATGTCAACAAAGTGTCTTTCAATTGGCATCTGAATAAAGTGTACTTCGAAGGCATGTCAACAAAGTGTCTTTTGATTGGCATCTGTATAAGGTGTACCTAGAAGGCATGTCAACAAAGTGTCTTTCGACTGTCATCTAAATAAAGTGTATTTCGAAGGCAGGTTAGCAAAGTGTCCTTCGATTGGCATATCAGAATAAGGTGTACCTCGAAGGCATGTCAACAAAGTGTCCTTCGATTGGCATATCAGAATAAGGTGTACTTCGAAGGCATGTCAACAAAGTGTCCTTCGATTGGCATATCAGAACAAGATGTCTTTTGATAAGCATATCAACAAGGTGACATTTCGATTGTTCAAGTTGAAGAAAATCGAAAAGAATAAGAGCTGAATTCGATTGGGATAATTGGATATGAAAGTTTTCCAGATTAAGCAATCAAAACAGAAGTTGACCTAATCTAAGAAGTTCTGATGAGGATAGTTATGAGCATTTCGAATTGGAATTCTTAACCATCAAAGAGAATAATGCTTAGGGTCTGATCTAAGAAGCTCTAATAAGGAAGGTTCTGAACAATTCGAATCAAAACTCATAGCCATCAAAGAGAACAATGCTTAGGAGGCTGATCAAATAAGTTGTAATAAGGAAGGTTCTGAATAATTCGAATCAAAACTCATAGCCATCAAAGATAATAATGCTTGGGGGGCTGATCGAAGACGCTCTGATAAGGAAAACTCTGAGCAGTTCGAATTCATACAAGGCGCCAATCATCACTTATCCTAGTTCATTCAAAATTCTAAAAGGGCATGAAAAATCTCAAAATGGAAATCTTTTAATTTGTCTAATTTTATTTTCAAAGCCATGTTTAATGGCTGGTCTTTAAGGTCATGTTTCTTTCCCCGTGTTCTTGTCTCCTCCACCTCCTATAAATACAAGACACCAACACAAGTGAAAAGGGACTACATGCACATGCTGCCTCAGAAAGCATACCAAAATTCTAAAAATTTCACAGTTCGAAACTAGTTTTGCAGGTACCCTCAGTCCAAACAAATACTAGATTCGTGTTCTTGAGACATCCAAAAGTCCACACCATTTCCTAAGCAAGCATCTCCATGCCCAAGGCCACAAATCTAGGCATCTTCGATTGGTTAGGGTTTGCAAAACCGAAACTTCACATGCATACCATCTAAGTACATATTGCACATATATTCTTGTTACTAATGATATTTGGGTTTGAATGAATGTATTGCATACAAGCTAAAATGCATGGAAGAGATCGTGCAATTGCTAGGGTACAATCTGAGTTTTTTCCTTCGAATCTCACTTAGGACGTTTTAGGACAAACAAATCTCAAGTTTGGAGTCAGGGGAATTCGAATTAAGGGGATAGGTTTGGTTCGGATCTCCATAATTCTTTGTGTTCTTTTTGTAGGTTCTATTCTGTAGAAGAAGGACCTGGGTTTGATACCCAGGTCTTGCATGTTATTTTTCTAACATTTCATTTGCAGATTCAATGCTGACATGGAACATGTGTGCACCATACATACTTTGGTCCTCACCATGAGATCTCAACGCATTCCAGATCCAGCGCCCCCAAACGTGCAGCCCATCATGCACCTTCGACCAATTGCTTCATTGGATCGAAAGGCAATTTGGGTCTCTTTCGATTCAGACTTGCATTCCAAACTGCACCCTTTTTTTGTTTTATTTACCGCCTAGTCCGTTTATTTAGTCTTTGTCATTATTTTATTTCTTCTAGTTTTAATCAACATAAAAATCAAACATTACAAAAAAATTAGGTTAGTAATTTTCTTAATAAAATAAATTTTGGAAATTAATTAATTATTTATTTTAACCATTTCTTTAAATTAAAACCAAATAGATTTAGGTTTAAAAACAACAAAAATAGTTTTTATATCTTAGGAATTTTTAGACGTCTTTTCAAATTTGCGTGTTATTATTCTTTCACACTTCCTTTTGTTATTGTAATTGTATATCGGGATGTAATAGAATTAATTAGGACTTTTTACTGTTTTATTTATTTTTTCCACAGTTTTAGATATGTAAATAATCCCCCTCCCCGAAGCCTTGTAATAACTAGGTTTTATATTCCTGCACTTTTAATTCCTATAAATATTAACTCCTTAGATGTATGGCTAACTAGGATTGTATGGCAAGAACATAAAATAAAACGATAGCAAACCTTACACAAAAGACAAAAAATAACTGAATACAACACACTCGCACACATGCACCTCTAGGGTAATCCCACTTTGGTTGCCTTCAGAAAATAAAATAGTCATGTCCCTCGAAAATGGGGACGCTTTAGCAAAGACCCTCGGATCCAAATATCATAGTCCCTCGATGACCCTTTGGTGTTACCTTTCGGTAAATGATCTAGTCCCTTAAACAAAATTGCTAAAGCGTCTCCATATGTTGCCTTTATGACTGCACGATGACCCACGAATGTCCCTATAACATCCAACAATAGGGCTAGCTACTGACTAATAGTAGGATAACACTGGTTAAAGGAAGCGGAGGAAAAGAACAAACCTTTCGAGTAAAAGTATATAGTTGTTAGACGCTTGCTCAAAAACAAACTTTTTACACTTTCACAAAACAACTTTCAAAAACCTTTTCAAAATGCTTTATCAACACTCTTGAGGACTTATACAAGAGTTATCATAAATAAAATCGCCGCACTAAGGAATTTCAAAATACTTTTCAAACACACCAAGCACAAGGTATTTCAAAATGAGCTAAGCATCTAAGAGCCCGTAGAAAACTACGGATGGAAAGGGTGCCAACACCTTCCCTTTCCATAATCTACCCCCTTACTCAGAAATAATCTCGAAAGGTATTTTTCTGTTATTTTCACCCTTTCCTTTGTTGGATAAAAGAAAGTTTGGTGGCGACTCTTGCTTACCGCAATATTTGCGAATACAAACGCAAAACCAGTATAACAGTTGATTCTGGCACCGTATCACAGAACTGGAGACTTTGCTGGGGATCAAATAAAAAGTGGGGTTACCTTAGAGCTTAGGTCATATTTAATTTGATTTCCTTGTATGCTTTGTTTGCTTTATCTTTAAGGGTTTTTGTTTTGGTTTAATTGTAAAGATCCTACACCCCGATCTGGGGCACCTTTTAGGTAAGTTGTAGGGACTGCGTGGGGTATACCGACACAGTTGAAATTATAGCTACATTGGTGTGACATATTTGTTGGTACCGGTAGCCCTTGAGTAGTCAAGGAGAATACAGGGATGTTGTGTGGTGTCACGAAGCACCAACTGACCTTAGAACCTTTAATCGAACAACTTGGCCATTATGAAGTAGTAAGATAGCCGGTTTTGGTGCAGTCTAAAGTTGGTTGATACTCGATACTACACTCACTGAGATCTGACTTATGGGATATTTTGGTCACCAATAAAGAGGCTTGCGCTGAAACAATGCCCGGTAAAGAAAGATCAGTGATATTGAGATCCCCTAGAACCCGGTTACTATTAATAGGACAGGTTGAACCAACTAAACTTCAAGAGGGTACTTACCTATGGAATCCATGCAAGCCTAAACCTAAGGATCTATTTGTGTGATTGTATATATATCTGTTTGTACATAACATCATAACATCATAACATTGGCATATCACACTAACCATTTCAAGGACTTTTAGGACTTATCTTTGTGTCTGTTTTGTAGGACATGGCTCCCATTCGCAGAAATACCATCCAAGTAAACCTCGTAAGAGTACCTCCTTAACTCAAAGAGCTGGCATCAAGGGTTCCTGAGATTTCCCCATTCACTAAAAGACATGGTCAACTCCTCAGTTTGGTCACCTCAAGCCCTGATGAAGACATATTGAAAGTTCTCTTTCAGTTCTTTGACCCTTTACATCATTGCTTTACATTTCCTGATTACCAGTTGGTGCCTACTATGGAAGAGTTTTCTCAGTTATTGGGTGTACCTATTCTTAATAAATTACCCTTCAACAGTATGGAAAGAGACCCAAAGCTTGAGGAGATCGCTCAAGACCTGTATTTACAACGGTCCGAAGTCATGGCAAATTGGGAAATAAGAAGCGGTATCAAAGGGTTTCTAGCCAAGTTTTTGTTTGAGAAAGATCATCATTTTTGGGATACCCTCGTAATCCGATACCTACCTTACTTAGAGACATTCTGCACTCTTTTCACACTCGCACTGTAAAGAGAAGAGGAACCCTCACGTGTTGCACTTCTCTTTTGGCTAGGTGGCTTATTTCACACTTGCCTCGATCTGTGTTGAAGAATGAGCAAGGCATACGGTGGTCTAATAGGTTGATATGTCTCACGCATTCAGATATTCACTGGTGTCCTCAATCTGTGGAAGATGTTACCCTTATTGATCGCTATGGGGAATTCCTTAACGTCCCTATCCTAGGCCTTAGGGGAGGAATCACTTATAACCCTTATTTTGCGTTGCGACAGTTTGGGCATGCTAGGAGGGACGGTCCTCATGATGCATTGATTCAGAGAATTGCATTTGACTATGAGAATGATGTCCAAGGGTACTGTCAAAGGTTCATCCGAGCTTGGGGCATGGTGAACGAAGTGGATAGAAAGACATGGGGGCATAAGAACTCCATCCCTTTGGAGCCTTATCCTAAGTGGCTGCGAGCACGCGTTCAAAATCTCATGATGCCTTACCCCGTCATCCTACCTATCATCATGGAACCTATCACCGAGACAAATGTACCTCATACTATTCTCCATCCTGAAATGTCGTCTACTCTCGCGGAATTGCAAAGATCTTGGATTTAGCTCAAAGAGGAACGAGACACCTTTGAAACCCAGTTCTACGCAAGCGAGAAGAAGGTTTTGGGGCTTACAAGACAACTACATGAAGAACAAAGTTTGAATTCCTACATTTCACTAAAGAGGATGCGCTCATGGGAAGCCTGAGTCCTGTTTGATTTAGGAGTTTTGTTTTATCTTTGTTTCTTCCACTGTAAGCCCAAGAGGCATCGTTGTAATCATTAAAACTTATGAATGAAATTAATGTTTTTTCTTTCTTTGTCTAAGCAAATTTAAAATCTTAAAAGTCCTTGAAAACATTGCATAAGAATATCATGCATTTCATTGCATAAACAGGTATTTCGAGACAGGTTTCTTATTCTTTTTGATGTTTATTTCAGCAAAAAAATGGCTCTTGAACAAACAGTAAAGGATCTACAAGCTCAAAATCCTCAATTCCAACAAATGTTCCTGGCTCTGGCTAAGGGGCAAGAAGATCTGAAAGCTCTTATTATCAAGGAAAAGACCAAGAAGGCAAAAAAACCAGCTAGTGTCTTCAATTTGAAAAGAAGGTTCAGAGGACCGGCTAAGTGAGATCTAGATTTCGCAATCCCGTCAAATGAGGGGGACAATCAAGAAGAGAAGCCAATAGAAGAAAACAATAACCCTGGGACTGATGAGGAAGAGGTTGACTACTCTAAAGAACAATATCCTCCCGCTGATGATAAATACAAACAGCTAGAGGATCGTCTCAATGCTATGGAGATTCAGAGGGTACCCAGGCTGGATTTTGAAGAGCTAGGATTGGTCTCAGGAGTGGTTATCCCGCAGAAATTCAAGGTCCCCACATTTGCTAAGTACGACAGTGTTTCCTACCCTAAGCTTCACTTAAGGTCATATGTCAGGAAGATTCAACCCCACACTACTAATAGGAATCTGTGGGTACATTTCTTCCAGGAAAGTTTGTCAGGGACGCAGTTGGAATGGTTCTATCAACTGGAAAGAACCAACATTCATAATTGGGAAGATCTGGCTGCTGCTCTCTACAAGCAGTACCAATATAACGATGACCTTGCCCTAACTCGTACATAATTGCAAATTATGTCTATGGGTTCCGGCGAAGGTTTTAAAAATTATTCCCAAAAGTGGAGAGTCCTTGTAGGGAGAGTCCAGCCTCCTTTGTCTAATAAGGAGCTGGTGGACATGTTCTTGGGCATGTTGTCTGGTCCATTCTTTAATCATCTGATCGGAAGCTCTTCTGCTGGATTCACTAAACTGATACTGACTGGTGAACAGGTAGAAGCTAGCATCAAGAGTGGTAAAATCCAGAGAGATGCATCCTCTAGTACAGCAAAGAAACCCTCACTGGAAAGAATGAGGTTAGTTCTGATTATGGCCAAAGAAGTCAAAACAAAACTAAACGTCGCCCGATGGTAGGGGCTATTATGATTTCAAATCCTGCATCAAACCAACAACGAAACAATCAGCGTAGACCAGATGCGCCCAGAAGACAGTTCACCCAGATCCACATGACCTTGTCCCAGATTTTGCCACATTTGATGAAGTCCAATCTGGTGACTCTAAAGGAAGCTCCTAAGAATCCTAATACTTCATCTCCCCACTACAACCCAAATGCTCGATGTGCCTACCATTCAGAGAGCCTGGGGCATGATACAAACGATTGTTTGGCTCTGAAAAATAAGGTGCAGGATCTTATCGAAGCGAAGGAGATTGAGTTTGACCTTCCAGTGCCACCTAATATAATAACTACGCTAATGCCTAAACATGCCCAGGGTGTCAATGTTGTTGACAATGACTGGTTTCTTTCTTCTGTGGATGAGTTAGCTACTCATCTTCTAACTGTTAAAAGGAATTTGTTGCGAGCTGGTTTATTTCCAGGCTATGTTGAAGTTTTCCACTTATGTATGTCTCTACCAGACGGTTGTTTGTTTTTAAATATAGGCGTCCAGTGCCTGATGGTTAACAAAGAAATTCTGTTTGAGAAAGTTCCCCTTGCAATAAATTTGTGTGAACATGTCTCAATAATTACCATTTCCATAAATCCTCCCAGGGTCTCCTCCAAAAGACCTGTCAGGATTACATCCGTTCCCAAGTTTGCTCCCTTGATCATCACCCTTCCCGAGATAATACCATATTCCCCTGATAAAGCTATTCCCTGGAATTATGGGGTTGACGTCTATTACCATGGCGTCAAGCAAGACCTATTGGCTGTTGAAGATAAAGTCGCTGAAGATATTGATCCTGACATCTACAACATCGTTAGGACCAGTAAAATTACCAGAAGCGGAAGAGTTTTCTCTCCAAAAATATCTCCGAATACTATTGCTACTCCTATGATTATTCCTGCTACTACTCCTGTTAGTACTCCCATTGCTACTCCTACTCTTATCCCTGCTATTGATTCGGCAGAGACTCGGGGCAAAGAGGTATTGGTTGAGCCTGTCCAGACGAAGGCGCACAAAGAAGTCATTCCTGAGGATTATAAAAAATAAATGGAAGAGATACTGAAGATAATAAGTGTTGTACCCCAAAATTTTCCCTCTCATTTATCAAGTATTTTCTCACAAGATCTCTTTTGGTTCAAGACTGCACTAAGGTTGATTAGCTCAATACACCTCTTTAAGCATTGATGACTGAAATTAGGGTTTGAACAGAGGTAAGGTTATAAGTTTGTGTAAAACTTCAGGAAGGACCGGGGTAAGGTTACCTTGAGATAAGTTTGTGTAAAACTTCAGGATGAACCGAGGTAAGGTTACCTTGAGATAAGTCCATGTAAAACTTCAGAGTGAACCGGGGTAAGGTTATAAGTTTGTGTAAAACTTCGGGAGGAGCCGGGGTAAGGTTACCTTGAGATAAGTCCGTGTAAAATTTCAGAATGAACCGGGGTAAGGTTATAAGTTTGTGTAAAACTTCGGGAGGAACCGGGGTAAGGTTACCTTGAGATAAGTCCGTGTAAAACTTCAGAATGAACCGGGGTAAGGTTACTTTGATCTGATAATGTAGATTAGTTGACCCGTTTGATTTCGGGAACAAAGTTTCCATTAGTTGTCTGTAGATGTGATCTGTATAACTGCTGGATTTGTTGAAGCTAATCGTCTTTTCCTGAAAAATATCAGGGTTGGTTATATGTGATGCATGAAATGCAGGGCGAGATGATGTTCTCAAAATAAATGAGATTATGTTGTATATGATATGTATGTGTATGTCATGATGTATGTTCATGAAATGTTGTCGGGGTATGCTTGCGCTTGGGAAAATAAATCCCTGACTGTTGCTGGAGAGTTGTAAATATTCCATCGGGAAGAAGATGCTTGAGAATAAACTCTGCGGGGACCAAACCTTGAGGCGAAGAGATACTCTGTTGGTAGACCTGCTGATCTGGAGAGATAAACTCATATGGGGATGAAATTCCGCTGTTGGAGCTGATGAGCTCTGTTGGAGATTGAGCTTTTGTATCTGTAGAAATAGACTCCGCTTGGGGAATGAAATTTGTTAACTAACATGCAATTACGAACCTTGGTTGTGGATAGTTATGTCATATTTCGGGGGAGCTGACATCAATGCCTTCGGATATTTCTACTTTATGGGGAATGCGCATACCGATAATTATGTTCCCAAGGATGGCTCTATCCCGATACCTGCGGGGCAAAGTGACTGTAGGGTTCGGTACTTCTTATTTTCCCTGTTTCTGGAATTACGAGTAATTGTATTTTGTTTTTTATGCAAATATTTATGAGCAACAATCATTTTCAAATGCATATATCAAAAATAAATCATTGGACGTTCTTGCAAAACAAAACAGAAAAAGAAAATCAGACTGAAGTTTTGTAAGAATGACTTGTATTGATTTTGAAATTGGCCTGTAATAGGCGTTTTATACAAAGAGGATGAGGTCCTAGTAAGAGAACACCGCTGAAAGAAATTACAATTTGTGCAAAAGAAAGAAAAACAGCTATGCGAAAAAACCCCCATTGGGTTCCAACTCTGCTATTTCCTTTATATCTTCAAGCGTCTCATCACTTTGCTACTTGGCCGAAGGTTGATCAGATTGATTAGCGCTATCCGAGCTTGATAGTCGATACCGAAGTCTGGTCGCAAGATGATCCAATGAGACATAGTGATACGCTTTAATCCCTACCTTTTTCTTGGATTGCCCTTTCGGGTTTTCAATCCACCGGGATACCCTTTTTTGCCCAAGCCTCCCTTTCGGGTTTTCGACTTGCCGGGTGTAAAATTTTTTTCATTTTCATCCCTTACTTTTTCCCGAACCCTTTTGGTTCGCCGGGAAGCCCTTATTTTTGCCTAGGCCAGTCAACCTAGCGGATCTTTGATTATGTGTAGTATCTTTTCACTATGTCTGCATTGACAGGGTGAGGAAGGTCGTCACCATCCATGTTGGTTAGAATCATGGCTCCTCCCGAGAAAATGTTCTTAACCTCAAACGACCCTTCGTACATGGGGGTCCATTTGCCCCTGGGATCACCTTGTGGCAGTATGATGCGTTTGATCACCAGATCCTTGACTTGATATTCTTGATGCCTGACTTTCTTGTTAAAAGCCTTAATCATTCGCTTTTGATAGGTCTGACCATGACAGATAGCAGTAAGTCTCTTTTCGTCGATTAGATTTAACTGATCAAGCCGGGTTTGGATCCAGTCGTCTTTGTTCAAACCTGCGTCCTTCATAATCCTGAGAGAAGGTATCTGGACTTCTATGGGTAGGACTGCCTCCATGCCATATACCAGAGAGTAGGGTGTTTCCCCTGTCGGCGTCTGTGCTGAGGTACGATACCCATGAAGAGTGAATGGTAACATCTCGTGTCAGTCTTTATATGTCACCTTCATCTTCTGTACAATCTTCTTGATGTTCTTGTTAGCAGCTTCAACATCTCCATTCATCTTCGTCCGGTAGGGAGAAGAATTATGATTTTGTATCTTGAACTTCTTAAAGAGCTCGGTGATCATTGTGTTGTTTAGATTTATACCATTATCAATGATAATTCTCTCTGGTACACCATATCGACATATCAGATTGTGTCGGATAAATCGCGCCACAACATTCTTGGTTACTGTAGCAAAGGAAGCTGCCTCAACCCACTTTGTAAAGTAATTAATGGCTACCAGAATGAAGCGATGCCCGTTGGATGCAGTAGGTCTGATCTCGCAGATCATGTCGATACCCCACATCGCAAAGGGCCACGGAGCTGTCAAGACGTTTAGAGGAACTGGAGGCACATGCACCTTATCAGCATATACCTGGCATTTATGACAGGTTTGAGAGTGCTGATAACAATCGGCTTCTATAGTATACCAGTAATATCCTGCCCGTAGGATCTTCTTAGCCATGGTGTGTCCACTAGAATGGGTTCCGAAAGTGCCTTCATGTATATCTGTCATGATCCTCCCTGCTTCGCTCTTGTCTACACACCGTAGTAGTGTGGAGTCATGGTTCCGTTTATAGAGGATCCCGTTACTGAGGAAGAACTTTGCAGCGAACCTCCTCAGGAACTTCTTATCATTGACAGATGCCCCTTCGGGATATTCCTGGGCCTCGAGATACCTTTTGACCTCGTGAAACCAAGGTTTGTCTACCACTTCTTCGGTATCGATCTCGCAGCAGTGTGCTGGTTCACCCAACCTCTCAATGGTAATATGGGGAGCTTCATTGTCCCACCTAACCTTGAACATAGAAGACATGGTAGCTAGCGCATCCTCTAACTGGTTCTCCTCTCGTGGGAAATGTTCGAAGGTTACCTCCTCAAAGTGCGAGAGCAATGTCAATACATACTCTCTGTAAGGAATGAGATTCGGGTGCTTCGTATCCCACTCGCCTTTGATCTGACTGATCACCAGGGCGGAATCCTCGAATACACTTAAAAACTTAAATCTCATGTCAATAGCAACTCGAAGTCCCATGATACACGCTTCATACTCTGCCATGTTGTTGGTGCAGTTGAAACATAATCGGGCGGTGAATGGAGTATGACAGCCCTCGGGAGATATGATCATAGCGTCAATATCATTACCCAGTGCGTTCGAGGCTCCATCAAAATACATAGACCATCGGGATCCTTCCTCAGGTCCTTCATCCTATCCAGGCTCTTCGTAATCAGTCACCAACATGATATTCTCACCCGGGAACTCAAAATTCATGGATTGGTAGTCATCCACGGCCCGGTGAGCCAAATGATCATCCAATACACTCCCATTGATTGCTTTTTGGGTCCTATATTGTATGTCGTATTCAGTTAAGATCATTTTCCACCTTGCTATCCTTCCGGAGAGAGCGGGCTTCTCGAAAATATACTTTATCAGATCCATCTTTGATATCAACAAGGTTGTGTGAGTCAACATATATTGTCTCAGCCGGTGAGAATCCCATGCCAAAGCGCAGCAAGTTTTCTCGAGCAATGAGTATCGGGTCTCACAGTCGGTAAACTTTTTTCTAAGGTAGTAAATGGCGTGCTCTTTTCAGCCAGACTCGTCATGCTGCCCCAGCATGCACCCCATTGAATTTTCTAGCACTGTCAAGTATAATATCAAAGGTCTTCCTTCCACTGGAGGCATCAGAATTTGTGATTCTTGAAGGTATTCCTTTATTCTCTCAAAAGCCGTCTGGCATTCATCATTCCACTTTACCACTTGATCTTTCTTCAGAAGCTTGAAGATTGACTCACAAGTAGCGGTCAGATGTGAAATGAACCTGGCGATGTAATTCAGACATCCCAGGAAACCTCTAGTTTCCTTCTATGTGCTGGGAACCGGCATTTCTTGTATAGCTTTTACTTTCGCAGGGTCTACCTGAATACCCTTATCACTGACGACAAAACCCAGAAGATTACTAGACCTTACCCCGAAGGTACACTTGTTCGGATTCAACCTCAGCTTATACGTCTTCAATCTGTCAAACAATTTATGGAGATGATCAAGATGCTCTTCTTCAGTCTGAGACCTTGCTATCATATCATCAACATAAACTTCGATCTCATGGTGAATCATGTCGTGGAACAAAGCGACCGTAGCATGCTGATATGTTGCCCCAGCATTCTTCAGCCCAAAAGGCATCACTTTATAGCAGAAAGTGCCCCGCTATGTGACGAAGGTTGTCTTCTCCATGTCTTCAGGAGCCATCTTGATCTGGTTGTAGCCCGAGAAACCATCCATGAAGGAGAAGATTTTATGCTACGCGGTGTTGTCGACCAGGACATTAATGTGAGGAAGTGGGAAGTCATCCTTGGGGCTTTCCCTGTTCAGATCTCTGTAATCCACACACATCCGTACCTTACCGTCCTTCTTAGGTACCGAACAACGTTAGCAACCCACTGTGGATACGAAGTGACAGCTAAGAATCCTGCATCGAACTATTTCATGACCTCTGCCTTGATTTTCTATGACATTTCAGGATGTATACGGTGGACCTTCTGCTTAACCGGAGGGCAGTCTTCTTTAGTCGGCAGGCGATGTACCACAATATCAGGGTCCAAACCAGGCATGTCTTCATAGAACCAGGCGAAGATTTCAACATAGTCGTGCAACATCTGTATCAACCTCTGTTTGACGCTAAGCTTCAGATTTGCACCTATTTTAACCTCTTTTATGTCTTCATCTGTACCCAAGTTCACTGTCTCAACCGACTCTTCATGAGGTTGTATGGCCCTTTCTTCCTGCTGTAATAGTCTAGCAAGTTCTCCAGGAACCTCACAATTATCCTCACCTTCGTCCTCGGCTTGGTTGATCGGATTTTCGAAGTCATAACTGGAAATAGAAGAGCTGTTATCAATGGGATCCGGAGTGGATATGGATCTGTATTATGGTACGTGAGTCAGTGTAAGAGAATAGCTGTTTCGATAAAGTGAAAAGCAGAAAGGAAAAAACAAGGAGCACAAAATTTGTATGCAAGAAACGTCCAATGCTTAATTAATGATTATGAAATGACAAATAATAGCCCTCACAAGCAAAGCCAAGGTGCCTCAGGCAAGGTACCAGGCCGTAAAGTTTCACATTATTTATTACAAATCTTAAAACAAATAAGTCAATTACTACGGAGTAAAAGAAACAAGTATGAAGTCCCTAGCCGTCCAGTTGCTCGGTCCACCGTTGGTAGTCGGGTAGATCCAGCTGTCAATGTCTGATTCCTCTTCACTGTCTTCAATGGCGTTAACCCCACGATTGCTGATGCGTAGGGGAGGTCCTTTAGCCCGAGCGCGTCTAACAACCCTTTGAGCCATTGTAGTAAATCCCAAACCAAATTTATCAGTTTTATGAGTGAAATCGGGGAGCTGACCCCAATTGGCACACCCACCTTCTTCAACCATAGCCCTGGCGTCCTTGAGAGAAGCCATCTTCAAAGGAGGTTTGTTGCTGGTAGTTTCAGTCGAAGCCAAGATCTGAGGGACCTCTTCAAAATTCTGACAAGGAGTTTCGATGAATTCCCCGTCCATCTCTACGTAGCGGAAGGAGTTGAGGTGACTTACCATATATTCTTCTTCTCCCTACACTGTGACAATCTTTCCTTTCACCGGATATTTCAACATTTGATGGAGTATGGAGGTGACTTCCCTAGCCTCGTGGATCCAAGGACGACCCAACAAATAAGAATACGACGGCCTGATATCCATCACATAGAAAGTGGACCCAAAAGTCTGAGAACCAACTTTGACAGGGATATCCACCTCCCTGTACACCGTTCTCTTCGATCCGTCAAAATCCCTTACCACAATGTTACTAGGCTTTATAGCTAGACCCTCGCAATCCAAACGGTCCAACGCCTTCTTCGGCAGAACATTCAGTGAAGACCCTGTATCTACCAGCACATGAGCCATAGTGGTGCCCCTACATTCAATCGAGACATGCAGTGCATCATTATGCTTCCTTCCCTTTGGTGTCAAATCCGCATCTGAAAAACCCAGCCCATTATCGGCAGTCAGGCTTGCCACACAATCTTTGAACTGATCAGCTGATCTCTCTTGCAGCATATGTGCATTCTTGAGAAATGAAATCAAAGCCTTTGTATGGGCTTCAGAACACAATAGTAGAGACAACATGGATATCTTTGACGGAGTCTTCCCCAGCTGCTCGACCACATTATAGTCGCTCTTCTTAATAATTTTCAGTATCTCCTCTATTTCTTGCTTAGAGGCCTCCATAACAATTTTCTTAGGCGCCTCCGTTCGAGCAGGCTCACCTACAACCTCTTTGCTGCGGGTATCAGATGATTCACCGACCGGGGTAATAACTGGAGTAAGAACAGGAACTGTAGTTGATGTACTAGCAGGAACAACAGACGGGATAATAATGGGCTTGTTGACAGTCTTAGGGGAAATCTCGAGAGAGAAAACCCTTCCACTTCGGGTGATTTTACTGGTTCCGACAATGTTACCAATATCAGGATCAGCCTCTTCGTCTTTCAGATCTTGTTTAATGCCATGATAGTACACATCGGCACCATAATGCCAGGGGACAGCTTTATCAGAGACATACGGGACAGGACCAGGAACAATAATTATCAGCGGAGCAATTCTTGGAGCAGGTGTAATCCTAACAGGTCTTCTCGAGGAAACCTTGGAAGGATTGGCGGAAATGGTTATAATGGCAATGTCTTTAACTGGAACAACAGGAACAATAGTTTTCTCAAACATAATTTCTTTGCTATCTATCAGGCATTGGACGCCTAATTTCAGCAAACGACAACCAGAACATAGAAGCGAACACATGTGGCAACCTTCACCACAAACAACAGGGGTTGAAATCTCCCAGCCAAGTCTCTCCATTTTTGTGCATAATCTTTAAAACCTTCACCTGCACCCATGGACATACTCTGGAGTTGAGTACGAGTGGGTGCATGGTCGGCATTGTACTGATACTGCTTGTAGAAAGCAGCAGCCAGATCTTCCCAGTTGCGGACATTGGTTCCCTCCAGTTGGTAGAACCATTCAAGTTGAGTCCATGACAGACTATCTTGAAAGAAATGCACCCACAAATTTCTATCAGTTGTGTGGGGCTGAATCTTCCTGACATAAGAGCGAAGATAGAGCTTTGGGTAAGACACCCCATCATATTTGGCAAAAACTGGAGCTTTGAACTTCTGCGGGATGACAACTCCCGACACCAATCCCAATTCTTCGAAATCCAGTCCCGATATCCTCTGAACTTCCATGGCACTCAGACGGTCTTCCAACTGTTTGTATATATCCTCAGCAGGAGGATATTGCTCGTCGTTATAGTCAGTATCATTGTCGGAGACTGCAGGTCAGGTCGGCTTGTCGCTTCAACCGCTCTCTAAGCCTTCGGCCCATATTCAGAATACCAGCAGCCTTCTTCTTTCTCTTCCTCTCTTTCAGAATGAGGGCTTTCAGATCCTCCCGCCCCTTTGCCAGACTGATGAAAATTTGTTGGAACTGGGCGTTCTGTGCCTGTAGGTCCTTAATGCTTTGTTCGGAAGACATTTTTGCTGAAATAAAACAGCGAAGGAGATGAGAAACCTGTAATGGTACCTGTAATGATGTGTATGATAGTTGTATGCGCATGCAATGATTTCAAAGACCTCAGAAAATTTAAATTTGCGAACCAAAAATAAACAAAAACTTTATTAGCTGAAATTGAAGTTCAAATGCCCTTTAGGCATTACAATTAAAAATAAACAAATCTAAAACTAGAAAGAAAAATCAAAAGTCCCATGGATGCTTCCTCTTTGCGCCGAGATAATCATTCAATCCTTTTTCCTCATGCAACTGCTTTGTGAGCTCTAAGGCCGTCCTCTCCTGAGCATGGAACTGATCCCTGTAAGTATCCCGTCCTTCATCATCTGAATCCAAGACCTCTGTAATTCCCCAAAATCAGTGGGCATGTAAGGATAGAGAATCGTGTAAGGAATGCCTTCTTCAATAGTGGGTTCCATAATCACTGGTAAAATGGACACATAGGGCATCATAAGCTACTAAGCACGAGCTCGTACCCATTGTAGATAAGGTTCCATTAGAATGGAAGTATTTGGCCCAAAAGCCCAGACGCTCGATCTGTTTACCATGCCCCAAGCTCGTATGAACCTCCGACGATACTCTTGAATATCATCCTCATAGCTGAATACAATGCCCTTGATAAGTAACTCATGGGGACCATCCCTTCGAGCGTAACCAAATTGTCACAGAGCTAAACAAGGATTGTAGGTTATACCCCCTCTGATACCAAGTAATCGGACATTAGGGTACTCCCCGCGGTGGCGAATGATAGCAATGTTTTCCATAGATCGAGAACACCAAAGAATATTCATATGAGCGAGTGACGTTATCCTTTGTGACCAAACCAGACCTTCTTCATTCTTCTGTATGGACTTAGGGAGGTGAGAAATAAACCACCTCGACAGCAATGGCATGCAGCACACAAGAATCCCTCTTCTCCTCATGGTACGAGTATGGAGAGTGTGCAAAATATCTCCGAGCAAAGTAGGCACCGGGTTGCGAGAGAGAAAGATCTTAATAAAATTCACATCTATGAATGAGTCCGGATTTGGAAATATAACTAAACCATAGATAAGAAGAGCCAAGACCTCCTCAAAAGCCTAAAAATCCATATTATCCCAAAATAGTTGGGCTTTGTCTATCAGAAACTTAGCTAGAAAACCCTTGACTCCGCTTCTTGTTTCCCAATTGGATACCACGTCGGCCCGTTTCAGATGTAAAGCTGAGGCAATGACTTATGGCTTAGTAACTTCTTCTAGACCTGTGAAGGGTACCTGTTCAAGAATAGGTATATCCAATAGCCGAGAGAATTCTTCCAAGGTAGGCACTAACTGATAGTCTGGAAAGGTGAAGCGGTGGTGCTTGGGATCAAAGAACTGAAAGAGTACACTCATCATCTTTTCATCAAAGTTTGAAGTAACCAGGTTGAGAAGTTGACCATGTCTCTTAGTGAACGTAGAAGTTTTAGAAACCCTTGATGCAAGCGTTTTGAGTTGGGAAGGTATCTTCACAAAGCTGATTCAGATGGTATTTCTATGAACGGAAACCATAATCTGCAAAACAGAACAAAGATAAATTCCCTTGGTCTTTGAAATGGTTAGTGCAATAAGCATGGATGCCATGTTATGATGCATGATGTCATGATAAACCACAGGTATAGCAAACACAGGTATAGCAAGCACAGTCAAATCACACAAAGTCCTTAGGTTTAAGGCTTGCATGAGGTTAAAGGTAGTACCCTCTTGAAGTTTTAGTTGGTTCAAACCTGTCCTAAAAAAGTAACTGGGTTCTATAGATTCTCAATATCACTGATCAGCCTTTATCGGGCATTGTTTCAGCTCTCAATATTTTCTTGCGGCCAAAATATCCCGAAAGTCTGATCTCAATGAGTGTAGCATCGAGTATCAACCAGTTCTCAGCTCTACACCGAGGCCGGCTATCTCGCTACTTTCTAATGGCCAAGTTGTTCAACTAAGGTTCTAAGGTCCGTTAGTGCTTCACGACACTACTCGGCGGCCCCGTATTCTCCTCGTTTCCCCACGAAGGATATCGGTACCAACCAAAGTGCCACACTAACACAGCCATCGCTTAAAGCATATCGGTCTATGTCGTACAGTCTCCATGATCTATTTCTATTTACCTAATGAATACCCCCAGATTTGGGTGTAGGATCTATAGTAACCCCAAACAAACCCTCAAAAGTAAAGCAATCAAGACAATCAAGAGAAGCAATTTTAATGACCTAGATCCTAAGGTATACCCCACTTATATCCCCAGCAGAGTTGCCAGTTCTGTGGCACGGTGGCAGAACCGATTGTTTAATATTGGTTTGCGTTTTTCATTTTGCGTTTGCAAAATGTCGCGGTAAGAAAGAGTCCCACCGACTTTTATTTCATCCAATCAGGAAAAGGAAAAAGAACAGAAAAAACCTTTTTTTAGATATTTCTGAGTACGGGGGGTAGATTATAGAAAGGGAAGGTGTTAGCACCCTTTCTATCCGTAGTTATCTACGGGCTCTTAGGTACTTGCTCATTTTTCAAATTTCTTGTGTGTGTTTGTCTTGAAAATGTTTTACTTTGTGATAACCCTTGTATCAGCCCTCAAGGATGTGACGAAGTTTGTTTTGAAAATTTGTTTTGAAAGGTGTTTGTGTGAAAAAGTTTTCATTGAGCAAGTACCTACTAGCATCTACCTACTCGAAAAAAGATTGTTTTTGTTCTATTTCCTTTAGACAGCGCTATCCCACTATTAAGGAGTAGGTACCACCATCGTTGGAGTTGTAAGGGACATTCGAAAGGGACGTACGGTCACAAAAGCAATGTTAGGACACCTTAGTAACCATCCTAGAGTCCTAAAGATCTTTTCCGAGGCAACATTTCCGAGGCAATATTCGAATGGGACAATTTGATCTTTTGGGACATAGAGGATAGCCTCTAAAACATCCTATGCTTCATGACCGTTTACCAAAGGCAACCGGAGTGGGAGTATACCCTAAGAGTGAGCATGTGCAAGTGTGCTTTTTCAGTTAATGTTATCTTTGCACATTAGGGTTTTCTAACTGTTTTAATTTTTCATGCATTCTTGCCATACAATCCTATTAGCCATACATCTAACAGTTAAAGATTGCGGAAATTAAAAGTGCGAGGAAGTAAAACCTAGCTATTACAAGGCTTTCGCAGATACAGAATTATTTTTGACTGAAAATAAAATGTGGAATTAAAACCTAATTAAGTCTATTACAACCTCAGAGCAATTACAATAATAATAAAACGTAATTAAAATACGCGCGACAAATTAAATACGAGGACGATTATAAAACCTAAAAAAATCTAATTTGAGAAAATATTTAAGTTATTTTTTAAGAAGAAATTAATTATCATGCAAAAGTAAACCCTAATTTCTAATTGATTTTAATTACAAAAATAAGATTTAATTGCCCTAATTAAATTAAATTAATTAATTCAATGAAAATATTTATTAAGAAAATAAGTCTTTTTGTGATTTTAGGTGATTTGTTGGTTTTATGATTAATTAAAAAATAATTAATTTTTGGTGAAAAATAAATAAACAAAAAAAATTAAAACAAGCGAAATAAATAAAGAAGAGAAAAAGAATGAGCTTGGAGAGATGAAGCAGACTGGGAGTGCATGCTGAACATCTGAACCCCAAAAGGATGGCCTAGAGTCTGGCGCCTGATCCAATGAGACCATCTTCTAGGGGCTCATGGTGGACCTGCGTATGCTGGTGTTGGATCTGGCTGGAGATGGATCCAGAGGATGGTGATCCTCAGAAGGTGAGGTGTGTTAGATCTGGCTGGAGACGGATCCAGAAGATGATGATCCTCAGAAGGTGATGTGTGCTAGATCTGGCTGGAGACAGATCCAGAAGATGATGATCCTCAGAAGGTGAGGTGTGCTGGATCTGGCTCGAGACGGATCCAGAAGATGATAATCCTCAGAAGGTGAGGTGTGCTGGATCTGCAAGGAAATTGGAAGAAAAATAGAAGATGTTAGAGGCATGGGTCGAACCCCTGACCACTCATACACAATGCCTTATCAACCTTCCTGCACGCCATTGGGCCATCTGGCCTTTTGTTAACAAAAATAAACCAAATCTAATATGATAAAAAAATGCATTATGCCCAGAACAAAAACGCGCCAACATTCAAACTAGCCAGTGGGACGTTGCCACATCATTGTCTTCTTCCCAGAAACTGTCATTTTAGGTTTCTGAACCTTTACCTACAGACACAAGTCTGTTGCTAAAAACCTGTGTTATTCAATAATCAAGCATATGGAATATAAATTCAATTGGGGACCATGAATCAACTGAGTTTGAAGCTCTGATCATCTTGGTACGCGTTATCAGGCCTAATTTTGCTTAAATCACAAAACCCCAAATTGGAGCCTGAAACCCTAGCAATGGCAAAAAGCTTATTCCTGCACTGTAACTTAAATCAAACTATCCAGAAACACTGCAAACATGATGCTGAACACAAATATATGAGTAAAATACATTTATAATGCGTAAATCATAGAAATCGAATTTGATTTCTTAGTGCAAACCGTGATGGTTATGGAACGTGATTCTGGATGCTTCAGAGCTTGGCAAGGGTTGGAAAAGCTTCTGGAGGTGTCCAGGAACGTGTTGCAATCCTTAAATCTCCTTGAGGATGGCTGTAATATGGATTTCGATCTCACACTTTTTGTCCAAAATTTCAATTTTCTTCTGACAGTTTCATGCCTCCAATCCTTGTTTTCTTGATCTGGAATTGTTATGCCCTTATGATAGACTGAATTAGGTCAACAAATTTGATGAGATTTGATTTGATTCTTTAACCATATGCAAACTTGCTATTTTGAGCCAAATCTTCCCTTTCTTGTACAAATTATGCTTGATTCGTTTTGGCCTTGATAATTCAGCATATTCTGATTGCCAACCTGTTCAAAAACCAAACCAAATCATATATTTGCTATTATTCATCAATTATTTGATTTAATTCATTTTTTAATTAACAAAAAATCCAAATAAATTGAAAAATGAAGCAAATAATGTGTGGGTGAATGTTTGAGTCGTGGACCACATTGTAAGTGAGGTGCAAGCATAAAAAGTTAGGCCCATTTAGCAAAAAATGCATTTGTGAGCACATTTGACTTTTGGAAATTTTGCAAAAAAAGTCAACTTTAGCAAGGCATAACTCCTCCAATTTTAACCCTAAAGAGGTGTTCTTAGACTTTTTAGAAAGCTTAGGATGTCCCCTAAGCAACCCTTTGGGTCTCATCTCAATTGAGTCTTCCATGTTCATGTATGAAGCTTTGACCCAAAAGGTGTTTTTGTTGACTTTCCAAAAGGACCTATAATATCAAAATTCATATCTTTTTGTGAGTGCATATTTTGAACTTGTGGGATGAATATGAATTGTAGGGAATTGCATCCTCTTCAAAATGAGCTTTGGATGGAAAATTTATGATAAAGTATGAAGAAGTTATGCTTGGTCAATGTTGGGTTGACTTTTACTGAGAAACCCTAATTTAGCAACTTTTGGGTTTTGATGAATTTAGAGCATTCCTTGAGGAATCATGATCAACCATTGATACAATGATGGATGTAACTTCAAAATGTTGATGTTGACCAAAAATCTTGAGGTTTGACTGTATGTGGGCCACAGTTGACTTTTGACCTAGTACAGTCGATTCTCAAGCATCTGAGTAGTTGACTGAGCAAACTTCTTGTGCAAGGCATGAAACTTGACATGTAGGGTCTTGAGAACATATTAAAACTTTGGAAAACATTTGATCCCATTGTGGTCCACCCATCATGATGAAATTAGAAACCCTAACTTTGAGGTGCACAGCCTTAGGAGAGAGTTTGTCTGGTCGACTCTTGGACTTCCTTGAGCAACTTGGGGACCTCAATTGACATTTGTTGAGTAAAATAAGAGGGAAAATTTTGGGATACAACAATATCATTGCCCTGAAACTATACATGTCTATTGATTTCATTTATGTTGCTTGAGCATGAAGAATTTTGAGTTTAAACTTGCTGAAACATTTAGGTCAGGATTTGGTACTTTCATAAATTCATCTTTATCTTTGAATGTTAGTTTAAATTTGTTACATGGTTGGATTCGTGGTGAAAAAATACACAAGTTTCATGTTTACATTTTTGAAAATGGTTGAAGAATGAGCAAGTTACAGATCCTTTGGCTGGAGGTTGAAGATGAAGTACAGTCAGGGAAAGTTATGTGTTATGTATTTATTGTTGTACCAATGTTAACGAATGTATCACCACCCCAGTGGATAAAGCGCGCGCCGTTCACCTAACGGGCCTGGGTTCGTGCCCCAGCGTCTGTTTTGCTCTTTTTTTTTCACCATATTTTTTATGTTTCTTTATTGTTTGAACAGGTTTGGGGCCTCCACCATGGGCCTGGTTACTTTTTTCTCTTTTTGACCCATGTCTCATTTCAGTACCTCCTGGCCCAAATTCATTTTTATTTTCTTTTTTTCTTATTATATTTTATTTCTTTTCCTTTATTATTATTATTATTATTATTATTATTATTATTAGTATTATTATTAATATTATTTTTTATTGTTAGTAATAAAAACCCAAAAAAAAAATATTTTATTTATTATTTTTACACTTATTTAGTTTGTTTTGTTTTATAAAATCAAAAGAACAAAAATATTTCTTAATAAATTAACTTCTTTCTTAATATCTAATATTTAGGTTTAATTATTATATTATATTATTTTTCTTGTAAATTAAAATCAATTTAGAAGTTAGGACTTTTATTTGATTAATTTTATTGCTAGTTTAATTTAGTTCACAAAAACCCTAAAAAACTTGTTTTCTTTAATAAATTAATTTATTTTATTAACTTATTTCTAATTTTCTCATTCTAGTCAATTATCTCATTTTAATTTAATTAGGTCAAAATCTTTAATACAATAAAAAAACCATTCCTTATCCATTCATATTTGTACATTATATTTATTTCATTTCTTGTACATTTATTCAAATTCAATATGATTGTAATAGATAATTAGGGTTTTAATTTCTTGCAATTTCCCATTTGTAATTTGTATATCCCCTATCCTAATGATGTAATAGCTTAGTATTTTTATTTTCCGCAATTTAATGTTTTATATACAAATGCTAGTAATTAGAGTTTGTATGGAAATATTAAAACCAAAAAATAGCAAAACCTAATCAAGAAAAATCAAGCACGTAAACCAATACACTTGCACACATACACCCTTAGGATAAATCCACTTTGTTGCCTTATAAAATGGCCATATTATGCATGCGGGGTGTCTTAGCAAAAACAAACAAAATATAAGATCATAGTCCCTCGATGATGCTATCAAAGTTGCCTTTCAAAAATGATCTTAGTCCCTTAAAGAAAATGAAAAGATATCTTACAACATTGCTAATCATGGCTATACGATGACCCTTGTTCGTCCCTTTTACATCCAAGGATAGGGTTACTTACCAAATCAATGGTAAGATAACAATGTCAAAGGAAAGAAGAAATAAACATGAAAGATTTGTGAGTAGGTAGATTGTTCCTAGTTGCTTGCTCAATTTCAAAACCAAAACATCCTTGCTATTTTCAAAAACAAACACCAACACTTTCAAAACATATTTCAAACTTGAAACATTTTCAAAAATGCACACACTTTGTATGCATTCTTATAGAAACGAGAGCCATTACAAAGAAAACCCTTTTCAAAACCACTTTCAAAAACACACTCCACAAACACCTCTTTGAATTATTTACAAAAAACACTTTGTACGCGTTCTTATAGAAACGAGAATCATTACAAATACATTTGCAAAATACTTTTAAAACTTACCATAAAAAGCATATTTTCAAACAAAAGCAAGTGATCTAGCAAGAAACTAAGATCTATTAGATAACTACGTATGAAAAGGGTACTAATACCTTCCTTTTTCATAATCTACCCCCCGAACTTAAGAAAACATCTCTAAAGGTCTTTCCTGTTCTCTTCAGCCTTTCCTTTTGGATAAAAGAAAAGTCGGTGGCGACTCTTGCTAACCGCACAATTGAGATAAAACGCAAAAAAACCAATTCAGTTCTCCCACCGCGTTACAATAAGGAAAAGTGATTACAATGTCGTGGAGCAGTTGGTGAAGACCCCTTCAAAAATCTCAATGCTGGCCTTACTTTTGTGCTCTAAAGCCCATGCTAAGGCTTTAATAAAATTCCAGAAGTCTTCCCAGGTGCCTCAAGAGACTTCCACTGATTAATTTGAGAACTGTGTTTCCAGCCATACTGCTAATAATGGACTGGGTTTTTCCGACGCTGACCTAACTCCCAAAGGAAGGAAACAAAATGATGTCATGCATGTCTCTATTGAGTGCAGGGGCACTACCTTAGCTCATGTTCTGGTAGATACATGTTCATCGTTGAATGTCTTATCCAAGAATGCTTTGGACAGATTGGATGGTGAAGGACTCACGCTGAAGCCCAGTAACATTGTGGTGAGGACCTTCGATGGTTCTAAAAGAATGGTGCACGGGGAGGTGGACATCCCTATCAAAGTTGGTACTCAGACTTTTGACTCAAATTTCTACGTGATGGACATCCTCCCATCTTATTCCTGCTTATTGGTTCGACCTTGGATCCATGGGGCTGGTGCTGTTACTTCTACTCTGCATCAGATGTTGAAGTACCCAGTCAACGGAAAAATTATCATGGTCCATGGAGAGGAGGAATACATGGTGAGCCACCTGAACTCTTTCAGGTATGTTGAGATGGACTGCGAGTTCATTGAGACCCCGTGTTAGAACTTTGAGGAGGTTCCACAAACAGTTCCTGTACCCAAGACTGCTACTAATGTCCCAAAGACTACCAGACCTCTGTTGAAGATGGCTTCTTAGAAGGATGCCAAATCAGTAGTTGAAGAAGGTGGGTGTACCATATGGGGCCAACTTCCAGATATTCTCTATAAATCTGACAAGTTTCGTTTGGGTTTTACTTTAGGGGCCCAAAGAGCTGTTCACCGTCCTCACGTAGGGGGACCACCATTACGGATCAACAACCATGGAGTCAATGCTCTGGAAGATAATGATAGTGATTACGACATGGACAAGTGGATCTTCCCAACTACCAACGGTGGACTCAACAATTGGGAGGCCAAAGATTTTGTTCCTATTACTTTTATTTAAGAGTAATTGTCTTTTTGTTTTTTTGGGATATGTAATATTTGAACGATTGAAACTTTAAAGCCTTGTGTCTTACCCGAGGCACAATGGTCTATTTTGTGAGGGTTATTACTTCATATTCATATGTCATTAATAAATCATTGGACGTTTTGCATACAAATTTTATGCTCTCTGTTTTTCTTTTCTACCTTTTACTTTATCAAAAACAGCTATGCTCTTACACACGCCCACATATCAAATTGCAGATCCACATCCACTTTGGATCCCATTGATAACAGTTCTTCTATATCCAATTATGACTTTGAAAATCTGATCTACCAAGCTGAAGACGAAGGTGAGGAAGATTGTGAAGTACCAGGAGAACTTTCCAGGTTGTTACAACAGGAAGAAAGGGCAATACAGCCTCATGCAGAGCTGGTTGAGACGGGAAACTTGGGTACTGAAAAGGATAAGAAGGAAGTCAAGATAGGTGTCGATCTGGAGCATAGTGTCAAAGAGCGGTTAACTCAGATGCTACATGACTATGTTGAGGTATTTTCCTTGTCATATAAAGACATTCCAGGACTTAACACTGATATCGTGGTTCACAGCCTACCAACAAAAGAGGATTGCCCTCCGGTGAAATAGAAGGTTTGTCGTATGCAGCCAGAGATGTCAGAAAAGATCAAAGCCGGAGTCATGAAACAGTTCAAGGCTGGTTTCTTAGTTGTTACATATTATCCATAATGGGCTGCTAATGTTGTCCCAGTACCTAAGAAGGATGGTAAAGTACGTATGTGTGTGGATTATAGAGACCTGAATAGGGCAAGCCCCAAGGATGACTTTCCGCTTCCCCATATTGATGTTCTGGTTGACAACACCGCAGAACATAAGGTATTCTCCTTCATGGATGGTTTCTCCGGGTATAATCAGATCAAAATGGCACCCAAGGACATGGAGAAAATGACCTTCATCACATAGTGAGGCGCTGTCTGCTACAATGTTATGCCATTTGGGTTAAAGAACACCGGGGCAACTTATCAGTGTGCCATGGTAGCTTTGTTTCACGATATGATACATCACGAGATAGAGGTCTACATTGATGATATGATAGACAGGTCACAGACTGAAGAGGAGCACCTTGATCACCTGCAGAATCTGTTTGAAAGGCTGAAAAAGTATAAACTGAGGCTGAACCCGAATAAGTGCACCTTTGGAGTAAGATCTGGTAAGCTCTTAGGATTCGTTATCAGCGGAAAAGGTATTGAAGCAGACCCTGCAAAGGTTAAAGCTATACAAGAAATTCCAACTCCTTGCACTGAGAAGGAGGTCAGGGGATTCTTGGGACATCTAAACTATATTTCCGGATTCATTTCCCATCTAACCGCTACTTATGAGCCAATCTTCAAATTACTGAAGAAAAATCAAGCAGTGAAATGGAATAATGATTTTTAGAACGCCTTTAACAAAATCAAATAATATATTCAAGAGCCTCCAATCTTGATGCCGCCCGTTGATGGAAGACCTGTGGTCATGTATCTAACAATATTAGAGAACTCGATGTGGTGTGTGTTGGGGCAGCATGACGAGTTTGGTCGAAAAGAGCATGCAATATACTACCTTAGCAAAACGTTTACTGACTGTGAAACAAGATGCTCACTTCTCGAGAAAACTTGTTGTGCTTTGGCATGGGCTGCTCGTCGACCAAGATAATATATGTTGACTCACACTACCTTATTGATATCTAAAATGGACCCTATCAAGTACATCTTTGAGAAGCCCACTCTCCCCGGAACAATAGCAAGATGGAAAATGATTCTGACCGAATACGAAATTCAGTATACAACCAAGAAAGAAATTAAGGGAAGTGTATTAGCTGATCATTTGGCTCATCAGGCTGTGGACGACTACCAATCCATGAATTTTGAGTTCCCGGATGAGAATATCGTGTTGGTAAATAATTGCGAAGAACCTGTACCGGATGAAGGACCTGAAAAAGGATCCCGATGGACTATGGTTTTTAACGGAGCTTCCAATGCTCTTGGAAATGACATCACTGCTGTGATCATATCTCCTGAAGGTTGTCATACTCCTTTAACTGCCTGTCTATGTTTCAATTGTATCAATAATATGGCTGAATATGAATCATGCATTATGGGTCTCAAAGCTGCTATCGACTTGAGGATCAAATCCTTGAGTGTATTTGGAGACTCTGCCTTAGTAATCAGCCAAATCAAAGGAGAATGGGACACAAAGCATCCTAATGACATCCCTTCCAGAGAGCATGTGTTGACACTGATTCCACATTTTGAAGAAATTAACTTTGAGCATTTTCCATGAGAGGAAAATCAACTAGCGGACGCGCTAGCTACTATGTCATCCATGTTCAAGGTCAAGTGGGATAATGAAGCTCCTCAGATCACTATTGAGAGAATGGATGAACCAGCATACTGTCACGAGATTGGTACTGAAGAAGTAATGGACAAACCTTGGTTCCATGAAGTCAAAAGATACCTCAAAACCCGAGAATATCCTGAGGGAGCTTAAGTCAATGATAATAAGTTCCTAAGAAGGTTCTCTTCTAAGTTCTTCCTTAGTAACGAAATCCTCTATAAGCTTAATCACGATTCTACCTTGCTTCGGTGTGTAGACAAGAGTGAATCAGAAAAGATTATGGATGATTTGCACGAAGGTACCTTTGGCACCCATTCTAGTGGGCACACAATGACTAAAAAGATCCTACGGGCAGGATACTACTGGTCCACTATGGAAGTGATTGTTATCAGCATTCACGAACTTGTCACAAATTTTAGATCTATGTTAATAAAGTACATGTGCCTATGGTTCCTCTAAACATATTGAATGCTCCCTGGACATTCACAATGTGGGGAATTGATATGATTGGGGAGATTAGACCTACAACTTCTAATGGGCACCGCTTCATCCTGGTTGCCATTGATTACATTACGAAGTGGGTCGAGGTAACTTCATTTGCTTCTATTACCAAGAACATGGTGGCCTGATTCATCAGACATAACCTTATTTGTTGGTATGGTATTCCAGAAATAATCCTCACGGATAATGGTACCAATCTCAAAAATACTATGATCATCGAGCTTTGCACGCAATTCAAGATCCAGCATCATAACACTTCTCCTTACCGGCTGAAGATGAATGATGTTGTAGAAGCTGCTAATAAAAATATCAAAAAGATCATACAGAAGATGATGGTGACATTCAAAGACTGGCACGAGATGTTACCATTTTCCCTTCATGGTTACCGTACCATAGTGTACACGTCAACAGGGGCAACTCCTTTCTCTCTGGTGTACGGTATGGAAGATGTCCTACCCATTGAAGTCCAGATCCCTTCCTTGAGAATCACGAAGAATGTTGGTTTGAATGAAGACGAATGGGTTCAGACTCGACTTTACCAATTAAACCTGATTGACGAGAAGAGGCCCGCAGTTGTCTGCCATGGTCAGATGTACTAAAAACGTATGATCAAAGCTTTTAACAAGAAGGTCAAATGTCAGGTATATCAGGCTAGTGATTTAGTAATCAAGCGCATTATCCTACCGCAAGGTAATCCCAGGGGTAAATGGACTCCCACATACGAAGGACCATTTGTAATCAAGAAGATATTTTCTGGTGGAGCCATAATCTTAACCACTATGGACGGTGATGACCTTTCGCACCCTGTAAACACGGACATAGTTAAAAGATACTACGCATGAACAAAGACCCGCTAGGTTGACTGGCCTAGGAAAAAATAAGGGCATCCCGACAAACGAAAAGGGTTTGGGCAAAAATTAGGGATATACACATGGAAAAAATATGTACACCCGACAAGTCAAAAACCTGAAAAGGCGGCTTGGGAATAATAGGGTATCCCGGTGGACTGAAAACCCAAAGGGGCGGTCCAGGAAAAATTTAGGGATTTTAAGCGTATGACTATGTCCCGCTTGATCACCTTACAACCAATCTTCAATACCAACTATCAAGCACAAGTGGTACAAATTAATCCAGTCAGCTTCAGACAAGCAGCAAAAAAGAAGAGACACTCGAAGACATAAAGGCAATAGCAGAATGGGAACCCCTTGGGATCATTTTACATAGCTGTTTTTTCTTTGTATATTATTTTTGTATATTTCTCATTCTTACGACGACATTCCCTTACTAGAATATCCGTCTCCTTGTACAAAAACACCTATCATAGGCACAAATTCTTCAAATTAATACAAAATTATCTCTTTGAAAGTGCAAAACTATTTGTTTTCTTTTTATCTTTCTGTTTTGTTTACGAAAAATCCAGTGATTATTTTTTATCATATGCATTTGAATGTGATTACTGTTTACAAATACACGCATAAAAAATAGAAAGACAGTTACTAATGGCTTTAAGAAATGGGACAATGTCTAAAGGCCATCCACAAAATCCCCACGGATATTTTCTCTAGCAGATACTTTCTTCAGCAGGTACAGAGGCAGGGGCATTCTACTATAAGATCACTACCATATTCTCAATATACAGCCTAATGAGGTCAGGTGTTCTTATATCCCCAGTGAAGTCTCCAAGCTTCTCAGGATTCCCCAACAGGATTTCACAAAATCCCCAAACAGTTCACAAAGTTTTCCTTCCCCCACCGAGTTTATTTCTCTAACAACGGAAATCTATCTCCCAACATTTAACTTAAATAAATATTGAAGAATCATATTCTTCATCCCCAACAATAGTCAGGGATTTATCTTCTCTTAGTAAAACGACACCACAAAAAGCAACTGATACGCTCACATATTACAGTCATACAACATTTACAATACATCATAGCATATGCATAAATGAAACGCATATATCATTCCCATTTATTTTGAGAGCATTATGCAATTCATACATCATGTCATCGCATGAAACTGGTTTTACCTTTTCAGGTTAAAATTAGCAGATAGACAAACACTATCAACTTATACAGTAGGTCAAAGATTAATACCCGGAACCAGACGAGGAAACTATCTACATGACCAAGTGGTATGAACTCTCGAAGAAAGACGGGTTTACCAACTTATGAAGCAAGTCAAAAATTAATGCCCGAAACCGGACAGGGAAACTATCTATGTGACCAACATTTTCAATTTCCGGATTAATACCTAAAACAAGATAGGACAACTATCTGTGGACGACCGATTATAGATTAATACCTGGAACCAGATAGGAAAACTATCTACATGAGGAGATTGAAGATTAACACCCGAAACAAGACATGAAAACTATCTTTCTTTCTCTTAAGTCAAAGATTAATACCTGAAACCAGACAGGACAACTATCTCAACGATCGACAATTTTCAAGTTCTGGATTAATACCTGAATCAAGATAGGACAACTATCTGTGGACGACTGATTGTCGATTAATACCTGGAACCAGACAAGAAACTATCTACATGAGCATATTAAAGATTAACACCCAAAACCATATGGGAAAACTATCTTCCTTTCTCTAAGATCAGAGATTAATACTTGAAACCAGCCAGGACAACTATCTCAACGACCGATAAAAACAAGTCCCAGATTAATACATGTAACAAGCCATGACAACTATCTTTGGACGAACGATTATGGATTAATACCTGGAACCAGACAGGAAAACTACCTACATGAGCAGATTGAAGATTAATACCCGAAACCAGACGAGAAAACTATCTTTCTTTCTAATGTTAGAGATTAATACATGTAACAAGCTAGGACGACTACCTGTGGACGATGGATTGTAGATTAATACCTGGAACCAGACAGGAAAATTATCTACATGAGCAGATTGAAGATTAATACCCGAAACCAGACGGGAAAACTATCTTTCTTTCTAAGGTCAGAGATTAATACCTGAAACTAGCCAGGACAACAATCTCGACGACCGGCAAAAACTAGTTCCAGATTAATGACTGTAACTAGCCAGGACAACTATCTATGGACGACTGATTATAGATTAATACTTGAAACCATACAGGAAAACTATCTGCATGAGCAGATTGAAGATTAATACCCGAAACCAGATGGGAAAACTATCTTTCTTTCTAAGGTCAGAGATTAATACTTGAAACCAGCCAGGAAAACTATCTCAACAACCGATAAAAACAAGTTCTAGATTAAAACCTTAAACCAGATATGACAACTATCTGTGAACGACCAACTTTAGATTAATACCTGAAACCAGACAGGAAAACTAACTACACGACCAGGTGACGCAATCTTACACGGGTTTCTTCTCAACTTTCCAGATGTAGTCTAACACAGACTCATCCTGAAGCATCCCCACACAGAATCCTTCTCATGTATCACCGGATGCAGTCTAACACAGACTCATCCGGAAGCGGCCCTACACCGGCTCTTTCTAATACATTTCTAGATAGCAGTTAATTTCATTCTCCCCAGCAAGTTACTATGAAGCTTGGATTTCAACCAGAAAATAGCAAACTTTCATCTCTCCAGTCCAGAGATAACTCCTCAGTAGAGCCTTGGACAACTGAAGTTCCTAGACTCTATTCCCCAGAGTTTTCCTCAAGAAGGGAACAACAAAAATCAACCTTCCCCAGGGACTCCTCCTCAGACAGCAGGAACATGATTCCTCACAAAGAGACCTCTTATGAAGTCAACATCTACTTTGGATGGAATTTTTAAGCTCATCTCCAACAACTCTCAGACATCTTCAAATGGAATCTTTAATCCCATTCCCTACACAGTCAACCATCACATCATCGAGTGAAAATTTGTGGGCACTCTAGTGTCCAATCATTTTCCACCTTCAGATCACGAAAGGCAAACAAGCCAATCTAAATCTTCAGGTTTAAAAAGATTGAATAGGGGCATCTGTTGTACCCTAAAATTTTCCCTCTCATGTTTTCCAAGATCTTCTCTAGCCTAAGTGGTTACAAACACTTGGTTAAAGAAAATGGAAATTTTTGAATGATGGTCAAGTGTTTTTCGATTGGCATCTGAATAAAGTGTACTTCGAATGCAGGTTAACAAAGTGTCCTTCGATTGACATATCAAAATAAGGTGTACCTCGAAGGCATGTAAACGAAGTGTCTTTTGATTGGCATCTGAATAAGGTGTACCTCGAAGGAATGTCAATAAAGTGTCTTTTGATTGGCATATGAATAAGGTGTACCTCAAAGGAATGTCAATAAAGTGTCTTTCGATTGGCATCTGAATAAGGTGTACCTCGAAGGCATGTCAACAAAGTGTCTTTCAATTGGCATCTGAATAAAGTATACTTCAAAGGAATGTCAACAAAGTGTCTTTCAATTGGAATCTGTATAAGGTGTACCTAGAAGGAATGTCAACAAAGTGTCTTTCGATTGGCATCTGAATAAAGTGTACTTCGAAGGCTGGTTAGCAAAGTGTCCTTCGATTGGCATATCAGAATAAGGTGTACCTCGAAGGCATGTCAACAAAGTGTCCTTCGATTGGCATATCAGAATAAGGTGTACTTCGAAGGCATGTCAACAAAGTGTCCTTCGATTGGCATATCAGAAAAAGATGTATTTTGATAAGCATATCAACAAGCTGACATTTCGATTATTCAAGTTGAAGGAAATCGAAAAGAACTAGAGATGAATTTGATTGCGCTAATTGGATATGAAAGTTTTCCAGATCAAGCAATCATTGCAGAAGTTGACTTAATCTAAGAAGTTCTGATGAGGAAAGTTCTGAGCATTTCAAATTGGAATTCATAATCAACAAAGAGAACAATGCTCAGGGGCTGATCGAAGATGCTCTAATAAGGAAGGTTTTGAACAATTCGAGTCAAAACTCATAGCCATCGAAAAGAACAATGCTTAGGGGGATGGTCGAAGAAGCTCTAATAAGGAAGGTTCTGAATAATTTGAATCAAAACTCGTAGCCATTAAAGAGAATAATGCTTGGGGGGATAATCAAAGACGCTCTAATAAGGAAAATTCTGAGCAGTTCAAATTCATACAAGGCGCCAATCATCACCTGTCCAGGTTAATTCAAATTTCCAAAATGGCATGAAAAATCTCAAAATGGCGATCTTTTAATTTGTCTGATTTTATTTTCAAAGCCATGTTTAATGGCTGGTCTTTAAGGTCATGTTTCTTTCCCCGTGTTCTTGTCTCCTCCGCCTCCTATAAAACAAGACACCAACACAAGTCAAAAGGGACTACACGCACACGCTGCCTTAGAAAGCATACCAAAATTCTAAAAATCTCAGAGTTCGGAACTAGTTTTATAGGTACCCTCAGTCCAAACGAATACTAGATTCGTGTTCCTGAGACATCCAGGAGTCCACACCAGCTCCTAAGCAAGCATCTCCACGCCCGAGGCCACAAATCCAGACATCTTCGATTGATAAGGGTTTGCAAAACCTAAACTGCACATTCATACCATCTAAGTACATATTGCACATATATTCTTGTTACTAATGATATTTGTGTTTGAATGAATGTATTGCATACAAGCTAAAACGCAGGGATGAGATCGTGCTATTGCTAGGGCATGATCTGATTTTTTTCCTTCGAATCTCACTTAGGATGTTTTAGGCTAAACAAATATCAAGTTTGGAGTTAGGGGAATTCGAAATAAGGGGGTAGGTTTGGTTTGGATCTCCATAATTCATTGTGTTTTTTTTACAGGTTCGATTCTACAGAGGAAGGACCTGGGTTCGATACCCAGGTCGTGCATGTTATTTTGCTAATGTTTCATTTGTATATTCAATGGTGACATGGCCCATGTGTGCACCATACATCCTTTGATCCTCACCATGAGATCTCAATGCAATCCAATCCAGCCCCCCCAAACGTGCAGCCCATCATGCACCTTCGACCAGATGCTTCATTGGATCGAAAGGCAATTTGGGTCTCTTTCGATTCAGACTTGCATTCCAAACTGCACCCCTTTTTTGTTTTATTTACCGCCTAGTCCGTTTATTTAGTCTTTGTCATTATTTTATTTCTTCTAGTTTTAATCAACATAAAAATCAAACATCACAACAAAATTAGGTTAGTATTTTTCTTAATCAAATTAATTTTGAAAATTAATTAATTAATTATTTTACCCATTTCTTTAAATTAAAACCAAATAGATCTAGTTTTTTTTGTTTAATTATCTTCATATAATAAAAGTAAAATAAAAACAACAAAAATATTTTTTATATCTTAGGATTTTTTAGACGTATTTTCAAATTCGCGCGTTATTATTCTTTTGCACTTCCTTTTATTATTGAAATTGTATATCGGGATGTAATAGAATTAATTAGTACTTTTTACTGTTTTAGTTATTTTTCCCCCGGTTTTGGATATGTAAATATTAACTTCTCAGATGCATAGCTAACTAGGATTGTATGTCAAGAGCATAAAATAAAACGCTAGCAAACCTAACACAAAAGACAAAAAATAACTAAATACAACACACTTGCACACACACACCTCTAGGGTACTCCCACTTTGGCTGCCTTCAGAAAACAAAAAATTCATGTCCCTCCAAAGTGGGGACGCTCTAGCAAAGACCCTCGGATCCAAAGATCATAGTCCCCCGATGACCCTTCGGTGTTACCTTTCGGTAAATGATCTAGTCCCTTAAACAAAATTGCTAAAGCGTCTCCATATGTTGCAATTATGACTGTAAGATGACCCACGAATGTACCTCAAACATCCAACGGTAGGGCTATCTACTCACTAATAGTAGGATAGCACTGACTATAGGAAGTGGAGGAAAAGAAAAAACCTTTCGAGTAAAAGTAGATAGTTGTTAGACGCTTGCTCAAAAACAAACTTTTTACACTTACACAAAACAACTTTCAAAAACCTTTTCAAAATGCTTTATCCACACTCTTGAGGACTGATACAAGAGTTATCATAAAGAAAATCGTGGAACTAAGGCATTTCAAAATACTTTTCAAACACACAAAGTACAAGGAATTTCAAAATGAGCTAAGCATCTAAGAGCCTGTAGAAAACTACAGATGGAAAGGGTGCTAACACCTTTCCTTTGTTGGATAAAAGAAAAGTTGGTGGCGACTCTTGCTTACCGCAACATTTGCGAATACAAATGCAAAACCATTATAACAGTCGGTTCTGCCAACGTATGACAGTAGAAAATTTTCAAATTTTCAAAGAATTAGGGCAAAGTCAAACTCTCATCTCCATCCTTTATCAATCAATTCCAACAATCTAATCATCTCCCTGAAGGTTCCAGGAGACCATCCTTACCCTCTTTAAAGCCAAAGGCACGCAGGAAGGCCATGTTCCATCCTCACTGGTTTGGTATAATTTTTCAAATACAAAACTTATGACTTATGCATTGAATTAACTTGGTGTGTTTGAATATGTTTATATCCATCATTAGAATATTTTGGACGCATAACACGTGAGAGCTAATTCCAAAATGACCAAGTTCCATTGTTAGGGCACCGAGCTCGTGAATACTTGAAACCCTAGCTACAGGTTGTTTCAATCAAAACAAACGTCACCATTAGATTCGTGAGGCCTTAATTAGTGGACAAGGATGCTTTTTATTCTTACTTTTCCTTGATTTCTCAGGTTTTGTAAAAAAGCTTGGCTGGAGAAGAAGGAGTTAACCATCAGAGGTGGTGGTTTGACTTCTATGCATTTATTATATATTATATATTAATTGTTTGATTTATATAAACAGATGTATAGCCACCCTAGTGATAGAAACGCATGCACTAAGTCACTTCTCTCCCAGGTCACGGGTTCGATCCCCGATTTTGCCAAATTCTTTCATGTTTTCATTATTTTTGCAGGTTTGTTACAAAACACATTGTAGGCGTTACTTTGACACAACTAGCCTGTTGGCCTGGCAGTATTCTATGCATGGGGAATGCTTAAGGGCATGGGTCCAACACCCACCCCTACTCTTTTTTCCAATTCTATGTTTCCCACTCTTTTCTTCTTTTTCCTATTCTTTTACAAAACCTTTTATAAAACCATTGATTTTTTAAAACCTTAAGTTAATTTAATTTTAGGTTTTAACTTACTTTTAGGTTTTAATTTAATTTTATATTTTAATTAATTCTAGGTTTTAATTAAATTTTAAATTTTATTTAATTAACCTTAATTTGATTTTTAGGTGTTTCTCAATTAACTTAAAATCGACCTAGAATTTAGGGTTTTTGCTTAAATTAACCAATTATTTTTTTAATCAATTAATTCTTTTCTAAATTAAAATCAATTAGTTTTTTTAGATTAATCATCAAAAAATCATAAAACGATTTTCAATTTTCTTTTTCCTTTTGTTTTACAATCTTCGCGCACTTTATTACTTTCGCATTAGTTTTTCCCAATTATGTAACTGCTACAGTTTGTAATAGTCTTAATTAGGGTTTACTATTTCCCCCTAGTTTTATGGTTTTGTATCCCCTTTCCCCAAGCCCTGTAATAGTTTAGGTTTACTTTTCAGACCTTTACTTTCCCATAATTTACTGTTTTCCTTATAACTGTATAGTAACTAGGGTTTGTATGGTAAAATTTAAAAGCAATAGTTAGATAACCCTAAATACAAGATAAATAATTGAATTGAATCACTTTTCACACACTCACTTCTAGGGTAATCCAACTTGTTTCCTTCGAATAAAACAATCATGTCCCTCGAACGTGGGGACGCTTTAGCAAAGACCCTCGGTTTAAAAGACTGTAGTCCCTTGATGACCCTTCGATGCTACCTTTGGTAAATGATCTTAGTCCCTTACGATCAATTACTAAAGTTCCCCTACAAGTTTCCTTTATGATTGTACGATGACCCGCGCATGTCCCTTCACATCCAACGATAGGGCTTCCTAATAACTAATGGTAGGATATCACTATTTAAAGGAGGAGGAAAATAACACGAAAGACTTTTGAGTAGGTACATCGCTTGTAATCACTTGCTCACAAAAAACATCTTTTACACAAAACATTTTTCTCTAAAATATTTTCAAAAACAAACACTGTGTATGCATTCTTAACTTATACAAGAATCATTACAAAGTTTCTGTACTTAGGCATTTGCAAAATATTTTCAAACAAACACACATTCACAAAGAAATTTTCAAAAGTGATCTAGCGATTAAGAGCCCGTAGATAACTATGAATGAAAATGGTGCTAACACCTTCCCTTTTCATAACCTACACCCTAAACTCAATAAAATCTCGAATATCTTTTCTGTTCTTTTCACCCTTTCATTATTGGATAAAAGAAAAGTCGGCGGTGAATCTTGCTATCCGCAACATTTACGATAAAATGCAAAGCCAAAAGTCAGTTCTCCCACAGTATTACAGAACTGGCGACTCTGCTGGGGACAAATAAAAGTGGGGTTACCTTAGAGTTAGATCAATTTTAAATGCTTTCCTTGTTTGATTTATCTGCTTTATTTTTAAAGGGTTGTTTGGGTTTTTTGCAAAGATCCTATAACCGGGTCTGAGGAACATTTTAGGTAAGTAGCAATAGATCATGAAAACTATACGGCGTTTATCGATATGGTTGAAGTGATGGCTACGTTAGTGTGACACATTGGTTTATACGGGTATCCCTCGAGTTAGTCTGGGAGCATACTAGGCTATCGTGTGGTGTCATAAGCACTAACAGACCTTAGAACCTTAATTGACCCAACTTAGCCATTAGAAGGTAGTGAGATAGCCGGCTTTGGTGCAGTCCAAAGTTGGTTGATACTCGATACTACACTCATTGAGATTCGACTCTCGAGTTTTGTTTGGTGGCAAGTCAATTACCGTGCTAGACGAAACTTATGGGAAAAATTAGTGATACTGAGATCCCTAGAACCCGGTTACTTCTTCAGGACAGGTTGATCCAACTAAAACTTCAAGAGGGTACTTACCTATAAACCTCATGCAAGCCTTAAACATAAGGCCTTTGTGTTCCTTGCTTATGTTTGATTATTTATTTGAACATAACATCATGACATCATAACATCATAACATCATATCATGACTAACCATTTCAAAGATCTCAAGGGCCTGTGATGCAGGTTATCATAAACCAGACATCTAACAAGGGGCAAGAGGATTTATTTTCCTCTAACCAAATGTCGTCGAAGTATCATGAACTGACGTCTAGCAAGGGGAAATGGGATTTATTTTCCTCTAGCCAATGCCGTCAAAGACTGAAGTACGTCATCGCGAGTCAAAGTCTAGGACCCACTTGATATGGTGAGCTTGATTTTCATAGAAGGACGTTCAACGACACAAAGTTCTTCAGTCAAAGCTGCAGCCAGGCTCGATTTCTAACACTTCTTTTTTTACCCCGTGAGTTCCTTGAAAACATTGCATCTACATATCACACATCATCATATACCACGTTTTCCCATGTTTTCTCATCTTCTTGCTGTTTATTTCAGTAAAAGTTAGCTGTTGAACAAACTGTTAAGGAACTCCAAGCTCACAATTCCCAAATTCTGGAGACCCTCCTCAACCTTGCTCAAGGATAGAAAGATATGATGGAGCTCATCTCCAAAAAGAAGAAGACTCAGAATCCAATTACTATCCTCAACATCGGAAGAAGATTTAAAGATCCTGCTAAACCAGTTTAAACTACTGATATCACCTCTAATGAAGATGACAACCAAGAGGAGGATGGTAGAAGTGTCAGAGCTGAAGGTGGAAGAAACCTAGGTTCTGGGAAAAATTTTGAGGACGAAGACTATTATGATGAACAGTGTGATAAGGTGGGGGAACTAACTTGGTTGCTTTGTGTTTGATCGTAAATTTTGCAGATAGCAAGAGTCGCCATCGACTTTTCCTTTATCCAATAAAGGAAAGGGTGAAAAGAACAGGAAAGACCTTTTGAGAATTTTCTTAAGTTCGGGGGGCAGGTTATGGAAAGGGAAGGTGTTAGCACCCTTTTTATCCGTAGTTATCTACGGGCTCTTAATTTCCTTATCACTTTGAAAATGATTTGTGTTTGTGTAAGTTTGAAAATATTTTGAAAACGCCTTTGTACGACAAACTTTACAATGATTCTCGTATCGTTGAGAATGTATCCAAAGTGTTGGTTTTGAAAATATTTGTTTGAAAAGAAGTGTTTGAATGATTTTTGAAAATTCCAATGTAAAGCAATTTTGTAATGATTCTCGTATCGTTGAGAATGTATACAAAGTGTTTGTTTTGAAGAGTGTTTTAAAAGTGTGAAGTATGGAAATGGTTTTATTTGTGAGAAAGCAATTACGATCAATCTACCTACCCAAAAAGTCTTTGTTCTGTTCCTCCTCCCTTAGATAGTGCTTGTCTACCATTAGTTGGTAGAGAGCCATATCATTAGATGTGAGGGACAGGCATGGGTCATCGTGCATTCTTAGAAGTCAACTTGTAAGATGTTTTTAGCAATTGTTGTAAGGGACTAAGATCATTTACCGAAGGCAACATTGAAGTGTCATCAAGGGACCATGATCTTTTAATCGAGGGCCTTTTGCTAAAACATCCCACGTTCGAGGGACATGACTGTTTTTATCTGAGGCAACAAGTGAGGTTACCCTAGAGGTATAAGTGTGCAAAGTGTGTTTGATTCAATTATTTTATCTTGAATTAGGGTTTTTCTAATGATTGATTTTAATCTTGCCATACAAACCCTAATTACTAACAGGAATAAGGAAAGCAATAAATTGTAGAAATTAAATGTCCTATGCTATTACAATACTTTGGGAATGGGGGGTACAATTTGTGAGTAGAGAGAAGAAAGCAATTAAGCCCTAAAAATATATTACAAACCGTTGAATATGAATAATAGAATGTACAAAATGTAAAGAGGAAGAAAACTGTTTTTAGGGTTTTTGATGGAGAAAAATGTTTTATAGTTAACCTAATTAGACTAGTTAATTTTATTTACAAAAGAAATTAATTAATTATTTAACAAAACTTAAAATCTAAGTTAATTGAATTTTAAGAAGAAAATAAACCTAAGTCTAATAATTTGTTTAGAAAATGATTTGAATGTTTAATACTAATATCAATTTGTAAAAGAAATAATAAGACTAATTTAATAAAAAAGAATATTTACATTAAAATGTTTTTGTTTAATTATTTAAGAAAATATATTTTTATATTTTTGGGTTAAATAAAAATAAGTAAATAAATGAAATATAACAAATGTAAAGAAAAATAAAAAGAAATAGGCTGGGATGTTTGAAAAGAAAAATGAGGGTTAAGAATTAGTAAAAAGGTTTAGGCCCAAAATGTATTTTTGTCTTTAAATCAGAAAAAACAAAATTAAAAAAGTGTATGGTCCTGTGCATATAAAATAAAAAAGGGGTGAGAATTCAAAAACAATCTTGGCCCAGAACAAAGTCCAGCGCCTATTTTGAATCATGTGTGGCTGAATTTCTAAGGTACACCATGCGCTTGTTTTATGGTGTGTTGGATGAGATCCTATGATTATCCTATGGTGAAGGAATGAGGGTGTATGGCATGTGTATTGATCTTGTATACAATGAATTTGCAAGGAAAATATGAAAAAACATTAAAAGGGTACTGTAGTGGTAGCATTTTTAAGACTAAGCCATTAGATTTACTAGACTTATACAGATCAAATTAAAAATTGTCACCGCGCTTTATTATTTCTAAAGAAATGGAAAAAGAGAGAGTAACCCAAAAAGAGGGGGAAAGATTCTAGGTAAGGGGGTTGGTTATGCAAAGGGAAGGTATTAGCACCCTAAACATCTACGGTACTCCGTAGGAACCTCTTTGAAAAATCTGTATATTTTGGCTATAAAATGTTGTATTAAATGTAGATGGTGGAGGTGATAAAGGAAGTACATTTTTTTTATGGTTTTTGCACCCGCCGCGGTTGCGAACCTTTAGTGCCTACGTATCATCGTTCGTGCAATAGGGGATCAGGGTACACATAGTTCACCTTTTAAAAAATTTCTAAAGAAATACAAGTGTGTTGGTTAATTTTATGAGATAAGACATCATCGTCATTGTCCGTGTGGAAAACATACTTACTACCCACTGTAATGCCCGTAATTTAATTAATTATTTAATTAAATTATTTTTGGAATAATTGTGAAGAAGTATTATTAAATTGGATTTATTTTATTAAATGGAGAAATAATAATATATTCGAGGTATTATATTATTATGTGAAATAATGTTAGAAGCTAATATTATTTAAGGTGGACTTAGTTTGAGATAGTGGAAGTATTAAGGGGGTGTAGGTTTTGAGCCCATTAAGTATTAATCTAATAATATTAGGTTATTTTATTATGTGTTGTTAGAATAGAAAGAAGAAACAGTATAAGGAAAAATAAGGATTGTGGAAATGTGAAGCTGCTGGTTTTGAAGGAAATTGCAAGAACGAAGAATTCAACCCAGAAATTGTAGAGCAGCCTTCGATCCAAGGTAAGGGTGGGGTTCTGGCTTTATAATGGGGTTAATGATATTTGATATGTGGGATTAGAGGATTGTTGTTTTGTTATTGAATTGAATGATGTATGATGATGATTGATGATTTCTCGATGGATAAATGATGATATGATGTTGTGTAAATGATGTAGTATTAAAGGTTAATGATTAGGTGATGAATTATCATGGTTAGGATGAGGTTTGTAGGACTGTGATTATATTCCAATAGTGAAAATACAGTAGAAACGCAGAAAATTATGCAGAAAATCGCAGGATGCGTCGACCTTAAACTGGATGAGTCGATGCATGGAGGATGTTTGACTCAGGATGAGTCGATGCATGCATGCTTGCGTCGATGCATGTTAAGTGTAAGGCTCAGGATGAGTCGACGCGAAGGGAGGATGCGCCGATACATGAACGTGTGAGACTCAGGATGAGTCGACCAGTGCGATGCATGTGTCGATACATAATGTATTGAAAGCTAGAATGAGTCAATCCATAGAGGGATGCATCGACTCATAGAATGAAGAAGAAACAGGATGAGTCGATGCATAGTGTTTTATGTCGATGCATACTGAATGTTTTTGACAGAATCAGTTTTAAGTTGCTGTAACTTGAGTTTTAGGATGCTGTTTGAGATGTCGTTCGAAGCATTGATTAGCTAACGCGATGAACTTTATTTTAAATGATTAAAATGATGATTAAGAGGTGTAATTCCAGTAACTAATTTAGGACTTAGGATTAATTCCCGTAGATGACCGTTGTGCTGTTTTTAGGACATAATGATGAATTTTGGGATGTTAGAGGTTGCTGTTAGAAATATGACAGTAGGACTTAGTGATAATAATGATGTACAGTAGCAGAATAACAGTATGGCTTACTGTATTATTAATATACAACTGAGTTATTAGTAAGATGTGGTTATTAAAGTGGTGTTTGATAATTTATGATGAACAAATGATGTTTGATAAATAAGTAACGTTTAATAAATTATTTTGAGATGTTTATAAGATGCTGTAATTGAGATGTTCTGAGATGTTTATGAGATGTTGTTGTTTTAGATGACTGAAATTTTGTCATTTTGATGATTGAGATATTGTTATTTGAGATGACTGAAATGTTGTCGTTTTGATGATTGAGATGTTGTTGTTTGAGATGACTGAAATGTTGTCGTTTTGATGATTGAGATGTTGTTATTTCAGATGACTGAAATGTTGTCATTTTGATGATTGAGATGTTGTTGTTTTGAGATGTGTTTTGAGATGTTTTTAACTGAGTGTGTTATTACATTCATGTTGAGTCGCATACATTGCATTTTTTGAGATGGCATGGATTGGCAAATTTTGAGATGAAGGCTATGCCTTATTGATGCCACTATTAATTGGCAGATTAGATTTTTGAGATGGGAGTTCTGCTCCAATGGTACCACATGCATTTGCATAGTTTTGGGTCGCATCATATGAATGAATAATGAGATGTATTTGATGTTGATGAATGAACATATATGTTGTAATTATTGTTGATTATGAGATGAGAAGTGGTGATATGAATGATCTAATTTAATATATTGATTATCATGCGCTTTATTATATTGTTAGATATTTCACCCCTTTTGTTTGGATGTTTCCCTTATGTTGGTAACATGCAGGTAATCGAGAGTGAAGTCCATATACCTTCAATAGATCGAGTCGGTGTCATTACTCTGATATGTAACACTCGGGGGTATAAACGCTTGCTGATTTTTGATTGCTGATTTTTACTTGTTGAACCTTAAATTGTTTATTTATTAAACACGAGATGTTTCGAAGTTGCTATAATATTTAAAGATGTTATTGAAGAATTCCGCTGCGTAGTCGTTGAATATTTAATGAAAGATGTTATGTTGTTAGTTCATTCGACGTTTTGAAAAAGTGTTATATATCCATGATGTATGCAATGAATTTGTTAGAAGAATTTGTGACGTCCCGATTCATTTGTATGATTGAAATTTTATAACTCTGATTTATCTTGCATATTTGCTTGGGGTAGAATTGGGGTGTTATAAAGTTGGTATCAGAGCAAAAGGTTGGTCCGACCTTGTCGTTGAGTCTTAGTTGTCTAACAATCGAGTATTGCTATTTTGAGTTCTAACAGTTGTTTGTGTTGTAGTGAGAAGTTGAGATGGCCAGAAGGAATGATGTTGCTCTTGCTGCTGCTCTACAAGAAATGGCTCATGCGATGGAAAATCAGCCGAATGTTGACAGGAATGCTGCATCTCATAGCTTGGCGACTTTCCAGAGAGAGAATCCACCTACGTTCAAGGGAAAGTATGATCCTGACGGAGCATTGGAATGGTTGAAAGAGATTGAGAGGATCTTTCGTGTGATGGACTGCACTCCAGCGCAGAAGGTTTGTTATGGGACTCATGTGCTAGCAGTCGAGGCTGATGACCGGTTGCTAGAGACTTGCCAGAAGTTGGAAGCTGCAGGTGAGGATGTCATTTGGGTTGTGTTCCGTAGGGAATTACTGAGAAAGTATTTTCCTGAAGATGTCCGTGGAAAGAAGGAAATTGAGTTCCTTGAGTTGAAGCAAGGGAATCTGTCTGTTGTTGAGTATGCTGCCAAGTTTGCTAAGTTGGCCAAGTTTTATCCGCATTATGCTGAGGAAAATGCTGAGTTTTCAAAGTGTATTAAGTTTGAGAATGGGTTGCGCCCGGAAATTAAGAAGGCAGTTGGATACCAGAAGATCCGTGTCTTTGCTGATTTGGTTGATAACTGTAGGATTTTTGAGGAAGATAATAATGCTCATTACAAGATTATTAGTGAGAAGAGGGGTAAGCACCCGCAGAGTCGTGGTAAACCCTATGATGCCCCAGCTGGTAAGGGTAAGCAGAGAGTTTCTCATGGTAAGAGAACTAGTGGGGGAGATGCTCATGCTGGTGTGATTTGTTTTAAGTGTGGGAAACATGGACACAAGAGTAATGTATGCACTGCTGAAGTGAGGAGATGTCACCGTTGGGGTAAGAACGGACACATTGTATTTGAGTGCGAGCACAAGAATGTGGTTTGTTTCAATTGTAAGGAAGAAGGGCACATTGGTAGCCAGTGTCCGAAACTGAAGAAGGCTCAGTCTAGCGGTAAAGTGTTTACTTTGGTGGAGGATCAGACAACTTTTGAGGGCAGACTTATTAGAGGTACATGTTTCATTAATAGTACTCCTTTAATTACTATTACTGATACTGGTGCTATGCATTGTTTTATTGCTGCTGATTATGTTGAAAGATTGGGTCTTGTGTTGTCTTCTTTGAATGGAGAAATGGTCGTCGATACTCCAGCCAAGGGATCGGTGACTACTTATTTTGTGTGTGCTAAGTGTCCCTTGTCGATCTTCGACAGAGACTTTATTGTTGATTTGGTTTGTTTGCCGTTAAGAGGTTTGGATGTGATTCTGGGTATGAATTGGTTAGAGCATAATTGTGTTCATATTAATTGTTATGACAAGTCGGTGAAGTTTTCTACTCCTGAAGAAGAGGAAGATGGTTTGTTGTCTGCTAGATAGTTGAGAAAGTTGATGCAAGAGGAAGCACAGTTGTTTTCATTGATGGCGTCGCTATCTGTAGAGACTCAAGCTATAATTGAGGAATTGCCGGTGGTATGTGAATTTCCTGAAGTTTCCCCTGATGAGATTCCTGATGTACCGCCAAAGAGGGAAGTTGAATTTGCAATTGATCTTGTACCCGGTACCAGACCTGTGTCTATGGCACCATACAAGATGTCTGCGTCTGAGTTGTCAGAGTTGAAGAAGAAATTGGAAGAGTTACTTGAGAAGTGGTTTGTAAGACCAAGTGTATCATCGTGGGGAGCTCCAGTGTTGTTAGTGAAGAAGAAAGATGGAAGCATGAGGCTTTGTGTTGATTATAGACAGTTGAACAAGGTGACAATTAAGAACAAGTATCCGCTTCCAAGAATAGATGACTTGATGGACCAATTAGTGGATGCTCGTGTGTTTAGTAAGATTGATTTGAGGTCGGGTTACCATCAGATTAAAGTGAAGGATAAAGATATTCAGAAGACGGCTTTCAGAACGCGTTATAGACATTACGAGTATTCGGTGATGCCTTTCGGTGTTACTAATTCGCCAGGAGTATTCATGGAATATATGAATCGTATCTTTCATACTTATTTGGATCGGTTCGTAGTGGTGTTCATTGATGATATTTTGATTTACTCTAAGTCAGAAGAAGAGCATGTTGAACATTTAAGAGTAGTATTGCAGATTCTGAAAGAGAAGAAGTTGTATGCAAAGCTGTCCAAGTGTGAATTTTGGTTAAAAGAGGTTAGCTTTCTTGGTCATGTGATTTCAGCTAGTGGCATTGTTGTAGATCCATCGAAGGTTGGTGTTGTGTTGTAATGGAAAACTTCAAAGTCAGCTAATGAGATTAGAAGCTTCTTGGGATTAGCTGGTTATTATAGAAGGTTTATTAAAGGGTTTTCTAAGTTGTCACTTCCGTTGACTAAGTTGACTTGTAAAGGTAGAGCTTTTGTTTGGGATGTTCAGTGCGAAGAAAGTTTTACAGAATTGAAGAATAGGTTGACGTCGGCTCCTATTTTGACATTGCCTAATCCAGGAGAGTCTTTTGTGGTGTATTGTGATGCTTCCACGATGGGTTTAGGAGGTGTGCTTATGCAGAATGGTAAGGTAGTTACTTATGCGTCGAGGCAGTTGAGGACTCATGAGAAGAACTATCCTACGCATGATTTAGAACTTGCTATTGTTGTCTTTGTTTTGAAGATTTGGAGGCATTATCTTTATGGTTCTAGATTTGAAGTGTTTAGTGACCATAAGAGTTTGAAGTATTTGTTTGATCAGAAAGAGTTTAATATGAGGCAACGGAGATGGTTAGAATTGCTAAAGGATTATGATTTTGGTTTGAATTATCATCCAGGAAAAGCGAATGTGGTAGCTGATGCGTTGAGTCGAAAGACTTTACATATGTCAGCAATGATGATCAAAGAGTTGGAATTGATCGAGCAGTTCAGAGATATGAGCTCAGTTTGTGAGGTTACTCCGCAGTGTTATGTTAGGTATGTTGAAGATTAATAATAAATTTTTAAACAGTATCAGAGAAGCTCAGAAGTTGGATGTGAAACTGGTTGATTCGATGGTTGGGAATGATCAATCTGAGAATAGTGATTTCAAGTTAGATGAGCAAGGTGTGTTGAGATTTTGTAACCGGATTTGTATTCCTGATGATGCTGAGATGAAGAAAGTGATACTTGAAGAGAGTCATAGAAGTCAGTTGAGTATTCATCCAGGAGCTACGAAGATGTATCAAGATTTGAAAGGTTTGTTTTGGTGGCCTGGGATGAAGAGTGATGTGGCTCGATTTGTGTATGCATGTTTGACTTGTCAGAAGTCGAAAGTTTAACATCAGAAGCCTGCAGGATTGATGCAACCGTTGGAAGTTCCAGAATGGAAATGGGATACATTTCAATGGACTTTGTGATGGGGTTGCCTAGTACTTTAAGAAGACATGATTCAATTTGGGTGATTGTTGATAGGCTTACGAAGTCAGCTCATTTTATTCCTATTAACATCAGTTTTCCAGTGTCAAAGTTGGCTGAGATTTACGTTAGTGTGATTGTGAAACTGCATGGTGTTCCTTTGTGCATTATGTCAGATAGAGATCCAAGATTTACTTGATTTTTGGAAGAGTTTGCAAGAAGCGTTGGGTTTTAAGTTGAGGTTGAGTTCAGCATATCATCCTCAGACAGATGGTCAGACTGAACGGACGATTCAATCGTTGGAAGACTTGTTAAGGACATGTGTTCTTGAGCAGGGAGGTTTGTGGGATACTTATCTTCCATTGATAGAGTTCACGTATAATAACAATTACCATTCTAGTATTGGGATGTCACCTTTTGAAGCGTTGTATGGCCGGAGATGTAGAACTCCGTTATGTTGGCATGAATCTGGTGAAAGTGTAGTGCTTGGACCTGAACTTGTTCGTGAGACTACTGAGAAGGTGAAGTTGATTCAAGAAAAGATGAAACCTTCACAGAGTAGACAGAAGAGTTATCATGACAAGCGAAGGAAGGATTTAGAATTTCAAGTTGGTGATCATGTGTTTTTGAGAGTTACACCTGTGACTGGTATTGGGAGAGCATTGAAGTCTAAGAAGCTCACTTCTAGTTTTATTGGACCGTATCAGATTTCAGAGAGAGTGGGGAATGTTGCTTATAGATTGGATTTACCGCCTAATCTTTCGAATTTACATGATGTGTTTCATGTGTCGCAACTTCGGAAGTATATTTCAGATCTATCTCATGTGATTCATATGGACGATGTGCAAGTACGGGATAATCTTACAGTGGAGACGATGCCTGTACAGATCACAGATCGTGAAATGAAGACTCTGAGGGGCAAGGAGATTGCCTTGGTTAAAGTGGTTTGGTTAGGAGCTGCAGGAGAAAGCATGACTTGGAAATTGGAGAGCAAGATGCGAGACTCCTATCCAGAATTGTTTAATTGAGGTAAATTTTCGAGGACGAAAATATTCTAAGTGGGGGAGAGTTGTAACGCCCGTAATTTAATTAATTTTTTAATTAAATTATTTTTGGAATAATTATGAAGAAGTATTGTTAAATTGGATTTATTTTATTAAATGGAGAAATAATAATATATTCGAGGTATTATATTATTATGTGAAATAATATTAGAAGCTAATATTATTTAAGGTGGGCTTAGTTTGAGACAGTGGAAGTATTAAGGGGGGTGTAGGTTTTGAGCCCATTAAGGAATAATCTAATAATATTAGGTTATTTTATTATGTGTTGTTAGAATAGAAAGAAGAAACAGTAGAAGGAAAAATAAGGATTGTGGAAACGTGAAGCTGCTGGTTTTGAAGGAAACGGTAAGAACGAAGAATTCAACCCAGAAATTGTAAAGCAACCTTCGATCCAAGGTAAGGGTGGGATTCTGGCTTTATAATGGGGTTAATGATATTTGATATGTGGGATTAGAGGATTGCTGTTTTGTTATTGAATTGAATGATGTATGGTGATGATTGATGATTTCTCGATGGATAAATAATGATATGACGTTGTGTAAACGATGTAGTATTAAAGGTTAATGATTAGGTGATGAATTAACATGGTTAGGATGAGGTTTGTAGGACTGTGATTATATTCCAGTAGTGAAAATACAGTAGAAATGTAGAAAATTATGCAGAAAATCGCAGGATGCGTCGACCTTAAACTGGATGAGTCGATGCATAGAGGATGTTTGACTCAGGATGAGTCGATGCATGAATGCTTGCGTCGATGCATGTTAAGTGTAAGGCTCAAGATGAGTCGACGCGAAGGGAGGATGCGTCGATACATGAGTGTGTGAGACTCAGGATGAGTCGACCAGTGCGATGCATGTATCGATACATGCTATATTGAAAGCTAGAACGAGTCGATCCATAGAGGTATGCGTCGACTCATAGCATGAAGAAGAAACGGGATGAGTCGATGTATAGTGTTTTGTGTCGATGCATACTGAATGATTTTGACAGAATCAGTTTTAAGTTGCTGTAACTTGAGTTTTAGGATGCTGTTTGAGATGTCGTTCGAAGCGTTGATTAGCTAATGCGATGAACATTATTTTAGATGATTAAAATGATGATTAAGAGGTGTAATTCTAGTAACTAATTTAGGACTTAGGATTAATTCTCGTAGATGACCGTTGAGCTGTTTTTAGGACATAATGATGAATTTTGAGATGTTAGAGGTTGCTGTTAGAAATATGACAGTAGGACTTAGTGATAATAATGATGTACAGTAGCAGAATAATAGTATGGCTTACTGTATTATTAATATACAGCTGAGTTATTAGTAAGATGTGGTTATTAAAGTGGTGTTTAATAATTTATGATGAACAAATTATGTTTGATAAATAAGTAATGTTTAATAAATTATTTTGAGATGTTTATGAGATGTTGTAATTGAGACGTTCTGAGATGTTTATGAGATGTTGTTGTTTGAGATGACTGAAATGTTTTCGTTTTGATGATTGAGATGTTGTTATTTGAGATGACTGAAATGTTGTCGTTTTGATGATTGAGATGTTGTTGTTTGAGATGACTGAAATGTTATCGTTTTGATGATTGAGATGTTGTTATTTGAGATGACTGAAATGTTGTCGTTTTGATGATTGAGATGTTGTTGTTTTGAGATGTGTTTTTAGATGTTGTTAACTGAGTGTGTTATTACATTCATGTTGAGTCGCATACATTGCATTTTTTGAGATGGTCTGGATTGGCAAATTTTGAGATGAAGGCTATGCCTTATTGATGCCTCTATTAATTGGCAGATTAGGTTTTTGAGATGGGAGTTCTGCTCCAATGGTACCACATGCATTTGCATAGTTTTGAGTCGCATCATATGAATGAATAATGAGATGTATTTCATGTTGATGAATGAATATATATGTTGTAATTATTGTTGATTATGAGATGAGAAGTCATGATATGAATGATCTAATTTAATATATTTATTATCATGCGCTTTATTATATTATTAGATATCCCACCCCTTCTGTTTGAATGTTTCCCTTATGTTGGTAACATGCAGGTAATCGAGAGTGAAGGCCGTATACCTTCAATAGATCGAGTCAGTGTCATTGCTCTGATATGTAACACTCGGGGGGATGAACGCTTGCTGATTTTTAGTTGTTGAACCATAAATTGTTTATCTATTAAACATGAGATGTTTCGAAGTTGCTATATTATTTAAATATGTTATTGAAGAATTCTGCTGCGTAGTCGTTGAATATTTAATGAAAGATGTTATGTTGTTAGTTCATCTTACATTTTGAAAAAGTGTTATATATCCATGATGTATGCAATGAATTTGTTAGAAGAATTTGTGACGTCCCGATTCATTTGTATGATTGAAATTTTATAACTCTGGTTTATCTTGCATATTTTCTTGGGGTAGAATTAGGGTGTTACACCCACAATTATGAGAAAGGAGAATTTGCATCATCTCAAAGTGGAGGATATGGCTTGGATTTTAAAAATCAACAAAACCCCACTCAACACCCAAGTAGAAAATATCTATCTTCACTATATATTGTATAAGTATAGTTGTTTGCATCACTACAAGGATTGACAAGAGTCTAATCTTTTGAGAAAGGTTTTAAAATAAAAATCCAAAGTGGCAAAATGATTGGAAATGATATTGATTGACTTTTAGTCTTCTCACAAAAAAAAATGTCAAGACATTATTAAGTTGACTAAAATTTGTCTATAAAAATGTTTTGAAAATGCATGGACCTAAGTCCAAGTTTATTATGAAAATGGTTCAAGTTTCAAAACAAGAAGAGTTTTCAAAAGGAGGAAGAAATTTTTTTAAATTAAAGAAAGTGGGAGGAGAAGAAGAGAATATCCAAAAGCATAAGGTAAAAGCGAGGGATAAGAACCATCTAACTAATAAGAAGCCACTACTTGACATTATGAGTCAAGATAGAAATCTCATTCCTTGGATTGAAGCCAAACAAGCAAAGATACTAGACCTCTTAAGAGAACTAAACTTCAAATGTATTTAGTCTTCACAAAAATTGGGCAGAGTAACGGCTGTATACGGGTGAATTCCAGATTACAAACAAAGTATGTAATCACATTATCCCGCACACAAAACAAACAAATAACCCAATGACTTGAGGTAAACCTCAAGAACTCCAGACAAAATATCAATTAAGGTCACAAGGTCTCCAGCATAGGCCAAAGTTTCTAATCCTAAGTCCAAGAAGTCCAATACTCCATAATGCCAAGGATAGTAGCCAAATAGTCCAAGTATCATTAAATCATTTTTTAGGGTTCATGTTGATTCTTAGGTGTCTTGAAAAATAAAAGAAAAGCCCAAGTGAGCAAAATAAAAAATAAAAAAAGACAAGAAAGTAAATGCTCAAGTGAGAAAAATAAAAATGGCATGAAATGTAATGCTTAAAATAAATGGAATAAAATTTCATTTGCTTTTTGTCAAGTATATCATCAATTTGGAATTTTCAAAATTACCATTTGAATTATCAACGATGTTTAAGTGATCCGCGTTGACCAAATGTGTTATAGATCCATTAGAGGATTGGTAGAACCAAAGCCTCCATATAATGAATCTCAATGTTATTGGATCGAAGAGATAAATTTAACACACTTGGGCTTGCAAACATAAGTTTGGGCCACGAATGATCATTTATTCAAATCGGAACAAAATTTAGCATTGCGTTAAGAAATCGTAAGTGGACTTATATAGAAGTCACACCTATTTTGAGGTCGGTCAATACCAATCTATGAACCATTTGTTTTGAGATATGATATAGAGATCATCCTCCAGTAACACTTAGTGCAATAAGAAAGGGACAAGATGAAGAGGGATGGGAAAGAATATAAACCATATTTGAATTAAAATTTAATCAAACTATTATTAAAATCATGCATCCATTTCTGTGGAGTTAGACTCAACACCATAGATCCAATGATGTTAACAAAGTTCGTGATCAAAAATTCAACCCAAGATCAGCCAGAAAATAATCACAAAATAATATTGCATTTAATATATACATAAAAAAGTTTAAAAATGTTTTATAATAGAAATAAAAGAGAAAAATATCAATAATGTTCAAATTAATCAAGAAATATTAAGACCATAGAAAAATCAGAAATGAACTCAAATACTTTTATAAAATTTTTGGTAATTTTTTAAAGTCAGAAACTATTTTTAAAATTAAAAGAAATGAGTAAAAATAAACAAAAAATGATAAAAAAATACCAATGTCAGAAATAAAAAATAAATGAGGTCACCAATATTTGTCACAATATCATTGGATCCTTCCATAATTTTTTCAGAATTTAAAAATGCATAAAAGTATTTTTAAACATTTAAAACAATTCAAATAAAGTGAAAATTTATAAAAAAAAATATCAAAACCGAAAATAAAATAGTGAAAAAATAAAAATCAGAATGAGAAAAGTCAAAAATATTTTTCATAATTATTTTAGATTTTTTGGACTTAAAATGAATTTTCTATGATTTTTTGAAATTTAAAACAATTAAATATAAAAATAAAAAATAAAAAATAAATTCAAAAATATGTGGACCATTAGATGAGAGTCAAGACACATTAGTAATCAAATCCAAGAGATCTGGTGCGCTGTGCATATCATGGTCATTAGTGAATAAAGCACTAAATCAAATGTAAAATCAGATTTAAAAAAAAAAACAAGTGGCAAGCCATCATTGGTTGGAAGATGACACGTTGGTCATCTTCAACCTCCAGCCAACGTGAATTCCAGGTCTCTTAAACTCTAAAATCCAAAGCTCAGACCTATGTCATTCACTTTGTCTCTTCAAGACGAAGACAACCACACCTTCGAGACAAATTTATATAAATTGTAGCTCAAGCAATTTGGAAAGAAAGTTTTGAAAAGGGATTTGAAATTTCTTGGTTAAAATGTGTTTCCAGATAAAAGAAAGTGTTGCAACTAGAACCAGGGTAATGAGAGCTTCACAATGATATCAAAGTTTTGAATATTGATGGAGAAATCTACCTATTGAAGTTTAGTTGCAGAGCTCTGAAACAGAACTTCTATGGATCAATATAGGGCACGATTCTTGAAGGTAATTGTATGGTTAGCTTCAGAGAAGATCAAGGAAGGTGAATTGATAGAAAAATTGGATTGAAAAAGGCTTGAACACTGATTTTGAAGTTACAGAAAATTGAGTTATAGAGCAAGTTTGGCGGGGTGATTCTGGTTGTTCAAGCTTGAGGAAATGAATGAGGGATGACCCTCTATTTAAAGGGAATCAAATGGAATGTTCAAGCGTGTGAAATGATGAAGTTTGGAGGGAAATCGTGTGAACCTGATACACGAGTAAGGTGTGGTCTGTTTTGAATCAAAACTCATCCAATCCTTGTGTTTTAAGGCTCTAATCCACTTTGGCAAGTTGGTTAAACATGCTTAGACCATAAACGCATACTAATTTGATGTTTAGAAGCCAAAACATGAATTTAAAATTCTAACTTATGAAGAAACTTCAGTTTCAAGTTACCAAGTTCAACTCAATGGCATTCCCAGCTCAAGGGATCTTAGGGCATGATTCTTGATGCTTTAGAAAGATGAGATTACAAGCTTTGCAATGGGAAAAGAATAGAATCAAATGGATGTTTAAGCTGAAAGTTGCAAGGAGTCAAAGTTGTGAAGAAGAAGTTGACTTTCCATACTTAGAAATATTTCAAGTTTTCTTCAAAAGTGACCTAAAATGTTTTGCATCCAAACATGGCCTTCCACTTGGAATTTGCTCTTGACCAAAAAAGATGGCATGAAACAGACCTCTTGAATGACATTTTGAAACTTGAACCATTCAAAATATCCAAAAATTGAGAGAGTTATGAATTTTTGAAGTTGACAAAAAATCATGAAATGACCTATAATCTTTTGTTACCTTAGGGCATCTTCCATCCATTTTCTCACTTTGCACATGAAAGAATGAATAAATTTAACATCCTCAAGATCATTGTAGAAAAATAGTGGAATCAAGGGGATAAAAATTGACCAAGTTATGATCATTTGAAGTCACATATGGGAAATTGGGGGTTCATTTGGAGGACTTGTAATCTTTCCTCATCACCAAGTTTCTTCCATATGAAAACTCCTTGAAACTTTTGAAGTGATTTGTTAATAACCCTTTGAAGAGAATGATGTATTTATAATCACTCAAAAATACCAAAAGAAGAGCAATATATACTTATTTGAAGTTCAAAACCCTAGCTCCTAGATCAAGAAAATGCTTTGAGGAACTTTGACAATTTTGAACAAACTTCTTGTACCAACACTTTTTAATTTGTAAATAGAAGTTGTTGAGTATGATAGTGAGAAATCATAGCCACCAAAACCACTTCCATATCTTGAGAATTGAGAGAAATATGCACTTGTGACCAATGAGAGCAAGGCCTTGTCCAACCATGACAACTTCTTCAATCAACCCCTTGTACTTTTGAATCAATTTTGATAACTTTGAAATATGGTGAACCAAAATAACCTTGACATGCCATTTATTCTAAAACAACTCCAATGGTGAGGTTTGAACTTCTCAAACTTTATTGACTAGGGCATGGAAATAAACTCATGGGCCCATGGATCAACTTGCTAAGCCACATTGCCTTACCTACATTATTAACAAGTAAGACAAACCAACATTTCATTTTATTAATTAAAAGGAAAGTAAAAACAAAACATGCATGATCACAAAAGAAAAACAAGTCAAGGTGCTTGGTGATTCCTCAGAGAGCAAAGCTAGAGATATTGAGGAGAACCCAAAAGCCCTAATATGATCTTGTTGTGATTAAATCAATATGGTATGATGAAGGGATCTTGGGGGGGGGGGGGGGGAAATTTGGGTACAACAGCTGCCCTTATTTAAGTTTCTTCTATCCGGAGATACGAAGGTTAAAAATCTTCGTGTCGACGCGATTGAAGATACTTAAATATAAAACAAACCCTATTTTTGGCCCTAATATGCCATACAATACTTATGAGTATGAATGCATATGAACAACTTCAAAGGGACGCAAAACACCACTGGGGATGCAGCAAAGGAAATAAGGAAAAAAAAAGAGAAACCCGACCAGGAAAATAAATCACTGGTGGATCAATAAAACGACTCATAGAGGATGGTAAAAAGTCAAAGGATACACCAACTTTTACCAAAGACAAAACTACCAACATTCACTGAAGGTAGAAAGAGAAAAGAAATAACAACACTGACATTCACTGACGGTGAGCTACCAACTTTTACTGAAGGTAGAGAGAAAAACCATAGCACCGTCATTCACTGAAGATGAACCACCAACGTTCACTGAGGGTAGCAAAAAGATAACAATCACCAACTTTCACTGATGGTGATCTACCAACTTTCACTGAAGGTAGAGAGAAAATATATATCATAGCACCGCCTTTCACTGATGATGAACTACCAACGTTCACTAAGGGTAGGAAAACGATAACAATCACCAACTTTCACTAATGGTGATCTACCAACTTTCATTGAAGGTAAAAGGAAAATATCATAACACCTCCATTCACTGACGATGAACTACCAACATTCACTGAGGGTAGCAAAAATATAACAATCACCAACTTTCATTGATGGTGATCTACCAACTTTCACTGAAGTTAGAAGGAAAATATCATATAACCACTATTCATTGATGATGAACTACCAACGTTCAATGAGGGTAGAAAAAAGATAACAATCACCAACTTTCACTGATGGTGATCTACCAACTTTCACTGAAGGTAGAGAGAAAAGATATATCATAGCATCGTCGTTCACTGATGATGAACTACCAACGTTCACTGACGGTAGCAAAAAGATAACAATCACCAAATGTTGTACCCCAAAATTTGCCCTCTCATTTTACTCAACAAATTTCAATTAAGGTCCCCAAGTTGCTCAAGGAAGTCCAAGAGTCGACCAGACAAACTCTCTCCTAAGGCAGTGCACCTCAAAATTAGGGTTTCTACTTTCATCAATATGGGTGGACCTCAAAGGGCTCAAATTCTTTCCAAGGTTTTAATATTTTCTCAAGACCCTACATGTCAAGTTTCATGCCTTGCACAAGAAGTTTTCTCAGTCAACTGCTCAAATGCTTGAGAATCGACTATACTAGGTCAAAAGTCAATTGTGGCTCACATACAGTCAAACCTCAAGCTTTTTGGTCAACATTAACATTTTTAAGTTACATCCATCATTTGATCAAGGTTTGATCATGATTCCTCAAGGAATGCTCCAAATTGATCAAAACCCAAAAGTTGCTAAATTAGGCTTTCTTAGTAAAAGTCAACCCAACTTTGACCAAGCATAACTTCTTCATACTTTATCAAAAATTTTCCATCCAAATCACATTTTGAATAGGATGCAATTCCCTACAATTCATCTTCATACCACAAGTTCAAAATATGCACTCACAAAAAATATGAAGTTTGATATTATAGGTCATTTTGGAAAGTCAACAAAAACACCTTTTGGGTCAAAGCTTCATACATGAACATGGAAGACTCAATTGAGATGAGACCAAAAGGGTTGCTTATGGGACATCCTAGGCTTTATAAAAAGTTCAAGAACACCTCTCTAGGGTTAAAATTGGAGAAGTTATGCCTTTTCAAAGTTGACCTTTTTTGCAAAATTACCAAAAGTCAAATGTGCTCACAAATGCATTTTTTACTAAATGGGCCTAACTTTTTATGCTTGCACCTCAGGTACAATGTGGTCCATGACTCAAACATTCACCCACACATTATTTGCTTCATTTTTCAATTTATTTTGATTTTTTGTTAATTAAAAAATGAATTAAATCAAATAATTGATGAATAATAGCAAAGATATGATTTGGTTTGGTTTTTGGATAGGTTGGCAATCAGAATATGCTGAATTATCAAGGCCAAAAGGAATCAAGCATAATTGGTAAAAGAAAGGGAAGATTTGGCTCAAAATAGCAAGTTTGCATATGGTTAAAGAATCAAATCAAATCTCATAAAATTTTAAGATTTGATACAAATTTGTTAACCTAATTCAGTCTACTATAAGGGCATAACAATTCCAGATCAAGAGAACGAGGATTGGAGGCGTGAAACTGTAAGAAGAAAATTGAAATTTTGGATAAAAAGTGTGAGATCGAAATCCATCTTACAGTCATCCCCAAGGAGATTTAAGGATTGCAACACGTTCTTGGACACCTCCAAAAGCTTTTCCAACCCTTGCCAAGATCTGAAGCATCCAGAATCACGTTCCATAAGCATCACGGTTTGCACTAAGAACTCAAATTCGATTTCTATGATTTACGCATTATAAATGTATTTTACTCATATATTTGTGTTCAGCATCATGTTTGCAATGTTTCTGGATAGTTTGATTTAAGTTACAGTGCAGGAACAAGCTTTTGCCTTTGCTAGGGTTTCAGGCTCCAATTTGGGGTTTTTTGATTTAAGAAAAATTAGACCTGATAATGGGTACCATGATGATTAGAGATTCAAACCCAGTTGATTCATGGTCCCCAATTGAATTTATATTGCGTATGCTTGATTGTTGAATAACACAGGTTTTAGCAACAGACTTGCGTATGTAGGTAAAGGTTCAGAAACCTAAAACGACAGTTTCTGGGAAGAAGAAAGTGATGCGGCAACGTCCCACTGGCTAGTTTGAATGTTGGCGCGTTTTTATTCTGGGCATAATGCGTTTTTTATCATATTATATTTTGTTTATTTTTGTTAACAAAAGGCCAAATGGCCCAGTGGCGTGCAGGAAGGTTGATAAGGCATTGTGTATGAGAGGTCAGGGGTTCGACCCATGCCTCCAACATCTTCTATTTTTCTTCCAATTTCCTTGCAAATCTAGCACACCTCACCTTCTGAGGGTCATCATCTTCTGGATCCATCTCCAGCCAGATCCAGCGCACCTCATCTTCTGAGGATCATCATCTTCTGGATCCATCTCCAGCCAGATCCAGCGCACCTCATCTTCTGAAGATCATCATCTTCTAGATCCGTCTCCATCCAGATCCAGCACACCTCACCTTCTGGATCTGTCTCCAGCCAGATCCAACACACCTCACCTTCTGAGGATCATCATCTTCTGGATCTGTCTCCAGCCAGATCTAGCACACCTCACCTTCTGAGGATTATCATCTTCTAGATCCGTCTCCAGCCAGATCCAGCACGCCTCACCTTCTGAGGATCATCATCCTCTGGATCCATCTCCAGCCAGATCCAACACCAGCATACGTAGGTCCACCATGAGCCCCTAGAAGATGGTCTCATTGGATCATGCGCCAGACTCCGGGCCATCCTTCTGGGGTTCAGAAGTTCAGCATGCGCTCCCAGTCTGCTTCATCACTCCAGGCCCATTCTTTTTCTCTTCTTTATTTATTTCACTTGTTTTAATTATTTTTGTTTATTTATTTTTCACCAATAATTAATTATTTTTAAATTAATCATAAAACTAACAAATCACCAAAAATCACAAAAAGACTTATTTTCTTAATAAATATTTTCCTTGAATTGATTAATTTAATTAAATTAGGGCAATTAAATCTTATTTTTGTAATTAAAATCAATTCGAAATTAGGGTTTACTTTTGTATGGTAATTAATTTCTTCTTCAAAAATAACTTAAATATTTTCTCAAATTAGATTTTTTAGGTTTTATAATCATCCTCGCATTTAATTCGTCGCGCATATTTTAAGTACGTTTTATTATTATTGTAATTGCTCCGAGGTTGTAATAGACTTAATTAGGTTTTAATTCCGCATTTTATTTTCAGTCAAAAATAATTCTGTATCTGCGAAAGCCTTGAATAGCTAGGTTTTACTTCCTCGCACTTTTAATTTCCGCAATCTTTAACTGTTAGATGTATGGCTAATAGGATTTTATGGCAAGAATGCATGAAAAACTAAAACAATTAGAAAACCCTAATGTGCAAAGATAACATTAACTGAAAAATCACACTTGCACATGCTCACTCTTAGGGTATACTCCCACTCCGGTTTCCTTCGGTAAACAGTCATGAAGCATAGGATGTTTTAGAGGCTATCCTCTATGCCCCAAAAGATCAAATTGTCCCATTCGATTGTTGCCTCAGAAATGTGGCCTCGGAAAAGATCTTTAGGACTCTAGGAATGTTTACTAAGGTTTCCTAACATTGCTTTTGTGATTGTACGTCCCTTTCAAATGTCCCTTACAACTCTAACGATAGTGCTACCTACTCCTTAATAGTGGGATAGCGCTGTCTAAAGGAAATAGAACAGAAATGATCTTTTTCAAGTAGGTAGATGCTAGTAGGTACTTGCTCAATAAAAACTTTTTCACACAAACACCTTTCAAAACAAATTTTCAAAACAAACTTCATCACATCCTTGAGGACTGATACAAGGGTTATCACAAAGTAAAACATTTTCAAGACAAACATACACAAGCAATTTGAAAAATGAGAAAGTACCTAAGAGTCCGTAGATAACTACGGATAGAAAGGGTGATAACACCTTCCCTTTCTATAATCTACCCCCCGTACTCAGAAATATCTCAAAAAAAGGTTTTTTCTGTTCTTTTTACTTTTCCTGATTGGATGAAATAAAAGTCGGTGGCGACTCTTGCTTACCGCGACATTTTGCGAACACAAAATGCAAAACTCAAAACATAAACCAGTATTAAACAGTCGGTTCTGCCACCATTTCATAGAACTGGCGACTCTACTGGGGATATAAGTGGGGTATACCTTAGGATCTAGGTCATTAAAATTGCTTCTCTTGATTGTCTTGATTGCTTTACTTTTGAGGGTTTGTTTGGGGTTACTATAGATCCTACACCCAGATCTGGGGGAATTCATTAGGTAAACAGCAATAGATCATGGAGATTGTACGGTGTAGACCGATATAGTTTAAGTGATGGTTGTGTTAGTGTGGCACTTTGGTTGGTACCGGTATCCTTCGTGGGGAAACAAGGAGAATACGGGGCCACCGCGTGGTGTCGTGAAGCACTAACGGACCTTAGAAACTTAGTTGAACAACTTGGCCATTAGAAAGTGGCGAGATAGCCGGCCTCAGTGTAGAGCTGAGAACTGGTTGATACTCGATGCTACACTCATTGAGATCAGACTTTCAGGATATTTTGGCTGCAAGAAAAGATTGAGAGCTGAAACAATGCCTGATAAAGGATGATCAGTGATATTGAGAATCTCTAGAACCCTGTTACTTTTTTAGGACAGGTTTGAACCAACTAAAACTTCAAGAGGGTACTACCTTTAACCTCATGCAAGCCTTAAACTTAAGGACTTTGTGTGATTTGATTGTGCTTGTTATACCTGTGTTTGTTATACCTGTGGTTTATCATGACATCATACATCATAACATGGCATCCATGCTTATTGCACTAACCATTTCAAAGACCAAGGGAATTTATCTTTGTTCTGTTTTGCAGATTATGGCTTCCGTTCATAGAAATACCATCCGAATCAGCTTTGTGAAGATACCTTCCCAAATCAAAGAGCTAGCATTAAGGGTTTCTAAAACTTCTACGTTCAGTAAGAGACATGGTCAACTTCTCAACCTGGTTACTTCAAACTTTGATGAAAAGATGATGAGTGTACTCTTTCAGTTCTTTGATCCCAAGCACCACTGCTTCACCTTTCCAGACTATCAGTTGGTGCCTACCTTGGAAGAATTCTCTCAGCTATTAGATATACCTATTCTTTAACAGGTACCCTTCACAGGTCTAGAAGAAGTTCCTAAGCCAGAAGCCATTGCCTCAGCTTTACATCTGAAACGGGCCGACGTGGTATCCAATTGGGAAACGAGAAGCGGAGTCAAGGGTTTTCTAGCTAAGTTTCTGATAGACAAAGCCCAGCTGTTTTGGGATAATATGGATTTTCAGGCTTTTGAGGAGGTCTTGGCTCTTCTTATCTATGGTTTAGTTCTCTTTCCTAATCCAGACTCATTCATAGATGTGAATGCTATTAAGATCTTTCTCTCTCGCAACCCGGTGCCTACTTTGCTCGGAGATATTTTGCACACTCTCCATACTCGTACAATGAGGAGAAGAGGGATTCTTGTATGCTACATGCCATTGCGGTCGAGGTGGTTTATTTCTCATCTCCCTAAGTCCATACTGAAGAATGAAGAAGGTCTGGTTTGGTCACAAAGGATAATGTCACTCGCTCATACGAATATTCTTTGGTGTTCTCGATCTATGGAAAACATTGCTATCAATGACCGCTGCGGGGAGTACCCTAATGTCCCATTACTTGGTATCAGAGGGGGTATAACCTACAATCCTTGTTTAGCTCTGCAACAATTTGGTTACGCTCGAAGGGATGGTCCCCATGAGTTACTTATCAAGGGCATTGTATTCAGCTATGAGGATGATATTCAAGAGTATCGTCGGAGGTTCATACAAGCTTGGGGCATGGTAAACAGATCGAGCGTCATGGATTTTGGGCCAAAGACTTCCATTCTAATGGAACCTTATCTACAATGGGTACGAGCTCGTGCTCAGCAGCTTATGATGCCCTATGTGTCCGTTTTACTAGTGATTGTGGAACCCACTACTGAAGAAGGCATTCCTTACACGGTTCTCTATCCTTACATGCCCACTGATCTTGGGGAATTACAGAGGTCTTGGATTCATATGATGAAGGAGCGGGATACTTACAGGGATCAGTTCCATGCTTAGGAGAGGAAGGCCTTAGAGCTCACAAAGCAGTTGCATGAGGAAAAAGGATTGAATGATTATCTCGACGCAAAGAGGAAGCATCCATGGGACTTTTGATTTTTCTTTCTAGTTTTAGATTTGTTTATTTTTAATTGTAACGCCTAAAGGGAATTTGAACTTCAATTTCAGCTAATAAAGTTTTTGTTTATTTTTGGTTCACAAATTTAAATTTTCCGAGGTCTTTGAAATCATTGCATGCGCATACCATTATCATACACATCATTACAATACCATTACAGGTTTCTCATCTCCTTCGCTGTTTTATTTCAGCAGAAATGTCTTCCAAACAAAGCATTAAGGACCTACAGGCACATAACGCCCAGTTCCAACAAATGTTCATCAGTCTGGCAAAGGGGCAGGAGGATCTGAAAGCCCTCATTCTGAAAGAGAGGAAGAGAAAGAAGAAGGTTGCTGGTATTCTGAATATGGGCCGAAGGTTTGGAGAGCGGTTGAAGCGACAAGCTGACCTGAACTCTTCATCTAAGGAAGGGGAGAACCAAAAAGGAGAGAAGGAACTCAATCCTGTAGTCTCCAACAATGATACTGACTATAACGACGAGCAATATCCTCCTGCTGAGGATAGATACAAACAATTGGAAGACCGTCTGAGTGCCATGGAAGTTCAGAGGATACTGGGACTGGATTTCGAAGAATTTGGATTGGTGTCGGGAGTGGTCATCCCGCAGAAGTTCAAAGCTCCAGTTTTTTCCAAATATGATGGGGTGTCTTGCCCAAAGCTCCATCTTCGCTCTTATGTCAGGAAGATTCAGCCCCACACAGCTGATAGAAATTTGTGGGTGCATTTCTTTCAAGATAGTCTGTCAGGGACTCAACTTGAATGGTTCTACCAACTGGAGGGAACCAATGTCTGCAGCTGGGAAGATCTGGCTGCTGCTTTCTACAAGAAGTATCAGTATAATGCCGATCTTGCTTCCACTCGTACTCAACTCCAGAGTATGTCCATGGGTGCAGGTGAAGGTTTTAAAGATTATTCACAAAAATGGAGAGACTTGGCTGGGAGAGTTCAACCCCTGTTGTCTGATAAGGAGCTGGTTGATATGTTTCTGGGGACGTTATCTGGTCAATTTTTCAATCATTTGATCGGTAGCTCATCAACTGGTTTCATCGAGCTGATTTTAACTGGGGAAAGAGTAGAAGCTGGGATTCAAAGCGGCAAAATACAAAAGGGTGCCTCGTCCAGTTTAGTAAAGAAGCCTTTTTCTTGTAAGAAGGAAGCCTGTGCCATCTACAGCCCGAGGGGCCAGAACAGGGTCGAACAACATCAGACAGTAAGTTCCGTGATGATACCTAGACCTGCAGTTTCTCCATAATGCAATAATCAACAAAGGGTGGAAATACCGCAACGGTAGTTTACCCATATCAACATGACATTGGCTGAAGTTCTACCTCATCTGCTGAAATCCAACTTGGCAACCTTGAGAGAGGCTCCCAAGAATCCAAATACTACATCTCCCCGATATAATCCAAATGCCTGGTGTGCCTATCATTTTGAGAATCCTGGTCACGATACAAATGAATGTTGGGCTCTGAGAAACAAAATACAAGACTTGATTGAAGCTAAGGAGATAGATTTTGATGTTCTGGAGAAGCCAAATGTCATAACTGCTCCTATGCCTAAACACGATCGTGGAGTTAATGCTATTGATAATGATTTGTTTGTTACCTCTGTTAATGAAGTTTCTACTCCTCTCATGACTGTCAAGAAGATTTGATGTTGGCCGGTTTATTTCCGGGTTATGGTGAAGGTTGCCACATGTGTTCGCTTCTACCTTCTGGGTGCCGTTTGCTGAAATTAGGCGTCCAACGCCAGATAGATAGCAAAGAAATTATGTTTGAGAAAACTATAGTTCCTGTTATTCCAGTTGAAGACATTGCCATTATAACCATTTCCGCCAATCCTTCCAAGGTTTCCTCGAGAAGACCTATTAGGATTACACCTGCTCCAAGAATTGCTTCACTGATAATCATTGTTCCTGGTCCTGTCCCGTATGTGTCCGATAAAGCTGTCCCCTGGCATTATGGTGCCGATGTGTACTATCATGGCATCAAACAAGATCTGAAAGACGAAGAGGTTGATCCTGATATTAGTAACATTGTCGGAACCAGTAAAATCACCCAAAGTGGAAGGGTTTTCTCTCCCGAGATTTCCCCTTAGACTGTCAAGAAGCCCATTATTATCCCGTCTACTATTCCTGCTAGTACATCAACTACAGTTCCTGTTCTTACTCCAGTTATTACCCCTGTTGGTGAATCATCTGATACCCGCAGAAAAGAGGTTGTAGGTGAGCCTTCCCGGACGGAGGCGCCTAAGAAAATTGTAGTGGAGGCCTCTAAGCAAGAAATAGAGGAGATATTGAAAATTATTAAGAAGAGCGACTACAATGTGGTCGAGCAGCTGGGGCAGACCCCGTCAAAGATATCCATGTTGTCTCTACTGTTGTGTTCTGAAGCCCATGTGAAGGCTTTGATTGCATTTCTCAAGACTGCGCATGTGCCGCAAGAGGCTTCAGCTGATCAGTTCAAAGATTATGTGGCCAGTCTGACTGCCGATAATGGGCTGCGTTTTCAGATCCGGATTTGACACCAAAGGGAAGGAAGCATAATGATGCACTGCATGTCTCGATTGAATGCAGGGGCACCACTATGGCTCATGTGCTGGTAGATACTGGGTCTTCACTGAATGTTCTTCCTAAGAAGGCGTTGGACCGTTTGTATTACGAGGGTATAACTCTAAAGCCTAGTAACATTGTGGTAAGGGCTTTTGACAGATCGAAGAGAATGGTGCACGGGGAGGTGGATATCCCTGTCAAAGTGGGTTCTCAGACTTTTGGGTCCATTTTCTATGTGATGGATATCAGGCCGTCGTATTCTTGTTTGCTGTGTCGTCCTTGGATCCATGAGGCTGGGGCAGTAACCTCCACACTCCATCAAATGCTGAAATATCTGGTGAAAGGAAAGATTGTCACAGTGCGGGGCGAAGATGAATATATGGTAAGTCTCCTCAATTCCTTCCGCTACGTAGAGATGGACGGGGAATTCATCGAAACTCCTTGTCAGAATTTTGAAGAGGTCCCTCAGATCTTGGTTTCGACTAAAACTACCAGCAACAAACCTCCTTTGAAGATGGCTTCTCTCAAGGACGCCAGGGCTGTGGTTGAAGAAGGTGGGTGTGCCAATTGGGGTCAGCTCCCCGATTTCACTCATAAAACTGATAAATTTGGTTTGGGATTTACAACAGGGGCTCAAAGGGCTGTTAGACGTGCTCGGGCTGGAGGACCTCCCCTACGCATCAGCAATCATGGGGTTAACGCCATTGAAGACAGTGAAGAGGAATCAGACATTGACAGTTGGATCTACCCGACTACCGATAATGGACCGAGCAACTGGACGGCTAGGGACTTCATACCTGTTTCTTTTATTCCGTAGTAATTGACTTATTTGTTTTAAGATTTGTAATAAACAATGTGAAACTTTACAGCCTGGTGCCTTGCTCGAGGCACCTTGGCTTTGCTTGTGAGGGTTATTATTTGTAATTTCATAATCATTAATAAAGCATTGGACGTTTCTTGCATACAAATTTTGCGCTACTTGTTTTTTCCTTTCTGCTTTTCACTTTATCAAAACAGTTATTCTCTTACACACACTCACGTACCATAATTCATATCCATATCCACTCCGAATCCCATTGATAACAGCTCTGTTATTGCCAGTTATGACTTCGAAAATCCGATCAACCAAGCCGAGGACAAAGATGAGGATGATTGTGAGGTGCCTGGAGAACTTGATAGACTATTACAGCAGGAAGAAAGGTCCATAGAGCCTCATGAAGAGCCGGTTGAGACAGTGAACTTGGGTACTGAGGAAGACAGAAAAGAGGTTAAAATAGGTGCAAATCTGGAGCTTAGCGTCAAACAGAGGTTGATACAGATGTTGCACGGCTATGTTGAAATCTTCGCCTGGTCCTATGAAGACATGCCTGGTTTGGACCCTGATATTGTGGTACATCCCCTGCCGACTAAAGAAGGCTTCCCTCTAGTTAAGTAGAAGGTCCGCCGTATGCATCCTGAAATGTCAGAGAAAATCAAGGCAGAGGTCATGAGACAGTTCGATGCAGGATTCTTAGTTGTCACTTCGTATTCACAGTGGGTTGCTAACGTTGTTTTGGTACCTAAGAAGGACGGCAAGGTACGGATGTGTGTGGATTACAGATATCTGAACAGGGCAAGCCCCAAGGATGACTTCCCACTTCCTCACATTGATGTCCTGGTCGACAACACCGCGCAACATAAAATATTCTCCTTCATGGATGGTTTCTCGGGATACAACCAGATCAAGATGGCTCCTGAAGACATGGAGAAGACAACCTTTGTCACACAGTGGGGCACCTTCTGCTATAAAGTGATGCCTTTTAGGCTGAAGAATGCTGGGGCAACTTATCAGCGTGTTATGGTAACTTTGTTCCACGACATGATTCACCATGAGATTTAAGTTTATGTTGATGATATGATAGCCAGGTCTCAGACTGAGAAGAGCATCTTGATCATCTCCAGAAATTGTTTGACAGATTGAAGACGTATAAGCTGAGGTTGAATCCGAACAAGTGTACCTTTGGGGTAAGGTCTGGTAAGCTTCTGGGTTTTGTCGTCAGTGATAAGGGTATTTAGGTAGACCCTGCGAAAGTAAAAGCTATACAAGAAATGCTGGTTCCCCGCACAGAGAAGGAAGTTAGAGGTTTCCTGGGATGTCTGAATTACATCGTCGGGTTCATTTCACATCTAACCGCTACTTGTGAGCCAATCTTCAAGCTTCTAAAGAAAGATCAAGTGGTAAAGTGGAATGATGAATGCCAGACCGCCTTTGAGAGAATCAAGGAATACCTTCAAGAACCACCAATTCGTATGCCTCCAGTGGAAGGAAGACCTTTGATATTATACTTGATAGTGCTAGACAATTCAATGGGGTGCGTGCTCGGGCAGCATGACGAGTCTGGCCGAAAAGAGCACGCCATTTACTACCTTAGAAAAAAGTTTATCGACTGTGAGACCTGATACTCATTGCTCGAGAAAACTTGTTGTGCTTTGGAAAGGGCTGCTCACCGGCTGAGACAGTATATGCTAACTCACACAACCTTGTTGATATCAAAGATGGATCTGATCAAGTATATTTTCGAGAAACCCGCTCTCTCTGGAAGGATAGCAAGGTGGAAAATGATCTTAACTGAATACGACATACAATATACGACCTAAAAAGCAATCAAGGGGAGTGTATTCGCTGATCATTTGGCTCACCAGGCCGTGGATGACTACCAATCCATTAATTTTGAGTTCCCGGATGAGAATATCATGTTGGTGACTGATTACGAAGAGCCTGGACCAGATGAAGGACCTGAAGAAGGATCCCGATGGTCTATGTATTTTGATGGAGTCTCGAACGCACTGGGTAACAGTATTGGCGTTGTGATCATATCTCCCGAGGGCTGTCATACTTCGTTCACCGCCCGGTTATGTTTCAACTGCACCAACAACATGGCGGAGTATGAAGCGTGTATCATGGGACTTCGAGCTGTTATTGACCTGAGGATAAATTTTTTAAGTGTATTCGGGGATTCCGCCCTGGTGATTAGTCAGATCAAAGGAGATTGGGATACGAAGCACCCTAATCTCATTCCTTACAGAGAGTATGTACTGACATTGCTCCCGCAGTTTGAGGAGGTAACCTTCGAACATTTCCCACGAGAGGAGAACCAGTTAGCGGACGCGCTAGCTACCATGTCTTCTATGTTCAAGGTTAGGTGGGACAATGAAGCTCCCCAGATTACCATTGAGAGGTTGGATGAACCAGCACACTGCTGCGAGATAGATACCGAAGAAGTGGCAGACAAACCTTGGTTTCACAAGGTCAAAAGGTATCTCGAGGCCCAGGAATATCCCGAAGGGGCATCTGTCAACGATAAAAAGTTCCTGAGGAGGTTCGCTGCAAAGTTCTTCCTCAGCCATGGTGTGTGTCAACGATAAAAAGTTCCTGAGGAGGTTCGCTGCAAAGTCCTTCCTCAGTAATGTGATCCTCTATAAACGCTACCATGACTCCACACTACTACGGTGTGTAGACAAGAGCGAAGCAGGGAAGATCATGATAGATCTACATGAAGGAACTTTCGGAACCCATTCTAGTGGACACACCATGGCTAAGAAGATCCTACGGGCAGGATATTACTGGTCTACTATGGAAGCCGATTGTTATCAGCACTCTCGAACCTGTCATAAATGCCAGGTATATACTGATAAGGTGCATGTGCCTCCGGTTCCTCTGAACATCTTGACAGCTCCGTGGCCCTTTGCGATGTGGGGTATCGACATGATCGGCGAGATCAGACCTACTGCGTCCAACGGGCATCGCTTCATTCTGGAATCCATTGATTACTTTACAAAGTGGGTTAAGCCAGCTTCCTTTTCTACAGTAACCAAGAACATTATGGTGCGGTTTATCCGACACAATCTGATCTGTCGATATGGTGTACCAAAGAGAATTATCACTGAAAATGGTACAAATCTCAACAACACAATGATCACCGAGCTCTGTAAGCAGTTCAAGATACAACATCATAATTCTTCTCCCTACTGGCCGAAGATGAATGGGGATGTTGAAGCTGCTAACAAGAACATCAAGAAGATTGTACAGAAGATGACGGTGACATATAAAGACTGGCACAAGATGTTACCATTCGCTCTTCATGAGTACCGTCCCTCAGCACGAACGTCGACAGGGGCAACACCCTACTCTCTAGTATATGGCATGGAGGCAGTCCTACCCATAGAAGTCCAGATACCTTCTCTCAGGATTATGAAGGATGCGGGTTTGAACAAAGACGACTGGATCCAAACCCGGCTTGATCAGTTAAATCTAATCGACGAAAAGAGACTTACTGCTATCTGTCATGGTCAGACGTATTAAAAGTGAATGATCAAGGCTTTTAACAAGAAAGTCAGGCGTCAAGAATATCAAGTCGAGGATCTGGTGATCAAACGCATCATATTGCCACAAGGTGATCCCAGGGGCAAATGGACCCCCACGTACGAAGGGCCATTTGTGGTTAAGAACATTTTCTCGGGAGGAGCCATGATTCTAACCAACATGGATGGTGACGACCTTCCTCACCTTGTCAATGCAGACATAGTGAAAAGTTACTACGCATAATCAAAGACCCGCTAGGTTGACTGGCCAGGTAAAAATATGGGCTTCCTGGGGAACCAAAAGGGTTCGGGAAAAAGTAAGGGATGAAAATGAAAAAATCTGTACACCCGACAAGTCAAAAACCCGAAAGGGAGGCTTTGGCAAAAAAGGGTATCCCGGTGGATTGAAAACCCAAAAGGGAAATCCAGGAAAAAGTTAGGGATTAAAGTGTATCACTATGTCTCATTGGATCATCTTGCGACCAGACTTTGGTATCAACTATCAAGCTTGGACAACACCAATCAATCCGATCAACCTTCGGCCAAGTAGCAAAGTGATGATACGCTTGAAGATATAAAGGCAATAGAAGAGTTGGAACCCAATGGGGTTGTTTCGCATAGCTGTTTTTCTTTATTTTTAACAAATTGTAATTTCTTTCGGCGGCGTTCTCTTACTAGGACGTCAGCCTCTTTGTACAAAATGCCTATTACAGGCCAGTTTCAAAATCAATACAAGTCATTCTTACAAAACTTCAGTCTATTTTTCTTTTTCTATTTTGTTTTGCAAGAACGTCCAATGATTTATTTTTTATATATGCATTTGAAAATGATTGTTGCTCATAAATATTTGCATAAAAAACAAAACACAATTACTCGTAATTCCAGAAACAGGGAAAATAAGAAGTATCGAACCCTACTGTCACTTTTCCCCGCAGGTATCGGGATAGAGTCATGCTTGGGAACATAATTATCAGTATGTGCATTCCCCACAGAGTAGAAATATTTGAAGGCATTGATGTCAGCTCCCCCGAAATAGGACATAACTATCCATAGCCAAGGTTCGTAATCGCAGGCGAGTCAACAAATTTCATTCCCCAAGCAGAGTCTATTTCTACAAATACAAAAGCTCAATCTCCAACAGAGCTCATCAGCTCCAACAGCGGAATTTCATCCCCAACTGAGTTTATCTCTCCAGATCAGCAGGTCTACCAACAGAGTATCTCTTTCCCCAAGGTTTGGTCCACATAGAGTTTATTCTCAAGCATCTTCTTCCCGATGGAATATTTACAACTCTCCAGCAACAGTCAGGGATTTATTTTCCCAGACGCAAGCATACCCCGACAGTATTTCCTGAACATACATCATGACATACGCATACATATCATATACAGCATAATCTCATTTATTTTGAGAACATCATCTCGCCCTACATTTCATGCATCGCATATAACTAACCCTGATATGTTTTAGGAAAAGAAGGTTAGCTTCAACAAATCCAGCAGTTATACAGATCACATCTACAGACAACTAATGGAAACTCAGTTCCCGAAATCAAACGGTTCAACTAATCTACATTATCAGATCAAAGTAACCTTACCCCGGTTCATTCTAAAGTTTTACACGGACTTATTTCAAGGTAACCTTACCCCGATTCCTCCCGAAGTTTTACACAAACTTATAAACTTACCCCGGTTCATTCTTAAGTTTTACACGGACTTATCTCAAGGTAACCTTATCCCGGTTCCTCCCGAAGTTTTACACAAACTTATAACCTTACCCCGGTTCATTCTGATGTTTTACACAGACTTATCTCAAGGTAACCTTACCCCGGTTCATCCTGAAGTTTTACACAAACTTATCTCAAGGTAACCTTACCTCGGTCCTTCCTGAAGTTTTACACAAACTTATAACCTTACCCTGGTTCATTCTGAAGTTTTACACAAACTTATCTCAAGGTAACCTTACCCAGGTCCTTCCTGAAGTTTTACACAAACTTATCTAAGAGTAACCTTACCCAGGTTCTTTTTGAAGTTTTACACGAACTCATCACGAAGTAACCCTACCATCCAGGTTCCTTCTCAGCAGCCCTACTATCCAGGCTTTCATATCGAAGTAACCCTACTATCCAGGTTCCTTCTTGCAGCCCTACTATCCAGGCTTTCATATCGAGGTAACCCTACTATCCAGGTTCCTTCTCAGCAGCCCTACTATCCCGACTTTCATATCGAAGCATCCCTACTATCTAGGTTCCTTCTCACAGCCCTAATATCCAGGCTTTCATACCGAAGTAACCCTACCATCCAGGTTCCTTCTCATAGCCCTACTATCCAGGCTTTCATATTGAAGTAACCCTACTATCCAGGTTCCTTCTCACAACCCTACTATCCCGACTTTCATATCGAAGTAACCCTACTATCCAGGTTGCTTCTCAGCAACCCTACTATCCCGGCTTTCATATTGAAGTAACCCTACTATCCAGGTTCCTTCTCAGCAGCCCTACTATCCAGGCTTTCACATCGAAGTAACCCTACTATCCAGGTTCCTTCTCACACCCCTACTATCCAGGCTTTCAAACCGAAGTAACCCTACCATTCAGGTTCCTTCTCACAGCCCTACTATCCAGGCTTTCATACCGAAGTAACCCTACCATCCAGGTTCCTTCTCACAGCCCTACTATCCAGGCTTTCATATTGAATTAACCCTACTATCCAGGTTCCTTCTCACAGCCCTATTATCCAGGATTTCATATCGAAGTAACCCTATTATCCAGGTTCCTTCTCACAGCCCTACTATCCAGGATTTCATATCGAAGCAACCCTACTATCCCAGTTCCTTCTCATAACCTTACTATCCAGGTTCCTCCTCGCTTATCCCCAAGCAGCGGTCTACAACATTGTAATACTAGAACCTGATCAAACACGATTAGTTTCGCATTTCCCCAGTAAATCGTGGTGCAACTTGTACCCCGACCAGATATGCAGTACACTTCTGCTTCCTCAAGCCAGAGTTATTCCCCAGTAGAGTAACATATAACTGAAGCTCCTAAAACTCTAGTTCTCCCAAGACAGGAAATTATCATCCCCTAGATGGCATCTTTAAGCCCATCTCCGACGATTCTCCGTCACATCCAGGATGGCATCTTTAAGCCCATCTCCAATACTATTGTATCATTAACTTCCGAATGGCATCTGTAATCCCATTCCCGACATCACAAGTCAAGTGTCACTTCAGGCGATTGCAAATTTCTGGGCACTTTAGTGTTCAATCATCTTCCACCTTCAGATCACGAAAGGCAGCGCAACCAATCTACATCCTCAGGTTTAAGAAGATTGAATAGGGGCAGCTGTTGTACCCTAAAATTTTCCCTCTCATTTTACTCAACAAATGTCAATTGAGGTCCCCAAGTTGCTCAAGGAAGTCCAATAGTCGACCAGACAAACTCACTCCAAAGGCAGTGCACCTCAAAATTAGGGTTTCTACTTTCATCAAGATGGGTGGACCACAAAGGGCTCAAATGCTTTCCAAGGTTTTAATATGTTCTAAAGACCCTACATGTCAAGTTTCATGCCTTCCATAAGAAGTTTGCTCAGTCAACTGCTCAGATGCTTGAGAATCGACTGTACTAGGTCAAAAGTCAATTGTGGCCCACATACAGTCAAACCTCAAGATTTTTGGTCAACATCAACATTTTGAAGTTACATCCATCATTTGATCAAGGATTGATCATGATTCCTCAAGGAATGCTCCAAATTAATCTAAACCCAAAAGTTGATAAATTAGGGTTTCTCAATAAAAGTCAACCCAACTTTGACCAAGCATAACTTCTTCATACTTTATTAGAAATTTTCCATCCAAAGCTCATTTTTAAGAGGATGTAATTCCCTACAATTCATCTTCATCCCACAAGTTCAAAATATGCACTCACAAAAAGATATGAATTTTGATATTATAGGTCCTTTTGAAAAGTCAACAAAAACACCTTTTGGGTCAAAGCTTCATACATGAACATGGAAGACTCAATTGAGATGAGACAAAAAAGGTTGCTTAGGGGACATCCTAAGCTTTCTAAAAAGTCCAAGAACACCTCTTTAGGGTTAAAATTGGAGGATTAATGCCTTGTCAAAGTTGACCTTTATTACAAAATTGCTAAAAGTCAAATGTGCTCACAAATGTATTTTTTGCTAAATGGGCCTAACTTTTTATGCTTGCACCTCACTTACAATGTGGTCCACGACTCAAACATTCACCCACACATTATTTGCTTCATTTTTCAATTTATTTTGATTTTTTGTTAACTAAAAAATGAATTAAATCAAATAATTGATGAATAATAGCAAAGATATGATTTGGTTTGGTTTTTGGACAGGTTGGCAATCAGAATATGCTCAATTATCAAGGACAAAACGAATCAAGCATAATTGGTACAAGAAAGGGAAGATTTGGCTCAAAATAGCAAGTTTGCATATGGTTAAAGAATCAAATCAAATCTCATCAAATTTCAAGATTTGATACAAATTTGTTGACCTCATTCAGTCTACTATAAGGGCATAACAATTCCAGATCAAGAGAACGAGGATTGGAGGCGTGAATCTGTCAGAAGAAAACTGAAATTTTTGGAAAAAAAGTGTGAGATTGAAATCCATCTTACAGCCATCCTCAAGGAGATTTAAGGATTGCAACACGTTCCTGGACACCTACAGAAGCTTTTCCAACCCTTGCCAAGCTCTGAAGCATCCAGAATCACGTTCCATAAGCATCACAGTTTGCACTAAGAACTCAAATTCGATTTCTATGATTTACGCATTATAAATGTATTTTACTCATATATTTGTGTTCAACATCATGTTTGCAATTTTTCTGGATAGTTTGATTTAAGTTACAATGCAGGAACAAGCTTTTGCCATTGCTAGGGTTTCGGGCACCAATTTGGGGTTTTGTGATTTAAGAAAAATTAGGCCTGATAATGGGTACCACGATGATCAAAGCTTCAAACCCAGTTGATTCATGGTCCCCAATTGAATTTATATTGCGTATGCTTGCTTGTTGAATAACACAGGTTTTTAGCAACAAACTTGCGTCTGTAGGTAAAGGTTCAGAAACCTAAAACGACAGTTTCTGGGAAGATGATAGTGATGTGGCAACACCCCACTGGCTAGTTTTAATGTTTGCGCATTTTTGTTCTGGGCATAATGCATTTTTTATCATATTATATTTTGTTTATTTTTGTTAACAAAAGGCCAGATGGCCTAGTGGCGTGCAGGAAGGTTTATAAGGCGTTGTGTATGAGAGGTCAGGGGTTCGACCCATGCCTCCAACATCTTCTATTTTTCTTCCAATTTCCTTGCAGATCTAGCACACCTCACCTTCTGAGGGTCATCATCTTCTGGATCCATCTCCAGCCAGATCCAGTGCACCTCGTCTTCTGAGGATCATCATCTTCTGGATCCATCTCCAGCCAGATCCAGTGCACCTCATCTTCTGAGGATCATCATCTTCTGGAGCAGTCTCCAGCCAGATCCAACACACCTCACCTTCTAAGGATCATCATCTTCTGGATCCGTCTCCAGCCAGATCCAGCACACCTCACCTTCTGAGGATCATCATCTTCTAGATCCGTCTCCAGCCAGATCCAGCACACCTCACCTTCTGAAGATCATCATCTTCTGGATCCGTCTCCAGCCAGATCCAGCACACCTCACCTTCTGAAGATCATCATCTTCTGGATCCATCTCCAGCCAAATCCAACACCAGCATACGCAGGTCCACCATGAGCCCCCAGAAGATGGTCTCATTGGATCAGGCGCCAGAGTCTGGGCCATCCTTCTGGAGTTCAGAAGTTCAACATGCACTCCCAGTCTGCTTCATCACTCCAGGCTCATTCTTTTTCTCTTCTTTATTTATTTCTCTTGTTTTAATTATTTTTGTTTATTTATTTTTCACCAAAAATTAATTATTTTTTAATTAATTATAAAACCAGCAAATCACCAAAAATCACAAAAAGACTTATTTTCTTAATAAATATTTTCCGTGAATTAATTAATTTAAATAAATTAGGGAAATTAAATCTTTTTTTGTAATTAAAATCAATTAGAAATTAGGGTTTACTTTTGTATGATAATTAATTTCTTCTTCAAAAATAACTTAAATATTTTCTCAAATTAGATTTTTTTAGGTTTTATAATCGTCCTCGCATTTAATTCATCGCGCGTATTTTAATTATGTTTTATTATTATTATAATTGTTCCGAGGTTGTAATAGACTTAATTAGGTTTTAATTCCGCATTTTATTTTCAGTCAAAAATAATTCTGTATTTGCGAAAGCCTTGTAATAGCTAGGTTAAACTTCCTCGCACTTTTAATTTCCGCAATCTTTAACTGTTAGATGTATGGCTAATGGGATTGTATGGCAAGAATGCATGAAAAATTAAAACAGTTAGAAAACCCTAATGTGCAAAGATAACATTAACTGAAAAAGCACAGTTGCACATGCTCACTCTTAGGGTATACTCCCACTCCGGTTGCCTTCGGTAAACGGTCATGAAGCATAGGATGTTTTAGAGGTTATCCTCTATGTCCCAAATGATCAAATTATCGCATTTGAATGTTGCCTCGGAAAAGATCTTTAGGACTCTAGGATGGTTACTAAGGTGTCCTAACATTGCTTTTGTGACCGTACGTCCCTTTCGAATGTCCCTTACAACTCCAATGATGGTGCTACCTACTCCTTAATAGTGGGATAGCGTTGTCTAAAGGAAATAGAACAGAAACAGTCTTTTTTCGAGTAGGTAGATACTAGTAGGTACTTGTTCAATGAATTTTTTTCACACAAACACCTTTCAAAACAAATTTTCAAAATAAACTTCATCACATCCTTGAGGACCAATACAAGGGTTATCACGAAGTAAAACATTTTCAAGACAAACACACACAAGCAATATGAAAAATGAGCAAGTACCTAAGAGCCCGTAGATAACTACGGATAGAAAGGGTGCTAACACCTTCCCTTTCTATAATCTACCCCCCGTACTCAGAAATATCTCAAAAAAAGCTTTTTTCTGTTCTTTTTCCTTTTCCTGATTGTATGAAATAAAAGTCGGTGGCGACTCTTGCTTACTGCGACATTTTGCGAACACAAAACGTAAAATACAAACCAGTATTAAATAGTCGGTTCTACCACCGTATCACACCAACTTTCATTGATGGTGATCTCCCAACTTTCACTGAAGGTAGAGAGAAAAGATATATCATAGCATCACCGTTCACTGACGATGAACTACCAACGTTCACTGAGGGTAGCAAAAAGATAACAATCACCAACTTTCACTGATGGTGATCTACCAACTTTCATTGAAGGTAGAAAGAAAATATCATAGCACCGCCGTTCATTGACGATGAACTACCAACGTTCACTAAGGGTAGCAAAAAGATAACAATCACCAACTTTCACTGATGGTGATCTACCAACTTTCAATGAAGGTAGAGAGAAAAGATATATCATAACATCTCCGTTCATTGACGATGAACTACCAACGTTCATTGAGGGTAGAAAAAAGATAACAATCACCAACTTTCACTGATGGTGATCTACTAACTTTCACTGAAGGTAGAAGGAAAATATCATAGCACCACCGGTCACTGACGATGAACTACCAACGTTCACTGAAGGTTGCAAAAAGATGACAAGTTTTCCGAAAATCATGGCCTTTCACCTAGAACGGGTCTCAACTTCTCCTTTAACCAAGGCACTCTGCCTGGAAAGGGTAATATATTAGCTGTCTCAAATAAAAAGACTACCACTTGCAAAGATTTCACAATGAATTGTCTTTGTCATATTGAAAGACTTGCCATCCACTGGAGTAATTTGACAACGAACTGCAAACTATCCACTCAAAGAGAAGATAGCAAAAAAAAGTAACATCAACTTTTACGGGGAAGTACAAGTTTCTTAAATAAAGAGACCAGATACTTGCTGTTGTGAAGGATTATAAAAATGAATTCCTGGGGAAAGCAATATAGCTTCCTGGGGAAAGAAAATATGACTTCCTGGGGAGTTTCCAATATATTTCTGTTGAGGAGATAAAGTCTTCTCGTGCAAAATAAATGCATATTCTCAAACCAAGGCTCGAAGCTTGCAGAAATCCAAAGTAATAATATTGCTGGGAAACAAAGATTCAAACCAGAAATAAACTGGAGTAAAACAGTCAGTCAAAATACATCCTTTGAGAAGTAAACTCAAGAGGGAAACCCAAATCATCAAGACAAAGAGCTGTACAGGAAGGCTAAAGAAAAAATCTTCCACGAGGGATAACTCAGTGGGAAAATTGAAAGAATATACACTTTCTGCTTAAGGCCGACACTCTATTGGAGAGAGGACAACCCAACTCTGTAAAACAGGGTAATATGTCAACAACATATTCATGAATACAGATGAACAATGATTTGCTAATTTTAACGATGCTTGATGTATGTATGAATGTATGAGTGTTATCATGTTTATGCTGATAAAACAGACATATAACACTGGGAGTAACCAGGAAAAACCAACTCGGGCATAATCAACACTCGGCTAAAACACATCCAGGATGAACATCCCATAAGAAAAATAAGCACCAACTAAGGAAACAAAATCTTATTTTGCGGCTTAACTTCACTGGGAAGGAACATAATCCGGAAGTAATCAAATCAAAGTGACAAAGTAGTACAGATACTGGGATATAACATCCTTCTCTAGGCTTTACCGGGGGATAGCACTCAGATTTTAATGGGAAAACAAATGCTTCACGGTCCATACTTCTACTAGGGATTGCAATACTTATTTCAAACAAGGCAGATGGAAACCATATCAGCAAAACATCAAATGAGTATTTCGAGCTGACTTCAATGCAGAAATACCATAAAAACTTCACTAGGGGAGATAGTGCCTCATCATCGAGATATCAACTGAGGACCTCGTGCTGACTTTATTGGGGAGGTCAGCACCACATCAAAGAGAGGAAACCAAGATATGTTCTTCATTGGGGGAAATAGAGATACGCTCTTCAATATTGAGAGTAAGTATTGCACCAACTTCTCGGGGGAAAAAGTATGAAACCTCATGGGGATAACAGCTTGGAGATTTAAGAAGTCAAACATTACAGCAAGGAATCAATTTTATGGGGATTTTAAATCAAACCCAACACTTGGCGAGTGAAAACCAAAAAAGTTGATAACCAATTCAACACTTCTTAAACAATACATTGCCCTTGCCTAATTATCGGGCAATCAAACAAAATGTAAGTACAACCGAAAGGGAGATGCTTCATATATGAGTCAAATCTCAGCATGCACGAGGAGAAAAGACTTCTATCAAATAAGTGAGGCCTTCACTGGGAAATATCAGATTGAGTCGTCATATCATACAAACCTATTCCAATAAAAGATGCCATGGGATAACTTTCATGGGGAATCAAAAAGTCAACATATAGAAAGAGGTCGAACTCTTGGAGATTTTAAATCAAACCCATCACTTGGTGGGTGAAAACCCAAAGGGCTGACAACTGTTTCAACACTTCTTAGAAAATATATTGCCCTGGTCCAGTTACCTGGGAAATAAATACCAACAATAATGTCAACACTACAAAAAAGAGCAACATTCTGCAAATAATTCCATCTCAACACACCAAAGGAACAAGACCTTTTGTCATATGAGAGAATACTTTGCTGGGGAATCTGGAATATAGACCTTTGATCGAGCAAACCCAAAAATCAGAAAAAGAACCAGCACTTGACTGGGGACACTGGGATCACAAACCCGACACTGCACCTTACGCCAATTGGTATCATCTTCAATATACAATAAACACGCGCATACTAGCGAAAATAACCTAAGAAAACCATCCCAGGGGGGAAACAAAACTTCTCAAAATTACGGGAGCTCATCCATTCCTGGGATCACCATCTTTGTTTTCCTCTTGAATCACAAAATCTAAAGTAAAAGTAAGTTGTAAATTCTTTTTTGAAAAACAATTTTGTTATTTAATCTTTTTGCTTTGAAAATTATTATCAATAATAAATGGAGTCTTTGTAAGTTGAATAAAATAAGAATTACGAAGAATTGGGTAAAAGCTCAAATTTTATTGATAGAATAGTAGTCTGCGAATGGAGAGACTCTGCGGATGATTACAAAGTTCGGAAAATGGTAATATATAATGGAAAAGATACATTGAGATACAATGACCACTATTCCTTCTAACAACTTTGAAATTCCGAGCAGCAGCTTCTGTTGAAGTATGGTGAGGACCCAAGAAGATTGTTGCTTCAATGATCAAGTCTTGTCTGATGCAGTTACTTGCCAAGAAAGTCCTTAACTTTTTCCTAAGCTGCCCTTGCGGGTTTTCAACTTAGCGGTAAATTTTATTCTGTTTATGTCTCTAATTTTTGCCTAGACCGCCCTTTCGGGTTTTCAGCCTATTGCGATGCTCTTTTTTGCCTAAGCCGCCATTTCTGGTTTTCAACTTAGCAAGCTGTTCTTTTATTTCTTTAAGCGAAGTGTTTCTTGACTGCATCAACATTCATGGGACGTGGGAACTCCTCACCATCCATAGTTTCAAGAATTAATGCACCGCCAGAGAAGGCTTTCTTGACAACATATGGGCCTTCAAAATTGGGAGTCCACTTGCCCCTAGAATCAGCGTTAAAATACATGATCTTCCTGAGAACGAGGTTGCCTTCTCTGAATTTACAAGGTTTGACCTTCTTATCAAAAGCTTTCTTCATTCTCTTCTGATATAACTGCCCATGACACAAAGTCGTCATTCTCTTCTCTTCGATCAAATTCAATTGGTCAAACTTGTTCTAGACCCATTCAGCCTCTGACAACTTAGTTTCCATTATCAGATGCAAAGAGGGAAACTCAACCTCAATTGGGAGCACCGCTTCCATTCCATACATAAGGGATTATTCTACTCAGCACACCATACTGACATATGAGATTATTCTTAATGAAGCACACAACCACTTTCTTAGTAACATTAACATATGAAGAAGCTTCGACCCATTTGGCAAAGTAATCAATTGCTACCAAGATAAAAAGGTGTCCATTCGAAGCTTTGGGTTCTATCATTCCAATCATGTCAATACCCTCACATAGAGAAAGGCCACGGGGAAGAAATAACATTGAGAAGCGTCGGAGGTACATGAATCTTGTCTGCATAAATCTGGCTTTTATGGCACTTCTTTGCAAATTTGTAACAGACAGATTCCACTGTCAGCCAATAGTAACCTGCCCTTAGCATCTTTTTAGCCATCGAATGTCCATTGGCATAAGTTCCAAATAAACCTTCATGAATCTCATGCATCAACATGTCTGCTTCATGTCTATCCACGCATCTGAGTAAGACCATGTCATAATTTCTCTTGTACAACACATTTTCATTAAGGAAGAAACTGCTAGCCAATCTTCTCAATGTCTTTCTATCTTTATTCGATGTGCCAATCGGGTATTCCTGAGTCTGGAGAAAATGCTTGATATCATAATACCAAGGTTTCTCATCTACTACCTCTTATGTTGTAAACACATGAGCAGGCCTATCCAGTCGCCGAACTATAATTAGAAGTATATCATTCCAAGTATTCACTTGATACATAGAAGCCAGAGTTGCCAGAGCATCCGCCATTTTATTTTCGTCTTTGGGGATGTGATAGAATTCAACTTTATTAAAGAAGGGAACAATCTTCTAGCATAATCTTTGTAAGGGATCAAGCCGGGGTGACGAGTATCCCACTCTCCTCTAATCTGATTTATTACCAAAGATGAATCGCCATACATATTCTGCCATATGCAAGCCTCATATTCTGCCATATTATTAGTATAATCAAATGTCAACCTTGCAGTAAAAGGAATGTGTGATCCATGTGGAGTGACAATCACAACACCAATTCCTTTACCATAAGCATTCACAGCTCCATTAAATATCATACTCCAGCGAGATTCAGGATCAAGACCTTCCTCGGGCAATGGTTCATCGCAATCTTTCACTTTCAGAAACATCACATCCTCATCGGGGAAATCATACTTCAAAGACTGATAATCATCAACTGGTTGGTGAGCAAGATAATCTGCCAACACGCTGCTTTTAATAGCTTTTTGAGTGCGGTATTTGATGTCATATTCATATAACAGCATCTTCCAGTGGGTAATTCTCCCAGTAAGAGCAGGCTTTTCAAAAATGTACTTGATTGGATCAATTTTGGAGATCAACCAAGTAGTGTGATTCAACATATACTGCCGCAAACGCTTTGTCGCCCAGGCTAGAGCATAACATGTCTTTTCCAACATGGAATACCACGACTCACAATCAGTAAACTTTTTACTGAGATAATAAATTGCATATTCTTTCTTCCATGTTTCATCTTGTTGTCCCAGAATACAGCCCATGGAGTTATCTAACACTGTCAGATACATAATCAATGGTCTTTCTTCAACAGGAGGGGGCAAAATAGGAGGTTCTAGCATATATTCTTTAATACTTTCAAATGCCCTTTGGAAGTCATTTGTCCACACACAAACTTGATCTTTCTTTAACAACTTAAAGATCGGTCCACACGTTGTAGTCATGTGGGAAATGAATTTGGAAATATAATTCAAACACCCGAGAAACCCTCTGACTTGTTTTTTAGTTCTCGGCGCTGGAATTTCTTGAATTGCTTTGACTTTATCAGGGTCAACTTCAATCCCTTTCTGGCTAACAATGAAACCCAACAATTTCCCTGACCGAACACCAAAGGTACATTTATTTGGATTCAAGCGGAGACAATACTTCCTCAAACACTAAAAAAACATCAACAAATCTTCTACATGCCCTTCTTTAGTATGGGATTTAGAAATCATGTCATCAACATATACCTCAATTTCCCTGTGCATCAGATCATGGAATAGGGTTGTCATAGGCCTCTGGTACGTTGCACCAGTGTTCTTCAACTCGAAGGGCATCACTCTGTAATAGAATGTTCCTCAGGGTGTGATAAATGATGTTTTTTCCAAGTCCTCAGCATCCACCCTTATTTGATTATATCCGGAAAATCCATCCATGAACGAGAAAACTTTGAATTTTGCTGTGCTATCCACTGACATATCAATGTGCGGCAATGGAAAATTATCTTTTGGACTAGCTTTATTTAGATCTCTGTAATCTACGCACATGCGAACTTTTCCGTCTTTCTTAGGTACTAGGACAATATTGGCAATCTGCTGAGGGTACACTGATGTCATAAGAAAACCGACATTAATCTGCTTTAGAACTTCCTCTTTGATCTTCACTGCCATATCTAGGTGAGTTCTTCACAACTTCTGTTTGATTGGCGGGCACTCTGGCTTCAATGGTAAACAATGCTCTACAATATCTATATCTAGACCAGGCATATCTTGGTAAGACCAAGCAAAAATATCCACATACTCATTCAACATCTCAATCAACATGCTCTTCACATCAGGATGCAACAATGCTCCGATCTTGACTTCCTTCGGATCTTCTTCTGAACCCAAATTGATTACTTCCAATGGCTCTTTATATGGCTGAATGGCATTCTCCTCACGTTCAAGCAACCGTGAGACCTCCTCTGGAATCTCATCATAGTCTTCTTCTTCGGCCCCATACATAGGACATTCAAAGTTGGGAGAGGGTGCAGTGCCATTGTATTCAATGGGTTTTATTAACTAATCTGCAAATATGATTTATGATTGCTTTTAGAAACTGACACATATAACAAGTGATCATGCAGATTGTATTTCAGTTATTATTTTTTTTGAAAGGTTTTTTTCTGATTACCATTTTCCAAGAAAAAAACGAAAATAAAGACATAATTTGGGAAACAAATAAAACTTTTATTATTTATTTTAAAAATCACAGCAAACAGATAAGCCCATACAATATTAATACATTCACCTTGGGCAGAGTGAAAGCTTTTCAAAAAGATTAACAAAAACAAATTACTTTGAAACATGTATGCAAGAGGGAACATCAATGGTGATCTAGTTCTGAACCCTAACTTTGTGCATCACATAATTTGGCATTTCTGGCTCTGCTTCATCTTCCATAATGGAATTAATCCTGGAAACAGTTGGATGCAAATAAACCCCGCTACAAAAGATGTCTTGATACTTGCCTGCGGCTTCATGCTCTTACCTTTATCATTCTCACAGAGAACCCCAAGCCATCTCTATTCTTTTTTAGAGTTGGATCAACAATTTGTCCCCATACATCACTATGTCCATTACGCACAACCTGCTGAGCATCCTTAAACGATTCCATAGAATTATCATTTCCTCTTATATTATCAATGGATAAAGCTTGGAAATAGGTTCTAACAGCAGCTTCATCCCCCTCCATAATGCGGAAAGAGGACAAATGAGATATCAATAATGTCTGTTCTCCATTTATAATTACCACTTTTCCTTCACGTACAAACTTCAACTTCTGGTGTAAAGTCGAAGTGACAGCCCCTGCCTCATGTATCCAAGGCCGTCCCAGCAAGCAGCTATAAGCGGGTACAATATCCATGACCAGGAAAGTAATCTGAAACAAATGTGGGCCTATATGAATAGGCAAGTCCATGTCACCAATAACAGATTTCCTTGATCCATCAAACGCTTTCACAATAATGCCACTTGGGAGCATGGGCGTTCCTTGATATTTCAACTTCATAAGTGTGCTATTTGGTATAACATTCAATACGGATCCATTATCAATCAGCACATTGGATAATGAATCACTCTTGCAGTTCATAGAGATGTGGAGGGCCAGATGGTGATTCCTTCCATCATCGGGCAGTTCATCGTTGCAGAAACTCGGGTTATTACATGAAGTAATATTCCCTACTACACTGTTGAATTGGTATACATGCATATCTCTTTCCACGAATGCTTGGTCCAATACCCTCATCAAAGATTCTCTGTGAGCAAAGGAGTTCATTAATAAAGCAAAGATAGATATTTTTGAAGGAGTCTACAGTAGATGATCTACAATTTTGTAGTCTCTCATCTTGATTATCTTCAAAATATCATCCACTTCCTTCTCTAGCGTAGCTCCACTAGATTCACCAATTGCCTTCTTGGGTTCAACATTTTCAACAACTTTCTTTCCAATACTAACATCTCCACGCACAACTGGTGCAAATATACGACCACTGCGGGTCACTCTGCTAGTATCAATAATATTTCCAACATTAGGAATTGGATGGATGGGAACTTCCACACCATCATCTAAAATTGTAGCATTATATTTGTAGGGTACAACCTTATCTGACTTGTAGGGGACAAGACCCGGCAAACTAATCATCAATGGAGTAATAGATGGATTGCTATGATATTCAACTTCAAAATGGGTGGGTGCACCAAAACAAGGCACAATAACATTTACTCCTTCTTCCACACATTCAGTCATTACAGATTCATCTCTGGAAAACAAATCTTCATCTGAGGAGAAGTACTCATCTGTAGAGGCATACTCATCACCTGACTCTTCTTCAGCTAAACAAACCTCAATCATATCAATTTCATGGTAATCATCCCTTTGACCTGTAACCTTGATAGTTCCATTATCCAACAACAACTGAACACCTTTCTTAACAATTGGACATCCTCGGGAGTCCCGACAACAAATTTGGCAAGATCCATACTGATGTTCTACCTGACCAACCATGTGGCATAAAGTAGCATGCAATTGTAAAAGATCCTCATTTATATATTCCACATCAAAGACTCTGAACTATCCAGGACATCCAGAAACCATGTTTACCTCCTCTTCATACTCTGCCCTATGCATGATTATGTGGATGAGGCCCTCATCCATCATCTCCTGCAAATCAGCCTTTATCTTGTCACAACCCTGTATATTTGTATTACAAATAGAACAACTGGCATGGTCATGCGTATAGTAGCTAAATTCAGTGTTCTGCATGCATTTTCACCTAATCTCCTCTAACCAAATTAATATCAAAAATCCAGAAGTCACCTGGACAACCGGCCACCATGTTCACAGAATTTTCTCCTTCGTGCTTTGGTAGAGGATTATCTTTCACATTAGGGCCCACATCCTTGAAAAATAAGATACCAGACTTCACCAATTTATGTACTTCAGTTTTCAAAGGATAACAGTTCTCAACATTGTGCCCCTGTGCTCCCTGATGAAAAGCACATGTTTGGTCTGTCTTGTAATAACAAGGCAATGGTTATGGTACAGCGAGAGGTGGTCTGGTCTGAACCAACTTCTTCTGAATTAATGCCGAGAGTAATTCTGTATAACTCATAAGAATAGGGTCATAACTCTCCCTTCTCTGATTATAACCTTGATTCCCCTTATGGGATGGTCTCTGATAAGCAACGGTAGTCGGAGCTACACCAACAACTGGAGTAACTGAGGCGACTTGATGATGATGCTAATAATTTCTTCAAGCAGGATTAACCATCCTTTCTTGCATGACAGTGTTTGTATCTCCTTCCTTATTTTCGGAAAACCCATAGGATGGCTTCTTCGTACTTTCAGAACTTTCACTTCTTGTTAAACGGCCCTCTCGTACAACCTCTTCTAAGCGGATACCCATGCCTACCATTTCAGTAAACTCACTTGGCGCTCTCTCTACCATCTTTTCATAGTAGAAACCACCCATAGTTTTCAAGAAAATCTTAGTCATCTCTTTCTCTTCCATGGGATGAATCACTTGGGCGGCTACCTCGCGCCATCTCTGTGCATATTCTTTGAATGATTCCCTGTCCTTTTGGCCCTTGGCCTTGAGTTGATCACGGTCAGGCTCCATGTCCATGTTGTATTTGTATTGTCAGATAAATGCTTCTCCCAAGTCATTGAAAGTATGGATATTGACATTGTCCAAACTCATATACCACTTTAGCGCAACACCAGTCAAACTATCCTGAAAAAAATGAATCAGCTGACGCTGATCATCAATATGGGTAGACATTCTTCTTATATACATCACAAAATGAGCACAAGGACAAGTGTTTCCCTTGTACTTCTCAAATTTCAGTACCTTAAACTTCACAGGTATCCTTACATTCGAGACCAAGCATAAATTATTCACATTCTGCCCGAACAATTCCTTTCCCCTGAGGGCCTTCATCTCCCTCTACATCTCGTCAAACTGCTCTTGAAAATCATCCATTCTATCATTGAGACCCAAGTCTTCACTTGGTGGAGGAAAAGGACGACACATATCATCATTAACAACTAGGACCATATTCACCGAAGGAGGTGCAGCAGGAGCAACATGCACCACAGGAGGTGCGGGAGTAACAGTAGTCTGAACAAGTGGAGTATCTTCAGGACCAAGATTGAAACCTTCAGGCGCAAAGTTCTCTGGCATTCCTGATGGACAACCTTGAGGCACGTAATTCTGAACAACTGCTGGAATAGCAGACACAGGAACCGTAAGAGCTTCAGTAGTAACCCTTGTTTGTTGAGGTTGAACATTTGGTGGATGATTTTGAGCAGCCACTAGAGATTCCATCATATCAGTAAGATTGGCCATGCCGGCCTTCAGAGCAGAAACTTCCTCGCGCAGCTCGCGATTCTCTTGTTCTAAGTTGTCCATCTTCCTTCTAAAATTAGCTCGAGTGTTGTAGTGGTGAGATAACTTGCTGAACGAAGTAAAGAAGCTTGGTAAGACACATGGATATGCATAACACATGCAAGAAATATGTACAATATGATGCATGATATGCATTGCACATGATTTATTTTATTATTAATATTTCAAGGGACTTAAAGATTTATAGACATATTGTAAATATCAAAGTAATAACACATTTGAAATACTGAAATTTTTTATTATAATAACTTTAAAATGGATTACAAGTTTCAATAATCCCAAGTACAAGATGAAAATAAAGTCTAAAACCCTAAGAAGTAAAGCTGGAGGAGATCACTCTATACGTCAGCGCTTCCCTGTAAGCCTGGAAATTTGAGCCTTTAACCTTTGATTTTCTTCCGCATATATGGTGGCAACCTCCTTCCAATCATCTGAATCATGAAGTGAGCAACTAGCATCTGACTGAGGCTTATGAGAAAATAAATCCCCTTTCCTCTCCATGGTCTCTACAGCCTGACTCTCAAGAATCTCAATCAAGTCGTCTTTCTCCTTCAAGTCTGCTCTATAGGAAATCTCTAAAGTTTGGCACTTATTCTTCCAAGCATCCTTTTCCTACTGCATCCTGACCAAAGCAAGTTGTAGCTCTTCCACATCGTCCAATAAGGGAGGAGTGGTATTCACAAATAAATTAGGCATAGGTGCTTCCTGGGAATACGACATCTTTAAATGAATAGCTCTCATTTGGACCCACTGAAGATAAGGCTCCAAAGAAACAGTCCCCCTAGGTCCCAAGTCTTTACTACTCTTTCTATGAATGTGACGCCAGGCCTTCGTAATCTGCTCCCTAGCTTCCCTGTGGTCTTCTCCCTCCTTCAGAAAGAAACTACTCAAATGAATACTATTTGGTTTATCCCTCATCGGATAACCAAGTCGTCGTCGTGCAAGAACAGGGTTATAGTTAATTCCTCCCTTTGTATCAAGAAGAGGTACATTGGGAAAACTACAACAATTGTCAACAATCTCTAAATCATGGTAAGCCCGATGATACCAATCAATATCCGAGTGAGTAAGTGCCATGATCTTAGGAGCCCAACGGGGTTCCTTGCTGACATCCCAGAAAGCATTAGACTGAGGCATATGAGAAATAAATCACCGGTACAACAGAGGCGTGCAACAGATAATCATACCCCCATGATAACAATTCCGAAGATGAATAGAGTAATAAGCATCACCCAACAATGTAGGAACTGGGTTTCCAATCATGAAGATCCAGATAGCATTAATGTCAACAAACTTTTCCACATTAGGAAATAAGAATAACCCGTAAACAAGTAGAGCAAAGATGTCCTCAAAAGCGATTGTACTCTTCATCCTGGAAAAGTAACGAGCTTTCTCCAATAAGAACTGAGTTGGTAATCCTCTAATCCCTCCTTTAGTAGTCATATGGGCTTCAACCTCGGACTTCCCCAGATGGATCAAGGCAGCAATCTCATGTGGTTTTGGCTCACCCTCCAAACTAGTAAAAGGAACACGATCGGTAACAGGTAAATCCAACAGATAAGAATAATCCTCTAGTGTAGGCATCAACTAATAGTCAGGGAAAGTAAATCAATGATACAGCGGGTCATAGAACTGGACCAAGGTCGAGAGAATACCCTCCTTCATCCTAAGCTTCATGAGAGGAATGATGGATCCATACTTCTTCTGAAAATCTGCAGAACACTCAATCTTGGGAATTAGACTGATCAACTCATCTATCTTGGGATCTTTGAAACTGTATTTTCCGGTCTTTATTTTCCCATAATCCATGGTCAAAAGGTACCTGTGATATTCAAAAATGGTCAACTTTCAAGTCCCTTGAAATAAAATTTCTTCCAAAGATGCTTATGAGTGTATGGATACATGATGCGACAATCACACACAAGATCACAAACATAGGATTCATGGGTTCAACGTCACGAGCATGAGGTCGAAGGTACTACCCATAAGGTATAGCCTAAAAGTTATCACCTTCTGAACAAGGTTCTAGAGGTTCCCAGAGTCTACATCCTTCCTTCGGATATTACCAACTTCCCGATTAACTCGGTAATTAGTAATATTCTCAAGAAAAACTCGTCCGAGCGTAGTATCGCGTGACAACTATTTCCGGATTACTCCATCATAGCTTCCGCACTACACCTAAAAGGACAAGATGTGTTAGGTATTCTACGGTCCTCAGCTTCAGCGGGCTCCCAGGTCGAAAGTAGTACGTCTTCCTGATTACTCGGTAAACGACACTACAATCAAAGGGGCCTTCATTGAGTGGGAGATCTCATGCCTCCTTTTTTGGGATTACTCCCTCAAAGTTAACATGACTATACCACCCATCCTATCTTAAAGTTTTCCCAAGTACGGGTATAGGACTTATAAGTAATCACCAAGCACCCTGAAAACCAGAAAATCCAGGAAAACATATATACAACATATAACACATAAACAACAATAGCACATATACAGATATAAACAAAGATAGGTTCAACCTACTTAGGGATGGACCAACAAGAGGTCAATCTTTCCCCAGTGAAGTCGCCATTTTTTTTCTGTAGCGGTAGAAATGTTTAAGACTAAGCCATTGGATTGACTAGACTTATACAGATCAAATTAAAAATCGCCACCGTGCTTTATTATTTCCAAAGGAATGGGAAAAGAGTGAGTAACCCAAAAAGAGGGGGAAAGAATCTAGGTAAAGGGGTTGGTTATGCAAAGGGAAGATATTAGCACCCTAAACATCTACGGTACTCCGTAGGAACCTCTTTGAAAAATCTGTATATTTTGGCTATAAAATGTTGTATGAAAAATAGATGGTGGAGATGAGAAAAGAAGTATATTTTTTTATGGTTTTTGCACCCGCCGCGATTATGAACCTTTAGTTCCTACGTACTGCCTTTCGTGCAATAGGGGATCAGGGTACACGTAGTTCACCTTTTAAAAAATTTTAAAAAAAACACAAGTGTGTTGGTTAATTTTATAAGATAAGACATCATTGTCATTGTCCGTGTGGAAAACATACTTACTACCCACAATCGTGAGAAAGGAGAATTTGCATCATCTCAAAGTGGAGGATATGGCTTGGATTTTAAAAATCAACAAAAACCTCACTCAGCACCCAAGTGAAAAATATCTCTCTTCACTACATATTGTAAAAGTATAGTTGTTTGCATCACTACAAAGATTGACAAGAGTCTAATCTTTTGAGAAAGGTTTTAAAATAAAAAGCCAAAGTGTCAAAATAATTTGAAATGAGATTGATTGACTTTTAGTCTTCTCACAAAAAAAAATGTCAAGGTATTATTAAGTTGATTGAAATTTGTTTATAAAAAATGTTTTGAAAATGCATGGACCTAAGTCCAAGTTTATTATGAAAATGGTTCAAGTTTCAAAACAAGAAGAGTTTTCAAAAGGAGGAAGAATATTTTTGAAACTAAAGAAAGTGGGAGGAGAAGAAGAGACTATCCTAAAGCATAAGGTAAAAGCTAGGGATAAGAACCATCTAACCAACAAGAAGCCACTACTTGACATTATGAGTCAAGATAGAATTCTCATTCCTTAGATTGAAAACAAACAAGCAAAGATACTAGACCTCTTAAGAGAACCAAACTTCAAATGTATTTCATCTTCATAAAAATTGGGCAGAGTAACGGTTGTATACGGGTGAATTCCAGATTACAAACAATGTATGTAATCACAATAACCTGCACACAAAACAAACAAACAACCCAATGTCTTGAGGTAAACCTCAAGAACTCCAGACAAAATATCAATTAAGGTCACAAGGTCTCCAAAATAGGCCAAAGTGTCTAATCCTATGTCCAAGAAGTCCAATACTCCATAATGCCAAGGATAGTAGCCAAATACTCCAAGTATCATTAAAGCATTTTTTAGGGTTCATGTTGATTATTAGGTGTCTTGAAAGAAAATAAAAGCTCAAGTGAGCAAAATAAAAAAAGACAAGAAAGTAAATGCTCAAGTGAGCAAAATAAAAATGACATGAAATGTAATGCTTAAAATAAATGGTACATAAAGCATAAAAAATAAAAGCATAAAGTAAAAACAATTTAATAATTAGTGGTTACCTGGATGACCATCTTGAAACTTGCATTTGGAACTAATTAGAGGATTGGTAGAACCAAAGCCTCCACACAACAAGTTTCATTTGCTTTTTGTTAAGTATATCATCCATTTGGAATTTTCAAAAGTACCATTTAATGATCAACGATGTTTAAGTGATCCGCATTGACCAAAAGTGTTGTAGATCTATTAGAGGATTGGTAGAACCAAAGCCTCCACACAATGAATCTCAAGGTTATTAGATCAAAGAGATCAAATTAACATACTTGGGCTTGCAAACATAAGTTTAGGCCACGAATGATCATTTATTCGAATTGGAACAAAATTTAGCGTTATGTTAAGCAATCGTAAGTGGACTTATATAGAAGTCGCACCTATTTTGAGGCCGGTCAATAGCAATCTATGCACCATTTATTTTGAGACATGACATAGAGATCATGCTCCAAAAACACTTAGTGCAATAAGAAAGGGACAAGATGAACAGGGATGGGAAAGTATATAAACCACATTTGAATTATAATTTAATCAAACTATTATTAAAATCATTCATCCATTTTTGTGGAGTTAGACTCAACACCATGGATCCATTGATATTAATAAAGTTCATGATTAAAAATTCAACCCAAGATCAGCTAGAAAATAATCACAAAATAATATTGTATTTAATATATACATAAAAAAAGTTTTAAAATGTTTTAAAATAGAAATAAAATATAAAATTTTCAACTATGTTCAAATTAATCAAGAAATATTAAGTAAGACCATAGAAAAATCAGAAATAAACTCAAATATTTTTATAAAATTTTTGGTAATTTTTTTAAGTCAGAAACTATTTTTAAAATTAAAAGAAATGAGTAAAAATAAACCAAAAATGATTAAAAAAATACCAAAGTCAGAAATAAAAAATAAATAAGGTCACCAATATTTGTCATAATATCTTGGATCATTCCATAATTTTTTCAGAATTTCAAAATGTATAAAAGTATTTTTAAACATTTAAAACAATTCAAATAAAGTGGAAATTTATAAAAAAATATCAAAACACAAAATAAAATTGTGAAAAAATAAAAATCAGAAAGTGAAAAATCAAAAATTATTTTCAGATTTTTTGGACTTAAAATGAATTTTCTATGATTTTTTGAAATTTAAAACAATTAAATATAAAAATAAAAAATAAAAAATTAAATCAAAAATATGTGGACCATTGGATGAGAGTCAAAACGCGTTAGTAATCAAATCCAAGGGATCTGGCGCGCTGTGCATATCATGGTCATTAGTGAATAAAGCACTGAATTAAATGTAAAATCAGATTTCAAAAAAAAACAAGTGGCAAGCCATCATTGGTTGGAAGATGACACGTTGTTCATCTTCAACCTCCAGCCAACGTGAATTGTAGGTCTCTCAAACTGTAAAATCAGAAGCTCGGACCTATGTCATTCGCTTCGTCTCTTCAAAACGAAAACAACCACACATTTGCGACAAATTTATATAAACTATAGCTCAAGCAATTTGGAAATGAAGTTTTGAAAAGGGATTTAAAATTTCATGGTCAAAATGTGTTTCCAGATAAAAGCAACAGTTGCGACTAGAACCAGGGCAATGAGAGCTTCACAATGATATCAAAGTTTTGAAGAATTAATAGAGAAATCTACCTATTGAAGTTGAGTTGCAGAGCTCTGAAATTGGACTTCTATGGATCAATATAGGGCATGATTCTTGAAGGTAATTATATGGTTAGCTTCAGGGAATATAAAGGAAGGTGAATTGATAGAAAAATTAGATTGAAAAAGGCTTGAACACTGATTTCGAAGTTACATAAAATTGAGTTATAGAGCAAGTTTGGCAGGGTAATTATGGTTGTTCAAGCTTGAGGAAATGAATGAGGGATGACCCTCTATTTATAGGGAATCAAATGGAATGTTCAAGCGTGTGAAATGATGAAGTTTGGAGGGAAATCGTGTGAACCTGATACACGAGTAAGGTGTGATCTGTTTTGTATCAAAACTCATCCAATCCTTGCGTTTTAAGGCTCTAATCCACTTTGGAAAGTTGGTTAAACATGTTTAGACCATAAACGCGTGCTAATTTGATGTTTAGAAGCCAAAACATGAGTTTCAAATTCGAACTTATGAAGAAACTTCAGTTTTAAGTTACCAAGTTCAACTCAATGGCATTCCCAACTCAAGGGGTCTTAGGGCATGATTCTTGATGCTTTGGAAATATGAGATTACAAGCTTTGCAATGGGAAAATAATGGAATCAAATGGATGTTTAAGCTGAAAGTTGCAATGAGTCAAAGTTGAGAAAAAGAAGTTGACTTTCCATACTTAGAAATATTTCAATTTTTTCTTCAAAAGTGACCTATAATGTTTTGCATCCAAACATGGCCTTCCACTTGGAATTTGCTCTTAACCAAAACATATGGCATGAAATAGACCTATTGAATGACATTTTGAAACTTGAACCATTCAAAATCTCCAAAAATTGAGAGAGTTATGAATTATTGAAGTTGGCAAAAAATCATGGAATGACCTATAATCTTTTATAACCTTAGGGCATCTTCCAACCATTTTCTCACTTTGAACATAAAAGAAGGAATAAAGTTCACATCCTCAAGATCATTATGGAAATAGAGTAGGCTCAAGTTGATAAAAATTGACCAAGTTATGATCATTTGAAGTCACACATGGGAAATTGGGGGTTCATCTGGAGGACTTGTAATCTTTCCTCATCATCAAGTTTCTTCAACATGAAAACTCCTTAAAACTTTTAAATTTCTTTTGTTAATAGCCCTTTGAAGATAAGGATGTCTTTTGAATCACTCAAAAATACCAAAATATGAGAAAGATATACTTCTTTGAAGTTCGAAACCCTAGCTCCTAGATCAAGAAAATGCTTTGAGGAACTTTGACAATTTTGAACAACCTTCTTGTACCAACACTTTTGCTTTGTAAATAGAAGTTGTTGAGAATTATAGTGAGAACTCATAGCCACAAAAACCACTTCCATATCTTGAGAATTGAGAGAAATATGCACTTGTGATTAATGGGAGCAAGGCCTTGTCCAACCATGACAACTTCTTCAATCAACCCCTTGTACTTTTGAATCAATTTTGATAACTTTGAAATGTGGTGAACCAAAATAACCTTGCCATGCCATTTATTCCAAAAAAATCCAATGGTGAGGTTTTAACTTCTCAAACTTTATTGACTAGGGCATGGAAATAAACTCATGGACCCATGGATCAACTTGCTAAGCCACAATGCCTTTACCTACATTATTAACAAGTAAGACAAACCAACATTGCATTTTATTAATTAAAAGGAAAGTCAAAACCAAACATGCATGATCACAAAAGAAAAACAAGTCAAGGTGCTTGGTGATTCCTCAGAGAGAAAAGCTAGAGATAAGGAGGAGAACCCAAAAGCCCTAATATTATATTGTTGTGATTGAATGAATATGGTATGATGAAGGGATCTTAGGGGGGAAAATTTGGGGTACAATAGGTACCACTGGGGCTCGAACCCAAGTCCCTATAGATCAATGCCTTACGCGCGCTTCCTCTGCCACTAGGATGGTTGTTTCATCCGTTTATAGAACAAGTTGCAATAAACTTAAAGTAAACCCAGTCCTGATTATAACTTCATCTTCTTCCTCGTGCCATCCTCTTCATCACCATTTTGAATTTTTGATCTTGCTCATACCTCAACCATTTTCAAAAGTGTAAACATGAAACTTGTTCCATTTTTCAACGCGAATCCAACCATATAAATGACTAAAGCTATAAATCAAAGATGAACATGAATTTTTTTGGTACCAAATAAAACCTAAATTCTGTAGAAAGTTCAAACTCAAAATTCACATCACTCAAGCAACATTAATGAAAACCAAAGGCATGGTTAGCTTCAAGGCTATGATGTCTACATTTTTTTTCACAAAGTAACCATTAATTATGCTTGTATAAGAAGTTCAAAGTTTAGAAAACTTACCTCAAACTAGAAATCGTGTAGGGAGTTTGGGCACCCCTGGAAGTTTTGTGATGATCTGAATAGCTTCACTGGACTCCTAGGAAGCTAATGCAACTCTTACTTTATGCTGAGAGTGGCTAAATCTTCTTGGAGAAGTCAAGTTGCAGAGCTGAGTTTTTGAGTTTGGAGGATGTTGAAGATGGAGTTACAGTTATGAAACAGGGGTGGGGATGACTTCTTAATGAAGCATGGAAGCTTTGTGATTGATTAGAAATGAAAAAATACGATGGAATTAGGAGTTTGAAGTTTATGGTCAGATTGTGCAACAATGGACGTTTGAAATGCAAATTTTGACTTTAGAGTATTTGAGGGTGTTTCAAGACTTGTAAACTCATGTGTTAGGTTGCAAATGGCTTCTCTATTTATAGAGAAAAGGTTTTGGAGCTTGAAACAATCAAAATCAAGAGATCACATGTTATGGTTATGTGACTTAATTTTGAAGAAAGCTTGACAAACATTGTTCCAATGCAATGATACAAGGGCTTGCAGGGTGGCTAGAGGATTTAAACATGTTGCTTCTGAACATACATGTTGAGTGTGATCAGAACAAACACGTTAGAGGCTCAAGACAATTTGACTTTGTGATTAAAGTCACTTTTCCAAAATGGAAGTGTGAACTTTGTTCCATTAATGGAATGGTCACTTGGACAGTGGCTCAAGCTCTTGGATCATATCTCAATTAGTTGTTTAAACATCTTATTATGGATAGATTTACAAGTCAAGAGGCCTGCAAAGCAAGATTATGCAGCATAGTTGTGAGATTTGGTCAAGTGTTCTTCATGAAAATGCCCTAAAATTCAAGAATGGATACCCAACTTCTTCTCTTCGATTCTCTTAGCTCAAGAATGATCTATTCAAGTTCTTTGACATATTGGAAAGCTTGAAACATTTTGGCCAAGAAGTTAGGACAAAAAATCTGCCTAACTTAATGAAAATTTCACTAAGTGTTTTAGTAAAAATGTCATGACTTCATGAGCCCATATCTTCAAATCTAAGCATTTTTTGGACATCAACCCTAAGGGACAAAGTTATAGAGTTCATCAAGATCTACAACTTTCATGTTGAAAGTTTTCCTTGAATCATCTTGCATCATGGTGAAAAATTGTCATGAAGTAGTGAAATTATCAAGGTTAAAAAACTTAGAATTTTTCTTAGTCTTTAAAATCTTGACTTTTAGTTGACTTTTTGAATTTCTTGATTCTTGATGATCAAGTTTGATATTTTTGAGTGTCTTGATGAATTTTGATCTTTGAAATTTAATGTTGACCAAAAAGTAAAAGTTTGACTTTTTGTGTATCAGTTGACTTTTCATTAGTTGATCAAATTTCAACTATCAATCCATTGATCTTGAAAAATGATTTGAGCCATGAAATTATGTCAACATTTTGTGTTTGAATCCTTAAGATCATGCTTTAAGCCATTAGGTCACGTACTAGATCAAAAGTCACTAATCAGTCATTCTCAGTCAAAACCCTAATTTTGACATATTTTCCCCTTTGATGATTTGAGTACTTTTCTTGAGGAATTGTGATCAACCCTTTATAAATTGATAAATATTGATTAAAAATGTTGATGTTGGCCAAAAATCATAAAGTTTGATGGTATGTTGACCATAATTGACTTTTTACCCAATACAGCTAATTTTTAGTCATCTGAGCCATTGACTGAGCAAATTTATGGTGCAAGACTTGAAACTTGGTATGAGTTATCTTGGAGACCTATAATGAAACATGAAAGTCATTTGAGGCATCAAAAGTCCAATTGTCCTTGATAAAACAAAAACCCTAATTTGTGGACTCGGTGCTTGTGAGGTGAGCTTGTCTGATCAACTCTTAAAACTTCTTGAGCATTTTAGATCTTTTGTGAGACATGCCTTGAGAAAAGGGAGGAAAAATTTTGGGGTACAACAGTTGCCCCTGTTCAATCTTCTTATACCCTAAGATTTAGATTGGTTTGTCCACCATCCGTGACTTGAGGGTAGAAGATGATTGAACACTTAAGTTCCTAGAAATTTGCACTCGCTTGTGCATGAAGTAAAATTGTTTCTTGATATATCGAGAATAGGCTTAAAGATTCTATTTGGAGAGGTGATGGAGATGGACTTATAGATCCCATCAAGAGATAACTATTGATAAAGAAATTAGACTAAGTCTACGCTCGACTTTAATTGGGAGAAGTATCAGAATAAATCTTTGGTCGATTTAATCCGAGCCAGCAGAGGTCTTTAAATCCTTAACTGAGAGAAGTATCAAAATAAATCTTTGGTTGATTCAATTTGAGCCAGAAAAAGGTCTACTAATAGAAGTATCAGAATAAATCTTTGGTCGGTTTAATCTGATCCAATAGATGTTTTTAAATCTTTAACTGAGAGAAGTATCAGAATAAATATTTGGTCGATTTAATCTGAGCTAGAAAAGGTCTACTGAGAGAAGTATCAGAATAAATCTTTGGTCGATTTAATCTGAGCCAACATATGTTTTTAAATCTTTAACTGAGAGGAGTATCAGAATAAATCTTTGGTCGATTTGATCTGAGCCAAAAAAGGTCTACTGAGAGAAGTATCAGAATAAATCTTTGGTCAGTTTAATCCGAGCCAGCAGAGGTCTTTAAATCTTTAACTGAGAGAAGTATCAGAATAAATATTTGGTTGATTTGATCTGAGCCAAAAAAGGTCTACTGAGAGAAGTATCTGAATAAATCTCTGGTCAGTTTAATCCGAGCCAGCAGAGGTCTTTAAATCTTTAACTGAGGGAAGTATCACAATAAATCTTTGGTTGATTTAATTTGAGCCAGAAAAAGGTCTATTGAGATAAGTATCATAATAAATCTTTGGTCGATTTAATCTGAGCCAGCAAATGTTTTTAAATCTTTAACTGAGAGAAGTATCATAATAAATCTTTGGTTGATTTAATCTGAGCCAGAAAAAGGTCTACTGAGAGAAGTATCAGAATAAATCTTTGGTCGATTTAGTTTGAGCCAGCAGATATTTGAAGGGATTGTTCACCATGCAGATATTTTCCTTGTCTTGTTTTAGGAAATGACCTACAATCTGTTTTGAGGATTTGCTGACGATATCGGATTGTGGATTGATCTTTCCTGAAAAGGTAAAGTGTTAGTTGTATGCAATGTCATGATGTATGAAATCCATTGCGTAATGATGTTCTCAAAATAGATGAGACTGCACTATATTTGTTTCGTATGCATATGATATGATGTATGAATGTGAAATATTGTGGAAGTGTAATTGTCTTGGAAAATAAATCCATGACTATTGTTGGGGATGAAGAGTATGTGTATATTCAATATTGTCTAGAATGCTTCCGCTGGGGATTCCTGGTTACTTGTTTGAGGAAAATCTGCATGGGTATATTAATTTATGTTTGAGGAGTAGAGTTTAGGAACATTGGTCGTCCGCTGCTCTAGGGAATTTATTTATTATATACCCTGACTAGGGATAAAAGAGATGGTTAAACTTCCGACTCGTTTGGGGAGGATAAATTTAACTGGTATCTGGTCGGATTCCAAGCTTCGCATCAACTTTCTGGGGATAGTGATGACTTTACTAGGGAGAAGAATTTTGTCAGCGATTTGTAGTAGTCCGAGGAATATACTCGAGTTAGGGAATTTGTAGGTTGTTGGGTAAATAAAATATGTTTGGTAAATAAACCCTTTTTTTTGGAGCAATACTTTGCTGAGGAAATCAATTCTTTTGGGGGAATTGAATTTTCTAAAGAGAAGAAACTCTGTAGGGGCTTCTTTTCAGTTTTGAAGGACCAAACTCAACTGGGGAAGAGAATTTCCATGAAGTGTACTAATTGGAAACTTCGTAGGTTGATGATATTTCCAGGAAAGAGATTATAATCTTTTATCTATTGGAGTGATCTGCTGGGGAGATTGTGGGGAATGTACCATTATTTGTGAAGACTACTATGTGGGGGACAATCTCATAGAAGTGGATTTGGCGATTTCACTAGGGATAACCTTATGAAAGGGATTCTGTGGGGATTTATGGACAGGTTGAGTGTCATCCTAGCTTCTAGAATTTTGAGTAAATGTTTATTCCTATTCTTATGCATACATTTGTCAACAGTTAATCATGTTCATATGCACATGCTCATTCAATTTTAGTCATTGGACGTTTGTGCAAGCAAAACAGAAAAAACAAAAAGTTTAGACTTTTAAGGTATATTTGTATTTATAATTTGCCTATAAACAGGATATTTTGTACAAAGAGACGGAAATCCTAGTAAGAGGAAGTCGTCGTGAAATGAAAGAGTACAAAGTGAAAACAAATATATATATATATATAGCTATGTGGAAGTGATCTCATTGGGTTCCAAATTCTGCTATTTCCCCTATGTCTTCGAGTATCTCGTCCCTTGCCGTTGGAAGAAGTTGATTGAACCATTTGAACTTTCAACTTTGGTAATAAAGCTTGCATGTAAGTGATCCAACGGGACATAGTCATACGCTTTTAATCCCTAATTTTTTGCCTGGACCGCCCTTTCAGGTTTTCAATCCACCAGGATACCATTTTTTTCCCAAGTCGCCTTTTCAGGTTTTTAACTTGCCAAGTGTACAATCTTTTGTATATATCCCTTATTTTTTCCCGAAGCTTTTTGGTTTTCCGGGATGCCCTTATTTTGCCTAGGTATGTCAACCTAACGGGTTATTCTTATGCGTAGTGTTTTTTGACTATGTATGTGCTCACATGGTGCGGGAAATCTTTGCCATCCATAGTGGTTAGCATCATAGCACTACCCGAGAATACTTTCTTAACAAAAAATGGCCCTTCGTAGGTAGGAGTCCATTTTCTCATGGGATCACCTTGTGGTAGAATGATATGCTTTATTACCAAGTCACCAGCCTGGTATACCCGATGCTTGATCTTCTTGTTGAACGCCTTGATGATACGTTTTTTATACATCTGACCATGACAAACATCCACAAGCCTCTTCTAGTCCATCAGATTCAATTGATCCAACCTAGTCTGAATCCACTCGTCCTCGTCCAAGTCTGCATCTTTCATGATTCTTAGAGAAGGAATTTAGACTTCGACAGGCAGGACAACATCCATACCGTATACTAGAGAGAATGGGGTTGCCCTATTTGATGCTTGCGCTGAGGTACGGTAGCCATGAAGAGAAAATGGTAACATCTCATACCAGTCTTTGTAGGTCACCACCATATTTTGCATAATCTTTTTTATATTCTTGTTGACGGTTTCCACCGCACCATTCATCTTAGGTATGTATGGAGAAGAGTTGTGATGCTTAATCTTGAACTGCATGCAGAGTTCAATGATCATGGCGTTGTTAAGGTTGGTGCCATTGTCAGTGATGATCCTCTCAGGGATACCATACCAGTAGATGAGGTTATGCTTAATGAGTCGATCCACAATGTTCTTGGTAACTGGGGAAAATGAAGTCCTTCAACCCACTTGGTAAAGTAGTCAACGGTGACGAGAATGAAACGATGACCATTAGAGGAAGTAAGCTTGATTTCCTCGATCATGTCAATGCCTCACATTGCAAATGGACAAGGAGCAGTCGTGACATTCAAAGGAATTGGAGGCACATGAACCTTATTAATGTAAATTTGGCACTTATGGCAAGTCCTCGAGTGGTGGTGACAATCAGTTTCCATGGTCGACCAATAGTAACCATCTCTCACAATCTTCTTGGCTATAGTATGTCAACTAGAGTGAGTACCAAATATGCCTTCGTGCATGTCCTCCATGATCTTTTCTACTTCCTTCTTATCCATATAACGGAGCAGAATTGGATAATGGTTGTGCTTGTATAAGATCTTATTGCTCAGGAATAACTTAGCTGAGAACCTCTGTAGGAATTTCTCTTCATTGAATGATGCCCATTCAGGATACTCTCGAGCTTCAAGATATTTTTTATCTTTGTGAAACCAAGGCCTCTCCTCTACACCATCAGTGTCAACCTCGAAGCAGTGCGCAAATTCATCAAATATTTCGACAGTAATTCGGGGAGCTTTGTTGTCCCACTTGACCTTGAACATAAAATACATGGTAGCTAAGGCATCTGTCAACTGATTTTCTTCCCTCAGAATATGTTCAAAGGTAGCCTTTTCAAAGTATGACATCAAGGTTAGCACGAGTTCTTTGTAAGGGATAAGATTTGGATGTTTTGTATCCCACTCTCCTTTAACTTGACTTACCACCAAAGCTTAGTCCCCATATACACTTAAGAATTTGATTCTTAGGTCAATAGCAGCTTTAAGACCCAAGATGCACGCCTCGTACCCAGTCATGTTGTTGGTATAGTCAAAGAAGAGTCTAGAAGTGAAAGGCGTATGGCAACCTTCGGGAGAAATGATCATAACACCATTTTCGTTACCCAGTGCATTGGAAGCTCCATCAAAAGCCATAGTCCACCGGGATACTTGCTCAATTCCTTCGTACGGTTCAGGATTTTTACAATATGTAATCAGTATGATATTCTCGTCAGAGAATTCAAAGTTCATAGATTGGTAGTCATCGAAAACTTGATGTGCCAAATGATCTTCCAGTACACTCCCTTTGATTTTTTTTTTAGTAGTGTATTGGATATCATATTAATTTAAGATCATTTGCCATCGAGCTATTCTTCTAGGGAGAGTTGGCTTCTCAAAGATATACTTGATGGAATCCATCTTAGAGATTAATAGAGTGGTATGAGTCAACATATATTGTCTTATTCGATGAGTAGCCTATTCCAAAGCGCGTCAAGTTTTCTCGAGGATTGAATATCTTATTTCACAGTCGGTAAACTTTTTGCATTCTCTTTTCAACCAGACTCGTCATGCTGCCCCAGCACGTACCCCATTGAGTTCTCTAACACGGTTAAGTACATGATCAGAGGTCTTCCTTAAACTGGTGGCATCAGGATTGGAGGCTCTTGAAGGTACTCTTTAATCTTGTCAAAATCTATTTGACAATCATCATTCCATCTTATCACTTGATCTTTCTTCAGCAGCTTGAAGAGTGGCTCACAAGTAGCAGTCAGGTGAGAGATGAATCGGGCAATGTAGTTTATTTGTCCTAGAAAACCTTTGACCTCCTTCTCAGTACGGGGAGCTAAAATTTCTTGGATTGCTTTGACTTTTATAGGATCGACTTCAATTACTTTGTCACTGATGACGAAGCCCAAGAGCTTTCTAGACCTTACCCCGAAGATGCATTTCTTGGGATTCAACCTCAATTTTTATTTCTTCAAGTTATCAAGAAACTTGTTTAGATGGTCAAGGTGCTCTTCCTAATTTTGGGACCTCGCTATCATATCATCAATGTAGACTTCTATCTCATAATGAATCATTTCATGAAATAAAGCCACCATATCCCGTTGATAAGTTGTGCCTGCATTCTTCAGCCCAAAAGGCATGACCTTATAAGAGAAGGTTCCCCACTATGTGACAAAAGTAGTTTTCTCCATGTCTTCAGGCACCATTTTGATTTGGTTGTACCCAGAGAAGCCATCCATGAAGTAGAACACCTTGTGTTGAGCAGTGTTGTCAATCAAGACATCAATATGTAGTTGTGGGAATTCATCTTTGGGGTTTTCCCTATTTAAATCCCTGTAGTCTACGCACATACGGACCTTACCGTCTTTCTTCGGCACTGGAACAACATTTTCAACCTATTAGGGATACGACGTCACCGCCAAGAAACCTGCATTTAACTGTTTCATTACCTCCACCTTGATTTTCTCGGACATATCAGGACGCATGTGATGAACCTTTTGTTTAATCGGAGAACAACCCTCTTTCATTGGAAAACGATGAACCACGATATCAGTATAGTGCCCTGGCATGTCTTCGTACGACCAAAAAAAGACCTCAACATAGTTGTGCAACATCTGAACCAATCTTATCTTGACACTGTCTTCCAAGTTGGCGCCGATCTTGAATTCTTTCTTATCTGCCTTAGTACCCAAGTTTATCACTTCGACCGGTTCTTCATGCGGTTGGATAGCCTTTTCCTCTTGTATCAGGAGTCTGGCGAGTTCTCCAGGTATCTCACAATCTTCTTCACCTTCGTCTTAGGTTTGATAGATTGGATTCTCGAAGTCATAAACAGAAATAGAAGAGTTGTTGTTAATTAGATCCAGAGTGGATGTGGATCTGCAAATGTGTGTGTGTGCATGTAAGGCCACATGGCTATTTTGAAAATGCAGTAAAGTAAAAGAAATACAAGGAGCACACAATTTGAATGCAAAATCGTCCAATGTTTTCATTAAATGAGCATATGATATATAAAATGACAACCCTTAACAAATGGACCATTGTGCCCCGGGCAAGGCACATGGTTTAAAGTCATTGTTTTAACAGAAATTATACAGAAAAACTTCTTAAAGCAATAAAAACAAGAAATAGCAATTACTCCTGGTTGAAGGAGATTGAGATGAAGTCTTTGGCCTTCTAGTTGTTGAGTCCACCGTTAGTAGTTAGGAATATCCAGTCGTCCAAGTCACCATCGCTATTCGTGTCTCCCAAAGCATTGAATTCACTGTTGCTAATACAGAGAGGTGGCCTTCCAGCATGAGCACGTCGAACCTCTTTCTGAGCCTTTGAAGTGAAACCCAACCCCAATTTGTCGGATTTATAGGGGATGTCAGGAAGTTGTCCCCAGATAGTGCAGCCTCCATCTTCTATCACAGCCCTAGCATCCTTCAAGGAAGCCATTCTTGGTGTGTCCTTGGTAATCTTAGGAGTAGCAGGAGTATAGAAACAGAAATCGTTTGAGGGATTACCTCAAATGTCTGGCAGGAGGTTTCAATGAATTCACAATCCATTTCAACATATTTGAAAGAATTCAAATTACTGACCATATATTCTTCCTCTCCATAAACTATGACAACCTTCCCTTTCACTGGGTATTTCATCTTTTGATGCAATGTAGAGGTAACCGCACCTTCCTCATGAATCCATGGGCGTCCGAGCAAGCATGAATAGGACAGGCAGATATCCATTACATAAAATATTGAGTTGAAGACTTGAGATCCCACCTTGATCGGAAGATCAACCTCTCTGTGGACCATTCTCTTTGACCCATCAAAGGCTCTTACCATAATATCGCTGGGTTTCAGCACCAACCCTTTACAGTCTAGTCTATCCAGAGCACCTTTAGGTAAAACATTTAGGGAGGACCCAATATCTACTAACACATGTGCCAGAGTGGTGCCTTTGCATTTAATAGAGATGTGCAGAGCTTTGTTGTGATTCTTCCTCGTCGGAGTTAAATATGCATCAGAAAATCCCAAGCCATTATCAGCAGTTAGTCTTGCAACATAATTCTCAAATTGATCAGCAGTGGTCTCTTGTGGTACATGGGAATTCTTCAAGAATTTCAGCAGAGCTTGGGCATGTGCTTCGGAGCATAACAAAAAGGACAACATGGATATCTTTGAGGGTGTCTGCCCCAGTTGATCAACTATTTTGTAGTAACTTTTTCATATGATCTTTATAATTTCTTCCATCTCTTGTATAGATAGGTCTTCAATTGTAACATCTTTGGATGGTGCCTCCGTCGAGGCAGGCTCAATAACTTTCTCTTTACATCGGGTGATGGCATTTGGCCCATCAGCAGGAATATGAATAGGTGTTGTTGTAGTTGTTGGAGGAGAGATCTCCGGAGAGAAGACCCTTCGTGTCCTAGTGACCTTACTAGTTCTGGAAATGTTTGTAATTTTGGATCTTCATTTTCAGTAATCCATGGCTCTTGCTTGACACCATGATAATAAACTTCTGCCCCATAGTTCCAAGGCACATCTTTATTGGAGGAATAGAGTACTGGATCCGATGTAGTAATGATCAGAGGATCCACTCTTGGCTCAGCAGGAATCCTTATAGGGCCTTTAGAGGTGATCCTAATAGGAGCATTTAAAATGGTGATTATGGAAACATCTTCAAGTCTCAATTCTTGGGATACATTTTCAGGAAAACTCTTCATGGACGGAATTTTATTGAATAGAATTGTATGGCTATTAATCAGGCGTTGAATATCTTTCTTCATCCATATACAACCATTGGTTTGGGAAGCGCAATGGTAACAATTCTCAAGGCAGCCCAGAAATAAACCGACTCTTAATAGATTCTTCTTAATGGTCATCAAGGGAGTAGTCAAATCACCGATGGAGGAGACATAGGAAACATCATCAACAGCATTAACACCTTTACCATGAATGGGCATGGGTGCAGTAATCACATTAGGGGTTTCTGGAGGGTCAAACTCAATCACCTTGTTGTCAATCAAATCTTGGATTTTGATTTTTAGGGCCCAATAATCATTGGTGTCGTGCCTGGGACTATTGGAATGGTATGCACACCTTCAATTTGGGTTATATTTCGGAGATGATGTGTTGGGGTTTTGCGGAGGATCCCACAATGTTTTCAATTGTGCTTTCAACAGATGTTATAAATCTTGAGACAATGGCATGTTGATCCTAGTGAACTTCCTTCTTGGGGCATCCGGCCTTTGCTGATTGTTTTATCATTGTGGTCGTTGAATTGGGATTGGGTTAGAAATCAATATTGCACTTACTGACTGATGATGATCATTCTTGATACGGATCCTTTGTCCATAAACAACATTAGTTTCCTTCTTACCAACAAATGGTTTCTTTACAACAGTAGAGGTTGAGTCCATTGGGATCTTTTCGCTTTTGGTTCCACTTTCAACATGTTCACGAGTAAAAATCAACTTGGTAAACCCTGACGAAGAACTCCCAATCAGAAAATTAAAGAATGGACAAGTCAAGGTGCCTATGAACATGTCCACTAATTCTTGGTCAGTCAACGGAGGTTGCACCCTTCCAGCCAGGTCCCTCCATTTTTTAGCATACTCCTTAAAGCCTTCATTTGAACCCATAGTCATATTTTGTAATTGCACGTGGGTTGGTGCAAGATTTGCGTTGTATTGGTACTGTCTGTAGAAGACAGCAGCCAGATCCTCCCAAGTGTGGATATTAGTCCCTTTAATTTGATAGAACTACTCCAACTGTGTTCCAGATAAGCTTTCTTGGAAGAAGTGCACCCATAACTTCCTATCGGCGGTGTGTGGTTGAATCTTGTGGACATAAGACCTCATATGCATTTTGGGACAGGAGATTACATCATACTTGCCGAAGATAGGAACCTTGAACTTGTGGGGAATGACCACCCCAGGGACCAAACCTAAGTTTCCTAAGTCTAAACCAGGCACTATTTGGATCTCTACAGCCTTAAGTCGGTCTTCCAGTTGTTTGTGCTTGTCCTCCACCGGTGGGTACTTCTCATTGGAGTAGTCTTCATCCTTATAAATATGGTTATTTCCACCCCCCAGCCCTGGTGCTTCTAACAACTTCGTATTGATTATCTTTTTCCTCAGAAGAACCCTTTTCTATTTGAGCCAGTCGGGCGGGCCCCTTGAACCTTCTTCCCATGTTGAGGATAATAGGTCATTTCTTGGTCTTCTTTTCGGTGGCAAGGAGTGCCATCATTTCTTGTTGTCCTTTGGCTAGGTTGAGGAGAGTCTCTTGGAACTGTGCATGTTGAGTTTGCAGATCTTTGACGGTTTACTCTAGAGCCATCTTATACTGAAATAAGTAGTAAAAAGATGAGGAAACCTATATCGGAAAACCTGCTTATGATATGATGCATGCTATGTGGATGCAATATTTTTAAGGACCTTAAGAGATTTAAATTTGCTAGCCAAAAGGAAACAAAAACAAAAATTGTATTAATAAGTTCAAAAGTTATAATTGCCCCTTGGGCTTACAATAGGAAAGCAAAAAGGTCTCAAAGAGACAACAAAATGAACACCTAAAGCAAATGACTCAAGTCTCCTACGGGCGTTTCCTCTTTGTGTCGAGGTAGGCATTTAGTCTTTTCTCCTTGTGATGTTGCTTGGTGAGCTCCAACACTTTCTTCTCACTTGCATAGAATCGAGCTTCAAAGGTGTATCGTTCCCCCTTGAGTTGAATCCAAGATCTCTGCAATTCTTCGAGGTCGGTAGGCACGTCAGGATGGATAATGGTAAAAGGAATATTTCCCTCAGCAACAGACTCCACAACTATTGGTAGGATAGCTGGATATGGCATCATGAGACTTTGAGCATGAGCTCGTATCCATTTGAGATAAGGCTCTAAAGGAATATAGTTCTTATGCCCCAAAGTCTTTCTATCAACCTTATTTTCCATTCCCCAAGCTCGTACAAACCATTGGCGATAACCTTGGGCATCGTTCTTGTAGTCGAATATAATACCATGGATAAGTGCATCATGAGAACCATCTCTTCGAGCATAGCCAAATTGTTGTAGAGCCAAACAAGGGTTATAAGTAATACCTCCCCTAATGCCCAAGAGTGGAACATTAGGGAAATCCCCACAACGATCAATGATAGTAATGTCCTCTTGAGATCGAGAGCACCAATAGATATATGTATGAGAAAGTGACATTATTCTTTGCAACCAATTCAGACCTTGTTCATTCTTCAAAACTAATTGGGGAAGGTGAGAAATAAACCACCCTGATAGAAACAGTATGCAACACATAAGAGCCCCTCTCTTTCTCATGGTGCGAGTGTGAAGAGTATGCAAAATATCTCCGAGCAAAGTAGGCACAGGGTTACGAGAAAGGAAGATCTTGACAGTATTCACATCTATGAGTTGGTTAGGTAACAATACTAACCCATAGATTAGAAGTGCCAAGAATTCTTCAAAAGCATGCAAATCCATATCCTCCCAAAATAGTTGAGCCTTCTCTAACAAAAACTTAGCTAGAAAACCCTTGATAATGCTCCTCATTTCCCAATTAGCTACAATGTCAGACCTTTTCAAATGTAGGGATGCAATCTCCTCAAGTTGTGGATCTTTCTCTAAATCGTAGAAGCGCACTTGGTCAAGAAAAGGTACTCTTAATAGTTGAGAGAACTCTTACATTGTAGGCACCAATTGATAATCGGGAAAGGTGAAACAATGATGTACGGGGTCAAAGAAATGAAAGAGCACACACATCATGTCTTCTTTAAAGCTTGAGGTAACTAGTTTGATAAGTTGACCATATCTTTTGGTGAACACAGAATTCTCAAGAACCCTTTATTCTAACTCTTCGAGTTGAGGAGGCACTTTTGCAAAGCTGATTCAAATGGTATTTCTGCGAGCGAAAGCCATATCCTACAAAGCAGAACAAAGATAAATCCATGGGTCCTTGAAATGGTTAGTGAAAATGCTATGGTATGATGCCATGATGTTTATGATGTTATGAACAAATAATCATATACACGCAAAGCACACAACGCCTTAGGTTTAGGATTGCATGAGTTTTATAGGTAAGTACCCTCTTGAAGTTTAGTTGGTTCAACATGTCCTAAAAGAAGTAACTGGGTTCTAAGGAATCTCAATATCATTGATCTTTCTTCATCGGGCATTGTTTTAGCACAAGCAATCTTTTTTCGCTACCGAAATATCCCTAAAGTATGATATCAATGAGTGTAGTATCGAGTATCAACCAACTTTAATCTTGCACTAAATCCAGCTATCTCACTACTTTATAATGGCCAAGTTGTTCAACTAAGGTTCTATGGTCAGTTAGTGTTTTATGACACCACTCAGTGGCCCCGTATTCTCCTTGATTTAACTCAACCATATCGGTTTATGCTGTACAGTTTCCATGATCTATTGCTACTTACCTAATATTCCCCAGATCCGGGTATAATATCTTTTCAAGAAATGAATCCAAGCATAACCCAAAATGTAAAGCATACAAGGCAAACAAGTAAATCAATAAAGGTGATCTAGCTCTTAAGGTAACCCTACTTTTAGTTTTGTCCCCAGTAGAGTCGCCAGTTCTGCGATACGGTGGGGGAACTGACTTGGTTGTTTTGCGTTTGATTGCAAATGTTGCGGATATCAAGAGTCTCCATCAACTTTTCTTTTATCCAATAAAGGAAAGGGTGAAAATAAAGGGAAAGACCTTTTGAGAATTTTATTGAGTTCGGGGAATAGGTTATGAAAAGGGAAGGTGTTAGCACCCTTTTCATCCGTAGTTATCTACAGGGTCTTAATTGCTTGATCACTTTGAAAATGCTTTGTGTTTGTGTAAGTTTGAAAATATTTTGAAAACGCCTTCGTACGGCAAACTTTGTAATGATTCCCGTATCGTCGAGAATGTATACAAAGTGTTGGTTTTGAAAATAGTTTTTGAAAAGGAGTGTTTGAAAGATGTTTGAAAATTCCAATGTAAAGATATTTTATAATGATTCTCGTATCGTTGAGAATGTACACAAAATGTTTGTTTTGAAGAGTGTTTTGAAAGTGTGAAGTATGGAAATGGTTTTGTTTGTGAGCAAGAAATTACGAGCAATCTACCTACTCAAAAAGTCTTTGTTCTTTTTCTTCTCCCTTAGATAGTGCTTGTCTACCATTAGTTGGTAGAGAGCTAAATCATTGGATGTGAGGGACAGGCGTGGGTCATCGTACAGTCATAAAAGGCAACTTGTAAGATGTTTTTAGAAATTTCCATAAGGGACTAATATCATTTACCGAAGGCAACATTGAAGGGTCACCGAGGGACTATGATCTTTTAATCGAGGGCCTTTTGCTAAAACATCCTACGTTCGAGGGACATGAATGTTTTTATCCGAGGCAACAGGTGAGGTTACCCTAGAGGTATAAGTGTGCAAACTGTGTTTGATTCAATTATTTTATCTTGAATTATGGTTTTGCTAATGATTGACTTTAATCTTTCTATACAAACCCTAATTACTAACAGGAATAAGGAAAGAGATAAATTGCTAAAATTAAATGACTTACGCTATTACAACGCTTTGGGAATGGAGGGTACAATTTGTGAATAGGGGGAAGAAAGCAATAAAGCCCTAATTATCTATTATAAACCATTGAATATGAATAACAGAATGTACAAAATGTAAAAAGGAAGAAAACTGTTTTTAGGGTTTTTGATGGAGAAAAAGCTTTTATAGTTAACCTAATTAGACTAGTTAATTTTATTTATAAAAGAAATTACTTAATTATTTACCAAAACCTAAAGTCTAAGTTAATTGAATATTAAGAAGAAAATAAACCTAAGTCTATTAATTTGTTTATAAAATGATTTGAATGTTTAATACTAATATCAATTTGTAAATGAAATAATAAGACTAATTTAGTAAAATAAAATATTTACATTAAAATGTTTTAGTTTAATTATTTAAGAAAATATATTTTTATATTTTTGGGTTAAATAAAAGTAAATAAATGAAATAAAACAAATGTAAAGAAAAATAAAAAGAAATGAGTTGGGATGTTTGAAAAGAAAAATGGGGGTTAAGAATTAGTAAAAAGGATTAGGCCCAAAATGTATTTTTGTCTTTAAATCAGAAAAAACAAAAAAAAAGTGTATGGGCCTGCGCATATAAAGTAAAAAGGGGGGTGAGAATTCAAAATAATCTTGGCCCAGAACAAAGTCCAGCGCCTGTTTTAGATCATGTGTGGCTGACTTTCTGAGGTACACCATGCACTTGTTTTGTGGTGTGTTGGATGAGACCCTATCATGATCCTGTGATGAAGGAATGAGGGTGTATGGTGCATGTATTGAGCTTGTATACTTGAATCTGCAAGGAAAATATGAAGAAAAAAAACATAAAAGGGTACATGTGGGGCTCGAACGCAGGTCCCTATAGATCAATGTCTTACGCGTGTTTCCTCTGCCACTGGGGTGGCTGTTTCATCCGTTTATAGAACAAGTTACAATAAACTTAAAGTAAAACAAGTCTTGATTATAACTTCATCTTCTTCCTTGCGCCAACCTCTTCATCACCATTTTTGAATTTCTAATCTTGCTCATTTCTCAACCATTTTCAAAAGTGTAAACATGAAACTTATTCCATTTTTCAACACGAATCCAACCATATAAATGAATAAAGCTATAAATCAAAGATGAAAATGAATTTTGTTTGGTACCAAATAAAACCTAATTTTTCAGAAAGTTCAAACTCAAAATTCACATCACTCAGGAAACATAAATGAAAACCAAAGGCATGGTTAGCTTCAAGGCTATAATGTCTATATTTTTTATTCACAAAGTAACCATTAATGATGCTTGTATAATAAGTTCAAAGTTAAGAAAAATTACCTCAAACTGGAAATCGTGCATGGATTTTGAGCACCCCTGGAAGTTTTGTGATGATATGAATAGCTTTACTAGGCACCTAGGAAGCTAATGCAACTCTTACTTTACGCTGAGAGTGGCTGAATCTTCTTGGAGAAGTCAAGTTGCAGAGCTGAGTTTTTGAGTTTAGAGGATGATGAAGATCGAGTTAGAGTTATGAAACAGGGGCGAGGATGAGTTCTAAGTGGAGTATGGAAGTTTTGTGATTGATTAGAAATGAAAACGCACGATGGAATTAGGAGTTTGGAGTTTATGGTCAGATTGTGCAACAATGGAGGTTTGAAATGCAAATTCTGACTTTAAAGTATTTGAGGATGTTTCAAGACTTGTAAACTCGTGTGTTAGGTTGCAAATGGCTTCTCTATTTATATAGGAAAATTTTGGGAGCTTGAAACAATCAGAATCAAGAGATCACATGTTATTGTTATGTGACTTGATTTTGAAGAAAGCTTGACAAACATTGTTCCAATGAAATGTTACAAGGGCTTACAGGGTGGCTAGAGGATTTAAACATGTTGTTTCTTAGCATACATGTTGAGTGTGATCAAAACAAACAAGTTAGAGGCTAAAGACAATTTGACTTTGTGATTAAAGTCACTTTTCCAAAATGGAAGTGTGAACTTTGTTCAATTAATGGAATGATCACTTGGACAATAGCTCAAGCTCCTGGATCATAGATCAATTAGTTGTGTAAACGTCTGATTTTAGATATATTTGCAAGTCAAGAGGCCTGCAAAGTAAGATTATGCAGCATAGTTGGGAGAGTTGGTCAAGTGTTCTTCATGAAAATGCCCTAAAATTCAAGAATGGATGCCTAAAATCTTCTCTTCGATTCTCTTAGCTCAAGAATGATCTCTTCAAGTTATTTAACATTTTGGAAATATTGAAAAATTGTATACAATCTTCATGTTTACCACTTTGGCTAAATCACCTTGGAACTTGGTGAAAATTGGCTAAGAAGTTAGGACGCAAAATCTTCCTAACTTGATGAAAATTTCACTAAGTGTTTTAATAAAAATGTCATAACTTCATGAGCACATATCTTCGAATCTAAGAATTTTTTGAACATCAACCCTAAGAAACAAATTTGTAAAATTAATCAAGATCTACAACTTTCATGTTGAAATTTTTCCTTGAATCTCATCTTACATCATGGTGAAAAATTGTCATGAAGTAGTGAAATTATCAAGGTTAAAAACACTTAGAATTTTTCTAAGTCTTTGAAATCTTAACTTTTGGTTGAATTTTTGAATTTATTTATTATTGATGATAAAGTTTTATATTTTTTAGTGTCTTTATGAATCTTGATCTTTGAAATTTAATGTTGACCAAAAAGTCAAAGTTTGACTTTTTGTATATCAGTTGACTTTTCATCAGTTGATCAAATTTCAACTATCAATCCATAGATCTTGAGAAATGATTTGAGCCATGAAATTAGGACAACATGTTGTGTTTGAATCCTTAAGATCATGCTTTAAGCCATTAGGTCATGTACTAGGTCAAAAGTCACTGATCAGTCATTCTCATTCAAAACCCTAATTTTGACAAATTTGTCCCTTTGATGATTTGAGTGCTTTTCTTGAAGAATTGTGATCAACCCTTGATAAATTGATAAATATGACTTCAAAATGTTGATGTTGACGAAAAATTATGAAGTTTGACTGTATGTTTACCACAATTGACTTTATACCCAATACAATTGATTTTTAGTCAACTGAGCCATTGACTGAGCAAATTTATGGTGCATGACTTGAATCTTGGTATGAGTTATCTTGGAGACCTATAATAAACCATGAAAGTCATTTGAGGCATAAAAAGTCCAATTTTCCTTGAGAAAACAAAAACCCTAATTTGTGGACTCAGTGCTTAGGAGGTGAGCTTGTCTGATCAACTCTTGAAACTTCTTGAGCATTTGAGATCTTATGTGAGAAATGTCTTGAGAAAGGGGAGGGAAAATTTTGGGTACAACAAACAGTATCCTCCTGCTGATGATAGATACAAATAGCTGGAAGATTTTCTCAAGGCCATGGAAATCCAGAAAGTGCCTGAATTGGATTTCGGATAGATGGGTCTTATTTCGGGGGTAGTTATCCCTCACAAGTTCAAAGTCCCTATTTTTTCTAAATATGATGGTGTGTCTTGTCTGAAACTTCATCTGAGGTCCTATGTTCGGAAGATCCAACCCCATACTGCTGACAGAAAGTTATGGGTTCACTTCTTTCCAGAAAGTTTGCCTGGTATGCAACTCGAGTGGTTCTATCAGCTGGAGGGAACCAACGTCCGTACTTAGGAAGACTTGATTGCTGCTTTTTACAAGTAGTATCAATATAATGTTGACCTTGCACCAACTCGGGTGCAATTACAAAATCTGGCTATGGGTTCGAATGAAGGGTTCAAAGAATATACCCAGAAGTGGAGAGTGTTGTACCCAAAAATTTCCCCTCTCATGTTTCCCAAGGTTTTTTCTCTTATATGGGTGGTTAAAAACACTTGATTAAAGAAAAATAAAAAATTTTAAGATGAACAAGGTGTCTTTCGATTGGCATCTCGATAGGCTTCGATTGGGCATCTATATCCTTCGAACAAAATTGGTTTCAAAGTCTTTGATTAGGCATTTGGCACTCTTTGCTGCAGGTCTGATTCATAAGCTACGAATGGGCACTGGGTCCCCCTTCGATCACGTTCAAATCACAAGGCTTCGAGTGTGAATTGGCTACTTCAGGCTTGCCTTCCATTCACAAGGCTAACGTCCTCTACAAGTTCCTTTCGATTCACAAGGCTAAAGGCCTCTTCAAGTTCCCTTCGACTCACTAGGGTAAAATCCCCTTTCATGCTTGCTTTGGATTCACAAGGACAAAGGTTTCTTCTATGATTACCTTCAATGCATAAGGCAAAGACTTCCTCTGTGCTTGCTCTCAAGGCCAAGACCCCTCAACACAGCTTATGCACTATGACACACAATATGACCTCTTTGAAAGAGAACACCAAAAGCCCATTCGAAGGACACATATTGCTAGCCATTCGAAAGAGATACATAATAACTGAATGCAAGTTTATCTTATAATGAGTCTTGGTCGTACATGTGGCCTGGCCCAAGCTGCCTGTGCAATGACATTCGAAGGAAGTGACGAAGGAGGCTTCGATTGACATAATAGAGTTCTCACTTGGGGCTATTTAAAACAAATAGCTAAGGCAAATAGATGGGTCCAATCTAAAGCCATTCGGAGGACACGTAGATGATCCATTCGAAGAAGAAATTTAAAGGCCCATTCGAAGGACACTTAGTGTTGTCTGAAAGAAAGGGATTTGGTCAAAGATTATATCTAGTTGGCCAAAACGAAAGAGAAATATGCAAAGATGCTGGCTGCACCAAAATCCCACATATTTTCATACTCAAGCTCCCTGCACAAGCATTCATACTGAAGGAAGCTTCGATTAGCCTGGAAAGAATTTTCGTTGGGGCTAGCTGAGTAGGGGCTCAATCGAAGAGGCCCCAATGGTGAGACTTGAGCCATTCGAAGGAGATAATTCTGGCCCAATCGAAGAGCAAGGATAAGGATATTTTGAAGGCATGATTAACAAGTGTCCTTCGATTGACATATCAGAACAAGATCAAGTAATCAATGTAGAAACTGACTGATCGAAGAAGCTCTAATAGAGAGGTTTCGGAACACTTCGAATCAAGACTCTAGGACATTCGAAGGAGGCAATCAGAGTCATTCGAAGGAGGGCATTCGAAAGCCAAATGTGTCCAGGTTCATAGCAAGGGACAAGAATCCATGTCTTTAGTAAAGTTTCAAAGTGATATTTATGGCCTTAAAACACCAACTTAATTGTTGTTTATTCCTTTGCCCTCTTGTCCCCTCCATCCTTTCTATATAAGGAGCACACTAGCCAGCTCAAAAAGGGGGGGACATACACTAGAGAACATACACACTATACGCACACGCTGCCTCATAACCCACACCAAAATTGTCAAAAATCTCCTGAGTAATCCAAATCGAAGGAATCTTCAACAACACTCCACTCACTCCTTGAAGTTTGCACAGAACGTGCCCAAGCACTAGACATCTCCAACACCACAGATCCATATGCCACTGTTGGTAAGGAAAAAGTAAGGAATCAAATTCCATATTTTCTTTGCATGTCATAGTCATTCGATTTTCATTCATGATCGAAGGACCTGGGCGTGGTACCTAGGTCTATATTTGTTTCTTTTTGTCTCTAACGTTTATGTTGCAGATCCAGCATAAATAAGGACATTGAGCACAGAATCGAAGGACTTGGGCTTGGCACCCAGGTCATGCTTTTATTTTTGCTAACATATCTTTGCAGATTCAGAGCCCTCACAGGTGATCCATCAGGCCCTTTCAACAATGCCCTCTGGATCAAAAGCCACATCCTTTCACCGGATCGAAGAGGAACACTCATTCACTGGATCGAAGGATAGCCATCTTCTCCTGGATCGAAGAAGACAGCTTCTTCTCTGGATTGAAGGAGATATTTCCTTCTCTGGATCGAAGCCTCCCATTTTCCCCTGGATCGAAAGACACCTTTTCTGGATCAAAGCTTCCCATTTTTTCCCTGGATTGAAAGACACCATTTTTGGATCGAAACTTCCCATTTTCTCCCTGGATCGAAGCATCCCCTTTGTATTTTTATTTTTGTTTTCGTTATTTCTTTATTGACCTTATCATTTGAATTAACTTTAAATAAAAAAACACAAAAAACATTAGATTAGTTTTTATTAATCAAATTAATTTGTAAACATAGTAATTAATCATTTTAACCTTTTCTTGAAATTAAAATTAAATAGACTTAGGTTGTATTTTCTTAAAATAAACAAAACGAACAAAAAGATTTATTTTCCTTAGGATTTAGACGTCCCTTTTAATTCGTTTGCGCATTTATTTACTTTCGCATTTTGTTTCATCTCATTGTAACTGCTTCCCAGTTTGTAATAGTAACCAGGACTTTACTTTTCGCATTTCTATAATGTACCTCTCACAAAGCCATGTAATAGAGTAGGATTTACATTCCCGCACTTTACATTTCTGCACTTTAAATTACTGTATATATTAACTTCTAGTAACTATAATTGCATGACAAAACTAAAAGCAAACACTAGCAAACCTAAATGTGCAAGATAAATAGCTGAACTAAACACAATTGCACATACGCACCTCTAGAGTATCCCACTTCGGTTGCCTTCGGAAAACGGTCACAATTCTCGAAACGTGAGAATTTTTAGTGGCTGTCCTCTAGTTTGAAAGATCACAAGTCCCTCGATGACCCTCTCGACATTGCCTCGGTTAAAAGTGATCTTAGAACTTTAGGACAATTACTAAATGTCCTTACCAAGTGCCTTCGTGACCGTAACTTCCCTTCGAATGTCCCTCAAACATCCAACAATAGGGCTACCTACTCACTAATAGTAGGATAGCACTGTCTAAAGGATGGGAGGAAAAGAACAAACCTTTTCGAGTACAAGTAGATAGTTGTTAGATGCTTGCTCAAATAAAATAAACTTTTCGCACTTACACATTTCAAAAACAATTTTCAAATACATTTTCTTTGTCAACACTCTTGAGGACTGATACAAGAGTTATCACAAAGTGAATCGCCGCACTAAGGCATTTCAAAAAAAATTTCAACACACAAAGCACAAAGTACTTTTAAAATGAGCTAAGCATCTAAGTTCCCGTATATAACTATGGATGGAAAGGGTGTTAACACATTCCCTTTCCATAATCTACCCCCCTTACTCAGAAAACTCTCGAAAAGGTCTTTTTCTGTTCTTTTTCACCCTTTCCTTAATTTGGATAAAAGAAAAGTCGGTGGCGACTCTTTCTTACTGCAATATTCGCAAACACAAACGCAAAACCAGTATTAACAGTCGTTTCTGCCACCATATCACATAGAGACTTAGCTGGAAGGGTGCAACCTCCCTTGTTGGACCGGGAGTTGGTTTATATGTCCATGGGAACTCTAACAGGTCCATTCCTTAATCATTTGATTGGGAGTTCTTCATCTGACTTTACTGGGATGATTCTAACTGGTGAACATGTCGAAAATGGTATTACAAGCGGAAAAGTTCAAGTGGTTGCGTCTTTGAATGCTGCGAAGAAGACATTCAATGGTAAGAAAGAGACCAATGATGTTTATGGCCATAAGGATCGTGGTAAAATGAATGTAATCAGTCTGTGGGAGCGGGATTGATTTCCAACCCAGCGCCTGTTCAACAACAACAATAACAACGGGGAAATAGACGTTGGTCAGATGCTCTGGGAAGAAAGTTTACCAAGATTAATATGCCATTGTCTCAGCCGTTACAACATTTACTAAAAGTGAAGCTTATTATGCTAAGGGATCCTCCTCAGAACCCCAACACCTCCTCACCTAAGTACAATCCGAATGGAATATTCTCATACCATTCTAACAGTCCTGGGCACGACACCAACAACTTCTAGACCCTGGAAAACAAAATTCAGGACATGATTAACAACAAGGAGATTGAGTTTGATCCTTTGGAGACCCAAAATGTAATTAATGCGCCTATGTCGAAGCATGAAAAGGGCATAAAAGTAATTGACGATGTTCTTTATATGGCTATTGTAAGTGAAATGGTTACACCTCTACCAATAATCAAGAAGAATCTACTGCAGGCCGGTTTATTTCCGGGCTGTATTGAAAAATGTTACTGCTTCGCAGCCCAAGCCAATGGCTGCAAATTACTGAAGGAAGGCATTCAACGCCTAATGGATAATCATATAATTCTGATCGATAAGGTTCTGTCTGCTGAGAATATGTGTCAAGACTTATCCGTAATTTTTGGCCCTTCTGTCAGGATCACCTCCAAATATCCTGTAAGGATTACTGCCAATCCGAAAGATGATCCTATGATCATCACTACACCTAGAACTATCCCATATTATTCAGATAAAGTTATTCCTTGGAACTATGGATCTGACGTCTACTACCATGGCGTCAAACAAGAACTACCAATTGTTGAAAATGAAGTTACAGAAGTCGGTAATCCCGTCATAAAGTTTTCTCTATGGAAATCTCTCTGAAGACTATTGCTACACCTGTTAGAGTTACAGACACAAATCAACTACTGAGGCTCGGGGTAAAGAGAAAATAACAGAGCCTGCCGAGATGGGGGAACCTAAGGAAGCTATAGTTGAATACACCTCTTGAAAAGAGTTGGAAGAGGTATTGAAAATTATCTGTAAAAGTGACTATAAGATTGTTGAATAGTTGTGGATGACCCCATCCAAGATCTCTATGTAATCCATACTATTATGTTTTGAAGCACATGCACAGGCTTTAATGAAATTATTGAAGACTGCTCACGTTCCACAAGAGATTTATGCCAATCAAAATGGAAGTTATGTTGCTAGCTTAAAGACTGACAACAGATTAGGTTTCTCTGATGATGATCTGACTTCTGAGGGAAGAAACCACATTAAGGTCATGTATGTCTCCATTGAATGCAGAGGCACTACTTTGGCTCATGTATTAGTTGATATTGGCTCTTCATTGAATGTTCTACCGAAAGGTGCTCTAGACAGACTTGATTGTAAAGGGGTCGTACTGTAACCCAGTGACATTGTAGTTCGAGCCTTTGATGGGTCAAAAAGGATGGTACATAGGGAAGTGGATCTTCTGATCAAAGTAGGTTCGCGGATCTTTGAGTCTACCTTTTATGTAAAGGACATTCGGCCAGCTTATTCTTGCTTACTCGAACGCACCTGGATCCATGGGACAGGCGCTATTACCTCTACCCTACATCATAAATTAAAATATCCTATGAACGGAAAGATTGTTACTGTCTGCGGTGAAGAAGAGTATATGGTTAGCCACTTGAACTCTTTCTGGTATGTAGAGATGGACGATGAATTCATCGAGACTCCCTGTAATACTTTTGGAGTCATCCCTCCTACCTCAACTGAAGATATCTCTGCCATTCCCAAATTTACTAGGGTTCCGCCCAGGATGGCTTCATTGAAAGATGCTAAAGCCACTGTAGAAGAAGGTGGTTGTACTATTTGAGATCAGCTTCTTGACATTCCTTATAAATCTGACAAGTTTGGTTTGGGTTTCACTGTAGAGGGTCAAAGGGTTATTCGCCACGCTCGAGCTGGAAGGCCACCATTCAGCATCAGCAACAACGGAGTCAATGCTATAGAAGATGCGGACAATGATTATGACCTTGACAACTGGATATTTCCTACCATTGGCAAAGGGCTCAGCAAATGGAAGGCAGAAAATGTTATCTCTATCTCCTTTAGTTAGGAGTAATAGCTACATTTCTGTTTTTATTGCTTTCAAGTTTTGGTTTTGCAATATTTGAACAATGACTTTAAGCCTTGTGCCTTACTCGAGGCACAACGGTGCATTTGTTAAGGGTTGTCATTTCATAAACATATTTTCATTTAATAAAGCATTTGATGTTTTGCATTCAAATTTTATGTTATGTCTTTCTTTTTACTTTTATCACTTTCAAATAGTTATGTGTTCTTACACACACCCAATACATTGTAGATCCACGTCCACTCTGGATCCCGTTATTAATAATTATGCTATTGCCACTTATGACTTTGAAAATCCGATCTACCCAACAGAGGACGAAGGTGAGCAAGATTGTGAGATGCCAGGAGAACTTCCCAGGTTGTTAGTGTAAGAAGAGAAAGTTATTCAACCACACGAAGAGCCAGTTGAAGTTGTAAACTTGGGTTCTGAAATAGACGGGAAAGAGGTCAAGATAGGTTCCAACCTAGAAGACAATGTCAAGAACAGGTTAATACAGATGTTGCATGAATATGTTGAGATCTTTGCTTGGTCATACGAAGATATGCCAAGGCTTGACAATGATATTGTGGTTCACCATCTACCAATGAAAGAGGGTTGTTCTCCGATAAAACAGAAGGTTCGTCGCATGCATCCCGAGATGTCAGAGAAGATCAAGGCTGAAGTTATGAAACAATTTAGCACAAGGTTCTTAGCAGTGACATCTTATCCTCAATGGGTTGTGAATGTGGTTCTAGTAGCGAAGAAAGACAGAAACATACGTATGTATGTAGATTACATAGATCTAAACAGCGCGAGCCCCAAAGATGACTTCCCACAACCACATATAAATGTTTTGGTCGACAACACTGCTCAACATAAGGTATTCCCCTTCATGGATGGTTTCTCAGGGTATAAACAGATCAAGATGGTTCCTGAAGACTTGGAAAATAAAACTTTTGTTACACAGTGGGGCACATTCTACTACAAGGTTATGCCTTTTGGGTTGAAGAACACCGACGCAACATATCAGCATGCTATGATAACTTTTTTCCATGAAATGATTCATCACGAGATAGTGGTCTATGTCGACGATAAGATAGCCAGATCACATACTAAAGAAGAGAATTCGAACCATCTACACAAGTTATTTGATAGATTGAAGAAGTATAAGCTGAGGCTGAATCCGAACAAGTTCACCTTTGGGGTGAGGTCCGGTAAACTCCTGGGTTTTATTGTCAATGATAAAGGAATTTAGGTTGATCCCGCTAAAGTCAAAGTTATTCAAGAAATTCCTCTTTCCCGTACTGAGAAAGAAGTCAGAAGTTTCTTGGGACGACTGAATTATAATGCCAGGTTTATTTCTCATTTGACCACTACTTGTGAACCGATCTTTAAGTTGATGAAGAAAGATCAGGTAGAGATATGGAACGACGATTTTCAGATAGCCTTTGATAAATTCAAGGAGTACCTACAAGAACCTCCAATTCTGATGCCACTAGTTGAAGGAAGACCTTTGATCATGTATTTAACAGTGTTAGAGAACTCAATGGGGTGTGTACTGGGGCAACATGACAAGTCTGGTCAAAAAGAGCATGCAATATACTACCTTAGCAAAAAGTTTACTGACTGTGAAACAATACACTCACTGCTCGAGAAAACTTGTTGCTCTTTGGCATGGGCTTCTCGTCGACTAAGACAATACATGTTGACCCATACTACATTGTTAATCTCTAAAATGGATCCCATCAAGTACATATTCGAGAAGCCAACTCTCTCCAGAAGAATATCCAAATGGCAAATGTTCTTGATATAATATGACATTCAGTACACCACTCAGAAAGTAATCAAAGGAAGTGTATTGGCAGATCATTTGGCTCATCAAGTTGTAGACGACTACCAATCCATGAACTTTGAATTCCCAGATGAGAGCATTATGCTAGTTACAGATTTTGAAGAACCTGGACTATATGAAGGACCCGAGCCAGGATCCCGATGGACTATGGTTTTTAATGGAGCCTCTAATTCACTTGGAAATGGAATTGGTGTTGTACTTATATCTCCTTAGGGTTTCCATACGCCCTTCACTTCCAGATTATGCTTTGGTTGTACCAATAATATGGCTGAATATGAAGCGTGCATCATGGGTATTAAAGTTGTTATTGACATAAGAATCAAGTTCTTGAGCGTATACGGAGATTCAGCCTTGGTAATCAGTCGGATTAAGGGAGAATGGGATACTAAGCATATAAATCTCATTATGTACCGAGAGCATGTGTTAACCTTAATCTCGTACTTTGAGGATATCACTTTTGAGCATATCCCAAGGGAAGAGAACCAGTTGGCAGACGTATTAGCAACCATGTCGTCTATTTTTAAAGTCAGATGGGATAACGAGGCTCCTAGAATTACCATTGAGAGGCTAGACGAACCTGCACACTGCTACGAAGTTGACACTGACGGAGTAAAAGAGAAGCCTTGGTTTTATGAAGTGAAAAGATATGTTGAGGCTCAAAAGTATCCTGAAGGGTCATCTATCAACAATAATAAATTCCTATGGAGGCTCCCAGCTAAGTTCTTCCTGGGGAGAAAAATTTTGTACAGGCGCAACCATGATTCGACTATGCTTCGTTGTGTGGAAAATAAAGAGGCGGAGAAAATTATGGAAGATATGCACGAAGGTATCTTTGGTACTCATTCTAGTGGACATACTATGGCTAAAAAAATTCTGAGAACAGGTTACTATTGGTTGACTATGGAAACTGACTACCATCACCACTCAAGGACTTGTCCCAAGTGCCAGATCTATGCTGACAAAGTACATGTGCCTCTAGTACCTCTGAATGTCTTGACTGCTCCTTGGTTGTTTGCAATGTGGGGCATTGATATGATTGGAGAGATCAAACCTACTGCTTCCAACGGATATTACTTCATCCTCGTCGCCATTGATTACTTCACAAAGTGAGTTGAAGCAACCTCGTTTGCCTCTATTACTAAGAACGGTGTCACCTGGTTCATTAAGCATAACCTTATCTATCGGTATGGCATCCCCGAAAGGATTATCATAGACAACGGTACCAATCTTAACAACACTATGATCACGGAACTCTGCATGCAGTCTAAGGTCAAGCACCACAATTCTTCTCTATATCAACCGAAGATTAATGGCAAAGTGGAAGCCACCAATAAGAACATTAAGAAGATTATATAGAAGATGGCAGTGACATATAATGACTGGCACGAGATGTTACCATTTGCTCTCCATGGCTATCACACTTCAGCTTGAACATCAACTAGGGTGTGATACGGTGGCAGAACCGACTATTTATACTGGGTTTGCATTTGTGTTTATAAATGTTGCGGTAAGCAAGAGTCTCTACCGACTTCTCTTTTATCCAAATTAAAGAAAGGGTGAAAAGAACAGAAAAACACCTTTTCGATAATTTTCTGAGTAAGGGGGGTAGATTATGGAAAGGGAAGGTGTTAGCATCCTTTCCATCCGTAGTTATCTACGGGCTCTTAGTTGTTTGCTAGATCACTTGCTTTTGTTTGAAAATGTGCTTGTGGTGTGGGTTTGAAAATATTTTAAAAATGTCTTTGTAATGATTCTCGTCTCTATAAGAATGCGTACAAAGTTTTGGTTTTGAAAATAGTTTAAAGAAGTGTTTGTTTATGGAAGATGTTTTTGAAAGTTATTTTGAAAAGTGCCTTTGTAATGATTCTAGACTCTATAAGAATGCATACAAAGGGCTTTGACTTTTTAAAATGTTTCAATTGAAAGTGTTGGTGTGTAAATGTTTTTTGTTGTGAGCAAGCGAGCAACTATGAGCATCCTGCCTACTCAAAAGGTCTAACGTTCTTTCCTTCCTCCTTTTGATGTTGCTATCTTACCATTGATTGATAAGAAACCCCATTGTTGGATGTATGAGGGACAATCGAAGGGACGTACAGTCATAAAGGCAACAGATGGAGACACTTTAGCAATTTTGTTTAGGGACTAGATCATTTACCGAAAGGCAACTGTAGGGTCATCGAGGGACTATGATCTGTAGTTTTACGAGTCTTTGCTAAAGTGTCCCCGTTTCGAGGGACATGACTATTTTTCCGAAGGCAACCAAAGTGGGGTACGCTAGATGTGTATATGTGCAATGTGTGTTATGTTCAGTTATTTTTGTCTTTTTTGTTAAGTTTGCTAGCGTTTTGTTATTAGTCTTTCCATACAATTCTATTAGTCATACATCTAACAGTTAATATGAAAAGTCATAAAAATGCATAAAGTAAGGGTCCTACGCTATTACAACCAAAACGAAAGACAAGAAAAATGTAAAAACAAAGAACAAAGTACAGAAGGGAAATGAATTCTTGGATCCAGGCCATGGACTCCTTTGATTCACCCTTCTTTTGCCTTCTTTCGATTGGGCTTGAGAATTAACGTGAGCAAGCTTCGATTTGCACCTTTTCCTGCCTCCTTCGACTGAGTTTGGGAATGGTATGGGCAACCTTCGATTTGCACCTTCTATATTTCTTTCGATTGAGCCAGGGAGTGGGCATGAGAAAACTTCGACTACAAACTCCTCTGCTTCTTTCGGTTTAGAATATGAAGCAACATGGATATGCGGAGCAGCATGAGTGCATATCCTTCGTTCACACTATTTTTGTATTTCGTTTGAATCAATGCAGGTTAATTCCAACAAGAAAAGCAAACAAACCAAAAGGGCGGAAAAGAAGAACACAACTAAGATCTACATATTATGCTGAAACGAAAAGTAAGTAAAGGTCTATTTACATGTCATGCTGAAACGAAAGATGCAAGGTCAAGGGGACTTACCATGCTTAAAACTGGAACTTGTGTGGGTGACTAGAGTTGCTGGATGATCTTGGATTCGAAAGGAGAGAGAACAAGTGTGGTGTGATATTGTTGAGTTTTGAGAGTTTTTGATGTGCTTCTCTTAGGCTGGGTATGCGTGTAAAACAATATGTGTGTATTGTTCCCTAGGCTTATGTCTCCAGTCTTTGTGCATATGTATGTGGTCTCCTTATATAGAGGGGATGGAGGGGGCAAGAGGACAAAGGAATAAATAGCCATTAAGTTGGTGTTTTAATGCCATAAATATCACTTTGAATACTTTGCCAAAGACATGGTTTCTTGTCCCTTTTTGAGTTTTCTATGAACCTGCACATATTTGACATTCGAATGCCCTCCTTCTAATGACTCTGATTTCCTCCTTCGAATGGATCTGATTGCCTCCTTCGAATGGCTCAGATTCAGCTCCTTCGATGGAGTCTGTCCACATCAATTCGAATTACTCAGATCTTTGATGACTCTGAATTCAGAGTTTTCCCTTATCAGAGATTTTTTAATTAAGTCAAAATTTGCATCAATTCGAATTGCCCATAATTCTCTTCGTTGGAGCATTTTTCCTTTTTGATGACTCTGGATTCGAATCTGTTTAGAGTTTCCTTCATCAGGGCTTCTTCGAAATCCCCTCATATCTTTGCTTTTCAATTGACTCTGGATTATGATTTGATTTGTACAAATCTCAGCATTCTGGCTTCTTCGATCAGCCCCTAAGTTCAGTCTCTTCGATAATTCTGACACTACTTAACTAGCCCAATCGAAAGACTTTATTCTGGTCAGTCGGAGCTTCCTTTGGCAGGAATATGCTTGTGCAAGGGGTTTTGGCTTGGTAGCGTACATGATTTTAGCAAGCAAGCATCTTGGATCAAGACTCATCACAAAGCAAAATTGTTTTCAATAGTCATGTGTCCTTCGAATGGACCAATGAATGCTTCTTCGAAGGGACTACATGAATTCACCTTCGAAGGGACTATCATGCATGTTGAAGTGTGGAAAACTGTTTCAAAGGGGACCATTATCCATTCGAAGCTGGCATAAAGACAGCCAATGCCTTGTGGGCGCTAGCATGAGGCAAGTCAAAGCAATCGTAAAAGAGGCCATTGCCTAGTGAATCGAATCAGTCATGGAGGAGGTATTTTCCTTGTGGGTCAAAGGAAACTTTTTGCCTAGTGGATTGAAAGCAAATCTGAAGAAGTTTTGGCCTTGTGTGTTGAAGGCAAGCTGAAAAGGAGCCTTTGCCTTGTGAATCGAAGCATGTCTGAGGCAACCCTTTGTCTTGTGAATTGAAGACCAGTAAAAGGGGCCTTTTTCCTTGTATATTGAAGGAAAGCTGATGGGTCTTTGCCTTGTGAAACCAAGGCAAACATGAGGAAGTTTTTGCCTAGTAGACTAAAGACAAGCATGAAGAGGCATACGTGTGTTAATGACAAGCTGAAGGGGCCTTTTGCCCAGCGGAAGCTGTAGGGGCCTTTTGCCCAGCCGAAGCTTGGGGGCCAATGCTTGGTCGAAGGGTTTTAGGAGCCCAATCGAAGCTTCATGTTATGCCAATCGAATGACACTATTTAAATACCAATCGAAGGACATTGTTGAACTTCCAATTGAAAGACACTTTGCTAACATTCAAAAATTTCATTTTCTTTAGTAAAGTGTTTGTAACCACCCCTATAAGAGAAAAAACCTTGGGAAACATGAGAGGACAAATTTTGGGGTACAACAACTACCCCTGTTCAATCTTCTTAAACCTGAAGATGTAGATTGGCTTGTTTGTCGTTCGTGATCTGAAGGTGGAACATGATTGAACACTAGAGTGCCTAGAAATTTGCACTCGCATGGAGTAACACTGATGGTTGATGATGGCAGGAATGGGCTTATAGATGCCATTTGGAGAAGATGACGGAGAGTCATCGGATATGGGCTTAAATATGCCATCCAAAGTAGATGTTGACTCCCTAAGAGGTCTCCTTTTAGGGATTCCTATTCCTGCTGTCTGAGGAGGACTCTGCTGGGGAATATGGGTTTCTGTTGTTCTCCTGCTTGAGGAAAGTCTGTGGGGAATAGAGTCTAGGAACTTCAGTTGTTCATCACTCTACTGGGGGAGCTATCTCTTGACTGGAGAGATGAAAGTTAACTGTTATCTGGTCGAAATCCAGGCTTCACAGTAACTTGCTGAGGATGACAAAAGTTGACTGTTATCTGGTCGTATTCCAGGCTTCACAACAATCTACTGGGGGATATGAAATTAAACTATTATCTGGTCAGAATCCAGGCTTCAGTGACTTGAACTATTATTTGGTCGTGTCCAGGCTTCAGTGATTTTAACAGATTAAGTTGTTATCTAGTCAGATCCAGGCTTCAACTTGAATTTGAGGTATATTATTATTTGGTTGAGTCCAGTCTTTAGAGTGTTGTAGATTATGTTGTCATCTGGTCGGGTCCAGGCTTCATAGTAATTGATAGAGTAAACTGATATTTGGTCGGACTCCAGGCTTCACAGTAATTTGACAGAGTAAACTGTTAACTGGTCGGATTCCAAACTTTGCAGTAAAATGAAATTGAACTGTTATTTGGTCGTACTCCAGGATTTCCAGTAATTTGACAGAGTAAACTGCTAACTGGTTGGATTCCAGGCTTCGCAGCACCTTATATTGTTATCTGGTCAGATTCCAGGCTTCAGTGTCTTGAATTGTAGATTGACTATTATCCGATCGGATTTCGGGCTTCAACAATGATGTTAACTATTATCTGGTCGGGTCCAGGCTTCACAGTGTTGTAAACTGTTATCTGGTCGAATCCAAGCTTCAGCACCTTATACTGTTATCTGGTCAGATTACAGGCTTCACAGTGTCTTGATGAGTTGTTACTTCAGATAGTTATCCTGTCTTGTTTCAGGGATTAATCAGGAACTTATTGAAAGTTGTTCGCTGAGATAGTTGTCCTGGCTGGTTTCAGGTATTAATTTTTGACCTGAGAAATAAATATAGTTTTCCTGGCTTGTTACAGGTGTTAATCTTCAATCTCCTCATGTAGATAGCTTTCCTGGCTTGTTACAGGTATTAATCCACAGTCGGTCATCCACAGATAGTTCTCCTGGCTTGTTACAGGTATTAATCTGGAACTTGAAAATTGTTGGTCACTGAGATAGTTTCCCCGTCTGGTTTCGGGAATTAATTTGTGGCTTGCTATATTTATTGGTAAACTCATCCTGCTTCGGGATTTCATACCACTTGGTCGTATAGATAGTTTCCCCGTCTAGTTTCGGGCATTAATCTTTGACCCATTATATAAGTTGATAGTGTTTGTTTGTCTACTAATTTAACCTGAAAAGGTAAAACCAGTTTCATAATATGTCATGATGTATGAATTGCACGATGCTCTCAAAATAAATCAGGTTGTGATATATGCATTTGCACTGCATATGCTATGAAGTTTGTAGAATGATGTATGAATGCAATGTATGAACGTATCAGCTGTTCCATTGCAGTGTTGTTGAATTAGGGAAAATAAATCCCTAATTACTGTTGAAGGTGAAGAATGTAGGTCTTCAGATTTTGAAGTTAAAACACTGGGAGATGAACTTCTGTTGTTAGAGAAATAAACTATGTTGGGGAAGGTAAACTCCGTGAACTGAACTGTTGCTAGAAGATAGTCAGGAATAAGTATCAGGATGACATCTGTCTCTGGATCGTACCTGAACCATTTCTAAAAGATGATATGAATAAGTATCAGGATGACATCCGTCTCTGGATCGTTCCTGAACAGTTGCTAGAAGATAGTCTGGAATAAGTATCAGGATGACATTCGTCTTTGTATCATACCTGAGCCATTTCTAGATGAGAATATGGAATAATTGTCAGGACGACATCTGTCTTTGGATCGTACCTGAACCATTTCTAGATGATGATCTGAATAAGTATCAGGATGACATCCGTCTCTAGATCGTACCTGAACTGTTGCTAGAAGATAGTCTGGAATAAGTATCAGGATGACATCCGTCTTTGGATCGTACCTGAACCGTTTCTAGATGAGAATATGGAATAAGTGTCAGGATGACATCCGTCTCTGGATTGTACCTAAACCATTTCTAGATGAGAATCTGGAGTAAGTGTCAGGATGACATCCGTATTTGGATCGTATCCACATCGTTTCTAAAGGAGAGTCTGCTTTATTTAGAATGTTTCCGCTGGGGATTTCTGTTTTTTTGTTTTGAGAAGAAATATGTTGGTGAATCCTGATAAGCTTGGCGACTTCACTGGGAATTTGTAGATGTTGGAGCAGTAATTGGATATTCTTGCTCCGCCGGGGATATGAGAACATGACACCATTAGGCTGCTTACTAAGAATATAGCGGTGACCTTCTAGTAGGATGCCCTTGCCTCGGTACCTGCTGGAGAAGGTATCTTCCGGGGATTTTGTAGATGGTTTAACTGTTATCCCAAATCTTGGAGTCCTTGGTGAATGCAGATCAGGGTAATAAACCTTCTACTGATAGACAAGTGACGAGATGACGTCACATAGTCGTACGCTTTAATCCCTAACTTTTTCTTGAACTGTCCTTTCTGATTTTCAGTCCATCGGGATACCCTTTTTTTCCCAAGAAGCCTTTTCAGGTTTTCGACTTGCCGGGTGTACAGTTTTTTTCATATGTATATCCCTAATTTTTCCCGAACCCTTTTGGTTTACCGGGATGCCCTTATTTTTGCCTAGGCCAGTCAACCTAGCGGGTCTTTGTTCATGCGGAGTATTTTCCGATTATGTCCATGTTCACCGGGTACGGAGAATTGTCACTGTCCATAGTAGTAAGTGTTGCCACACTGCTATAAGGTGTTTGTATGATCGTACAAGATTCGTTGCTGGAATTCATGTTCAATGCCCCAAGTGATTCAAATGGAGATTTGCCCCTGGATATTTGGCATTTTCGAGAGATTCCTTGAACCTTGACTTGACTGCCCCAGATCAGCTGGACACCATGTTATGCCCCTTGATTATGAAAGGCCTATCACTGGAATATCTTTCCATCTGAGGTGATTCTGTCCACTGAGAGGATTTCTACTCATCGAATATTCGCCTGTGAATTTCTCTACTGTTTGAACAAATAGTCATATGCAAGCAATGGTATTTTAAGAATGCAAAGCTTATGTCTGTATTGAAGTTGGAAAATCCATTTTTACTAAAACAAACAAATTTTGTAAGAGTGTGATATCAGCTCAGGATTTATAGTGAACCCTACATGAGTCAGGATACCTTTTGTAATAGTATGCTTTTGAACTAACCCATGCTTTAGTTAGGACGTTTGAGGGTTGTAGCATGGCCTGGTTCACGGTTCAAGAAAAAAAGGGTAAAGGCTCAAACATTATTTATACCCCGCTCGTTCTTTGTGATGTTCTTCAATCCTATGCTCAGCTAATTGTGCGTTTAGATGCCAAGTGAGTCTGGAATCTTTGCTCTGATACTTGGTGATGGTTCAGAAATTGAACATTTTTTTGAGAGGGCAGTCATTTTTGTAACCTTTTCTTTTTTTGTTGAGGATTTGTAGGACCTCATTTTTTGATTTTGTTATCTCTACTTTTCTTGAACAGATTCTTTTGTGATTACAGTCAGCGGGATGCCCTAGTTTTCTTAAGTCTCCTTCGTAGGTTTTGACTTAGAGGGCTTTTATTTTTGAGAGATAATGACTTCCTGTCTTGACGATTATGTGGAACCATCACCATTTTTGGAGGGCACCTTCCACATTATTTGTCGTGTATGAAGGTGGAGCTTGCGACTGAATGCATATCTGAATTAACTGAGAAAACTACCATGCCCCAGGTTATGGTTAAGGGTTTTAATTTTTGTGAAAAGAAAAACTCCTACTTCTTAGGCTCAAAGGGGTTGACTAGGCATTATCTTCCTTATAACTCCACTGTTTAGGATTTGAAACAACGCTTGTACATCATTAGTGGGGTTTGTTCAAAAGCACATTGTATGAGATTATGGTATCGTTTTCATCATCCTCCCTCTAAAGGCTTAGAGCTTTTAATCGAGAGTTAAATATCACAAAAAGGAAGTAAAAACACAGTTTGAATATAGTGAATACGAATGAAATGATCAAAGACAAACATATGCAACGCATTGATAAAATAACAAAGTTTGACATGAAACAAATGTTCGAACAATCAAAAGAAATTACAAATTGAAAATTCTAGATGAACAAAAAGCCTCTTTGTCTTGGCTTGTCACTTCAGATGGTGTGCCTTTGAGGAATTGCAGAACAATTCTAGTTGACTATCTTGTGCAAATTCCAACTCTCCTTCATCGATCAGGTCTTGAATTTTGTATTTCAACGTCCAACAGCTATCAGTATCATGCCCCGGACTGTTGGAGTGATATGCACATATTGCATCAGGATTGTAAGTAGGAGCGGAAGTATTAGGATTTCGAGGAGGATCCTTAAATGTGACCAAATTCAACTTGAACATGTGTTGCAAGACTTGCGACATTGGTATGTTGAGTTTGGTATATTGCCTAGTGAATGAATCTCACTTACACCGATTACCCTGTCGTTGTTGGCAAGGTGGCGGTTGGGTTCATGATGTAGCAGCAATTTGGAAAGGTCCACTCTCCACCAAATCCACTTCTTTTCTCAGGAGCTGATTAATGACTTGATCCCCAACCTTGACTGTTTGTTTCATACGGTTACATCTGTCTTAATGAATTTTGCTGATAAGGGCTCTCATCTCTTCTTGTCCCCGGACTAGGCTTTGGATAATAGCCATCTTCCCCAGCATCTGGATTCTCGTTGCTTCTATCTCAGCTTGTAGTTGTTCCAATTGTTTGTCCTTGTTGTCTTCAGGACTTTTCTTGGCCAAGTTCCCAGTGAGGAGTGCTTTCAACTCTTCTTGCCCCTTGGCTAGGTTTAGGAACATTTCCTTGAACTGGACATCTTAAGTTTGGAGATCCTTCACTGTTTATTCGAGAGCCATTTTCCTTGTTGAAATAAAGAGCGAAAAAATGAGAAACCTGTACTGGGAGACCTGTTATCTAATGAAATGCATGATGTGTAAATGCAATGTTTTCAAGGATCTCGCAGGGTAAACAAGAAAATGTCAGAAGTTGAATTTTGCGGCTTTAGTTGAAGAACTTTCATATCGCTGAAGGTCCTTCTACAATAATCAAGCTCACCATATCGAGTGGGTCATCGCCCCTGACACAAGTTGTCGTGTTTTTATCTTTTGACGGCATTTTCTAGAGGAAAATAAATCCCCTTGCCCCTTGTTAGACGTCTGGTTCATCATAACCTACATCGCAGACTCTTGAGATCCTTGAAATGGTTAAGGAGATGCTATGGGATGATATTATGATGTGAATGCTATGAATTAAGCAAAAGTGTAAGGTGGCGTAAGCAAGTAAACCCTGCAAGAAATCCAGGTTATTGTATAATGACTATAAACAAATTCTGTAAGGAAATTATGTTGTTAGATAATAAAACCTTGTAAGTAGTTCAAGTTGTTAGATAGGGAAAGCAAGCAAGTCACACAAGCAGCCTTAGGTTCATGCTTGCATGGGGTTTGTAGGTAAGTACCATCTTGATGTTTAGTTGGTTCAACCTGTCTTAGAAAAGTAACTGAGTTTTAAGGAATCTCAATATCACCGATCTTTCTTTATCGAGCGTTATTTCAGCCTAGCAATCTTTTCTTGTGGCTGAAACATCTCGAAAGTCTGATCTCAATGAGTGTAGCATCGAGTATCAACCAATCCCCATCTTTACACCGAGACTGGCTATCTCACTACTTTCTAATGGCCAAGTTTGTTCAACTAAGGTTCTAAGGTACGTTAGTGCTTCAGGACACCACACGGTGGCCCCATATTCTCCTCGATTCAACACAAGGGATACAGGTACCAACCAAAGTGTCACACCAACATAGTTATCGCTTCAACCATATTGGTCTATGTCGTACAATCTCCATGATCTATTGTTGTTTACCTAAAAAGATGTCCCCAGATCTGGGTGTAGGATCTATAGTAACAACCCAAACAAACCCTCTAAGGATAAATCATACAAAGCAAGCAATTAAAACAGTTTTAAAATGAACTAACTCTAAGGTAACCCCACTTTTTATATATTCCCCAGTAGAGTCGTCAGTTCTATGATACGGTGGCAGAACCGACTGTTTATAATGGTTTTGCATTTGTGTTCGTAAATGTTGCGGTAAGCAAGAGTCGTCACCGACTTTTCTTTTATCCAAATTAAGGAAAGGGTGAAAAGAACAGAAAAAGACCTTTTCGAGAATTTTCTGAGTAAGGGGGGTTGATTATGAAAAGGGAAGGTGTTAGCATCCTTTTCATCCCTAGTTATCTACGGGCTCTTAGTTGCTTGCTAGATCACTTTCTTTTGTTTGAAAATGTGCTTGTGGTGTGGGTTTGAAAATATTTTGAAAACGTCTTTGTAATGATTCTCGTCTCTATAAGAATGCGTACAAAGTGTTGGTTTTGAAAATAGTTTAAAGAAGTGTTTGTTTATGAAAGATGTTTTTGAAAGTGATTTTGAAAAGTGTCTTTTTAATGATTCTCGACTCTATAAGAACACGTACAAAGGGCTTTGACTTTTGAAAATGTTTCAATTGAAAGTATTGGTGTGTAAATGTTTTTTATTGTCAAGCAAGAAACTATGAGCATCCTACCTACTCAAAAGGTCTAACATTCTTTTCTTCCTCCTTTAGATGTTGCTATCTTACCATTGATTGATAAGAAGCCCCATCGTTGGATTTATGAGGGACATTCGAAGGGATGTACAGGCATAAAGGAAATAGATGGAGACGCTATAGATATTTTTTTTAGGGTCTAGATCATTTACCGAAAGGCAACTGTAAGATCATCGAGGGACTATGATCTTTAGTCTTACGGGTCTTTGCTAAAGTGTCCCCATTTCGAGGGACATGAGTGTTTTTCCGAAGGCAACCAAAGTGGGGTACCCTAGAGGTGTATATGTCCAATGTGTGTTATGTTCAGTTATTTTTGTCTTTTTTATTAGGTTTGCTAGCATTTTGGTATTAGTCTTTCCATACAATTCTATTAGTCATACATCTAGCAGTTAATATGAAAAGTAGTAAAAATGCAGAAAGTAAGGGTCTTACGCTATTACAACCAAATCGAAAGACAAGAATAATGTAAAAACAAAGAACAAAATAAAGAAGAGAAATGAATTCTTTGATCCAGGCCATGGACTCCTTCAATTCACCTTTCTTTTGCCTTCTTTCGATTGGGCTTGAGAATTGACGTGAGCAAGCTTCGATTTGTACCTTTTCTTGCCTCCTTCGATTGAGTTTGGGAATGGTATGGGCAACCTTCGATTTACATCTTCTCTATTTCTTTCGATTGATCCAATGAGTGGGCATGAGCAACCTTCAACTGTAAACTCCTCTGCTTCTTTCAATTTAGAATATGAAGTAACATGGACCTGTGGAGCAACATGAGTGCATATCCTTTGCTCACATTCTTTTTGTCTTTTCGTTTGAATCTGTACACGTTAGTTCCAATAAGAAAAGCAAACAAACCAAGAGGGAAAAAATGAAGAACACGACTAAGAGGCTATCTACATATTATGCAGAAACAAAAAGTAAGTAAAGGGATATTTACATGTCATGCTGAAACGAAAGATGCAAGGTCAATGGGACTTACCTTGCTTAAAACTGGAACTTGTGTGGGGGACTAGAGTTGTTGTATTCTCTTGGATTCGAAAGGAGAGAGAACAAGTGTGGTGTGATCTTGTTGAGTTTTGAGAGTTTTTAGTGTGTTTCTCTTAGGTTGTGTATACATGTAAAACAATATGTGTGTATGGTTCCCTGGGCTTATGTCTCTAGTCTGTGTGCGTGTGTATGTGGTCTCCTTATATAGAGGGGATGGAGGGGACAAGAGGACAAAGGAATAAACAACCATTAAGTTGGTGTTTTAATGCCATAAATATCACTTTGAATACTTTGCCAAAGACATAGTTTCTTGTCCCTTTTTGAATTTGTTATGAACCTGGACACATTTGACTTTCGAATGTCCTCCTTCATATGACTCTGATTGCCTCCTTCGAATGGATCTGATTGCCTCCTTCGAATGGCTCTAATTTCCTCCTTCGAATGGCTCTGATTCAGCTCCTTCGGTGGAGTCCGTCCACATCAATTTGAATTTCTTAGATCTTTAATGACTATGAATTCAGAGTTTTCCCTTATCAGAGTTTCTTTAATTAATTCAAAATCTGCATCAATTCAAATTGCCCAGAATTCTCTTCGTCAGAGCATTTGTCCTTTTTGATGAATCTGGATTCGAATCTGTTCAGAGTTTCCTTCATCAGGGATTTTTCAAAAGCCCCTCAGATCTTTGCTTTTCGATTGACTCTGGATTATGATTCGATTTGTACAAAGTCTCAACATTCTGGCTTCTTCGATCAGCCCCTAATTTTACTCTCTTCAATTGTTCTTACACTACTCAACTAGCCCAATCGAAAGACTTTATTCTTGTCATTCGAAGCTTCCTTTGGCAGGAATGTGCTTGTGCAAGTGGTTTGGGCTTGGCAGCGTACAGGATTTTACCCAGCAAGCATCTTGGATCAAGACTCATCACAAAGCAAACTTATTTTCAATAGTCACGTGTCCTTCGAATGGACCAATGAATGCTTCTTCGAAGGGACTGTATGAATGCGCCTTCGAAGGGACGATCATGCATGTTGAAGTGTGGAAAACTGTTTCAAAGGGGACCATTGCCCATTCGAAGCTGGTACAAAGGAAGCCAATGCCTTGTGGGCACTAGCATGAGGCAGGTCAAAGCAAGTGTAAAAGAGGCCATTGCCTAGTGAATCGAATCAAGCATGGAGGAGATATTTGCCTTGTGGGTCGAAGGAAACTTTTTGCCTTGTGTATTGAAAGCAAATTTGAAGAATTCATGGCCTTGTATGTTGAAGACAGGCTGAAAAGGAGCCTTTTTCCTTGCGAATCGAAGCATGTCTGAGGTAACCCTTTGTCTTGTGAATCAAAGACCAGTAAAAGGGGCCTTTTTCCTTATAGATCAAAGGCAAGCTGATGGGCTTTTTCCTTGTGAAACCAAGGCAAGCATGAGGAAGTTTTTGCATAGTAGACCAAAGACAAGCATGAAGAGGCATATATGTGCTGATGACAAGATGAAGGGGCCTTTTGCCCAATGGAAGCTTTGTGAACTAAGCTTGATCGAAGGAGACAGCTCCCAATCGAAGCTTGTGGGCCAATGCTTGGTCGAAGGGTTTTAGGAGCCCAGTCGAAGCTTGTTGTTATTCCAATCAAAGGACACTGTTTAAATACCAATCGAAGGACATTGTTGAACTTCTAATCGATAGACACTTTGCTAACATTCAAAAATTTCATTTTCTTTAGGCCAGTGTTTGTAACCACCCCTATAAGAGAAAAAACTTTGGGAAACATGAGAGGGAAAATTTTGGGGCACAACATGGGGCAACCCCATTCTCTCTGGTATATGGTATGGAGGTTGTCTTACTTGTTGAAGTTCAGATTCCTTCCTTGAGAATTACGAAAGACGCGGACTTGGACGAAGACTAATGGATTCAGACTAGGCTAGACCAGTTGAGTTTAATTGACAAGAAGAGGCTTGCGGCTGTTTGTCACAGTCAGATGTATCAGAAGTGTGTGATCAAAGCCTTCAATAATAAAATCAAGCATCGGGTATATCAGGTTGGTGACTTGGTAATAAAGTGCATCATCCTACCGCACGGTGATCCTAGGGGAAAATGGAATCCAACCTATGAAGGGCCATTTGTAATCAAGAATATATTTTTAGGTGGTGCTATGATACTTACCACCATGGACGGTGAAGATCTTCCACACCCCGTGAGCGCGGACATAGTTAAAAAATACTATGCATGAAAACGACCCGCTAGGTTGAGTGGCCTAGGCAAAAATAAGGGCATCTCGGCGAACTAAAAGGGTTCGGGCAAAAATCAGGGATATATATATATATATATATATATATATATATATATATATATATATATATATATATATATATATATATATATATATATATATATATATATATATATATATATATATATATATATATATATATATATATATATATATATAAGACTATACACTCGGCAAGTCGAAAACCTGAAAGGGAGGCTTGAGAAAGAAGGGGTATCCCGGTGGACTTAAAACCCGAAAGGGCGGTCTAGGAAAAAATTAGGGATTAAAGCGTACAACTATGTCCCGTTGGATCACTCACAGCCAGCTTCATTACCAACGGTAAGTTCAAATGGTACAGATTGATTTAGTCAACTTCTTCCAACAGCAAGGGATGAGATGCTCGAAGACATTAGGGCAATAGCAGAGTTGAAACCTGATGAGATCATTTACACACAGCTATATATATATATATATATATATATATATATATATATATATATATATATATATATATATATATATATATATATATATATATATATATATATATATATATATATATATATATATATATATATATATATATATATATATATATATATATATATATTGTTTTCACTTTGTACACTCTTCATTTCACGACAATTTCCTCTTACTAAGATTTTTGTCTCTTTGTATAACAATTGTCTGTTTATAGGCAAATTATCAGTATAAATACAATTTCAAAATTCAAATTTTGTTTTACTTTTTCTATTTTGTTTGAAAAAACTTCCAATGACTAAATTGAATGAACATATGCATATGAACATGATTACTGTTAACAAATGTATGCAGAAAAATAGGAATAAGTATTTACTCAAGACTTTAGGAGGCAGGATAATGTTCAAGTCATCCACAAATCCCTAGCAGGGTTTATTTCCCCAGTGAGGTCGCCCCACAGAGCAATTTCTATAAGATTATCTCCCGTGGAGTCATCTTCACAAACTCGACGCATTCGTCGTAAGTCTAAAATATCCTAATCATACTCGCCAGCAGATTCCCCTAGAGGATAAAGGAGTATGATCTTTTCCCTGGCAATGTCGTCAACCTATGGAGTCCCAATACTCGTTAGAGAGTATATCATCAACACAGTTCACAAAAATTCTCTCCCCCAGTTGAGCTTATTTCTCCAACACGATAAAATACCTCCGCATAGCATTTCCTCATAAGAGTATTTCCCCAGTAGGGTTTATTTCTCCAACAGGGTTTATTTCCCCAACAGGGTTTATTTCCCTAACAAGGTTTATTTTCTCAACATGGTGTATTTCCCCAGCGGAATTCAATCTCCCCAGCTTTAGTCTATCCCTCTGACTAATGCAAATCACCGGAAAAACTTCTCCCTCTAGCAAAGGGTAGTCTAGATCACTATCCCTAGAAAGTGGATACAACATCTGAAACTGGGCCAGATATCAGTTAATCTTATCCTCCCTAGATGATTCGACATCCATATCGAAAACTCCGTCAGACAACACCTCGGAAAGTTATCCATCTCTTTTATCCCCAGTCAGGGTATGTAAAAATTAAACTCTCCAGTAGAGCGATGAACGACTAATGTTCCTAAACTCTTCTCCCCAAACATAAATCAACATTCCCCAGCAGAGTTTCCACAAACAGGAAGCAGAAATTTCCAACAGAGGCATTCTAAACAAGATTGAAGAATTACTATCACCATCCCCAGCAGCAATCAGGGATTTATTTTCCCAATCAAAAATGTTATACAAAGCTACCGATACACTCCAATGACATCTCACATTCATACATCATTTATCATAGCATGTGCATACGAAACGCATATAGCATGCTCTCATTTTCTTTAAGAACATCATTACACAATGCACTACATACATCATGACATTGCATAAATACCAACTCTATCTCTTCAGGTAAAGTTCACAAATAGACGAATACCATCAACAATTTTCTAACAGGTCGCAGAGTAATTCCTGAAACAGGACAGGGAGACTATCTACATGACCAGACAACTTCCTTCAGAAACTGAATTCTAACAAGCATTTCCCTCAGAGACTAAATCTGACAAGTAACTACTTAAGCACTTTCCCCAGAGAGTCATTATGAAAGATATCTCTTTTAGATGAAGTCGGGCGTAGACATCTTCTAGTGCATCATTCAGATGAAGTCAAATGTAGATTTCTTTCTGAAACTCTTTTTGGGAAAAAGTCAGGCGTAGACTCTTTCCAATACCTCTTCTAGTTGAGGTCGGGCGTAGACATCTTCTAGTTCAGATGAAATCAAGCGTAGATTCCTTCTGAACACTCTTTTAGATAAAGTCGAGCATAGACTCATTCCAAACGTATCTTCTAGACAAAGTTGAGAATAGACTCATTCTATTATATCATTCAGATGAAATCAAGCGTATATTTATTCTGATATTATTTTTGGATAAAGTCGGGGGTAGACTCATTCCATATGTATCTTCTAGACAAAGTCGAGCATAGACTCATTCTAGTATATCATTCAGATGAAATCAAACATAGATTTATTCTGATATTATTTTTAGACAAAGTCGGGCATAGACTCATTCCAAATGTATCTTCTAGACAAAGTTGAGCGTAGACTCATTCTAGTATATCATTTAGATGAAATCAAGCGTAGATTTATTCTGATATTATTTTTGGACAAAGTTGGGGGTAAACTCAATCCAAACGTATCTTCTAGACAAAGTCGAGCGTAGACTCATCCTAGTGCATCATTTAGATAAAATCAAGTGTAGGTTCACTCTGATATTCTTTTGGATAAAGTCAGACGTAGACTCATCCCAAATATATCTTCTAAGACAAAGTCAGGCATAGACTTATTCTGATATCCCTATAAACAGTTACTCTGGATGGCATCTATAAGCCCATCTCCGATGACTCTCTGTCACTATCCAAATGGTATCTTTAAGCCTATTTATGGTATAATCGACCGATAGTGTTACTTCCTGCACAGGCGAGTGCAAATTTCTGGGCACTTAAGTGTTCAATCATCTTCCACCTTCAAGTCACGAATGGAGGACATGTCAATCTAACTCTTCATGTTTAAGAAGATTGAACAGGGGCAGCTGTTGTACCCTAAAATTTTCCCTCCCGTTTTTCTTCAAGACATTCTCAAAAGGTTCTCAAATGCTCAAGGTTGCTCAAGAATTGATCAGACAAATTCTCCTCCTTGTGTTTCACAAGGAAGATTGGGTTCTCAAGGTCTCAAGTGGTTTTCAAGGGTCCTCATATGTATTCAAGAATGCTCATGTCAAGTTTGAAGCCTTGAATTATAAGTTTGCTCAGCCAATGGCTCAGATGACTGAAAATCAACTATATTGGGTAAAAAGTCAAATGTGGTCAACATATAGTCAAACTTCAAAATTTTTGGTCAACATCAACATTTTTAAGTCATATCCATCATTTTATAAAAGGTTGATCATGATTCCTCAAGAAAAGCCCTCAAATCATTAAAATTCAAAAGTTGCCAAATTAGGGTTTCATTAGGAGAAGTCAACTAAACTTTGACCAAGCATAACTTTCACATGATTAATCAGCTTTTCCCCAACAAAATCTCATTTTTAAGGGAATTCAATTCTCTACAACTTGGTCTCTATAAGCTCAAGTACATAAATGCATCATTTGAAATATATAAGCCAATACATTACAGGTCATTTTAAAAGTCAACAAAAAGACACTTTTTGTCAAGGCAACTTACATCAATATAACGTCTCCAAAAGAAAAAACCATCAATGTAGAGGTTATAGATAACATCTTGAGCTTTCCAAAAAGTCCAATATCACTTTCAAAAGATAAAAATTGAGAGAGTTATAGCCATTTCAAGTTGGTAAATTTTGGTAGATTGCGTGAATTCCAAATTGAGCAAATTTGTAATTTTGAGCTATTGGGCTTAAGTTTTCAGGTCCAAACATGTTCATAACACATTAAAAGGCCCCTAAGTCCGTTGACATTTTTTATGATATTTACTTATTTTATTTAGATTTTATTCATTTAAAAGAAAATTAAATCAAATAAAATATGAAACCATTGAATTTAGGCGCATGAACCTTTATTATGATCATATTGTAGGCCCAAAGACGTGTCTTGAAGACCAAGAAAACGTGAAAGGTTGATTGGAACAAGATTGAGAAAATATAAAAGCTTTTCGTACAAATTTTCAATCAAATCTTTTCACCATGAGTGACAAAGATATGATCCTATTTTCTTGACCTAAATCATTGTCCTATAAATACACATTGCATTTAGACCAAAAACACACATGAAAGCTGCCTCAAAAAACCCTAGAAAATTATCAAATTTTAAAAGAATTAGGGCAAAGTTAACCTCTCATCTCCAGCCTTTGTCAATCAATTCTAACGATCCAATCATCTCCTTGAAGGTTCCAGTAGATCATACATACCCTCTTTGAAGCCAAAACACGCAGGAAGGCCACGTTCCATCCTCACCAGTTTGGTATAATTTTTCAAATCCAAAACTTATGATTTATGCATTGTTAATTAACTTGGTGTGTTTGAATGTGTTTATATCCATCATTAGAACAGATTGGGCATATAACATGTGAAATCTAATGCCAGAATGACCAAGTGCCATTGTTAGGGCACCGAGCTCGTGAATGCTTAAAACCCTAGCTACAGGTTGTTTCAATTAAAACAAACGTCACTGTTAGATTCATGAGGCCTCATTTAGTGAACATGGGTGCTTTTTATTCTTACTTTGCCTTAATTTTGCAGTTATTGCAAAAAAAACTTGGTTGGAGAAAAAGGAGTTGACCACCAGAGGTGGTGACTTGACTCCTATGCATTTATTATATATTATATATTAATTGTTTGATTTATATAAACGGATGTATATCCACCCCGGTGGTAGAAACGTGCGCGCTAAGTCATTCTTCTCCCAGGTCACGGGTTCGATCCCCGGTTTTGCCAAATTCTTTCATGTTTTCATTATTTTTGCAGGTTTGTTACAAAACACATTGAAGGTGTTACTTTGTCACAACCAGCGTATTGGCCTGGTGGTATGCTTGGCGTGGGGAATGCTTGAGGGCGTGGGTTCAACACCCACCCCTACTCTTTTTTCTAATTCTATGTTTCTCACTCTTTTCTTCTTTTTCCTATTCTTTTACAAAACCTTTTTTAAAACCATTGATTTTTTTAAAACCCTAATTTAATTTAATTTTAGGTTTTAAATTAATTTTAGGTTTTAACTTAATTTTAGGTTTTAATTTATTTTTATATTTTAATTAATTCTGGGTTTTAATTTAATTTTAGGTTTTATTTAATTAACCTTAATTTCATTTTTAGGTTTTTCTCAATTAACTTAAAATCGATCTAAAATTTAGGGTTTTTGCTTAAATTAACCAATTCTTTTTTTAATCAATTAATTATTTTCTAAATTAAAATCAATTACATTTTTAGATTAATCATCAAACGATCACAAAACGATTTTCAATTTTCTTTTTCCTTTTGTTTTACAATCTTGGCGCACTTTATTACTTTTGCATTAGTTTTTCCCAATTATGTAACTGCTACAATTTGTAATAGTCTTAATTAGGGTTTACTATTTTTCCCCAGTTTTATGGTTTTGTATCCCCTTTCCCGAAGCCCTATAATAGTTTAGGTTTACTTTTTGCACCTTTACTTTCCCGCAATTTACTGCTTTCCTTATAACTACATAGTAACTAGGGTTTGTATGGCATGATTTAAAAGCAATCGTTAGATAACCCTAAATACAAGATGAATAACTGAATTGAATCACTTTTCACACACTCACCTCTAGGGTAATCCCACTTGCTTCCTTTGAATAAAAATAGTCGTGTCCCTTTAACGTGGGGACACTTTAGCAAAGACCCTCGGTTAAAAAGATCGTAGTCCCTCGATGACCATTCGATGCTGCCTTCGGTAAACGATCTTAGTCCCTTACGATAAATTGCTAAAGCGCCCCTACAAGTTACCTTTATGACTATACGATGACCCGCACCTATCCCTTCACATCCAACAATAGGGATTCCTACTAAGTAATGGTAGGATAACATTATCTAAAGGGGGAGGAAAATAACATGAAATACGTTTGAGTAGGTAGATCGCTCAAAACTGCTTGCTAACAAAAAACATCTTTTACACAAAACACTTTTCTCTGAAATATTTTCAAAAACAAACACTTTGTATGTGTTCTTAACTTATACAAGATCATTACAAAGTTTCCGTACTTTGGCATTTTCAAAATATTTTCAAACAAACACACATTCACAAAGCAATTTTCAAAAGTGAGCTAGCGATTAAGAGCCCGTAGATAACTACGGATGAAAAGGGTGCTAACACCTTCCCTTTTCATAACCTAACCCCCGAACTCAATAAAAACTCGAAGGTCTTTCCTGTCTTTTCACCCTTTCTTTATTGGATAAAATAAAAGTCGGTGGTCTCTCTTGCTATCCGCAAAATTTACAATAAAATGCAAAACCAAAAGTCAGTTCTCCCACCATATTACACAGTTGTTTGTCATGGTCAGGTGTATCAGAAGCGCATGATCAAGGCCTTTAATAAGAAAGTCAGACATCATGTGTACTAGAATGGTGATTTGGTAATAAAGTGCATCATCCTACCACAAGGTGACCCCTGGGGCAAATGGACTCCCACATACGAAGGTCCATTTGTGATCAAGAAGATATTTTTTGGAGGTGCTATGATACTTACCACCATGGACAGTGATGATTTTCCGCACTCTGTGAATGCGGACATAGTAAAAAAATATTACGCATAAAAGAGACCTAGGTAAAAATAAGGGCATCCCGGAGAACCAGAAGGGTTCGGGCAAAAATTAGGGATATATATATATTATACACCCGGCAAGTCGAAAACTTGAAAATGAGGCTTGGGAAAAAAAGGGTATCTCGGTGGACTGAAAAGCTGAAAGGGAGGTCCAGGAAAAAGTTATGGATTAAAGCGTATGACTATGCCCCTTTGGATCATCTACTTATAGCAAACTTTGTTATCTACGTCAAGATCAAACAGTATAGATCAATTCAATCAACTTCTTCCAAGAGAAAGGGATGAGATGCTTGAAGACATAGAGGAAATAGAAAAGTTGAAACTCGATGGGATCATTTCTACATAGTTGTTTTTCTTGTTTATCACTTATTATTTTCAAATTCAAAACTTCCTCTTACTAGGATTTTTGTCTCCTTGTATAAAACTGCCTGTTCATAGGCAAACATTTAAAATTAATACAACTCAGTCTATTTCAAAATACAAAACTATTTGTTTTTACTTCCTCTATTTTGTTTACGAATACGTCCAATGGTCACTTTGAATGAACATATGCATTTGAATATGATCTCCATTTAAAAATATTTTCATAAAAAACAGGATTAGAATTTATCAAAGACTCTAGAAGTTGGGATAATGTTTAAGTCATTCATAAGTCCCCACATAGAAATCTCCATCGAACTATCTCTACAGAGCTATCTTCGTAAGCTCATCCCCAACAGAGATATATTCCCTAGCAAGTCTAATATGCCCTCAGGCAGAAATTGGGACATCTTCCAGCAATTCACCTCCATGGATAGCTTGACCTGATCATCATCCCTAATATGTCCCCTAGCGGATAAGGAAGTTTGATCATTTCCCCAACATATAGTGGAGACTTCCTTAGTGCAGCCTATAAAATTCCAATCCCCATCATAGTTTATTTCCTCGACATAGTCTACAGGAATTTAATTCCCCAGCGGAGTTTATTACTCCAACGTCGTAAATCCCTAACAAAATTCTCTTCTCCAGCAGGGTTTAATCAAAGTTTCTATCCCTAGAAGAGTTGCTACGGTATCTGAAACCTGGACAGATAGCACACCGGAGGAATATCCATCTCTTTTATCCCTAGTCAGGGTACATAAGAATCAAATCCTTCAACAAAAAGAACGGCGAACGACCGACTCTTCTTGAATGCCTCAAGCAGAAGTCGAAGATCCCCAGCGGAGTATCCTCAAATAGAAACGGGGAATCCCCAACAAAATTATTCCCAACAGAAATTGAAGAATCACTTTCTTCATCCCCAGCAACAATCCGAGATTTATTTTCCCCAGCCAGACATTGTTACAAGGAGCTATCGATACGCTTCAGTGACATATTGCGTTTATACATCATTTCACAATACATCATAACATATGCATATAACATTCTCATTTATTTTAAGAGCATCATTACTCAATGCATTACATACATCATGACATTACATAAAGATAATTTTGTCTTTTCAGGTAAAGTTCGCAAACAGACGAATATCATCAATAATTTTCAAACAAGTCAGAGATTAATTCCCGAAATAGGACGGGGCAACTATCTATATGACCAGGAGGTATGAATTCCCGAAATAGGACGAGTTTACTAATAAAAAATAGGTCGTAGATTAATTCCCGAAACAGGACATGGCAACTATCTATATAACTAGGCGGTATGAATTCCTGAAATAGGACGGGTTTACCAACAAAAAAAAAGGTCGCAGATTAATTCTCGAAATAGGATGGGGCAACTATCTATATGACCAAGAGGTATGAATTCCTGAAACATGACGGGTTAACCAACAAAAAACAGGTAACTGATTGACTCCCGAAACAGAACAGGGAAACTATCTATACGAGCAGGCGGTATGAATTCCCAAAATAGGACAGGTTTACCAACAAAAAAACAGGTCGCATATTAACTCCTGAAACAGGACGGGGAAACTATCTATATGACCAGGCGATAATGAATTCCCGAAATAGGACGGGTTTACCAACAGAAAACAAGTCGTAGATTAATTCCTGAAACAGGACAGGGCAACTATCTATATGACCAGGTGATATGAATTCCCGAAAGAGGACGGGGAGACTATTTGCATAACCATATGATTTCCTTCAGAGACTTAATTCTGACGAGCATTTCCTTCAGACATTCATTCTGAAAAGAATTTCCCTTAGATAAAATTGAGACATAGATTTCATTCTGATACTCCTCAACGCATCTGTTAGTTACTTTAGATGGCATCTATAAGCCCATCTCTAACGACACTCTATCAACTTTCTGAATGGAATCTTTAAAGCCCATTCAAGCAATACTATCAACCAACAGTGTTACTTCGTGCATCGGCGAGTGCAAATTTATGGGCACTTAAGTGTTCAATCCCCTTCCACGTTCAGATCACGAATGGCGGACATACCAATCTAACTCTTCACATTTAAGAAGATTGAACAGGGGAAGTTGTTGTACCCCAAAATTTGCCTCCCATTTTTGAAGAAAAATGATTCAATACATCTCCTCAAGCTCCTAGGGTTCTCAATTTCTCAAGAATACTCAAGGGTTTGAGCATACAAGCACCTCCCCTAAGCAATTGACCTACAATTAGGGTTTTGTGTTTCTCAAGGAAATTTGACCTTCTAATTATTCAAGTGGATTCCATGATTCATCATATGCTTCAAGGTACCCTCATGACAAGTTTCAAGCCTTGCATCACAAGTTTGCTCAGTCAATTAGTCAGATGATTGAAAATCAAATGTATTGGACAAAAAGTCAACTTTGACCAATTTAAAGTCAAACTTCAATATTTTTAGTCAACATCAAGATTTTTAAGTCACATTCATCATTTCATATAAGGCTGACCATGATTCATCAAGAAAACTCAAGACTCATCAAAAGTCAAAAGTTACCAAACTAGGGTTTCTTATAGGAGAAGTCAACTAAACTTTGAAAAAGGATAACTTTCACATGCTTCATCAGAAAATTCTCAACCAAAGCCTAACTTGAAGGAAATTCAATTATCTACAACTTTGTATCTCTAAGCTCAAGTCCACAAATGCTTCATTTGAGAGATATGACCCAAAACATTATAGGTCACTTTAAAAGTCAACAAAAAGACATTTTTTGTGAAAGCAATTTACATCAAGATAAAGACTTAAAATGAAAAAATGACCAACATGAGAGTTGTGGAGGACATCTTAAGCTTTCCAAAAATTTCGAGATAAACTTCATATGAGAACAATTGAGAGAGTTATGATTGGTGCAAGTTGAGCAATTATGAGAAAATGCATGAAGTCCACTTTGAGCAAAATTGCATTTTTGGGCTAATGGGCCTAAGTTTTTAGGTTCAAACATGTTCATGACATGTTTAAAGACCCATAAGTCCATTAATTCATTATATTTTATTTTTATTTCATTTATTTTGATTTTTATTCATTTAAAAGCAAAATAAATCAAATAAAATAGTAAATTAATGGACCAAGGCATGTGGGCTTTTGTTTTGCATCATTTTGAAACCCAAGATCTTATATCCAACTTTCCAAAACCGTGTGAATTGAAATATGGAAAGAATCTTCAAATATGGAAGCTTGAAAGACATGTTTTATTCTTGTTTGATTTGGCTTTGATTGCATAAGATTCTTTCCATATCTCTTGACCTAATGCACTCTCCTATATATACCTAATACATTCAGACAAAGAGGGACACAAAATTTTTCCTCAAAAGCTAGTCCAAAAAAACACCAAAAATTTGAGAATTAGGGCATAATTGAATTCTACTTTTCAATGGTTTTCAGTCCAAACCAAGGACTGAACCATCATCCTGACATTCCCAGGAACACGTCCAGATCAAGAACCAAGCAATTCCACGCCCAAGATCATCATACTCACACTCACCGCTTGGGTAGGGTTTTGAAAATTCAAATATATTAACTTATGAATGCTTAAATATTTTTGTGTGTCCAAACATATTCTTCATAATGATTAAAACATGTTTGAGCCAAAACATGCAAGGTTGAACGCATGAATCGTGACTCGCCATTGCTAGGGCATAGTCACGGTGAAGCTTCGAATCGCTACTTACAGGAACTTTCAGACTAAAAGGAGGGTGCCTTTCAATTTGAAGACCTCGAATTAGGGGGACCATGATATTTATTTCCATTGATCCATTATGTTCTTGCAGGTCCAAAAATTTCCTCGCCAGAGAAGAAGGAGTTGACCACCGTGAGGGGTGGTCAGACTCACCGGTTTGCAGACGTGGCAAAAAGAAATAACATTATTGGTTCATTTAAATTATTATCCACGTGCACATTTTTTATTTTTGTTTTCAAATAACTGACTCTGATTTTATTTTAAATGTCTTGTTAGTTATATTATAAACGCGTAACACATAATGACTTGGTGGTAAAGGACGTGACTTGTGATACAGAGGGCGTGGGTTCGATCCCAACCTTTTGACAATTTTTTTTTCCTTTTTCATAATCAAATGCATGGTTATCTTATGTAATTTAGTTCACATATCAATAACACAAACTCCAATTGGCCCAGTGGAAGGAGGTCATGCTTATGAGACAAAGGGGGTGGGTTCGAGCCCCACCCCATACATTTCTATTTTTCTACTTTGTTTCATATTTTATTTAACTTATTTCTTTTTTAAACTAAATTAACAATTAAACCAAAAATACACAAAAATTATTTTCTAACATTTTAGATTTTAGGACTTTAAAAATAATCTTTCTAAAATTTTTGTTTATTTTTGCCATTTATTTTCTTAGACAAATTTTATAGGATGTACAAATAATGTAATGGCTTAGTTTAAATTTCTCGCAAAGTTTTTACTATTGTATCTTCCCCAAGGCCGTGTAATAGTGTAGATTTACATTCTCGCTTTATCTTTTGCCTTTATATGCTTGTATACATATATAACTTCTACTAAGTAGGCTTGTATGATAAGAATAAAATCAATCGGCAGATAGCTTCTAACTAATCAAGATAATATAATTGAACTGAATCACCCTTGCACACATGCACCTCTAGGGTAATTCCCTCTTGTTTCCTTCAGATGATTGGTCATGTCCCTCAAAAGTAAGGGTACTTTAGCAAAGACCCTCGATTAAATCATCATAGTATCTTCGAATAAAGATCATAGTCCCGCAATGTCCCTCGAGTTACCTACGAAAAATGATCTAGTCCCTAGTTGCCTACAAATAATATGATGACAGTCCCTTCGAATTACTAAAGTATCCTTACAAGTTGCTTTCAATGACCATTCGATGATCCTTCGCCTGTCCCTTCACATCCAATAGATAGGGATACCTACCAATTAATGGTATGGATAACACTATCTCTAAAGTACAAGGAAAAGAATAAGAACGACCTTGAGTGGGTAAGAACTTTTAATCGCTTGCTCACAGCTATTTTCTAAAAATTAAACATTTCACACACCACCTTCTCAAAACAAACATTTTTAAACATTTTATACGCGTTCTTGAGGAATGATACAAGAATCATTACAAAGTTAGCCGTACTTTGGCTTTTAAAAAATATTTTCAAACAAATCACACACACAAAGCAAATTTTCAAAAGTGAGCTAGCGATTAAGAGCCCTTATATAAATACGGATGAAAAGGGTGCTAAAACCTTCCCTTTTCATAATTTACCCCCCCCCCCCCCCCCCGAACTCAAAATCTATCAAGGTCTTTCCTATTCTTTTCAGCCTTTCCTTATATTGGATAAAAGAAAAGTCGATGGTGACTCTTTCTAACCATAACATTTACGATAAAACGCTAAAAAAGTCAGTTCTCCCACTATATTACACTAATTCAAAATCTAACAAAATCCAATTCTATTTTTACAATCAAATCAATTTATAATCAATCTAACCTAATATAATGAATTGTAACAACAATCAGACCTAAATATATTTCCTAATTAATCTATTCCTAAAGCCTATAAATACCATAAGCTAATACAATAAAGGGGAGGGGATAATTGAAGATTAAGAAAAAGAAGAAAGATTGGAGAAGTTGAATCCCTTAGGCCATTGCTGCTTCCTAGTACCTACAAAAGAGACATAGAAAGGGATTAGAGGAGATTGGAGAGGAACTCAGAGGAAAATTATACAAGAAGTTTCACTGCGTGAATGGTAAGCCTAAATCACTTAGTTTAGGACTTTTTTCTTTGATTGTAATGATGTTATTGATTTATGGAAATTTTGGGAATTAGGGTTCGTAGGGTTAGTGGGGTTCTTTAGGGTTTATAACTAGGTTTATGGTTCTAAAGGGTTTTAGGATCAGGGTTCTTAATTTCAGGGAAGGAGATGATGTTCTCGGCGAACATTTATCTTAAAACAGAGACCTTCACGGCCGCCCATGGTGGCTAAGGGTTTAGGGTTCATCAAAGGATTAGGGTTCTTGGGGTTCTACCTAGGGTCATTATAGTTTTCTGGGTTTGGGTTTATTATATGATGATTCCAGTTGAAATTCAACCGGAAACATGAGTTAGATGGTAGTTTGGGGGGCGGCTAAAGGTGAACCACTGGCGGAGATGATTTCTGGCAGGTGGTGGATGGTGGCTATTGTAAAGAGAAGGAGCAGAATTCATTTGTTTAGAGAGAGGGGAAGGAAATTTGATAGAGAGAGAAAGCAAGAAGAAAAATGAAATAAAGGGTGGGAAACTCGTTTAAATACTTCCTTCCTCGCTCATCAGATGTGCAACGCATGGCCACTTGTTGGCAATATGATAGGAGGACCATTGACTGGCCGCTGTGCACTTTGTCTCACCATACATAGTCAATCTTCAATATTGGTCATCCATTTGCTATACTTTTGATCAATGTCTCATGGTTAACCTCTCAAGGCCATGTGATCAGAATCAAACGTACCAAATCACTTTGGCACACCGTAACAACCTATTCCCACCTCAAAATTTCCAAACGGACTCAATATTTATCCTGGGCCAAGCCCAACTCTATTTACACTCCTCAATTAATTAGTTAAACTAGGATTACACCCCTTGCGCCTATTGGGCTACAAATAATTATCTGGGTCTGGTCCTCTGCTATCTAAAACCCCTTAAATTAATGTGTTGAACAAATATACACCCCCGTTGTTTATTCACTTTTTTTTTATTTTGACATTTATTTATTTATTTATTTAAGTTCATATGTCTTCTTTTTTTTTTCATTAAAATAATAAATAATATTTTTTAATAAATATTTAGTTTATTTTGGGTAAATATATTATATACTTTTTTGTATAAAACTACTAACTCTTTTTATAATTATGACATTATTAATTATTTTCTAAAAATTACTAACTTTTTGTATTTGTTAATTCATTAAAACAATTTTTACTAACTTCAAATACCTTTTATCAAATCATACATTAAAATAGCTAACCAAGTCAAAATTCATTTTTTTTACTAACTTAATAAATCTCAAGATTTAAAAAAAAAATTGTTGAAATACTTTCAAACTTAACTGCAAACTAAGACTATGATCACTTATATTTCAAACTCAAACAAGATTCAAGGATAATTCAAAACCAATTCTATGCAATCCTATAAAAAACTAACCAAACACATAACAAACTACGAAATGGACTCTGATTTCTTCGCAAGAAGATACGTAGGCACGCGGTTAAAACCAAGGTGAATCCCATAACTAAAAAACTAAATCTTCTCACATACATGAAAATAATAACATTTAAGTAGAAAATTCCCGATCTACCCTAAAACCTACATGGGAATCACTTTGAAAACAAGGGAGATAAATGGTTTCTAACACCTTTCCTTTATCTAACCAACTCACGAATCTAGAATCTCTAAAATTTATGGTTATATGTTCATTTCCCATCCTTAGGACAAAAAGTATTGGTGGTGACTCTCGTATTTTTTTTCCGGTTACAACAGCTGGCGACTCTGCTGGGGAAACAACCCCTAGGTTAGAGTTTACCACTCTTTTAGGTCTAGGATTTTTTGGTTTCTCTATTTATGGCATGTTATTGTTTCCATATTTATTTATTTATTTGCTTATTTATTCTTATTTTATTTATTTTCATATGGTTTATATTGTTGATGAGATTTTATTGTAACAAAACTATTAAAACTTAGAAGTAGGATTGTCAATTGGACAAGGGGGTTTAACATCCCTATGAGTTTTTGCAAAAACTTCGCCTATAGTCGATCAAATTCTGAGAAATATCTTTAGATAGGCTAGCCTCTCTAGGACTTTGAATTTGATCAATGACTCTTTGATTAATCCAAATATAAAATATCATGGTGAGACCTTGTATGACCTACGAGACGAAAATCTCGGTCTACAAAGAGGCTGCACTTAAGGGAGGCCCTTGTGCCTTTTCCCTTTGGTGTTATCCATGACACCCTTAAGGAAACCACCCTTATGGGGAAGGATAGAATATCCGTAGAGAGAAATTATGAACCTACCTACTAAGGATACCCTTATAATCCCACCACATATATTGCATAACCATACATATATACATTTACATTAAGACTATTCATCTATTGCATTTCTTATGTCCTATTCATATGGAATTCTTAAAAATATAAAAAACAATAAAGAGAAATTCCTAGTGGATAAAAACATTAAATAAATTCTTATCAAGTTCGTACGCATTCATCCAATCACGTACATTGCATTCGCATTTCATACAAAAACTCTTCTTCTTCTTCTTCACATCACCCTCAATTAAATCATCGGACAAGACAAATTGACTTCCCGACCTCCGTATCAAATCATAGCCCATCAAAATAAAGTAATGGAACAAATCGAGCAAAATCAAACAGTCTTTCAAGAGGACTTGGAACAAGTGAAAGGAAGTATCGATTTAATGAAAGGAGATATGAGTCAAGTCCTACTCGCCTTAAAGCGAATCATAGCAAGACAAGTCGAGATTCCTAAGGTAGATTTTTATGAAGTAGCCTAAATCATTGGTGCATCTAGCGGTCATTCACCAAGACAAGAGACCAACATGGTTCACACTGATGGTTTTGTTCCACCTCCTCTGAAGGTAGGGGTGTCTCACACTCTGCAGATTTTGGGTAACAGTCCTTCCGAAATGGATAACTACATGGACTTACAATTTGAAGGCCAAGATTTGGAAGGCATTACTCAAATTCCTCAACAAAAGGCACTTCACACAACGATGTTAAAGATCCTATGGCGGTCAATCAGTTCAAAGCCATTGAATAAAGACTGAAGGCTTTAGAGGGTTATGATGGTTTCAACGTTGGTGCTCTATAAATGTGTTTGGTCCCAGATGTAGTGATTCCTCCCAAGTTCAAGGTACTTGAATTTTAAAAACATAAGGGGCTCACATGCCCAAGAAATAATATGTGCATGTTCTGTAGGAAAATGGTTGCCTACACTCACGATCAGAAACTAATGATCCACTACTTCCAAGATAATTTGAGTGGGGCATCTCTAGATTTAGAGAGCGCACATATTCGATCATGGGCAGACCTTGCTCATGCTTTCTTAAATAAATACAAATACAACTTGGATATGGCTCCTAACCGTATACAACTTCAAAACATGTCTCAAGAGAAAGATGAATCTTTCAAAGAGTATGCTCAACAGTGGAAAGAAATGGAAGTCGACGTGCAACCACCACTCCTTGAAAGAGAATTATTGGACATGTTCATGAGCATCATACAATGTCTATATTACGAGAAGATGGTAGGCATCGCCTCCTCAGGATTCTCGGATTTGGTAATAATTGGGGAACAAATTGCAGCTGGTCTGAAGAGTGGAAAAATACAAGGGGCATCTAGTACGTTCTTTGATATAAATAAATTCACTCTTGACTTCTCAAAGAAGAAGGAGGAAGAAGTTAATGATGTAGCAAGGCAACAAAAAAGTGGGAACCGCTATCAAGTTACAACAATCACTCCTCAACAACAAGCTCATCCAAAACGTTGGCCCTATATACCTTACCAAAAAAGGCCAAGAAGAGTACACGACCCAATCCCTATGCCACATAGTGAACTGCTCTCTCATTTACTCCAGAATTATTTGGTGGAGTTGGAGCATCTTAGGCCTCCTTCTTTCTCTTATCCTATGGGATATGATCCTTACGCCCGTTGTGAGTTCCATTCTAGGGCACCAGGTCATACAATTTAAGGTTGCAATGTGTTCAAAGGGAAAGTCCAGGACCTCATTGATTCCAAGACGATCACATTCACTCCAGACGACCTGCTCATAAATTGAAGTCTCCTTACCCAAGTGAGTCCCAAGACTACAAAGAACATCCTCTGAAACGAAGATCCCATATGGAGTCAAGCCTCCTCAACATTAACAATCTTTAGTTTCTTTTTCTGCATGCTCAAGTGTAATCTCTTTTCTTGGTTCAGAAATATTAGTATGAAAAGACTTGTCTGTTTTTTAATAAAAAGAACAATGCATTGAATATTTTTGTCTTGAAATAATTTATTCGTAAATATTTTTCTTTACTAATACTTAACTCTTGTTAAACAAAGCAAAATAACTCCGCCAGGAGGATGACAAAAATATAATATCTAAAAAAATCTCGTACAATATGCCTTTGGATAAAACTCTAATGATGATGTACATGCATTATTTCAAATCCCCAAACACCGGAGGTATAAGATAGATAGACCCTTGTCAACCCCTTTGAGCCATGAAGTAGGAGTTTCTTTTCTATACATAAAAACCCTCATTCTTTAACCAACGACAGGGCAAATTTGAATTAATTCAACAATGCATTCTAATCCACGAGAGAATCAGTCCACCTAAACAAGAGGTTCAAAGACGTCATATTCCTCACTTACACCATCCAAGATCAAGGAAGAAGTAAAGTTGAGGTTCATAAAAGTCAAGATGGCAGCCACAATCATTCAAAAAAGTAAAAACTCCAAATTTGTTTCCAAAAAAGAGTCCGCTAAGTCAAAAAGAAAAACATAAAAAAGAAAAAGCTGACTTAGGCAAAAGTTAGGGCTTCTCGATGGATCGAAAATGCAAAAAAAAATCAATCCATGCAAAAATAAGGGATTTATAAGAGAAAATAAGCTTGTGACTACCACCACGAAAAAAATCATCAATGCTTCTCAACAATGGTTGAACCTTGTCAATGTTCTCCATCATCACTACGACTACGAAAATTCTCTTACTGGTTGAATGCATCTGTTGAGTTAATTGAATTTAGGAACAGAGAACATCAAGGAGAATGGGGTGGGCTAAATAAAATTCGAGCCTTTTATCCTTTGTTTTTTAAACCGTGAACCAGACTATGTTACAACCTTTAAAATTCCTAACTGAAGCGTGGGTTGTTTTGAAAGCATACTGTAACAAGAGTACAAGAGACTTGCTAAGACATTTGAGTTGGTATCATACCACCTTTCATGCTAAAAAAATTGATGTTACGACATTATTTCAATAAAAACTCTTTAAACTTCAAGACAAACATAAACTTTGCATTAGAATTAGCATTTTAATGATAAAATTCTTTACGTATAAACAAGTGCTCAAACATCAAGGAAACTTTCACAATGAGTGACATATGAAGAATTTTATCATCCCATGGGACAAGTTGTCTTCATAACTCTGTTGAGTAGGGGCAAAAGTATCTTGAAATCTGAAGACCCTAGGGGACAGGGAAATATTTGAATACTTTGTTGCGTGAGAGTTTAGTTAATCTGGGCAACCAAGTCAAGATTCGAAGAAACACTCAGAGTGCCAAGTAATTAGGTGAAAACTTCCCAAGTTTAAAATGCTAAGGCATGCCGAATCAAGTTCATATCACTACATAAGGGAATCCAAGTTCCTCTTTAGACAACTCCTCCAAAGACCCTGCCAACAGGGGCAAAAAAATGAGCTTCAACAAGACAAGCCCTCTTCGTACTTTCAAACTGGTTGTCAACTATCATAAGGTCCAAAACGAGTGTCGGGAAGTCATAATGTCCTACTCACTCTTGATAAGAAGCCTTGTTACTATGCTTTAATAGTCCCTGACTCATTGTTGAGGCGTTAGTCAAAATATTCAAGTCAACATAAATCATTGTCATGCACTCACTAGGTCACTTCGCTCTAGCCCCAAGCCGTACATATCATCTCATTCATCTATCTCATTCCTATGAGCATAAGTCATACAAAGCCTTGTAACCCAAGTATGGTCAAAAGCTCCAATTCTCATCGGAAAATCATCAAAATCCATTTCTAACCAGCCATTTACATCAAATACATCATTTCACGCATATCATACGACATGCATCATTGACTCAAAAGGTGACATGTATTAAGGATTACATCTGCACAAAGCATACATACAAGGCATGGCAGAGACTAAGTCTCAGAACTTCCCGCAAAAATCCAAAATCAATTACCAGAGGAATATTTATTCTCAATCCAAAATCAAACCCGAGCTAAATCGGACAACTCTTAGACTAGGTTTATCCTCACTACTAATAATCCCAATAACTTGATTGAAATCTATCGGTAACTTTATCGATGCCAATAACCTTATTGTGGTTCATTTTTTCCAATCACTTGATTGATGTTTTCCTATAACCTTACAAATGCCAGTAACCTACTATGGTTCATTTTTCAAATCACCTGATTGATGTTTTTCGGTAACCTTACCGATGCCAGTAACCTTATTGTGGTTCATTTTTCTAATCACCTGATTGATGTTTTCCGGTTTCCTTACTAATGCCAATAACCTTACCATGGTTCATTTTTTCCTAATCATCTGATTGATGTTTTCCAGTAACCTTACTATCTTGATTGTTTTTCGGTAACTCTACCAGCATTAATGGCCTTACTATGTTTGTCTCCTGGTAACCTTATTGATGCCTATTATCAAGTTGTTCACCGAGTAAAACCCAGTGCCCTTCTGTAAAATCATTTCAAAATCTAATCTCGTCTGGTAGCCTACATGCAAGGCAACAATTCAACTGCAAATAACATGTGCGTTGCATTAATCAATCATCAGATAACTTCATCTATCAATTCATTTTTATGGAAGCCTACGAGAAATGAGCAACCCCATGCAATTCTATCAACATTCCATTCAAGTACAAATAGTCTGATACATTTCCCACTAGCATTTAAGCATAAGTAGCCCCACGCATCTCGTTCATAACATTTGGTGCATCTGACTTATGAAACTTATATCAAAAGGAAAATTATCAAAAACATTCATGATACTTGGTGCATATACAAACTAAATATATATCAATCAGATCATCACTGGACATCATACATAAACCTGACAATCATACATTACATTCAATCACAAGGCACAATAATACTATAAAATATCTTAAGGCTTTGCTAAGACACATGCACCAAACAAAAATTCAAACCTTAGCTTTTACAATGATAATTACCTTAGTTGGGAACAAACACATCATTTAGAGGTATCAAGACCAGAACTTTACTAAATGGTATATCTGTGATTTATATCTTTATCTTAGTCGTCCAAGTTTGATTATCAAGTACACATTCAAATTCAATTTTCCCGCATAACTTATCCCCTAGGTTGTGATAAATATGCAAGGTTGTAGTAAAACTCCCTATGTTAGTCTCGAAGCTTTAGCTAGTTTGTTATCAAACCCTTTTCTAACTCTATTAGATTAGTCCCTTGGCATAAATACAGTTGACACCCCCATTATATACCCCCTAGGTAGTGGTAGATATACGAATCAGATATAGCCTTAAGCTCTTGAGCAATGATAAGTTATTTTCTTAAATTTCGATCTTATTGAATTAGTCCCTTGACATAAATAAGATTGACACCACGTCATTCATCCCCTAGGTTGTGATAAATGTTACATATATGTGTTTCTGCTTACTATGTTAGTCTCAAAGCTTTAGTAAGTTTAACCTCAAATCTTTTCAAACTCCATTAATTTAGTCCCTTGTCATAAATGAAGTTGATACATACGTTACTTACCCCCTAGGTTCTGGTGAAAACGTAAAATCTACGATAGTGTCCCTTCTCATGTCTATTGATTTAGTCCTTGGAAAAATAGACATGTGAACCTACGCTCTAGGTATTGATGAGTTAACTGCGTCATCCTTGCCCTTATTATTTTTTAGTTTATTGTACTGTTTATCTTTCAATATTTTTGGTCAAAATTTGGGGTCTTCCAATATTTAATAACCCTCTGATCCGAACGTGTGACAACTTCGTATACTCGCAAACTTCAATCGAAGAATAATTAAATAGGAACAGTTGTCATACCGTTAATTTGACCGCATTGGTGCTAAAAGTAAAAAAAAATATTATTAAGTATATTTAGTCATTTTACTACAATTTTTTTGTGCTATCATATTTATTTAAAATATTTTATTCTAATACTAATATTTATTTATATTATATTTAACTTAGATATAGATAGAATCAATAGATTTTTTATTTTATAAACTTATGGTCACTTTTTATATATTTATTGGGCTCAGCGTCTAAAATTAGTTAAATAGCCCATTAGGTTTGTTAAGGGGCCCTTTTGAATTTATCATAATTTTTAGGTATTTTATCATTTTAGTTGACCAGAGTCAACATTTCACAATTATTATTTGTCTTTACAATTATTCAATTTTTATTATTTTTGTTACATAAATAAGTATATACATCTATATTTTATGTTAAGGTTGACTCGGGGTCAAAATTTTATAATTTGTATTATTTATTTTATTTTTTTATTTTTTTGTTTTATTCAGAGATTAGTTGACTAAGTCAACTAGGGTTTTAACCCATGTACGCAAGTTATGCCCAGATCAGGGGTGTCTTCAACCCTGAGACAACAAAGCCCAATTTCCAAAATGTAAAATCAAATCAGAATCTGAGAGATTGTAATTTTTATTTAGATTGATATGATTCAAATGCAGATTCCGTCCAGGTTCATAATAAATTACAAATCGTAATATAAAATCTAACAAAATCCAATTCTATTTTTACAATCAAATCAAATCACAATCAATCTAACCTAATCTAATGAATTGTAACAACAATAAGACCTAAATATATTTCCTAATTAATATCTTCCTAAAGCCTATAAATACCCTAAGCTAATACAAGGAAGGGGATGGGAGATTTGAAGATTAAGAAGAAGAAGGAAGATTGGAGAAGTTGAATCCCTTGGGCCATTGGTGCTTCTTTGTACCTACAAAAGAGATGGAGAAAGGGATTAGAGGATATCGTAGAGGAATTCTGAGGAAAATTATATGAGAAGTTTCACTGTATGGACGGTAAGCCTAAAACACTCAGCTTAGGGTTTTCGCTCTGATTGTTGTGGTGTTCTTGATTAATGGAAATTTTGGAAATTAGGGTTCATAAGGTTCTTTAGGGTTCTTAGGGTTTATAACTAGGTTTAGGACATTGCATAATGATTGATTAAGTGATGCTTTGTGAATATGTGAATTAATGATGTCTTGATGATGATTGTTGACTGATGATATGATGATGCTATGAATAAATAATGAACTGGAGGTGTGGGTATAACATGAAGTTTGATGGTGTGTGGTGTCTTACTATTGTATTATAACTACTATATTTATTCCTTATGTCTTTTATAATGATTATGATTACTCACACTTTCTTCTTGGAAATGTTATCTCTATACGTGGGTAACTTATAGGTGATCAAGATTATTGCATTGAAGCTTAGAGGATTAGCTTTGGAGTGTGTCATTTATTTCTATTTAATAATAGAGTCTTGCTCTGATATGTAACATCGGAGTTGGGAATGTTTGTTTTGAAACTATTATGTTCTCTTGTTTATTTTGAGATGAAGATAATAAGGCTTACAAGGTTCATGGTTAGTACGGTCAGACTTAAAATGTTTGATTATCGTGAACTTCTTATTCACAATGTGAGGTATGTTCCAGAACTCAAGCGATTTTGTTTTATCTATAAGTATGTTTGATGATCTAGGCTATTGTACTAGAGTTGTACATTGAGTGTTAAAGATTTCACGTGATGAATTGATTATTGTAAAAGGGTCTAAAATATATGGTCTATATATTTTAGAAGGTTCAGTTTTTGTTTAATCATCATTAACTAATGGATGCTTTCATTACAAGGAAGAAATATGGCATTTGAGTTTAAGGCGTTATAAATTCTTTGAGAAAGTTTCAGAGGAGTACAATGAATTTTGCAAAAATCAAGGGATAAAAAGGCATGTTACCACTGAGTTGTTATTGACTTTTTGGGGAAGAGCTGAGGTCAAAATAACTTGGTTGGTAGAGAATTTTTCTAGAGGGAGAATAGTGAAAACATAATTAGAAACCTGGGAGAAACTATAACGGAGAAAACTTAGTTTGAGGTGGAGTTTCCTACTATGGATACTAGTAGTAAGTAGATAACGGTTACAAAGATCTATGATTATCATTTGACTCACGATAAGTGTCAATTCTCTATTTTTGTGATTGACATTATGTTTGTTAAAACTAACTTAGCAGATATATGTTGAAAGAAGATGTTCTATCAACTGGAGAAACATGTTGAACAAGATGTACTATGCAGGATCATTTGACATCGCGCATGTGTACAGTTGGACAGTTGGATGTTTTAGTTTGTTCCAGATACATAATATTCTGGGAATATTATGTTTTCCTATGTGGCTCTCAGTTTAAGGATTAAGAGATTCAAGCTGAATTCAAGGAGTATTATTAGTTTATAATTATGCAGATAATTTAGGAAACTAATGATTGAAGTCCTATTTTGATGCAGAAGTTTATGCAGACTTTTAGCAGCTGATTTGGTTCATTTTTGAAGCCCAATCCAGTCCAGAAGATTGCTTTAAATAGACTATCATAAACCTAGTTTTAGTGTGGAACTTATGTGTGTGTTTTGTTAGGGTTTGTGTGTGTTAATTGTGAGCCTCTCTAATATCATCTTGATAAAAGAGTAGGACTGTTTTTTGAGTTGTATGTTCTGTTAGTCATTCTAAAGCTTTTAAGCAATGAATGATTGTGTGTTTTTGAAGGTTGTCTTCTAATTCTTTTGAATTATGTTCTTGTCATTGTTTGTGACTGAAAGGGATTTGAGAAGGGTCTCATACCTAGGTGAGTCTTACGTAGAAGTTAAGCATGAGTAGTGATTAAGTGAGTAGATTGTAAACTAGTGAGAGTTTGCTGCAGGTCTACAAATTGATACTACATAGTTGATTTCGTCCTTGGCTTGGTAGCCACCAGAGTATGTGTTGTTATACACCAAACTAGGTTAATAATTCTGTGTGTTCCTTTATTTTTGCTTCACTGTTTATTTTTTGTAATTGTTCATTGTGTTATTGTTTAGAAATCACTGTCTCGACATCTCTTATCTAAAATTTGAATACCAAAATTTCAATTGGTATCAGAGCAGGCATCCTACTCTGACTCAGATAAGATTCAGGGAAGATACTTTCTGGTACAATGGACAAGGAAGGAGGATTTGTGAACAGACCACCCATTCTTGATGGGACCAATTATGATTATTGGAAAGCTCATATGATGGTTTTCGTCAAGTCTTTGGACATCAAGGTATGAAAATATGTGGTCAAGAGATAGGATCCACCAAAGGTTATAGGTGAGGATGGAAAGGTTATTGATGTTGTGAAGGCTGAGGAAGACTAGAATGATGAATATGAAAATTTATCTCAAGGAAACTCCAAATCTTTGAATGCTTTGTTTAATGGAGAGGATAAAAATATCTTCAGACTGATAAGCAATTGCACAATTGCTAAATAAGCTTGGGAGATATTGAAGTCTGCTCATGAAGGAACTTCTAAGGTGAAGATGTCTAGGCTCCAAATTATTACCACCAAGTTTGAGAACTTAAGAATGAAGGAGGATGAGAATATTCATGACTTTCACATGAATATTATTGAGATAGCTAATGCCTCAAGTGCCCAGGGGGAGAAGATGTTAGAAGCTAAGTTAGTGAGAAAAATTCACAGGTATCTTCCAAAGAGGTTTGATATGAAGGTGATGGAAATTGAAAAAGACTAAGATATAAACAACATGAAGGTTGATGAACTTATGGGATCTCTACAGACCTTTGAACTAGGGATCAATGAAAATTATGAAAAGAGGAAGAGCATTGCCTTCATCTCTAACACTGATGATCTAGAAGATGAGTGCGACTTGGATACAAAAAAAGGTATATCCAATTCTATTGTGCTACTTGGAAAACAATTCAACAAAGTTATGAAGTTGTACTGGAAGTCAAGATCAGATGTCAAGAACAAGTCATTCGACATCAACAAAAATCAGGATTTTAGAAGAAGGGGCAGACCTGAAGAGGTGACCAATCAAGGAAGAGGAGTTAAGTGTCGTGAATGTGAAGTTTTTGGACACATAAGGTATGAATGTCCAATGTATCTCAAGAAGCGGGAGAAAGGCTTGTTTGTGTCATGGTTAGAGGAAGACTCTGAAAGTGATACTAAAGAAGAAGCTGCCAAGCAGGTCACTACTTTGACTGGAGTTTGTGACTAAGATGAAGGTTCAAATTATGAAGAGATATCTTTTGAAGAACTTGTTGCTTCTTACAAGAAGTTGTGCCTAAAAAGTCAAGAGATATGCCAATCAGAAGAAAAGAAAAAGAAAACTATTGCTCAGCTGCATACTGAGAAAGTGGAGCTTCTGTCCATCATCCCTGGTCTAGAGATAGAAAAAATGGAGAAACATTCCACCATCTCTGGCTTGGATGGTGAAGTTATATTCCTCAAATCTCAACTTAACAATATGAGTAAATCTGTGAGCATGCTTAACAACAATTTTGGTGCCTTGATGAGATTCTTTAATATGTGAAGAATGCTAGAAATGTTAAAGGGATTGGCTATGACAATCAAGCTATGAAGAACAAAGACAAAGAGGCCGAGGTGAAGTTTTTTCGTCCAAAGAAAGAACTGGAACATAAGATGTCAAATAAAATGTTCCAACATAAGCATAGACAACTGAAAAATCACTCAGGAAACAAGACTCAACGAAGGAGATGTTATTATTGTGGAAGGTTTGGTCATATAAAATCCTTCTGATATAGGTTATATGGCTATCCAAAATATGAAGCATAACCCAGAAGAGAACATGTGTTTGTTAAAGCTAAGAAGATGTGGTTCTCAAGAAAGGGTACTTCTGGACTCATAGCTCACACCTCTCTCAAATCTTCTGCTAGAGAGGATTGATATTTTTCTAGTGATACACCTCCTGTGACCTGGCTCTAGACACCATAACCTATAAGTTTTGACTCCTTCAGGATATCCCATGAACATGCATTTCAAAGTTCTAGGTTCGATCTTGTCTTACCTAATGTGAGCATAGGCTACACAACTAAATACTCTCAGTTTGTCGAGATATGGTGGATGTCCAGACCAAACTTCTCTAGGTGTCTTCATATATAATGCAGTCGAAGGACATTTATTTATCAGATATGTTGTTGTTGAAACAGCCTCGGCCCAAAACACCTTATTTAACCTAGCACTAGTCAACATGCATCTAACTCTCTCCAAAATAGTTTGATTAAACCTTTTAGCTAAACCGTTTTGTTGTGGAGCACCTGCAGTAGTTCTGTGCCTTGAAAAACTAGAGGCATCACAAAAGTTACAGAAAGCCTTATTGAAAAATTCAAGGCCATTGTCGGTTCTTAGCCTCTTGACCTTTCTGCCAATTTGATTTTCGACCAGAGTCTTCCAACTTTTAAAATTTTCAAAAGTTTCATCCTTAGTCTTCTGGATGAATACCCATAACTTTTTGGAATAATAATCTACTATGGATAGAAAATACCTTTCTTGTGAATGTGATGGACACCTTATAGGCCCCTAAAGATCGCATAGATGTAATCAAGGGATCCACGTGTTTTTTGGTTTCCTTTGTTGAACTTCACTCTACAAGATTTTGCAAGTACACAGGGTTCACAAAATTTCAGCTTTTAAACTTTGTCTCCACCAAGCAAATTTTGTTTCCCTAAATCGACCAGACCCCTTTCACTGACATGGTCCAATCTCATGTGCCAAATTTTTGTCTTCGACAAAGGTTTCATGATTGCAATATTTGTCGAACCACTTACAACTTCATCCTCAAGGGTATACAAGCCTTGCTTCTTCACGCCTCTCAAGACTTCCTTCGACCCCTTCATGACTCGTAGGATGCTTTTCTCTCCTTGGAAAAATATTCTTTCTTGTCGAATTCACCAAGAGAAATCAAATTTCTCTTCAAATCAGGTACATACCTGACTTCAATCAATAACCTTATTGACTCACCATGGAGCTTGAATCTCACAGATCCAACACATGTAATTTTGCAAGATTTATTGTTTCCCAACAATACAAATCCACCATCTTGATCACATAATTCTTCGAACAAGTCTTTGTTTGGAGTCATGAACCAAGTGCAACCTGAATCCATAATCCGCTCCTTATTTGAGTCGTTGCTTGAAACCACAAATACATCAAATGAGTCGAAATCATCTTGAATAATGGTTGCATTTCCATTATCTTTACCTCCATGATATTTCAGGCGTTCATGGTACACCTTTCTTGTGTGACCCTACTTTTTACAATGATAACATCAAATACCAGATGCTTCGCTAGTGTAAGACTTCTACTGACTTTTACCTTTCTTCTTGTCGAACTTACCATCCTTTCACAAGAATTTTCCTTTAACAACCAAACCTTCACTAACCGTCGAAGTTTTATGCTCCTTTTGTTAGTTCAATTCCTTATAATACAAGGCTGGTTGAACTTCTACAAAGGTCAGAGACTCTCTTCCATACAATATGGTTTCTTCGAAGTGAGCATGTGATCTAGGAAAACGCATAATAACAATAACGCTTGATCTTCATCATCGATCTTCACATCAATATTTTCAAGATCAAGAATCAACTTGTTGAACATATCCAACTGGTCAACCAACACTTTACCTTCAATCATCTAGAATTAATACAATATTTGCTTCATGTAGATTCGATTTACCAGCGGCTTGGTCGTGTACAAACTTTCAAGTTTCACCCATAACCTTGTCATCGTCTCCTTTGATACCTTTCGAAGAAACTTATCACCATGACTCAACAAGAGTGTATTGTGGGCTTTCTCTATCATCGCCGTCTTCTCATCTTCCATTAACACAACGTTCATGGCTGCCTCTCCCTTTAATGCTTCTAAGCAATAATACTGAACCAGTAGGACTTTCATCTTTATGTGCCACATAATGAAATCATTCACTCTAGTAAATTTTTTAATCTCATACTTTGTTGAAAGCATCTTCTTCACACTCACTGCACCAATTTATTGTGAAAACAATGCATTGGAAAAAAAGTATAAACGGTTTCTCTATGATCAAGAAACACACAAGGGTAGAAAAGATGGAAAAACAAGAAGAACACAACAAGGAATTGGTTATAACAACTTTTTTTTTTACTTTCTCTTTAAATCAGATTACAAGTACTCAAGAATAACAAATAACCTCTCTCACCCTAAATTAGAATTTGTTGTATACAATGATGAGAGACTAGTATGCTATTTATAATAAATATAACATACTAAACTAATAAGTTTTTTCACAAATATCCATTACAAGCTAACTTAGAGTCCAAGCTAACTTAAATAATTTGACATAACAAATAGGCCCAAATCGATGCTAACAATCCTAGCATTTTTTGACCATTGTATGTTTGACCCTTCTTCGACTACAACATACAATACTTCGACACCAGCATGCGAACAACCTTCGACTGCATGCTACAACTCTGTCAAACTGTCAAAACTTTGAAGCTACCTTCGACAAACTAGAGTTCGATTTCAATATCTCAATATATATATATATGTGTGTGTGTGTGTGTGTGTGTGTGTGTGTGTGTGTGTGTGTGTGTGTGTGTGTGTGTGTGTGTGTGTGTGTGTGTGTGTGTGTGTGTGTGTGTGTGTGTGTGTGTGTGTGTGTGTGTGTGTGTGTGTGTGTGTGTGTGTGTGTGTGTGTGTGTGTGTGTGTGTGTGTGTGTGTGTGTGTGTGTGTGTGTGTGTGTGTGTGTGTGTGTGTGTGTGTGTGTGTGTGTGTGTGTGTGTGTGTGTGTGTGTGTGTGTGTGTGTGTGTGTGTGTGTGTGTGTGTGTGTGTGTGTGTGTGTGTGTGTGTGTGTGTGTGTGTGTGTGTGTGTGTGTGTGTGTGTGTGTGTGTGTGTGTGTGTGTGTGTGTGTGTGTGTGTGTGTGTGTGTGTGTGTGTGTGTGTGTGTGTGTGTGTGTGTGTGTGTGTGTGTGTGTGTGTGTGTGTGTGTGTGTGTGTGTGTGTGTGTGTGTGTGTGTGTGTGTGTGTGTGTGTGTGTGTGTGTGTGTGTGTGTGTGTGTGTGTGTGTGTGTGTGTGTGTGTGTGTGTGTGTGTGTGTGTGTGTGTGTGTGTGTGTGTGTGTGTGTGTGTGTGTGTGTGTGTGTGTGTGTGTGTGTGTGTGTGTGTGTGTGTGTGTGTGTGTGTGTGTGTGTGTGTGTGTGTGTGTGTGTGTGTGTGTGTGTGTGTGTGTGTGTGTGTGTGTGTGTGTGTGTGTGTGTGTGTGTGTGTGTGTGTGTGTGTGTGTGTGTGTGTGTGTGTGTGTGTGTGTGTGTGTGTGTGTGTGTGTGTGTGTGTGTGTGTGTGTGTGTGTGTGTGTGTGTGTGTGTGTGTGTGTGTGTGTGTGTGTGTGTGTGTGTGTGTGTGTGTGTGTGTGTGTGTGTGTGTGTGTGTGTGTGTGTGTGTGTGTGTGTGTGTGTGTGTGTGTGTGTGTGTGTGTGTGTGTGTGTGTGTGTGTGTGTGTGTGTGTGTGTGTGTGTGTGTGTGTGTGTGTGTGTGTGTGTGTGTGTGTGTGTGTGTGTGTGTGTGTGTGTGTGTGTGTGTGTGTGTGTGTGTGTGTGTGTGTGTGTGTGTGTGTGTGTGTGTGTGTGTGTGTGTGTGTGTGTGTGTGTGTGTGTGTGTGTGTGTGTGTGTGTGTGTGTGTGTGTGTGTGTGTGTGTGTGTGTGTGTGTGTGTGTGTGTGTGTGTGTGTGTGTGTGTGTGTGTGTGTGTGTGTGTGTGTGTGTGTGTGTGTGTGTGTGTGTGTGTGTGTGTGTGTGTGTGTGTGTGTGTGTGTGTGTGTGTGTGTGTGTGTGTGTGTGTGTGTGTGTGTGTGTGTGTGTGTGTGTGTGTGTGTGTGTGTGTGTGTGTGTGTGTGTGTGTGTGTGTGTGTGTGTGTGTGTGTGTGTGTGTGTGTGTGTGTGTGTGTGTGTGTGTGTGTGTGTGTGTGTGTGTGTGTGTGTGTGTGTGTGTGTGTGTGTGTGTGTGTGTGTGTGTGTGTGTGTGTGTGTGTGTGTGTGTGTGTGTGTGTGTGTGTGTGTGTGTGTGTGTGTGTGTGTGTGTGTGTGTGTGTGTGTGTGTGTGTGTGTGTGTGTGTGTGTGTGTGTGTGTGTGTGTGTGTGTGTGTGTGTGTGTGTGTGTGTGTGTGTGTGTGTGTGTGTGTGTGTGTGTGTGTGTGTGTGTGTGTGTGTGTGTGTGTGTGTGTGTGTGTGTGTGTGTGTGTGTGTGTGTGTGTGTGTGTGTGTGTGTGTGTGTGTGTGTGTGTGTGTGTGTGTGTGTGTGTGTGTGTGTGTGTGTGTGTGTGTGTGTGTGTGTGTGTGTGTGTGTGTGTGTGTGTGTGTGTGTGTGTGTGTGTGTGTGTGTGTGTGTGTGTGTGTGTGTGTGTGTGTGTGTGTGTGTGTGTGTGTGTGTGTGTGTGTGTGTGTGTGTGTGAGAATAAATATGCACCATTATAATTTAAAATAAATGGATGAGATTAAAACATCACTCAAGTGAATCATGTGTCATATTTATTCTCATATTTATGAAACATGATTCACTTGAGTGATATTTTAATCTCATCCATTTATTTTAAATTATAACGTTGCATATTCATTCTCATATAATATTACTACTCATATGATATGTCATATATATATATATATATATATATATATATATATATATATATATATATATATATATATATATATATATATATATATATATATATATCGACATATCATATGAGAATGGTAATGTTATTTGAGAATATGAGAATAAATATGCACCATTATAATTTAAAATAAATGGATGAGATTAAAACATCACTCAAGTGAATCATGTGTCATATTTATGACACATGATTCACTTGAGTGATATTTTAATCTCATCCATTTATTTTAAATTATAGTGTTGCATATTCATTCTCATATAATATTACTACTCATATATATATATATATATATATATATATATATATATATATATATATATATATATATATATATATATATATATATATGGATGTATCTAGTGAGAAGGTAATCTTATATGAGAGTAAGAGACAGAGATAATGACCGTTTAATTTAAAATAAAAGGTTGAGATTTAATATATCGTCACGTGATCTTTTTTTTCCCCAACTAAAATAGTTGAGAAAAAAAGATCATGTAATAAGATATTAAATCTCAACCTTTTATTTTAAATCAAACGATTGTTATCTCTTTCTCTCACTCTCATATAAGATAAATTTTTCTCATTAGATACATCCCATATATATATATATATATATATATATATATATATATATATATATATATATATATATATATATATATATATATATATATATATATATAATGTTTGCATTGTTGAAACATAATAGAGCGGAATAAAATAAAACATAACGGAGTGGAATGGAGCACCAGAATGAAATATATATTTCATTCTATTGCTTGATATTTTATTAAAAATATCTCATTCTATCACATATGTGAAGACAAGCTTCCTAAAGTATTTTTGAAGAAGACAAACTATCATTGATTGCAAAATAGAATGGCTCAAGTCAAGACATCTAAATCAAGTCAAAATGATCAAAGTCTTGAAGAAATATTATGTGAACAAATCAAATGTCAAGGTATAAAGAATTCAACCTCTCTATATGCATATAAGTGTTCATAACAATGTTTCATGCATGCCACAAATCTTCAAACATGTTTTAGAAATCACAAGATGATGTTTCACATCTTTTCTCAAAAGTAATTTTTCAGAAAAATCTTAGGAAACCCGATTACCCAGATATGATAACCAGTTACCCTGCATTAGTTTCCAAAAATAATAGCTTCTGTCTTGGGGAACCCGGTCACCCACTTATGGGAACCGGTTACCCAACACAAATTTTGAATTTCTGTAACTTTGAAAAAGATGGTAACCGGGTACCCACTTATGGGAACCGGTTACCACTGAAACAGTGTGAATTTTTCATAGTTGTAAAATGCAGAAAAGTTATGTTGTTTGATTCATGAAGCATGACATCTTTTTATGGAATCATACCATTTTGAAAGGCTGTATAGAGGCCTATATAAACTTATAGTTTCAAAATGATTTCTTACCTTCTTCAATCTACAATTCAAAATTACATAAACTTATAATCTTTCAATTTTCTGAAGTGTTCTATATCAGAATTTTCATTGAAAATTTTTGCACTCATTTTTTATTGAAAAATTGTTTTAAGTTTCATATCATTATTGTGCACACTTGTATCTGTTATTGAGAATTGTTTTGCTTGAAGAAGAAGATATAGTGTATCATATTTCAAGATATCTTATAAAAAATTCATAATATATTATTTCTTCCCTTGCTATTCAGGATTGTTGAAAATAAGTGTTTGCATTGAAGAAGATTGTTCTTCTTGCACTTAGTGTTCAAGATCTTAAAGGTTTTAAGAGTCTTTGATCTCCCTATAGATTAGATAGTAAGGCATCACCTTTGGTGTGATTAGACTTGTACAATCATTCTAAATTACAGTGAAATCTCTTCCGTGTTGGCAAGAGGAATGGAGTACTCTCGACGTGTGAGGGGAACCAATATACATCTTGTGCTCATTTACTTTCCGCATGTTATCGCTTTCATCACTTAACCAAAAATCAGAAAAAAAAGATCAAAGATTCATAAAATCGAAAATAATTTTAAAAGTCCCATTAATTACCACTTCATTTCATTCTGTCTCGTACCATAAATTCAAACATAACCTAAATATTGGCTAAAAAAGATTTCTCTAAATATTTTATCATATTTATATTTAGGTGAGGCCTAAAGTATTCCCTCGTAAAATTAGAGGAGATTTTTCTTTATGATTTATATCAATAAAATTTTACCACATAAAGTTAATCTCACATATTAATTCAAAACCTTAAGATATGTAGTCTATGTCTTCTCGTTCTTAAAAAAAGTTCAGTATATTTTTTTCATCTAACGTGAGAATCATTATTCACACTTGACATATCTATATTTTACTACTCAAAAATCTATATATATATATATATATATATATATATATATATATATATATATATATATATATATATATATATATATATATATATATATATATATATATATATATATATATGTATATAATTTTTATTTCATTTTGATTGTTTAATGTTTATGTGATTTTAAAATTTTATTTTATATAACAAAATTTAATTGATACACCTTCTAAGAGATAAATAGGTTAGTAAAAAATTTATCTTATATTTATGTTTGTGGAAAATAAATGGATACCTTTTAAGACTAATTAAATACAAAAATATCTTCTTTTTTTATAAATACTTTTATTGCATATTTTAATCTATGTTAAAAAAAAAATTAACTTTAGAGTTTACTTTGAGTAAATTTCAAAACCAAAAAATTAAGAGTATGGGCAATTAATATGACAAGAGTAGGTAGGACAGGTAGGAATATGAAAAATCATGTGAGCATGTAATGATGAGGTGAGAGGAATAACAGAGTTGTAAAAAGAATTATCGGACCATTAACATTGAGTACACATGATAGTAGATAGAGAGAAAGTTTTGGTTTTAAGGCATCTAGCTTCTACTGCGACTATGTGCTTGTGCTTCTGCTGCTTATGGTAAAGGAAAGTGCAGTAACCAGTTATTACCATCATTACTCATTAGTAAACACATCTGCCTCTATATCTACTTGGTTCAGTACCTTGCACTCTCATGGAAACAATATACGGAACACCAATCATTTATACTACATTTGATAGTATTTTGTATTTGAATTTATTCAATTCTTTCTCATAGTAATATGATTTCAATAGTGGTATAGGAAGTTTATAATTATATTATAATAATTCAAATGTATGATATAAGTTTCTGAAAGTGAATCGGAGGTTATAGTTTAAAAAATAAGTGTTTCTGAAAAATAGGAATTGACTTTATCGTGTCTGGAATTGATTACGGGATTTAGCGTAACTGGTTACAACATGCAGTTTTAAGTTATGTGTTTAGTTTTGTCACATATGTAATCTGTTATGGAGTTTTGTATAACTGGTTACGAACCCGTGTTTTTGGGGTTTAGCTTACTTTTTAAGTTGTTTTTGGATACCAACTATTTTGTTTAGCTTGTATAAATAGTCTCAATGTTGTAATATGCATAATTAATAAAAATTTATCTCTCTCTCTCTCTCTCTCTCTCTCTCTCTCTCTCTCTCTCTCTCTCTCTCTCTCTCTCTCTCTCTCTCTCTCTCTCTCTCTCTCTCTCTCTCTCTCTCCAATTCTCTCAATTTCCCACTGAATCTCTCCACAAGCACAAAACCTTCATTGATCTAATTAAATGTTCTAACATTTGACATCAAGAGCCCTGGTTCTAATCCACAATCATTTGTGCAAAGATGACTATCGTCTCCAACGATCGAGTCTCTACTAATCTTTCAACCCTTGATTCGAAGAATTATGATAAATGGTGGAAACAAATGAAGATGTTATTTGGCTATCAAGATGTTCTTGAAGTGGTTAACAATGGAGTTACTCCCCTTGTTGCAGAGGTAACTGAAGCACAAAAGGTTGCACACAAGGAAGAGAAGAAGAAAAATTACAAGGTGTTGTTCTTGTCGATTCTTGTGTCGATAATGACAACTTTGAGAAAGTTGGTGATTACGATTCAGTAAAGCAAGCATGGGAGATCTTGAAGAAGGCTTATGAAGGGACTGATAAAGCAAAGACGGTATGGTTATAAACTCACAAGCGACAATTCAAATTAGTTCAAATGGAAGAGAATGAGACAATCAACGACTACGTAATGCGCATTACGCATTTGGTAAATCAAATCAAGTCTTGTGGAGAAACTGTTTTGGAGCAGAATGTTGTATCGAAAATCTTGCGTTCTTTGACACCAAGGTTTGACAATATTGTAGTAGCGATTGAAGAGTCGAAGGATCTTTCGACATTGATCAAAGAGGAGCTTCAAAGCTCTCTTGAGGCTCAAGTACAAAACAACAACCTGTGGAAGCCAAAATTGTGGAAAACAGTAGACGAACAACTAGACAAAGAGGTTTGCCTCAAAGACTCCAAGATTGTGAAGTGTTCCGGGATAACGAGATCAATGATGATGGTGATTTCATTCACTTTACGCTTATGGCCGAATTCAAGCCCATTAACACGGAAGAGGCATTAGGTGATCCAAAGTGGGTGTGTGCGGTGAAAGAGGAGCTGAAATCGATTGAGAAAACTAATACTTAGGAGTTGGTCGATTTACCGAAAGGTAAGAAGCCGATTTGGTGTGAGATGGGTCTATAAAGTGAAGGGAAATCCCAAAGGTGAAATAATCAAGCGTAAGACTCGATTAGTTGCAAAGAGATTTTTGTAAAGAGAAGATATAAATTTCCATGAAGTGTTTGCACCAGTTGCTATACTAAAAACCATACAACTGGTTATTGGTATTACGGATAACAACAATCGGTTAATCTATCAAATGAATGTAAAATTCATATTTTTGAATGGTCTGCTTGAGGAAGAGGTATATGTAGAACCCCCTGGTTTTGTTTTGAATAATCAAGAGGATAAGTTCTACAAGTTGATAAAATCGTTATATAATTTGAAGCAAGCTCCGAGAGCTTGGAACAAGCGGATATATGGTTTTATAATTGATGTTAGCTTCAAGAAATGTGTGTTCGGGCATAGAGTTTATGTGAAATCAGATGTAATTGAAGGTGTGATCATACTTTGTCTATATGTGGATGATTTATTGATCACATGCAACAATGAGAAAAGTATTTATAAGTTCAAGAGTGAACTTATGAAAGAATTTGAGATGAGTGACCTTGGGATTATGACATATTTCCTTGGCATAGAGTTTCATAAGTAAAAAATGGAATTGCTTATACATAAAAGGAGATATGCTCTTGAAATCTTGAAAAGGTGTGATATGGAGCATTATAATGCTTCCATAACATCAGTTAAAGCAAGATTGTAGCTGTCCAAAAGTGAGGATGAGCAGGATGTAGATCCTACTCAATATAGAAGATTGATTGGGTCAATACGTTACTTGTGTAATATGCTGTCAGATTTAGCATTTAGTGTCGGTATTGCAAGTAGATTCATGGAGAGGCTGAAGGTGTCTCACTTGGAAGCATTCAAAAGAATCCTATGATACGTCAAATGGTCTATTAGTTGCATAATTCTTTTTCCTGCATCGAATATAGGCAAAAATGCAATTTTCTCAGTTTCACTGATTCCAATTGATGGGAAGATAAAGATGATCGAAAGTCTACAACTATTTACATCTTTATGTTCGGAGGAGAACCAATCGCTTGATGTTCTAAAAAGGAACCGGTAGTTTCACTCTCTTCTTGTGAGGCCGAGTATATTGTTGCATCATTATGTGCGTGTCAAGTTGTGTCGCTTATAAATTTACTGCAGGAGCTGGGAAACAATGAAGGTGAGGCTGTCATACTCTTGATTGACAATGTTTCGACTATTAATATTTCTAAGAATCCTATTGCACATGGGAGAAGCAAGTACATTGAGATTAGATTTTACTACTTGAGGGAACTGGTAAGTGAAGACAAGCTAATGTTGGGATATTGTAGAAGTGAAGACCAAATTGATGATTTGTTAATAAAGGGAGTCACAAATGATGTGTTCAAGAGATTGAAAGTGAGCATGGGCATGGAGAACTTGGAGAATTTTAATTAAGGTGATTTATTGAAAGTTTATAATAATTCAAATGCATATTATAAGCTTCTGGAAACTATTTGGAGGTTTCAACTTAAACAATAAGAACTTCTAGAAAGCAGGAACTGATTGTATCGTGTTTGTAACCGGTTATAGAATTTAGCATAACCGGTTACAACAGACAGTTTTTAGTTCAATTTTTAGTTTTGTCACAGGCGTAATCAGTTACGGCGTTTTGCATAATCGGTTATAAACCCTTGTTTTTGGGTTTTAGCTTTTTTTAAGTTGTTTTAGATCCCAACTATTTTGATTAGCTTATATAAGTAGTCTCAATGTTGTAATGTGCAAAATTAATAAAAAATTCTCTTCTCACCCTCATTACTCTCTCTCACTCCAATTCTCTCATTTCCCACTCGATCTTCTCCATAAACACAAAACCTCCATTGATCCAATTGAATGTTCTAACAATTGGAGAGATCGGGATTGTTGAAAATATCAATTTGGTAAACATTCATGATCCAAGAGACATTGAGTATATATTCATCAAAAACTCTTAAGACAATGAGAGTATGAGTCTATTATATTATATATCAAATATTTCCTCCATTTCTCGTTGATATGACAATAATCACTCACACTTTAATCACGATAATCTCCTTAATAAGTGTGAGTCGCTCACATCACTAAATCTGATCCATACCAGAAACTCACTAGCTTTTACTTTCCACCGAGTCTAACCATGACTCTGATACCACTTGTTGGAGAATCTAGGAAATGACGAGAGTGTTAATGAGTCAAGCATTTAGGATCCAAGAGACTTTGAGACAACACATTCATTCAAAACTGTAAGGCAATGGAAGTATAAGTATATTCTCCTATATACCACTACTACAAATAACGCTTTTTATGATGAAACTTTCACTTCACTTAAAAAAATCGAAGTGTAAACCATAGACATGTCACATTTTTTTATGTCAAAATATTACCATATATTATATTGGTTTTATTCAAAACCGAGGGGTAAAGTATTTAGAGGACACACATTTGAATCCCAACAACCACATTTTAACATCTTTTAATATTTTAAACACTTTTTATGACTTATTACCTCGGTTTTATTGAAAATCAAAGGGTAAAGTATTTAGATGACACGTCTTCGAATCTTAACAACTATATTTTATCACCTTATAATTAAAAAAATTATAACATATTACCTCAGTTTTGCTGAAAACTGAGGGGTAAAGTAGATAGAGGGACACGCCTTCGAATCCCAACAACTACATTTTATCACCTTTTAATTTTCTTAAATTTTTTATGAGCTATTACCTCGATTTTGCTAAAAACCGAGGGGTAAAGTAGCATATTTTTTTATTTTCTATTTATGACCTATTTGATAAAAAAATTAAGTAACGAATCTTTGACGTCCATTTATAAAGTGACAATGGTCAAGATATTGGCAACTCATCAATTCACATGCAACATTAGTGATCCGTGCGAAACTCTCACTAGCCAATCAAAACGTGAATGAACAACTATTCATCTTGGATACAAAGTGCTGAAATTTAAACTTAACATATTGAAAACAATGACAATAAAGCAAGAGAAGGAAAATATTTTAAGGTTAGTTTATTAATGTTTAATCTTTTCTCTAATTAGGAAAATATGAAAGTAACTTTTAATGTTAGTTATAGTTGTATCAAGTAAAATGGTTAATATTATTGTTGTTGTTGTTGAAATTTAGTATTTAAGAATTCTATTGATTTTGTTTATTTGTTGTTATTGTTGTTGAGATTTAAATTTTAAAGAATCCATGGATTTTGTTGTTGTTGTTGTTGCTTTTGTTTTTGTTGTTGAGATTTTATATTTAAGGATTCTATTGATTTTTTGTTGTTGTTGTTGTTATTGTTGTTATTGTTGTTGTTATTGATGAGGAAGATTTAGAATTTGTCAACAAATTTGATGTTTTACATATTAAAATAAAAAAATACAGGTCAATTATCTTTTGTAAACAAGACTTTACCCCTCGGTTAATATTTAAAACCGAGGTAAAAAGTAACGCAGTTTTGAAAATGGAAAAAATGTAGTTGCAGGGGATCGAACCCATGACCAGTGCCACTTTTCCCCTAGGTTATTCAATAATCGAGGTGTAGTGTAGTAGCTTTTCATATCGCCCTTCGTTAGATCACTTCCGTAGTCGAGGTCAAATGCATTTTGTGTCCGATGTTAGATATGTTTTTTGTAGTAGTATTGATGTTGTGTAAATAAAAAAAAGTATTTTTTATCGTATCCACATAGACTAGTTCGATATGACCAACGTTTAGACTATCGATATCGTTTTAAATTAAATTTTACAGAATGGTTTGTTAGAAATAATAACCGAATGTAAAATAAACGATATAAAATAAAAAAGTTCAATTAATAAGATATCTTGCTGGGATTGATTTTCCTCTACCGTTTATGTATGCGATTCACTGATTAGTTTCTGTATAACCATGTATTCATTCATACCTCCACATACTTTTCACAACAAAGCATATATCTGAATACGATATTTTAAAAAATCAATCGGTTTGTTCAATCGATGATGTCTCAATATAGTAAACAATCTGTTAAGACCAAGTATTCTTGGTAGATATTAAACCTTAATTCTATGTCTAGAAACTACCATTTAATCGATTCTTATCTTTACTTCCATGTTTCGAAAGTATTTTTTCAATAGAAATTTGAATTCATAAGATTGAACACTAAGATCAAGATAAAAATCGATAAGTATGAAAACATTTTTATATTAAAAGCATAGTTGGTAAATATACATACAATTAAGGTAGATTCTTCCAATCCCAACAAGAGAGAGAGAGAGATTAGCTAGCCCTTATCATGGTAGCTTGTACAAAAAGAAAGAATTGGAGACGAATGAGCATTAACAATAATTCCTTAATTCTTAATGTGTATCCAGCTCGATTCTTTGATTCCCTCCCCTAATAGCTATTACAATTGTTTGTAGTACTATTTCTATCTGATAGTACAATATGGAATTCAATTATGAAATATGATTCCTCTGTACTGCACTTGGTCCATTTTTATAGTTTTATGGCCGCCTGTGTTCACTAAGCGAGGATAAGTTTGCTAAGCGAGTTGTCCTTTCTTCTTCCTTAAGTTTTCAAATTCAAACCGCCTTTTAGAAACTGTCATTGTTCTCTAAGCGAACTTTTCTTTGCTGCTGGCGAACTGGGTTGAAATGTTTCTGCCTCCATTTTGCTACTTGCTTTGCTGATGTTTGCTAAGTGAAATATTCACTGAAAGGTTGGCTTAGAGAAACAGGACATGCTTTCTTTTGCTTTTTCTTTGTTCTTTTGATCAATTCCTTCAATAATTAACCACACACTATTAGAAGTATTATTTTATGAGTAAAGTGTGTATTTTACATGCATAATTATTTAATTGATTCGATAAATACCGTATTTTCTAAGTGAATGCACTCGTATTTCGACTTTTATCAAATTCTACCCAATTTGTATTCTTGTTTTTCCTCAATCAAGATTATCCTTCCAAATACTCCAGCTTTAATCAAGGCTGATTTCTCAACCTTACTGAAATGATATTGCTCAAATAATGGATGCATATGCAAAAAGGTTTACGTCTATTCATTTTTTAGAGTCAAAGCATGGTTATGAATTAATGTGCTTTCTTTATAAAGATTGGATCATGCTATCAAAGGGAACATGAACATCAAAGTGAACATGACCATTTCCTCTTTTGAATCATCATATCACTCTTCTTCATAAAAGTGATGAAGATTCATTTGCGATTTCAATTGTGCGGTCAAATGACTATCAGTTAATAACCTTGTCAACATATTGATCAATTCATACTTTTACATTGAAAATCTATTTGTGAAAACTTTTGTGAGCATAAATCACTAAGAACTTAATTTCGGTTGTAACTTGGCCTGGTTTCATGGGTATGACTTTTCCTAAGGCTAATGGTTCAAAAATCCGTCCAAGTTTTGACGAGGAGGTTTTCCTTTTCCATTTTTCCTCTTTCATTTCTTACTTTATGGTGAGGTTTTTGATTTTATTTTTCATTATTTTCTTTTCACCTTTTAATTTCTTTTTCTTGTTGTGTAATGAGTAGCCACTCCCCAACTTATGTTATTTTCACTTTTATTCATGAGTGTGGCTTTCTTTTGATAATTATTTTTGATAAAATTTTGTTTGATTAGGTTTCCAACAGAAGATGAAATGGATCAATTGATGAATTATTTTGTTTTGAGTAGAAACCATAATTTCATTAAGTGGTTTTGGGCTTTCCCCAAGATCTATTTGACCCATTCTTGCAATCCCAAGGCTGGTTTTATTGTGATTTGTTCTTTAGTCACAATTAATCCCTTCTTTGATTTTTTTCCCGGCTAGACAGGTTTCTCAAGTGCTCACTCAATTTACCGTGTATGATGAGTGTTATACCCCAAAATTTGCCCTCCCTTTTCCACAAGAAATCACAACTTCGGGTTTTCCCTGATTTTTCAGATTGGCTCAAGAATCGGTCAAACAGATTTTTCTTTAACAGTCAATCCAAAATTAGGGTTTCCATTGATTTTGAATCAGTCAAACAGATTATTAGGGTTTCTATTGATTTTTGTTGAGTTTGGCTCAGGGATTGATCAAGCAGACGTTTCTTTAACGGTAAATCCAAAACTAGGGTTTGCGCACACATTCTCAGAAGAAACTGAATCCACAGTATTTCAATTGACTGTTACATTGTTTTACGCTTGTTCAAGATTGTTGTTTGTTTCTCAAAACCTAAACATCTGGACTAGGAGCTGAGGCTTTTGATTGAAAGGTTGAAGCGTTGGTTTGATCAGTGAAGTGAAAGGCGTATGGATGTTTGTTTGTTCAACTGTACGAAGCATATGATTGATTGGAATACCGGGCGTATTGTGGTTAAAGCAAGGTTGCGAGATTGCAAAGTTTGTTGATTATTTATTTTATCTGAGTTAAAATTATTGGGGTGTACTTCCAGTTATTTTAATTCAAGAGACTTAAATAAGTTAAATCGACAGTGCAGAAGAAATAAGGAAATATCTGACAAAGATTTTTTATTCATTTTTAATTATTGTTACAAATGTTATTTGAATACTGTAAATTTATTTACAATATTTACAATGATATTTATTACAATAATTGAAAAGAAAATAAATCTATTATTCTAAGTCTCTTGAAGTCTTCATACTTCTCTGATTTCCATTATCCCAACTGGTATTTACCTGCAAAGAGAGAAAAAAGAAGTCAATACAGTTAAATTGAAAAGTATTTTCAGACAGATAAATAAAAGCTCATCATTAAAGATTGTTGGCCGGAATCAGATCGTTTTGGTTTCATCATATTTTGCTCATCCTCTTTGCAAATCACAAGAACATTTCTCTTCTTGGTTCACAAAGAGGAAAGTAAAATTATTTTGCAAGCATATAATCAATCAAATACAAGGCACAAGGCTGCATAAAAGTACACCAAGCTGTACAATGTCAAACTGAAATACCAAACCAAGTTGCACAAACTGCAAACCAAGTTGCACAAATTGTCAACTAAGTTGCACAAGCTGTCAAGAAGCTGTCAAGAAACTGTCAACCAAGCTGTGAAAACAGAAAAACTGCATACAAGCTATCAAAAAGAACAATGCAGAAAATCTGGAAGAAAGTACAGAATGCAGAGGAAAACCAAGATGCAAGCAAACAAGCTTGTAAAAGAAAACTTTTCATCATTTCCCTGGCCAACAATCTTTTCAGAAATAAAAAGTACATTAAGCAATTAAATATGCTTTTTATGGAGAGAGAAAAAGAGAGAGTGAAGCAGGTTTGCATTTTTTGGCAGGCTTAAAGAATAGATAAATATAGCAAGCTAAGAGTTCAAAAAAGGGAGAGCAGTTCAGAAAAAAGAACCACAAACTGTAAACAGAAGCAAAAACTACAAGTTATCAACTTGCCAAAACCTGCATAACTTCAAGCCTGCCTTCCTTACCAAAACCAGAAGCATCAGCCTTCCTTACAAAAACCAGAAGCATAAGCCTGGATATCGAAACACCAAGCCTGTGAACACACTAACTCAGACCTGCCTGTATCAAACCAAAGATCCAAGCCTGTCTAAAACTACACAAGCCTTGAAGCCTGCTTCCTCCAAGCCTGCATAACCCAAACCTGCCTGTATCAAAAGCAAACTCAATCAAAACCTGCCTGTATCAAAAGCAAACTCAATCAAAACCTGCCTGCATCAAAGCTTTCAAAACCAGAAGCACAAACAAGCATAAAATCCAAAGCCTACTTTCAAAAAACAATCAAACCTGCACCAAAGCCATTTTAACCTGCAAAAACAGGCTTGTAAGCACAGGCACTACAAACTGCGCAAACCTGTTTCAAACTGCAATCCAACACAAAAACACCAAACTTGCCTTCAAAGAAAAACAACTCATAAGCAAGTGCTCTCAGAAATTCATCATCAACATAACCAAAACCAAAGAACAACAAACAAACATCAAAGTTCGTCAAGCCAACAAAGAAGAACTTATCGAAAGCAACTTCAGAATAAACTCATCATCAGAATCAAACACCAAATATCAAAACAACAGTAGCAACATTTCAGAAGTTCCCATCATCAATTCAAGCTAACAAGAGCAAAGCCAACATTCAGATAAGAAGAAGAAGAGCATTTTCAAAAGCAAGCATTTTCAGAAGTAGGGTTTTAAGAACGAAGTTCATCACTTCTCCCTCTTCCGGCCACCTGAGGATACCGCCGGTCCACCCTCCGTCCATTCCCCAAAGACGAAATCCCAAAGGTATCATTTTCTATTCCCTCAATCTATTGATGTACCTCACACAAACATAAACAACCCATGATTAAAACACTGTGAAACAATTAAAACATGCAAAGATTAAGCACGCGCGAACCTAAAACTCTAAAACACGTTTAGAAATGAAGCAATACCTTTTAATCGCCGCCTTGTACAAACATGGGGAGGAGAAGGTGGAGGTGATATTCTGGCAACTGGAAGCAATGGAGGGGGCATCAGTTTGTTCATGTTTGAGAAAGACGAAGAAGACAAGAAGGGAGCGGCGTCGTTCACAATTGTAAACCTAGTTCTGAGCAAAACAATACAAACCCTAAAAAATTTGTTAAGCGTTTCAATTGGGCCTGTCCCATAAACCAAACACTATGCTAAGGCCCAAACGCATTTCAGCACCTGCACCCCCCCTTGTAGCCTAACCTTGTCTCCCTTATTTGGGCCAAGGGCATTCCTCAAAGCCCACTTAATTTCTTTTTTTATGTTTTACAAATCAATATTTTTTTATCATTATCACTTTATTTTCTTTTTTATATAACTTAATTCCTAATTCTCTTTGTTAAATAAAAATAACATATTAAATTTTTGTATTAAAATATTCTTAATAACCTTTTAATATTTATTGCATTTAAAGGTATATAAATAATAGATTTTTTTATTTAAACAATTCTTTCTTTTTTTCTTTAAAACCCTTTGTTTATATAAAACTAACAAAAACACAAAAATAATAGTAAACACTTAATTCTCATTAGGTTAATATTTTATTTAATCATTTGTAAATAACCACATACATCTCACAATACTTTTGATTCTCTTTGATTCTTATACCTTGTTGTATTTTTACATTGAGAGTGCGACGTTTCGATTTGGTGGTAACATAATATTTGGACATTACTATTCTGATAAGACTCATCCCCATTTGTAAACATTTGTACCCACATCCCCAGATACTTATTTGTAATAACTTAGACTTTAAATTCCCGCAATTTATCGCTTTCCATATACTGTATAGTAATTAGGGTTTGTATGCAAAGTTTCAAAATCAACCACTAGATAACCTAATACAAGATAAATGCATGAACATCAAAACACAATTCACACTTGCACCTCTAGGGTAACCTCGCTTGTTGCCTCGGAAAATGCAATCATGTCCCTCGAGTATGATACACTCTAGCAAATGTCCCTTCGATAAACAGAGATCGTAGTCCCTCGATGACCCTCGATGTTGCCTTTGATAAAATGATCTCGTCCCTTCGAAATTGCTAGAATGTCTCACAAGTTGCCTTCAATGATTGTATACGATGACCCGCGCATGTCCCGTTCAACATCCTAACGCAAGGTTATTCATCAAACACAATGGTGAAACAACACTGTTAAAAGGGTTAAAACATAAGAAAAATATTTGAGTAAAATAGGGTAGACAACTCTTAGTTACTTGATCAAAAATCTTGCAAAACATCCTTGCCATTTTTTCAAACACACTTCACAACACAACTTCAAAAACAATTTTCGAACAACTTTCAAAACATTGAATTATCTTTTCAAAAAGACACACACCTTTGTATACATTCAAACAAGAATCATTACAAAGGTTGCCTAGACAAGGCATCTTTTTCAAAACATTTTCAAAACCACACACACAAAGCACCATTTCAAACAATTGAAAAGCAAAGGCAAGTGATCTAAAACAAGTAACTAAGAGCCCATGGATAACCATGGATGAAAAGGGTTCTATCACCTTCCCTTTTCATAATCTACCCCCCGAACCCACAAAAACATCTCAAAGGTCTTTCCTGTGATTTTTTACCTTTCCTTAGGATAAAATAAAAAGTCGGTGGCGACTCTTGCTAAACCGAACAAGTGCGAAAACAAACGCAAAATTCAAGTCAGTTCTCCCACCGTATCACAGAACTGGCGACTCTGCTGAGGATCTTTCTAAAAGTGGGGTTACCTTAGGGTTTTAGATCACCTATACATGCTTACTTTGATTTCTTTGATTGCTTTACTTTTTGGGTTCCTTGTTTGGGTTTGTTTTAAATCCTACACCCGGATTTGGGGGCACCTTTTTAGGTAAGTAGCAATAAACTGTGAGGGAACTGTGCAGGGTATATCGACATGGTTGAAACAGTAGCTATGTTGATATAGCACTTTGGTTGGTACCGGTAACCCTTGAGTTGAATCAAGGAGAGTACGGGGCCACCGCGTGGTGTCATGAAGCATCAACGGACTTTAGAACCTTACTTGACCATCTTGGCCTTTTTAGGGGTAGTGAGGTGACCGACTTTGGTGCAATCCGAAGTTGGTAGATACTCGATACTACACTCATTGAGGATTGTTTTCTTGGAATATTTCGGTCTCCAGTAAAGTGGCTAAACTGAAACCATGAACACAGAAAATAATCCAGTGATATTAAGCTCCTTAGAACCCGGTTTCTATTTTAGGACAGGTTGAGCCAACTAACTTCAAGAGGGTACTTACCTACAAACCCCATGCAAGCCTAAACCTAAGGTTTTGTCTGCTTTGTGTGAATATGATTACCTGTATATACACTTACTTACTTCTGCATACATGTACGTAACATCATAACATCATACCATAGCATTTTCAATAACCATTTCAAGGATCTCGAGGGTCTTTTGATGCAGGGTCACGTTGAACCAGACATCTACCAAAAGGCAAGAGGGTTTTCCTCTGAAAAAACGCCGTCAAAAATCAAGTGCAACAACTTGAATCAGGGGCTATGACCCACTCGACATGGTGAGCTTGATTCTCGTGGAAAGACATCCACCATTACAAAGTTCTCCAATCAAAGATGTTGATCAAAGTTCAACCTCTAACATTTTCTTATATTTACCCCGAGAGATCCTTGAAAACATGCATCCACATATCATCCAGGTTTTCCTTTTCAGATTTCCTTATTCTCCTACTGTTTATTTCAGTAGAGATGGCTCTAGAGAGGACTGTCAAAGATATCCAGGATCAAAATGCTCAACTTCAAGAAATGTTCTTGAACCTGTCTCAGGGGCAAGAATAAGTGAAAGCTCTCCTCACAAGGGGCATGGTCCTAGGGAATTCAAGCAGTGTCAGGAATGATCAGTTGGAAGAACTTCAGATTGAGCTGGCAACAATGAAGATCCATATGATGGGACAACTGGTGGGCCAAATGGCTCTCATTCAAGACCTGGCTCAAAGACAAGAAGAGCTCAGGGTTCTCGTCAACAAACTGCCTCGGGACAACCAAGTGGGGAAAACATCTAAGGTTGAAGATCAAGTCATCATTCAACCCCATTTGAGACAAGAAGACAAGGGAAAGGCTCCTCAGCTTGCTGCAGGGTCACAAGCCCAACAACAACCTCTCCAGCATCAACGGGGTAATCGGCGTAGGCAAAATACGTCTGGAAGGCAGTTCACAGAAACCGACATACCATCATCTCTAATACTGGAGCGCTTGTTGGAGGTCAATCTGACTGCTTTAAAGGATCCCATTCAGAAGCCCAATACCTCTGCCCCTAGCTATCACCCCGACGCATTTTGTGTATACCACTCCTATAGTCCTGGACATGACACCGATGACTGTTGGGCTTTGAAAAATAAGATCCAAGACTTGATTGACGAAGGAGTACTGGAATTCATGCCGGATGGCGAGATGAAAATCTTCCGCTAAGGGTTCTCCATTTGAAATGACAAATCTCGAATTGAGAGACTTTTGTTCCATTTGAATTTTCAAGTTGTAATTTCTTTTGTTATTCAAACAATTATCTGTTGATGTCAAACTCTGTTTCATTAATGCATTGCATATGTTTGTCTTGAATTCATCCATTCGTTTTCATTATTCTTAAACTATACTTTCTACTTTCTTTATGATATTTAACTCTTGATAAAAAGCTACAAGCCTTTAGAGGGAGGATGACGAAACAATACCGTAATCTCATACAGTATGCTTTTGAGCAAGACCTTGTTGACGATGTACAGGCGTTACTTTCAAATCCTAAACACTGGAGTTATAAGGAAGATAATCCCTAGTCAACCCCTTCGAGCCAAAGAAGTAGGAGTTTTCTGTTTTAAACACAAATTGAAACCTTTGATTTAAACCTGGGGCAGGGTAGTCTCTAAGTTAATTCAAAAAAAGATGCGCATTGAAGTCGCAAACTCTCAGTTCGTAATACAACGAATAACATCAAAAACTTTCCTTTGGAACCAAAAGACAGTGATGATTCCCTATATCATAGGCAGTCATTATCTCTCAAAAGAGAAAAGCCCACTGAGCCAAAACCTACAAAGGAAGCTTAAGAAAGCTGGGGCATCCCGCTGACTGTGATCTCGAAAACAGGAACGGTCAGGCAAAAGTTAGGGAAAACAAATCAAAAAAAGGGTCATTACCAATCCTCAACAACATGAAAAATGTTGCAAAAATAATGACTGCCTCCCAATAAATTCAACTGGTGAACCATCACCCAAAAGTCATTCCAAACTCGAATAGAGTGCGACGCACAATTAATTGAGTTTAGGATTGAAGGACATCACGAAGAGCGGGTGGGTACAAATATACTTTGAGCCTTTATCCTTTGTTTCTTAAACCGTGAACCAAGCCACGTTACAACCCTTCGAAAGTCCTAATTGAAGCATGGGTTAGTTCGAAAGCATACTGTTACAAAAGGTATCCTGACTCCTGTAAGGCTTTGCCCTAAATCTTGTGTTGAATTTGTCTTATAAAAAGTTTTCTGCTAAAAAACGCATTTTTTCAAAACTTCGAGACAAGCATAAACTTTGCATTATTTGAATATCATTGTTTGCACATGTTTATTTGTTTGACAGCAAAGAAATTCACAACAGTGAATGTTCGGAGGAACGAAAACTCTCTCTGTGAATAAAATCACTTCAAGTGGGATGACACTTCCGTTACAAAAATCTCCTATCCACAAAAGGGGATTTGATATGGTATTGTCCAGTGAACCTGGGGCAGTCCAGTCAAGATTTCAACAAATCTTTCAAAGCTCAGTGAACCTGGGGAAGTCCAGTCAAGGTTTCAAGAAATCTCTCAATTGCAGGATAACCTGGGGCAAGTCTCTGTCACCATCACTTGGGGCATTTAAACGTCAATCTCATCAAAGGGGTTACGAACAGTCCAAGATTCCTGACAATGCCACAAGCATCAGATACTAGGTGCAGTGATGAAACCTCTCCGAAATCTTTCTGAAAAAGAAATTCAAGCGTCCTCGAGAAGTTTATAATCTCTAAACAGACCATCAGTCATGGGTTTATTTCCCCAACATTTGTCAAGGATTTATTCTCCAAAACAAATTACATTTCAAGTTGAAAGGTCGTTCAAAATTTCCTTCATCACCTGCTAGAAGTTACGATCATCATCAAAAATTCCTTCATCACCTGTTGGAATTCACGGTCGTTCAAAATTTCCTTCATCACCTGCTGGAAGTTACGATCATCATCAAAAAATTTCTTCATCACCTGTTGGAAATTACAGCCACCAACAGAATAACGGACAACTGAAGCTCCTAAAAAACTGTTCTCATCCTTGAAACCCCAGTAGGTTGGCATACAAACCAAACTCCTGACTTCTCCCGGCAGTATGATTTCTCTCCGCACAGGTTATCAAAGGGATGGAAGATACACATATTCCTCAACAGTGATCCTAGGACTTCTCGTTGTCAACGATCAAAAGATTTCTGATCCCCAGCAGCAGTCAAGGATTTATTTCTCCCCGACAGCAGTCAAGATTCTATTATCTCCAGCTATCCAGGATTCATTTTCCTCAGCAAGACAACTCATCGGCTTACATATGCATACATTACATTCATATATCATAAACATTGATATAACACATATATTGCATCATACATTTCATGCAACATAACTTTGTGTTTCAACTAACAATTTACCTTTTTCAGCAAAAGGTCGACAACAATTTTTTTAAGTTCCAGATTAACACCTGTAACAAACCAGGACAACTATCTACTTGACCATCATCAAGCAACCCTACACTGGTTCCTTCTCAATTCCAGATGCAGTTTTACACGGACTCATCATCAGGCAACCCTACACCGGTTCCTTCTCAATTCCAGATGCAGTTTTACACTGACTCATCATCAGGGAACCCTACACCGGTTCCTTCTCAATTCCAGATGTAGTTTTACACAGACTCATCATCAGGCAACCCTACACCGGTTCCTTCTCAGATTCAGATGCAGTTTTACACAGACTCATCATGAAGCAACCCTATGCTGGTTCCTTCTCAGATTCAGATGCAGTTTTACACGGACTCATCATGAAGCAATCCTACACCGGTTCCTTTTCAAATTCAGATGCAGTTTTACACGGACTCATCATAAAGCAACTCTACACAGGTTCCTTTTCAGGAAATTTCAAATGAAGTTCTACACGGACTGATCACTATTCAAATTCAACTTTTGAAAACAGTTTACGGATTCTCCAAACACGGATGTTAATCTATCGCTTGTTCAGACTCAACTTCTGAAAATAGTTTACAGATTCTCCAAACACGGATGTTAATCTATCGCTTGTTCAGACTCAACTTCTGAAAACAGTTTACGGATTCTCCAAACACAGATGATAATCTATCGCTTGTTCAGACTCAACTTCTGAAAACAGTTTACGGATTCTCCAAACACGGATGTTAATCTATCGCTTGTTCAGACTCAACTTCTAAAAACAGTTTACGGATTCTCCAAACACGGATGTTAATCTATCGCTTGTTCAGACTCAACTTCTGAAAACAGTTTACGTATTCTCCAAACACAGATGTTAATCTATCGCTTGTTCAGACTCAACTTCTGAAAACAGTTTATGGATTCTCCAAACACGGATGTTAATCTATCGCTTGTTCATATTCAACCTTTGAAAACAGTTTATGGATGCTTCTCAACATGGATGCTGATCTATTGCTTATTCAACTTCAACTTCTGAAAACAGTTTATGGATTCTCCAAACACGGATGTTAATCTATCGCTTGTTCAGACTCAACTTCTGAAAACAGTTTACGGATTCTCCAAACACGGATGTTAATCTATCGCTTGTTCAGACTCAACTTCTGAAAACAGTTTACGGATTCTCCAAACACGGATGTTAATCTATCGCTTGTTCAGACTCAACTTCTGAAAACAGTTTACAGATTCTCCAAACACGGATGTTAATCTATCGCTTGTTCAGACTCAACTTCTGAAAACAGTTTACGGATTCTCCAAACACGGATGTTAATCTATCGCTTGTTCAGATTCAACCTTTGAAAATAGTTTACGGAAGCTTCCCAACATGGATGCTGATCTATTGCTTATTCAAATTCAACTTCTGAAAACAATTTACGGATTCTCCAAAGACGGATGTTAATCTATCGCTTGTTCAGACTCAACTTCTGAAAACAGTTTACGGATTCTCCAAACACAGATGTTAATCTATCGCTTGTTCAGACTCAACTTCTGAAAACAGTTTACGGATGCTTCCCAACATGGATACTGATCTATTGCTTATTCAACTTCAAGACTTCTGAAAACAGTTTACGGATTCTCCAAACACGGGTGTTAATCTATCTCTTGTTCAGATTTAACTTCTGAAAACAGTTTACGGATTATCCAAACACGGATGTTAATCTATCGCTTGTTCAGACTCAATTTCTGAAAACAATTTACAGATTCTCCAAACACAGATGTTAATCTATCGCTTGTTCAGATTCAACTTTTGAAAAATAGTTTACAGATGATTCTCCAAAAATGGATGTCAATCCATTGCTTATTCAGACCCCCAGTTCAGAGATGTTCCAATCATGGATACCTTTCTGATACTCACCCACTCACCTTCTACAAACATTCTTCAGATGGCATCTTTAAGCCCATCCCCGACAAGATTCTGTCACATCTCCAGATGACATCTTTAAGCCCATCCCCGACAAGATTCTGTCATATCTCCAGATGGAATCTTTAAGCCCATCCCCGACAAGATTCTGTCACATCTTCAGATGGCATCTTTAAGCCCATCCCCGACAAGATTCTGTCACATCTCCATATGGCATCTTTAAGCCTATCCCCGACAAGATCCTATCACATCTCCAGATGGCATCTTTAAGCCCATCCCCGACAAGATTCTGTCACATCTCCAGATGGCATCTTTAAGCCCATCCCTGACAAGATTATGTCACATCTCCAGATGGCATCTTTAAGCCCATCCCCGACAAGATTCTGTCACATCTCCAGATGGCATCTTTAAGCCCATCCCCGACAAGATTCTGTCACATCTCCAGATGGCATCTTTAAGCCCATCCCCGACAAGATTCTGTCACATCTCCAGATGGCATCTTTAAGCCCATTGTGGTACGGTGGGAGAACTGACTGTGGTTTTGCGTTTGTTTTCGCAAATGTTTCGGTTGAGCAAGAGTCGCCACCGACTTTTTATTTTATCCTAAGGAAAGGTTTAAAAAGCACAGCAAAAACATTTGAGATTTTTATTGGGTTCGGGGAGTAGATTATAGAAAGGGAAGGTATTAGCACCCTTTCTATCCATGGTTATCCATGGGATCTTAGGTACTTGCTTAGATCAACTTGCCTTGGTTTTCAATTGTTTGAAATGGGTGCTTTGTGTGTGGTTTTGAAAATGTTTTAAAAAAGATGCCTTGTCTAGGCTACCCTTGTAACAATTATTTACTCGAATGTTTTACAAAAGGTGTTTGTCTTTTTGAAAAGATGTTTCAAGGTTTTTGAAAGTGTTTGTGAAGTGTGGTTTGAAAAATAGGCAAGTGTTTTTGTTTTGCAAGTTGACAAGTACTTAAGAGCTATCTACCCTAAAGTTCTCAAAGATTTTTGTTATGTTTTAACCCTTTTAACAATTTTGTTCCACCATTGTATTTGGTGGACAATCTTGTGTTAGGTTGTGAAAGGGACGGGCGCGGGTCATCGTTTAGACCATACTTGCAATGGTGCCAAGTATCTTTGGGCAATTTTTCTTTAAGGGACTTGATCATTTTTAGGCAACTTTCGAAAGCGTCATCGAGGGACTATGATCATTTGATTGTTTTTGTTTTGCCCAAAGAGACCTAACATGCAATATGGCCCATTTATTGAAGGCAACAAGTGGAATACCCTAGGGGTGCAAGTGTGATATGTGTTGTCCATTTTCATGCTTGATTATCTTGAAATTAGGTCAAGCTATTTTGTTGTTTTTATTTGCATACAAACCCTAATTCTAACATGGTATATTTAGAAAGCATTAAAGTGCGAAAAGTAAAGTTCTAAACTATTACAACACAATATGGGAAGGGGGGTACAAATGTTCAAATGGGGGGATTTGGCAAGGAATTTAAACCTAGCTATTACATCAATTGAATTATTTACAAGATAATTAATTGTACAAATTAAATAGAAAATAAAATAAATATGCAAGATGCAAAAAGAGTTTTTATATGTATGAAAAAAAGGGATTTTTATATGTCAAATAAACAAAATAAAAAGTATTATTTTTTGGATTTTTTATGTTTTGGGGTAAAACCCTAATTTTATTAAGTAAATATATTAATTATTTAATATATACAAATATTTAATAATTATGTACAAAATAAAATAAAAATGAAGCATATTTATAAAAAAGTATTTTTTGAGGTCAAATATTAATAAAAGAAAAATGTGTGTATTTTTGTATTTTTGTCCTAAATATCCTAATAAATATATATATATATATATATATATATATATATATATATATATATTTGTATTATTTTCTAAATATGTATTATATATACAAAAATAATAATATTTAATATTTATAAAAAAAGTGTATTTATATAAAATATTTTCAGAAGATAAAATAAAATGAAAATTAAAAATAAATGTGTTTACATTATTTTTTTCTATTTATTCTAAATAATAGTATTTATATATTATTTATGTACAAATATCAATATAAACAAATAAATGCCTAAAAAATATAAAAATGGTGTGAAAAATATTTTTTATGTTTTTAATATTATTAGCAAAAATAAATAAGTCAGAATAAAAAAGAAAAGTCAAAAAATCATAAAAAATAAGCAAAATGGGCTCAGGGGGTGTAAAAGCAAAAATGGTGTGTGAAAAGAAATAGCACAACAGGCCCAGCCCATGAAGACCTTCTTCAACCTATGGACAATTCTTGTTCAAAAAACGCGCGTTTGCAACATGATTCAAACATCCTGATTCCTGGCTTTTTAATGAAAACTCACAACATCAAAAATGTTCAGCATCAAACAACGAATCCATACATACCAAAAACTTGATCTAACTCTAAAAAATGAGAGAGAATTTCATCATTCCCAAATCTTAACCTAATTTTTTTCAATGTTCAGACATCAAATTCTCAAGGCACACATAACATAAATGAAAACTAACTACATGAACATGTTCAGGGCTATGAATGTGACATATTTTCTTCACAAACCTAAAGCTAACAATGCCTGGATAGAGAGATACGAGTTCATGAACTTACCTGTTCATTTGAAGTTGTATCTGGTGATGGAGGTACTTTCAGAGAAAGGTGATGATTGGTACAACTTCCTTGATATCTAGGGATGCTATTTTAAGTTTTACTTTGCTTTGAAACTAGCTGAATCGAGTTGTAGAACTCCACCTGCAAATCAGAAAAATGAAAATGGCCAAACTGAATAGAGGAGTTACAGTCCACTTCTAATGCTTTGGATAGTTTGGATTGATGGTAGGGAAGGTGTTTGAACTGGTTTGGGCAAGAATGCACGATGGAAATGAGTTGTGGGATTCAATCTGCAGCAAGCCCTGTTTTTGTGCAGTTCAATGGTGATTTTGTGAATGGGAGTGTTTGGGACTTGGTTTGCTCGTGTTCTAGCTTGGGTTTGATGTTTAGAAAATGTTTGATTACTTTGCTTAAGGCTTGCTTTGCTGAGATTAGAGTTGTTGTACAAAATGCTATATTTCTTCACACTTAAGTAAGAAAAGGTCAAGTGGAGTTCTAGACTGATAGAGGCCCCCCTAATGTGCTGCAAACCTTGGCATTGATCAGTTTAATTAGTTCCTAAACTTGTGCCAAGGGGATTTGAACTGTACTTCTTGGATTTGCATTTTGACATAAAGCTTACTTTTGCAAAAATGGTTAAAGTGCTTTATCTATTTTGGGATTAAACCATTATGCAATTCTTGAACACATAGAATATGGTCTTGGCACAAAGAGTTTGCATTAAATTTATGAGTGTTGGATGGTTTAGAGGCCTGTAATCAAGTTGCATGCTGATTTGAAAAATTGCACAAGTTATGAACATGTACATGGCCATGAATCAAAGTGACTTTTTCCCAACTTGCCAAATTCGATTCTCCCTAACCATGAGGTTGTTTGATGAGTTATTGGACATTTTGGAAAGCTTGGAATGTGTACTACAATCCATCTTTGAAATGCAAATTGAAATTCCAAGTGGAAGTATGTGAAAAATGGTCTTGAAGTTAGGTAAAAACCTTGCCTAAAATAGGTCAAATTTTCTCTAAGTTAAGAATGGTTTGGTACCCTTGTTCCAAAAATTGTAACTTGAGATACAAGCTTCTTTTGGGAAAACTTTGTGAATCAAAGTTGTAGATTATGCAATATGCTACAACTTTAATGTTTTGACTTTTGCTTGAATCCAAATGAATCTTGGTGAGAAAGTGGGACAAAGTTAGGAAAAAATTAGGGTTTTTCATAACTTAGAAAAATTCTAAGTTATGAAAAATCTTCATTTCAAACCCTAATTTGCATTTCTTGATTTCTTGATGAACAAGTTTCATGATTTGGCATGTTTTGATGAAAAATGAATCTTGACTCTTGATTTTGACCAAAAAGTCAAAGTTTGACTTTTCAGTATACAGTCAAAATTGATCAATTGACTGGGAAATTCAACTGTCAATCTTGTGTATTTGGGATCTTTTGAACTTGTTGAGCATGTCAAGATAATTACATGGGGTCCTTGAGTCCATATGTGAGCTTGGTTTGCCATTGGCTAGGTCAAACAGTCAAAAATTGCCTTTGTGCAGTCAAAACCCTAAAAATGACCATTTTGCCCTTTTGGTGATCTGATCAAATTTCTTGTGGAATTGTGATCCAAACTTGATCAAATGGTCCATGTGAGTTCATAATGTTGATGTGGGTCAATTTTCATGAGATTTGACTGCCAATTGGCCACAGTTGACTTTTTCCCCAATACAGCTGATTTCTAGGTCAACTGTCCAATTGACTGGGCAAAACTTGGAATCAAGGCTTGAAACTTGGTATGGATAAACTTGGGAGTCCAATATGAAGCATGAAAGTCATCTTAGGCATTTTAGGTCAAAACATCTTTGTGCAAACACAAACCCTAATTTGGGTCAACAGTGCAAGGAGAAATCTTGAGCAGATGAAACCCTAACTGGATCTTGAGCTTCAAGGGCTTTATGATGAGAAATCATTGAGAAATGGGAGGGCAAATTTTTGGGTACAACACCCATCCCCGACAAGATTCTGTCACATCTCCAGATGGCATCTTTAAGGCCATCCCCGACAAGATTCTGTCACATCTCCAGATGGCATCTTTAAGCCCATCCCCGACAAGATTCTATCACATCTCCAGATGGCATATTTAAGCCCATCTCTGACAAGTTTCTGTCACATCTCCAGATGGCATCTTTAAGCCCATTCCCTCAACTAGGCTTTGAAGAGTGCAAATGTTTTGGGCACTCTAGTGTCCAATCATTCTTTTACCTTCAAGTCGCGAACAGCAAAATTGCCAATCTAACTCTTCAGGTTCAAGAAGATCGAACAGGGGCAACTGTTGTACCCTAAAATTTGCCCTCCCTTTTCCATAAGAAATCACAACTTCGGGTTTTCCCTGATTTTTCAGATTGGCTCAAGAATCGGTCAAACAAATTTTTCTTTAACAGTCAATCCAAAATTAGGGTTTCCATTGATTTTGAATCAGTCAAACAGATTATTAGGGTTTCTATTGATTTTTGTTGAGTTTGGCCCAGGGATTGATCAAACAGACGTTTCTTTGACGGTAAATCCAAAATTAGGGTTTGCGCACGCATTCTCAGAAGAAACTGAATCCACAGTATTTCAATTGACTGTTACATTGTTTTACGCTTGTTCAAGATTGTTGTTTGTTTCTCAAAACCTAAACATCTAGACTAGGAGTTGAGGCTTTTGATTGAAAGGTTGAAGCGTTAGTTTGATCAGTGAAGTGAAAGGCTTATGGATGTTTGTTTGTTCAACTGTACGAAGCATATGATTGATTGGAATATCGGGCGTATTGTGGTTAAAGCAAGGTTGCGAGATTGCAAAGTTTGTTGATTATTTATTTTATCTGAGTTAAAATTATTGGGGTGTACTTCCAGTTATTTTAATTCAAGAGACTTAAATAAGTTAAATCGACAGTGCAGAAGAAATAAGGAAATATCTGACAAAGATTTTTTATTCATTTTTAATTGTTGTTACAAATGTTATTTGAATACTGTAAATTTATTTACAATATTTACAATGATATTTATTACAATAATTGAAATGAAAATAAATCTATTATTCTAAGTCTCTTGAAGTCTTCATACTTCTCTGATTTCCATTATCCCAACTGGTATTTACCTGCAAAGAGAAAAAAAGAAGTCAATACAGTTAAATTGAAAAGTATTTTCAGACAGATAAATAAAAGCTCATCATTAAAGATTGTTGGTCGGAATCAGATCGTTTTGGTTTCATCATATTTTGCTCATCCTCTTTGCAAATCACAAGAAGATTTCTCTTCTTGGTTCACAAAGAGGAAAGTAAAATTATTTTGCAAGCATATAATCAATCAAATACAAGGCACAAGGCTGCATAAAAGTACACCAAGCTGTACAATGTCAAACTGAAATGCCAAACCAAGTTGCACAAACTGCAAACCAAGTTGCACAAATTGTCAACTAAGTTGCACAAGCTGTCAAGAAGCTGTCAAGAAACTGTCAACCAAGCTGTCAAAACAGAAAAACTGCATACAAGCAATCAAAAAGAACAATGCAGAAAATCTGGAAGAAAGTACAGAATGCAGAGGAAAACCAAGATGCAAGCAAGCTTGTAAAAGAAAACTTTTCATCATTTCCCTGGCCAACAATCTTTACAGAAATAAAAAGTACATTAAGCAATTAAATATGCTTTTTATGGAGAGAGAAAAAGAGAGAGTGAAGCAGGTTTGCAGTTTTTGGCGGGCTTAAAGAATAGATAAATATAACAAGCTAAGAGTTCAAAAAAGGGAGAGCAGTTCAGAAAAAAGAACCACAAACTGTAAACAGAAGCAAAAACTGCAAGTTATCAACTTGCCAAAACCTGCATAACTTCAAGCCTGCCTTCCTTACCAAAACCAGAAGCATCATCCTTCCTTACAAAAACCAGAAGCATAAGCCTGAATATCAAAACACCAAGCCTGTGAACACACTAACTCAGACTTGCCTGTATCAAACCAAAGATCCAAGCCTGTCTAAAACTGCACAAGCCTTGAAGCCTGCTTCCTCCAAGCCTTCATAACCCAAACCTGTCTGTATCAAAAGAAAACTCAATCAAAACCTGCCTGTATCAAAAGCAAACTCAATCAAAACCTGCCTGCATCAAAGCTTTCAAAACCAGAAGCACAAACAAGTAGAAAATCCAAAGCCTACTTTCAAAAAACAATCAAACATGCACCAAAGCCATTTTAACCTGCAAAAACAGGCTTGTAAGCACAAGCACTACAAACTGCGCAAACCTGTTTCAAACTGCAATCCAACACAAAAACACCAAACTTGCCTTCAAAGAAAAACAACTCAGAAGCAAGTGCTCTCAGAAATTCATCATCAACATAACCAAAACCAAAGAACAACAAACAAACTTCAAAGTTCGTCAAGCCAACAAAGAAGAACTTATCGAAAGTAACTTCATAATAAACTCATCATCAGAATCAAACACCAAATATCAAAACAACAGTAGCAACATTTCAGAAGTTCCCATCATCAATTCAAGCTAACAAGAGCAAAGCTAACATTCAGATAAGAAGAAGAAGAGCATTTTCAAAAGCAAGCATTTTCAGAAGTAGGGTTTTCAGAACGAAGTTCATCACAAACATTCAAAGAGAAAGATACGAAATACCAGAGCGCGGTCATCGTGCTTCTCCCTCTTCCGGCCACCTGAGGATACCACCGGTCCACCCTCCATCCATTCCCCAAAGACGGAATCCCAAAGGTATCATTTTCTATTCCCTCAATCTATTGTTGTACCTCACACAAACATAAACAATCCATGATTAAAACACTGTGAAACAATCAAAACATGCAAAGATTAAGCACGCACGAACCTAAAACTCAAAAACACGTTTAGAAATGAAGCAATACCTTTTAATTGCCGCCTTGTACAAACATGGGGAGGAGAGGGTGGAGGTGATATTCTGGCAACTGGAAGCAATGGAGGGGGCATCAGTTTGTTCATGTTTGAGAAAGACGAAGAAGACAAGAAGGGAGCGGTGCCGTTCACAACTGTAAACTTAGTTCTGAGCAAAACAATACAAACCCTAAAAAATTTGTTAAGCGTTTCAATTGGGCCTGCCCCATAAACCAAACACTATGCTAAGGCCCAAACGCATTTCAGCGCCTGCACCCCCCTTGTAGCCTAACCTTGTCTCCCTTATTTGGGCCAAGGGCATTCCTCAAAGCCCACTTAATTTCTTTTTTATGTTTTACAAATCAATACTTTTTTATCATTATCACTTTATTTTCTTTTTTATATAACTTAATTCCTAATTCTCTTTGTTAAATAAAAATAACATATTAAATTTTTGTATTAAAATATTCTTAATAACCTTTTAATATTTATTGCATTTAAAGGTATATAAATAATAGATTTTTTTATTTAAACAATTCTTTCTTTTTTTCTTTAAAACCCTTTGTTTATATAAAACTAACAAAAACACAAAAATAATAGTAAACACTTAATTCTCATTAGGTTAATATTTTATTTAATCATTTGTAAATAACCACATACATCTCACAATACTTTTGATTCTCTTTGATTCTTATACCTTGTTGTATTTTTACATTGAGAATGCGACGTTTGATTTGGTGGTAACATAATATTTGGACATTACTATTCTGATAAGACTCATCCCCATTTGTAAACATTTGTACCCCCATTCCCGGATACTTATTTGTAATAACTTAGACTTTAAATTCCCGCAATTTATCGCTTTCCATATACTGTATAGTAATTAGGGTTTGTATGCAAAGATTCAAAATCAACCGCTAGATAACCTAATACAAGATAAATGCATGAACATCAATACACAATTCACACTTTCACCTCTAGGGTAACCTCGCTTGTTGCCTCGGAAAATGCAATCATGTCCCTCGAGTATGAGACACTCTAGCAAATGTCCCTTCGATAAACAAAGATCGTAGTCCCTCGATGACCCTCGATGTTGCCTTCGATAAAACGATCTCGTCCCTTACAAAATTGCTAGAATGTCTCACAAGTTGCCTTCAATGATTGTATACGATGACCCACGCATGTCCCGTTCAACATCCTAACGCAAGGTTGTTCATCAAACACAATGGTGAAACAACACTGTTAAAAGGGTTAAAACATAAGAAAAATCTTTGAGTAAAATAGGGTAGACAACTCTTAGTTACTTGATCAAAAATCTTGCAAAACATCCTTGCCATTTTTTCAAACACACTTCACAACACAACTTCAAAAACAATTTCCAAACAACTTTCAAAACATTGAATTATCTTTTCAAAAAGACACACACCTTTGTATATATTCAAACAAGAATCGTTACAAAGGTTGCCTAGACAAGGCATCTTTTTAAAAACATTTTCAAAACCACACACACAAATCACCATTTCAAACAATTGAAAAGCAAAGGCAAGTGATCTAAAACAAGTAACTAAGAGCCCATGGATAACCATGGATGAAAAGGGTGCTAGCACCTTCCCTTTTCATAATCTACCCCCTGAACCCACGAAAACATCTCAAAGGTCTTTCCTGTGCTTTTTGACCTTTCCTTAGGATAAAATAAAAAGTCGGTGGCGACTCTTGCTAAACCGAACAAGTGCGAAAACAAACGCAAAATTCAATTCAGTTCTCCCACCGTATCACAGAACTGGCGACTCTGCTGAGGATCTTTCTAAAAGTGGGGTTACCTTAGGGTTTTAGATCACCTATACATGCTTACTTTGATTGCTTTGATTGCTTTACTTTGTGGGTTCCTTGTTTGGGTTTGTTTTAAATCCTACACCCGGATTTGGGGGCACCTTTTTAGGTAAGTAGCAATAAACTGTGAGGGAACTGTGCGGGGTATACCGACATGGTTGAAACAGTAGCTACGTTGATGTGGCACTTTGGTTGGTACCGGTAACCCTTGAGTTGAATCAAGGAGAGTACGGGGCCACCGCGTGGTGTCACGAAGCATCAACGGACTTTAGAACCTTACTTGACCATCTTGGCCTTTTTAGGGGTAGTGAGGTGACCGACTTTGGTGCAGTCCGAAGTTGGTAGATACTCGATACTACACTCATTGAGGATTGTTTTCTTGGAATATTTCGGTCGCCAGTAAAGTGGCTAAACTGAAACCATGAACACAGAAAATAATCCAGTGATATTAAGCTCCTTAGAACCCGATTTCTATTTTAGGACAGGTTAAGCCAACTAACTTCAAGAGGGTACTTACCTACAAACCCCATGCAAGCCTAAACCTAAGGATTTGTCTTCTTTGTGTGAATATGATTACTTGTATATACACTTACTTACTTCTGCATACATGTACATAACATCATAACATCATACCATAGCATTTTCAATAACCATTTCAAGGATCTCGAGGGTCTTTTGATGCAGGGTCATGTTGAACCAGACATCTACCAAAAGGCAAGAGGGTTTTCCTCTGAACAAACGCCGTCAAAAATCAAGTGCAACAACTTGAATCAGGGGCTATGACCCACTCGACATGGTGAGCTTGATTCTCGTGGAAAGACATCCACCATTACAAAGTTCTCCAATCAAAGATGTTGATCAAAGTTCAACCTCTAACATTTTATTATGTTCACCCCGAGAGATCCTTGAAAACATGCATCCACATATCATGCAGGTTTTCCTTTTCAGGTTTCCTTATTCTCCTACTGTTTATTTCAGTAGAGATGGCTCTAGAGAGGACTGTCAAAGATATCCAGGATCAAAATGCTCAACTTCAAGAAATGTTCTTGAACCTGTCTCAGGGGCAAGAATAAGTGAAAGCTCTCCTCACAAGGGGCATGGTCCTAGGGAATTCAAGCAGTGTCAGGAATGATCAGTTGGAAGAACTTCAGATTGAGCTGGCAACAATGAAGATCCATATGATGGGACAACTAGTGGGCCAAATGGCTCTCATTCAAGACCTGGCTCAAAGACAAGAAGAGCTCAGGGTTCTCGTCAGCAAACTGCCTCGGGACAACCAAGTGGGGAAAACATCTAAGGTTGAAGATCAAGTCATCATTCAACCCCCTTTGAGACAAGAAGACAAGGGAAAGGCTCCTCAGCTTGCTTCAGGGTCACAAGCCCATCAACAACCTCGCCAGCATCAACGGCGTAATCGGCGTAGGCAAAATATGTCTGGAAGGCAGTTCACAGAAACCGACATACCATCATCTCTAATACTGGAGCGCTTGTTGGAGGTCAATCTGACTGCTTTAAAGGATCCCATTCAGAAGCCCAATACCTTTGCCCCTAGATATCACCATGACGCATTTTGTGTATACCACTCCTATAGTCCTGGACATGACACCGATGACTGTTGGGCTTTGAAAAATAAGATCCAAGACTTGATTGACGAAGGAGTACTGGAATTCATGCCGGATGGCGAGATGAAAATCTTCCGCTAAGGGTTCTCCATTTGAAATGACAAAGCTCGAATTGAGAGACTTTTGTTCCATTTGAATTTTCAAGTTGTAATTTCTTTTGTTATTCAAACAATTATCTGTTGATGTCAAACTCTGTTTCATTAATGCATTGCATATGTTTGTCTTGAATTCATCCATTCGTTTTCACTATTCTTAAAATATACTTTCTACTTTCTTTATGATATTTAACTCTTGATAAAAATCTACAAGCCTTTAGAGGGAGGATGACGAAATAATACCGTAATCTCATATAGTATGCTTTTGAGCAAGACCTTGCTGACGATGTACATGCGTTTCTTTCAAATCCTAAACACTGGATTTATAAGGAAGATAATCCCTAGTCAACCCCTTCGAGCCAAAGAAGTAGGAGTTTTCTGTTTTAAACACAAATTGAAACCTTTGATTTAAACCTGGGGCAGGATAGTCTCTCAGTTAATTCAAAAAAGATGCGCATTGAAGTCGCAAACTCTCAGTTCGTAATACAACGAATAACATCAAAAACTTTCCTTTGGAACCAAAGTGATGGTTCCCTATCTCATAGTCAGTCATTATCTCTCAAAAGAGAAAAGCCCACTGAGCCAAAACCTACAAAGGAGGCTTAAGAAAGTTGGGGCATCCCGCTGACTGTGATCTCGAAAACAGGAACAGTCAGGCAAAAGTTAGGGATAACAAATCAAAAAAAGGGTCATTACCAATCCTCAACAACATGAAAAATGTTGCAAAAATAATGATTGCCTCCCAATAAATTCAACTGGTTAACTATCACCCAAAAGTCGTTCCAAACTCGAATAGAGTGCGACGCACAATTAACTGAGTTTAGGATTGAAGGACATCACGAAGAGTGGGTGGGTACAAATATACTTTGAGCCTTTATCCTTTGTTTCTTAAATCGTGAACCAAGCCACATTACAATCCTTCGAAAGTCTTAATTGAAGCATGGGTTAGTTCGAAAGCATACTGTTACAAAAGGTATCCTGACTCCTGTAAGGCTTTGCCCTAAATCTTGTGTTGAATTTGTCTTATAAAAAGTTTTCTGCTAAAAAACGCATTTTTTCAAAACTTCGAGACAAACATAAACTTTGCATTATTAAAATATCATTGTTTGCACATGTTTATTTGTTTGACAGCAAAGAAATTCACAACAGTGAATGTTCGGAGGAACGAAAACTCTCTCGGTGAATAAAATCACTTCAAGTGGGATGACACTTCCGTTACAAAAATCTCCTATCCACAAAAGGGGATTTGATATGGTATTGTCCAGTGAACCTGGGGCAGTCCAGTCAAGATTTCAACAAATATTTCAAAGCTCAGTGAACCTGGGGTAGTCCAGTCAAGGTTTCAAGAAATCTCTCAATTGCGGGATAACCTGGGGCAAGTCTCCGTCACCATCACTTGGGGCATTTAAATGTCAATCTCATCAATGGGGTTACGAACAGTCCAAGATTCCTGACAATGCCACAAGCATCAGATACTAGGTGCAGTGATGAAACCTCTCCGAAATATTTCTGAAAAAGAAATTCAAGCGTCCTCGAGAAGTTTATCATCTCTCTAAACAGACCATCAGTCATGGGTTTATTTCCCCAACATTTGTCAAGGATTTATTCTCCAAAACGAATTACATTTCAAGTTGAAAGGTCGTTCAAAATTTCCTTCATCACCTGCTGGAAGTTACGATCATCATCAAAAATTCCTTCATCACCTGTTGGAATTCACGGTCGTTCAAAATTTCCTTCATCACCGGCTGGAAGTTACGATCATCCTCAAAAAATTTCTTCATCACCTGTTGGAAATTACAGCCACCAACAGAATAACGGACAACTGAAGCTCCTAAAAAACTGTTCTCATCCTTGAAACCCCAGTAGGTTGGCATACAAACCAAACTCCTGACTTCTCCCGACAGTATGATTTCTCTCCGCACAGGTTGTCAAAGGGCTGGAAGATACACATATTCCTCAACAGTGATCCTAGGACTTCTCGTTGTCAACGATCAAAAGATTCCCGATCCCCAGCAACAGTCAAGGCATAACACAAACAAATATTTGACAACCAAAACATGTTTGATTACCAAAGCATGTTCAACAAACTTTATAAACAAAACAAGATATGATATACCAACAACTTAAAAGAGTAGCCAAGTCAAGGAAGTTTACGGTATAAAATACTGCCAAAAGATTACATAATAAGTGCATAAACTAAGAAATATTAAAACTGAAACTGAAAATGAAATGATTAAAACTGAAAGTGAAAGATTTTAAAACTCACTCATGTATGGCGAGCTTTCAATGGTACTCCTCTTTTATTATTCTCCCATTACTTTATCATCATCAGTTCCAGGAGTTCCTTCTTCATCCTCCGCATCAGACTATGCATCCTCATCCTCATCTCCTTGACCAGTTGCCACCCCCTGGTAGAATGGCATGTCCCCAGGCTAAGAAATATGACTCTGAAAAGTCTCCGGAGACATCATTTGGTGGGATGCATCGGGCTTCTCTCCTGGATGGATTTGCAATATGTAAATATAATCATGTAAAGAAATAAAAACCCTATGATTGGAATCTTTTTTATCCCAAGTGTAAGTAAAATCTTGTCGGAGCCTAGGATCCCAATTATCGAAGCTCAAAGTATCAGAAGAATTCTGGCCCCTTCTTTGTCTTTTTTTCCATGTAATACCTTTCAACATATGCGTCATTCACCTTTGTTTTGATCTCTAAGTGCACAAAATTTTGAATATGCACTCGGGCATCTATGATTAATCCCATGATTAGGCTGTGATAGACAAGGGGACAAGTGGTTTTGGTTCCCGATCCAAACTCCCTTCCACTTTCAGCAACATTCCTCATTTTAGTAGAAATGATTTGAGCAACATCTATCCTTCTCCATTTCATGATTAGATAAAGGAGTTGAGCGACGTCCTTGGTAAAGGTGGAGGTGTGACTCCTAGGCCTGATATTATGTAAAATTGACAGGATAATAATTTGAGCCTCTGGGAGTAAATATTCTCGATGAAATCTGATTGCCAAACTGAATAGTTTCCTTTCCACACTCTGACCCTCCAACAAAATTCTCTCAAATCTTCTCAACATATGATGAAATAATGATGGTTTGTTGATAACATCATTTCTCCCCCTCTTTCAAGGCTAGCGGGTTACCTAAAAACTCATTGATAGCATCCCTATGAAAGTGAATGATACTTCCCCCAACCTTGGTTGAGATGGAAAAAGAAGTTCCCTCTAACGGAAAAGCATTCACATAGAATTCACGAAGCACATCATAGTTCACATGTTAGTGAGGGTTCAAGAGCACATCTCATTTGAAGTCGAACCACTAAGTACTTAAAGTCTGATAGTCTTCTTGAGGATTAAGTTCAAAATTTCTTTCACCCTAAATGCTCCTGCCAATTAGATCATGAAACCTATCCCGTTGCTTATGTCCCACAAACCTTGTTTGGTCAAAGGATTCTTGCGCTCTTGATGATCCAACCCCAATGGTTTTCTATTTCTGGGAAGTAACATTTTGTTTGAGAGCCATGCCTGCAAACAACCATTAAACACAGAAGTACTGGGTCTATTAATAAAACTGAAATTTTGTATCAGGATGAGTTCTCTTAGCAAGCTCCAGTGAACAGAAGTTATCTTTATTAAACAAACTTTCACTTAGAGAACTAAGCAATTCTGGAAAAATTGTTGACATATTTATGAGATTTGTAACTTTTCTTCTTGTTACTTATCAATACAGTGATGTACTATGCTTATTCATTCAATGTTTTCAAATTATATTCATACTATGAACATAAAAAATATAAAGCATGAATTATGACAGTTAACCTAGTTCTTAAACATAGAAGAGTAACAACATGAGTCTACATAAATACAATTTCATTAAACATCAAACTTTTACCATAAAGTTAAAAAAATGCTTATGTCAAGAATATTAAACCTAGATTAGTAACATGAAGCATGCAACTTTGGAGTACAAAAATAAAAACAAAGTATGTAAAAGATGATGAGGAGTATAGACTTTACATACCTGATGTTGCAGAGATTTGAGATAGAGGAGTAGTGTGCAAGAGTGAATAAAGTGAGGTGTAAGAGAGAGTGAGTGGCTGCTGAGGTTTTTTAGAAAGAAAAAGTGACAATTTTTTAAAAGTGGATCTTTAAATAAGAGAAAAGGTCTGGTAGGTGAGTAAGTAGTTTCATTTAGTGGTCATAAATGCAGGTTTGACCACCGATACTTCGTTTAGCGAAAATTAGTTCACTTAGCAAACTTTCTGGGATAAACTTTTCGCTTAGCGAACTCTGTGGAATTTAGAATTCTACAAAATTTTATCTTGTTGTGCCAGTACAAAATCCTGCCTCTAATGTTACCTAAAGTTAAATAAAACATGAAAGAATACTTACAGAGTTGGGTTTCCTCCCAACGAGCGCTTGTTTAACGTCATTAGCTCGACGCTTTGTTGCTTTTATGGTTCGTGCAACGAAATTATTGTGGTGACTCAATCAATTTCACAACCTAAGTACAAATTCAACATTTGGCCATTTACAATTCATGTTGCTTAGACATTGGATCCTTCGGTTCAATTGCACCATAGTGCTTGATGTTTTTTATTTGGAACGACCAAGACCACTTTGATTTTAGTTTTCCCGGAAACAATCTCAATCAGGAATTGAAAAGTAAAACCATTTGTCCAACTTTAAAATCTTCTGGAAGAATTTTACTATCATGATACCTATTTTATCTTTCCTTGTACAACTTTGACGATTCATATGCTTGTAGCCTTAATTATTCAAGCTCATTCAATTGTAGTTTCCTTTTTACACTGGTTTATTGTGAATCAAAATTGAGAAACCTTAAAGCCCAAAAAGCCCTGTGTTCTAATTCAACTGGTAAGTGGCAAGCTTTACTGTATACCATCTGAAATGGTGTAAGGCTTATTGGTTACTTGTAAGCGGTACGGTAAGCCCAAATTGCTTCATCAAGCTTTAACGACCAATCTTTCAGTGATGATGAAACTATTTTTTCCATAATTCTTTTTATTTCATGATTATATACTTCCGCTTGTCCATTGGTTTATGGGTGATATGGCGTTGCAACCTTGTGTTTGACACCATAGTGTTCGAGAGCCTTTTCAAGTTGTGCATTACAGAAATGAGAGCCCCCATCACTAATCAAAACCCCTGGTGTTCTAAACCTAGTGAAGATATTTCTTTTCAAAAATTTCACCACTGTTTTGACGTCTGCCTTCGATGTTGCCACTGCCTCTACCCATTTGGATACATAATCAACTGCCACCAAGATATATTCGTTGGTAAATGATGAAGGAAAAGGTCCGACGAAGTTAATACCCCAGAAATAAAAAACCTACACTTCTAACATGTTTTGTAAAGGCATTTCGATTTCTCTTTAAAATTCCACCAACCCTTTTTTTTTTATAATTATCGCAATTTTTGGCATGTTCATATAAATCTTTGAATAGTTATGGCCAATAGAGTCCTACTTGCAAGACCTTGGCAGTTGTTCTTTCTCCACTATAATGGCCGACATAGGGAATTATGGAAATGCCATGTGATGTTTCTTTCTTCTTCCCTAGTAAGACATCTTCTTAATAACCCATCAACTTCGATTTTAAACAAATAAGGATCATCCCACATGTAATGAGTGGCATCACGTAAGAATTTCATATTTTATTGCCAATTGAAGTCTTCGGGAATAAGACCATATGCTTTGTAATTTGCAAGATCTGCAAACCATGGCCTTTCTTCAAACATAAGAAATTTCTCGTCGGGAAATTCCTCAAGTACCTCCCTTTCTTGTTTTTTAATTTCGGGATTCACCAATCTTGATAGATGTTCCGCAACTAAATTTTTGGTTCCTTTCTTGTCACAAATATCTAAATCAAATTCTTGTAAAAGAAGAATCCATCTGATTATTCTTGGTTTTGAATCCACTTTGTTAATCAAGTATTTGATCGCTGCATGGTCAGTATAACAAATAATCTTTGAACCTATGAGATAAGACCAAAACTTTTCTAATGCATGCACTATGGCAAGAAATTCTTTATTTGTAGTCACATAGTTAACTTGAGCATCATTTAAAACTTTTCTTGCATCGCACATAAGTTCATAATTGACTGTCCAATCGGGTGCAGTGATTATGGGTGCAGTGATCAATTTTTTTTAAACATTCAAAAGAAAATAATAAATTTTTATCAAAGTTAAATGACATGTATTTGTTGAGTAGGTTGCTTAACGACCTTGCGATCTTTGAGAAATCCTTGATGAATCTTCAATAGAACCCGACACGGCCTAGGAAACTTCCAATTCTCTTAACGTTGGTTGGTGGAGGCAGCTTTTCAATGATATCAACTTTGGCTTTGTCTACTTCTATTCCTTTGGCTGAAATCTTGTGTCCAAGTACGATGTGTTTGGTAACCATAAAGTTGCACTTTTCCCAATTCAACACCAAATTCGTTTCTACACATCGCTTTTGTATGGTGTCCAAGTTGTTTAAGAACAATTCAAATGGTTCACTAAACACAAAGAAGTCGTCCATGAATACCTCGATACATTTTTCAATCAAATCTGAAAAAATGGTCTGCATACATCGTTGAAATGTTGCAGGTGTGTTGCATACACCAAAAGGAATACATCGATACACAAAGATGCCAAATGGACAAGTGAAGGCTATTATTTCATGGTTTACGGGATTCACGATGATTTGACTGCATCCCAAATATCCTTCCAAGAAACAATAGAATTGTTGTCCGGATAATCTTTCCAACATTTGGTCCATGAACGGTAGTGGAAAATGGTCTTTCCTTGTTGCTTGATTGAGTCTTCTATAATAAATGCAATTACGCCATCCAGTTACGGTCTGCATTGGAATCAATTCATTTTTCTCATTTGTTATCACCGTCATGCCACCCTTTTTCGTAACTACTTATACAAGACTCACCCAAGCACTATCTGAAATTGGATAAAATCATCCCCACTTCTAACAACTTCACCACCTCTTTTCGTACAACTTCTTTCATCGTTGGATTCAAATTCCATTGTGGTTAGGAAACTGGTTTTTGTTGTACCCCAAAATTTTCCCTCTCAATTTCTCAATAATTCTACCATAACATCTCCATTGATTCAAGACTGCACAATGTTTGATCAGCTCAAGACACCTCCTCAAGCACTGATGACTCAAAATTAGGGTTTAATTTTGTATAAGGACAATTGGACTTTTAATGCTTCATATGACTTTCATGGATCACTTTGGACTCCCAAGATTTCTCATGTCAAGTTTCAAGCTTTGGATCACATTTTTGCTCAGTCAATTGATCAGTTGACCTAAAATCAATTGTATTGGGGAAAAAAGTCAATTGTGGTCAATTTATAGTCAAACTTCATAATTTTTATCCATATCAACATTTTGAACTCATATATGGCAATTGATCAAGTTTGGATCATAATTCCTCAAGAAATTTGATCAGATCATCAAAAGGGCAGAATGGTCAAAATTAGGGTTTTGACTAAGAAGGTTCAATTTTTGACTTTTGACCTAACACATGACTTGTTGATTTCAGACATGATATCAAGGATTCAAATGCATCATTTTGACCTAATGGCATGGCTTAAAACATTCCCCAAAGATCAATTAATTGATAGTTGAAATTCAGTCAACTGATGAAAAGTCAACTGATACACTAAAAAGTCAAACTTTGACTTTTTAATCAAAATCAAGTTTCAAAAATAATATTTCATCAAAACATGTCAAAATATGAATATTTTTCATCAAGAAATCAAAAAGTCAAAATTCTAAGACTTAGAAATTTTTTTAAGTGTTGGAAACTTAACCTTTTTTCATGACTTTGTGCCAAATTTTCCCCATGATGCTAGACGATTCAAGAAAAACTTCCAACATTAAAGTTGTAGATCTTAATGAGATCTAAAACATTTTGGGACATAAATTTTTCTAGAAATTCTTGGATTTTAAGTTATAAATTCATAAAGACATGTCCACGAAACAAAAACACTTGGTGAAATTTTGCCCTAGTTAGGCAGATTTTTTACCTAACTTCTTGACAAAGTTTCACATAGTTCCAAATTGAATTTTCAAAATTGTCCAACATGAAAGTTTTAGATCATTTTACAAGCTTTCTAAAAAGTCCAAGAAATATTTGAGATCATTCTTGAGCAAGGAGAATCGAAAGCAAGAAGTTAGGATTTCATTCTTGTTTTACAAGGCATATTTTTAGGATGAACATGAACAAAATTCATGCTAGGTTGCATAATATTTACTTTACATGCCTCAAACTTGTTTGTAACTCCATAATTAATGGTTTACACAATTTCTAGAGCCATGATCCAAGCATTAGAGACATTGTCCAAAAGATTCATCCATTTTTTTGGAAGAAAGCAACATTGCCATTCTTGAAAAGTGTAATCACAAAGTCAACTTGCATTGAGCCTCTAACTTGTTCCTTCTGCACAAACTTCCTCTATAATGTTAGAAGAAGCATGTTTAAAGTGATTCAGCCACTCTACATAGCTTGTACCACACATTGGGATTTTAGTTTTCCACCTTGCTTAAAAAATAAGCAAAATGCCATAACATGTGATCTTTGTAACCTGACCATCTCAACTCTCCAAACCATTTCCTATATGTGATATGGTGGGAGAACTGACTTGAGGTTTTGCGTTTTGTCGCAAATGTCGCGATTAGCAAGAGTCTCCACCGACTTTTCTTTTATCCAAAAGGAAAGGTAAAAAAGCACAGGAAAGACCTTTGAGATGTTTTCTTGAGTTCGGGGGGTAGATTATGAAAAGGGAAGGTGCTAGCACCCTTTTCATCCATGGTTTTCCATGGGCTCTTAGTTACTTGTTTAGATCACTTGCTTTGCTTGAAATTGTTTGAAATGGTGCTTGGTGTTTGGTGTGGTTTTGAAAGTATTTTGAAAAGAGGCCATTTGTTTAGGCAATCTTTGTAATGATTCTTGTTCATAAGAATGTATACATAGATGTTTGTCTTTTGAAAAATCTTTCAATGTTTTGTAAGATGTTTTGAAATGTTTTTGAAATGTGTGTGTGTTTGTTTTTGAAAATAGCAAGGATTGTTTTGAAATGGAGCAAGTAACTAGAAGCTATCTACCTACTCAAATGTCTTTCTTGTGCATTTTTATTCCTTTGGCATTGTTGATTTACCATTGATTTGGTAAACAACCCTATCTTTGGATGTAAACGGGACGGTTGTGGGTCATCGTATGACCATGATAGCAATGTTGCCAAGTATCTTAGCATTTTTGTGGGACCAAGATCATTTGTTTAGGCAACCTTTGTATAGCGTCATCGAGGGACTATGATCTTATATTTGTTTTGTTTTGCCATGATACTTCGCGTGCGTAACATGGCCATTTTAATTTAGGCAACCAAGTGGGTGAAACCCTAGGGGTGTTTGTGTGCAAAGTGTATCATTTTTCATGCTTTTGTCTTGCATTAGGTTTTCTATTTTTTTGTTTTTTGTTCTTGTCATGCAAACCCTAGTTTACTAAACATGGTATATGAAAGCAATAAATTGCGTAAAATAAACTAAGCTATTACAACAATTATTATGGGAGGGGGATACAAGTTTTTGAATGGGGATATTGCACAAATATAAACCTAAAAATACTATTACAACCCAATCGAATATTGTGCGCATTAAATAAATATACAAATATTAAAATGCAATGCAAATGTATTTATCTAAAAAATGTTTTGTATTTGTTTAATGTATGAGAAAATAATTTATTTAAACCCTAGAAATAAGAGAAAAAATATTATTATTTTTGGAAGGGTGAAACCCTAGTTTTTTAATTAAAATAAAATAATATTTCACATTAATATTTTGTCCATTTTTTGTACAAGAAAATAATAAATAATATTATATGTAAATATTAAAAATTAAATATGTACAAAAATAAATATTTTATGTGTATAAATAATATAATAAAAATGTTAAGTATTTTTAAATGTATTTACAAATTATTAAGAAAATAAGTCCTACGTATTAAAATAACTATTTTTTAAAGTAAAATTAATAAAAAAATAAAATAAGAGTGTGAAAATAAATAAATTATTTTTGGGTATTTTTTATCATTAGAAAAAATAAATGCAAGTAATAAATATAAAAATATGCAAGAAAATGCAAAAATATAAGAAATAAGTCAGGGGGTGTAAAATTAATTTAGGGGGTGTGGATAACAGAAACAAAAAGGCCAGGCGCGCCAAAAAGCCCAAGGCAACTGCTTCATTTCTGTCCTTCAGCTTCTGCGCGTGTTCTTTGTTCAAACCTGCAACTCTCAGATGCTTGCATAAAAACAAAAACTTATAACATGAAACTTATGGTATTTAATCTCACGATTCCAACCATATAAAATTTGTAACCTAACTCTCAAAGATCAGAGAGAATTTTGCCAGCCCTAATTCGTGACCTAAAAATTTCAGCATGTTCAACCTTCAAATTCTCTCAGCATAGTTAATATAAATGAAAAGTATGCATATGTACAGCTTCACCATGTTATGGACTACATCTTTTCTTCACAAATCGTGGCTTGAGGATGTCTAAATACAGAGATAGAGTTTGATAAAAATACCTCCTTCAGCTGGATTTGGATAGAGCAATGTAGGGACTTTAATGGAGGTCTGAGGATCATGTGAGCTTCCTTGAACTTCCTTCAAGCTATTTCAATGCCTAGCTTGCTTTGTGGATGGCCAGAACTCTCTACACAAGTCAAGCTGCAAGCTCCAAGTTTGAAAATGGAAATTGCTGAAATAGGGGTTACAGAACCAGGACAAGGGCTTGGTTAGCTTTGGTATGATGTGTATGAGGTGTTTCAAGTGTCAGGCCACAAAACGCACGAGCCAAAAATTAGTTGGCAATGATTTTGTAGATTCTGGATGTTTGGACAGAAAAATGGAGTTTTTGTGTTTTTTAGAGTTTCAGATATCAAGCCCTCGTGTTAAGCATTGTGATAACTTTGTATATTTGTATAGAAATGATACAAAGTCCACTTCTTCCTAGTTGTACAAGTTCTAGCACCTTTTGCAACTTTTCTTGCCTTTTAAGTAAAGTGAAATGACAAATGCAACATGCTTGTACTGGCTACCTCAAGGGCTGATAAGAGTTTTTATACATTGCTTGAGACCTGTGGAAATTGTTTGCATCAAAGGGACAGGTCCAAGGCTCAAGGTTGACAAAATTGCAAAAGCTCATCTTTATGAAAATGGCATTGTGCACTTTTGGCCAAAAATGGAAATGTATCATGTACAAAGCCTTAAAAGCAAAGATAAAGCCTTTACCTTCTGAGTTTGCATTTAATTATGGAGTGTAGAATGAGTTTAGGACCTGTAAAGCAAGATTCAAACATTATGGATCTGATTTGCAACTTGATACTTTTGAAAATGGCATGAACAAAAGTGATAAAATGCCAACTTCCCTTCTTCGATTCTCCCTAACCAAAAATGATCTTGGAGAGTTCTTGGACATTTTGGAAAGCTTGAAATGTGCTCTATAATCCATATTTGAAATTCATTTTTAGATACCTCTTGGAACTAGGTGAAAAATGTCCATGAAGTTGGGTCCAAAGCCTGCCTAAATTATGGCAAAATTTCACTAAGTTATTTAGTTCATGGACCTATGTTCACAAATTCATAACTTGAGATCCAAGCATCTTTTGGGAAAAGTTTGTGGAAAAAAAGTTGTATATTTCATGGAGGACTACAAATTTCATGTTGGAAGTTTTCTTTGAATCAAATTGCATCATGGTGAAAAAGTGGTGAAAAGTTGGGAAAAAATAAGAGAATTTCCATACTTAGAAAAATTCTAAGTTATGAAAATTTTCAAATTCAAAACCCTAATTTTCAAAATTGGTTTTATTAGTGAACAAGTTTCATATTTTGACATATCTTGATGATTTATGACCCTTGGCACTTGATTTTGACCAAAAAGTCAAAGTTTGACTTTTCAGTGTACAGTTGACTTTTGATTAGTTGACTGCAAAATTCATCTGTCAATTCAATGAACTTGAGATCTTTTGAACTATGTGATTAGGTCAAGATGATTCCATTGAATCCTTGAAATCATGCTTGAACTCAATTGGTCATTGGCTAGGTTAAAAATCAGAAATTGCCCTTTCTCAATCAAAACCCTAATTTTGACCATTTTGCCCTTTTGATGATTTGATCAAATTTCTTGAGGAGTTGTGATCCAAACTTGATCAAATGATACATATGAGTCTAAAATGTTGTTGTGGATCAAAAATTATGAAGTTTGACTGTAAATTGGCCATGGTTGACTTTTTCCCCAATACAGTTGGTTTTTAGGTCAACTGTTCAATTGACTGGTCAAAAATGTGGTTCAAGGCTTGAAAGTTAACATGAGCAATCTTAGGGGTCCAACATGATGTATGAAAGTCACATGAAGCAATGATGGTCCAGAAATCCTTATGCAAACTCAAACCCTAATTTTGGGTTATGAGTGCAAGATGCAGTGTCTTGAGCTGATCAAACCCTAATCTTGTCTTGAGTCCAAGAAGTCTTGTGAGAAATATCTTGATAAATGAGAGGGAAAATTTTGGGGTACAACACTATATATTAAGACATTTTTATGCAACTTAGGACATGATTTGACAAGCCCTAAAACTCCCCTAAACTCCCCAAAACTAGAAATTGCAACACAAGCACAAAAACTTGTCATTTCTGATTTTTAAATCTAATCTCCAAATCCCCTCGTGCGTTTCTTGGCCAAACCATCCACAAAGCTTCTAATACACATAAAGAAACTATCTCAACCCATGTTTTCAAAATGTAACACCATCTTCACCAACCTCCATTTTCAAAAATAGGGGATTGCATCTTGACTTCTCCAGACCATTCCAGCCATCCATAGCTTAAGCTAAGCATTGCATGAACTTCTTAGAGACTTGAGGAATCTAAATTGATCATCACAACTCCTTGAAAGCTGCTCAAACTCCCTACACGATTTCCATTTTTGAGGTAAGTTTTCTCAACTTTGAATTCCTCATACAAGCATCATTAATGGTTGATTTATGAATGAAAAATGTAGATATCATTGCCCTGAAGCTAACCATGTCCATAATTTTCATTTATATTTCCTGAGCTTAGAGAATTTTAAGTTTGAATCTCTGAAAAAATTAGGTCGGAATTTGGAACCATTTAAAATTCGTGTTCATCTTTGAGTGTTAACTTAAGTTATTTACATGGTTATATTCGTGATGAAATTTCCAGCAACTTTCATATTTATACTTTTGAAAATAGTTGAGAAATGAGAGAGATAGCAATCTCAAAAAATCACATTGAAGGTCTGGCGCGAGGTTGAAGATGATACAGGCCTAGGAATGTGTTTCAAATATATATTTATGGTTTTGTATTAATAAATGGATTATAGCCACCCTAGTGGTAAGAGCGCGCACTTGTGACTATAGCCCCAGTGGTACCCTTTTTTTTTCTTTCATATTTTCTATTTCAGATCCAGTGCAAGCTAAGTCCAAAGCACGCGTGGTACACTTCTCCTCTCAGCCACCTGATCATCATGTAAAGCAAATCCAACGTTCCAACACATATTCCCTTGATACACCTTTGCAGGGCCTCCCCCATTGGATACAAAAATAGGCGTTGGGCTCATTGTATTGGGCCTGGAATTTTGCTAATTTCTCACCCCCACCGTACTTTTACAGTACTGGCCTATTTATTTTCTTTTTTTCTCATTTTTATGTATTTTTTCCTTTTAATATTTTTATTTAATACTAAAGAAAATAATAAAATAATAAAAATAATAGATTTAGGCTTTTATTTTATTTAATTAATTTTGACATAAAAATAAATTTATTTTAATCACCTTTTATTTCATCTTTGATAATTAATTTGTAAATTAATTACAATGTAGGATTTTTTATTATTATTTTCACACAATGTAGAGAATTTTTATTATTTTTTCTTAAATAAATTAGTAATTATATTTAGGTAATTTGTTTTCATTCAATTAAGATTAATTTAGAACTTAGTTTTTTTCTCCTTTTAATTAAATAATTTTTATACTAGTTTAATTTAATTAAAACTTTTTTTCACAAACAAAACCCTAAACAACTTATTTTCTTCAATGAATTAATACCTTTTATTAACTTAATTTTAATTTTCTTATTTTAGTTAGTTATTTTCTTTTAAGTTAATTAGGTCAAAACTATTTTTCTTAACAAAAATCCAAATAAAATTCATTCCTTATCCATTCATATTTGTACATTATATTCATTTCATTTCTTGTACATTTATTCAAATTCAATAGGGTTGTAATAGATAATTAGGATTTAATTTCTTGTGATCCCCATTTGTAAATTTGTATACCCCATCCCCTAATGATGTAATAGCGTAGGATATTTACTTTCCGCAATTTACCGTTTTCAAAATATAAATGCTAGTAAATTAGGGTTTGTATGGAAAGATAAAATCAACACTAGAAAACCCCAATTCAAGACAAAATAATGCATGAAATAAAAACACTTGCACACTTGCACCTCTAGGGTTAACTCCACTTGTTGCCTTGAGAAAATAGTTATGATATGCATGTGAGACATCTTAGCAAAAACAATCAAAAATACAAGATCATAGTCCCTCGACGACGCTACGAATGTTGCCTTACAAATGGTCTTAGTACCTCAAGAAAAAATGCTAAGATATCTCACAATATTGCAATCCATGACTATACGATGACCCATACCCGTCCCTTTACATCCAAATATAAGGCTACTTACCAATCAATGTTGAGATAGTAATATCAAATGAAGAGAGAAATGAACAAAATACTTTTGAGTAGGTAGAACGTTCTTAGTTGCTTGCTCACAATCCATCTTGAAAACAAACATCTTTCAAAGTACACCAAACACTTTCAAAAAAACGTGCAATGTTTTCAAAATTCCAACACTCTGTATGCATTCTTATAGAGACGAGAATCATTACAAAGTTTGCCTAAACGAAGGCGCTTTTCAAAAATACTTTCAAAACCCACCACAAACACATTTCAAACAAAGTAGTTTCAAAAGTGATCTAGCAAGCAACTAAGAGCTCGTAGATAACTACAGATGAAAAGGGTGCTAACACCTTCCCTTTTCATAACCTACCCCCTAACTCAAGAAAACATCTCAAAGGTCTTTCTTGTTCTTTTCACCCTTTCCTTATTGGCTAAAAGAAAAGTCGATGGCGACTCTTGTGATCCGCAACAATTGCAATCAAATGCAAAGCATCCAAGTCAGTTCTCCCACCATATTAAAGAACTGGCAACTCTGCTGGGGATATACTTAAAAGTGGGGTTACATTAGAGATTAGATCACACTTAATTGCTTTCATTATTTAATTTGTTTGCTTTAAATTTATGGATCCTTGTTTGGGTTTGTATTGATCCTCTACCCGGATCTAGGAACATAATTAAGTAAGTAGAAATAAATTGTGGGGACTGTATGGGGTATACCGACATGGTTGAAGTGATGGCTACGTTAGTGTGACACATTTGTTGGTACCGGTAGCCCTTGGGTCTAGTCAAGGAGAATACGGGGCCGCTGTGTGGTGTCATGAAGCACTAACTGACCTTAGAACCTTTAATTGAACAACTTGGCCATTAGGAAGTAGTGAGATAGTCGGCTTTGGTGCAATCCAAAGTTGGTTGATACTCGATACTACGCTCATTGAGATTAGACTTTCGGGATATTTCGGTCTCCAATAAAGAGGCTTGCACTGAAACAATGCCTGATGAAGAAAGATCAGTGATATTGAGATTCCCTAGAACCCGATTACTTTCTAGGACAGGTTGAGCCAACTAAACTTCAAAGAGGTTACTTACCAATGAAACCTCATGCAAGCCTAAACCTAAGGACTTGTTTGCTTTGTGTGTATATACTTGTACATAACATCATGACATCATACCATGGCATTTTTCACTAACCATTTCAAGGACCTGGAGATTTATCTTTGTCTTCTTTTGTAAGACATGGCTTCCACTCGCAAGAATAATATCCAAATTAACCTCGTAAGAGTGCCTCCTCAACTCAAAGAGTTAGATTCAAGGGTTCCTGAGAATTCTCTGTTCACCAAAATATATGGTCGACTTCTCAATTTGGTTACCTCAAGCCTTGATGAAGACATGATGAAGGTTCTCTTTCAGTTCTTTGACCCTTTACACTATTGATTTACCTTTCCTGATTACCAACTTGTGCCTACTATGGAAGAATTCTCTCAACTATTAGGAATTCCTATTCTTGATCAACTACCCTTCAACGATATTGAAAGAGACCCAAGACCTGAGGAGATTGCTCGAGCTCTACATTTGCAACGATCCGACATTGTGGAAAATTGGGAAACAAGAAGTGGTGTCAAAGGGTTTCTAGCCAATTTTTTTGTTGGAGAAGGCTCAATATGTTTGGGATACTATGGATTTACAAGCCTTTGAAGAATTGTTGGCTCTTCTCATCTATGGGATGGTGTTGTTTCCCAATCCTGACCAACTCATAGATGTGAACACGGTCAAAAAAATTCTATCTCGTAACTCGGTGCCTACCTTGCTTGGAGATATCTTGCATTCTCTTCACACTCGCACCATGAAGAGAAGAGGACTTATTATGTGTTGCACTCCTCTGTTGGCTAGGTGGTTTATTTCTCACCTACCCCGATCTGTTGTGAAGAAAGAGCAAGGATTAAGATGGTCTAATAGGTTGATGTCACTCACATATTCTGATATTTATTGGTGTGCTCGATCTATGGAGGGCATTAATATTATTGACCGTTGTGGGGAATTCCTTAATGCCCCTCTACTTGGAATTAGGGGAGGTATTACCTACAATCCTTGTTTGGATTTGCAACAGTTTGGGTATGCTAGGAGGGATGGCCCTCATGATATACTTGTCCAAGAAATTGCATTTGACTACGAGAGCGATGTCCAAGGTTATCGTCCGAGATTCATACGAGCTTGGGGCATAGTTAGCAAGGTTGATAGCAAGACGTTGGGGCATACGAACTCCATTCCTTTGGAGCCTTTATCTCAAGTGGGTGCGAACTCACACCCAAAACCTCATGATTTCTTATTAAGCCATTCTACCTGTCATCATGGAGCCTTTTGCCGAAGGAGATGTTCCATATATTGTCCTTTATCCTGATATGCATACTTCTCTTTAAGATTTGCAAAGAACTTGGATTCAGCTAAAGGGGGAGCGAGACACCTTTGAAGCCCAGTTTTATGCAAGCGAGAAGAAGACATTGGAGCTCACGAGAAACCTTCATGAGAAGAGGAGCCTGAATGCCTATATTTCTCCAAAAGAGGATGCATTCATAGGAAACTTGAGCCATTTTTATTGTATTTTAGTTCATTTTGTTTCTTTTGTTTCAATGTAAGCCCAAGAGGCATGTTGTAATCAATTTGAACTTATTAATACAATTAATCTTTGTTCCTTTTTGTCTAAACAAATTTAAATCTTCTAAGTCCTTGAAATAATTTGCATACGCATTTTTATGCATCATAACGCAAACAGGTTTTCCACAACAGGTTTCCTTATCTTTCTACTATTTATTTCAGTGAGATGGATATCGAACAAACGGTGAAGGACTTGTGTTGTACCCCAAAGTCTGCCCTCTCATTTCTCAAAGGATCATCCTGGACCCTCAGGTTTGCTCCTATCAAGTTTCAAGTCTTGAATTACAACTTTTCAAGAAAATCATTCGCAAGGGCAAAATGGTCAAAAGCACACTGAAAAGTCAAACTTTGACTTTTAGATTAAAAATCAAGTTTCAATAATTATATTTCATCAAGACATGAAATTGGTTCATAAAAATATCAGAAGTCAGAAATTACTTTGAAAAAAATCAAATTTCTAAACATTTAGAAAATTTTCTAAGTGTTAAGAGAATATGATACTTCAGAACTTCTGAGCCAGCCTCCACGCAAGTGCAGTCAGAAGTTGCAAACATGGTTCAGAACATATTTCTTCAATCATAACATGACTCTTTAACATATGCTTAGATCAGAGCATCACCCTTCGAGTTTCATTCTTGTCTTCTTCGATCTGAACATCACAAAACCCCAAAACCTTGTTTGAATAGCCTGTTGCACTGCTATAGCACAGCCCTGCAACCAGCTCCCACAACACTCCAAATTGCTGCTGATCTAGTCCACACCTGCATTTTTCTCAAACCCTATATTTGCACCAAATTAGCATACAAAAACTGTGATTAAAAAGAAATGGAACAGTATACGAAAAGGGTTTAAATCCCATTTGTTTTCCCCCCAAAACCACAGCAAACCCATCTATAAATATTTGCTCCATCACACGTTCAAGGGGCTGGCTTTTGGAGAGAGAAAATTCTCAAAAGAGAGAAAAGAAAACTGTGAAACCTTTATAAAAATCCAGAATTCCCAAACAGAAAACCAAACTTTTGTTCTTCCCTTTGAGTCAAAGAACTTGGCATATTCTCTTTCGTTGCTCTTGCTGATTCCAAAACATCTGAAGGCAGCAGTTCAAGTTCCAAGCCCACACTCTAGGTTCAAGGTAAGTCTTTTTAACATTGCATCTTTTCATTCAGAACATCATTAAAATATGTAAATATCATAGTATTAATGTTGTCCATGTCATTGCATAAGTAGGAAAACTGGGGATCAGAACTTCTTGATTATGGCTAGGCTTATATTAGGGATTTGAACTTCTATAAATTGTTGCGCTTCTATATTTCTGACTTGTTGTTTGTTAAATACTGAATAAATTACTGATGTGCTGATTAATATGAAGAAGGAGTTGAAATGTGGCACATAACCCCTGTTTTTTCACTCACTGTTTTAGCATAGCACAAAACTTCTGAGTTCTCCCTACACGTTAAACACACAGAACTTCTAGGCTTTCTTACTGTTTTAACACACAGAACTTCTAGGCTTTCTTACTGTTTTAACACACAGAACTTCTGATGCTCACTCATTGTTTTAGCACATCATAGAACTTCTGAGTTCTCCCTACACGTTAAACACACAGAACTTCTAGGCTTTCTTACTGTTAAGCACACTGAACTTCGGATGCTTCCACTCAGTGTTTTAACACTCATAATTTTTTATTTTCACACGTTGATAACACACTGAATTTCTGATGTTCACTCACTATTTAAGCACAATACAAAACTTCTGACTTTTGGCTCACTGTCTGAATACCACCCAGAACCTCTATTTCCTTTCCCTCTAACGTTTCTTGCAGGGCCTTTGAGTGTATCAATCCAAAACTTCTGATTCCACTGACGTTCCTTTCTGAGTCACAACGCGCCTGGCTTCAGAACTCTTGATCCTTGTTGTTTTGCTTGTAGCAGCACGCTGTTTCTATCTTTCATTTATTTTCCTTTTATCATTTTCAATATTAATACTCTTTTTATCAATATAAAAAAGATATGAAAATATTTTCTTTTTACTAACTAATTTATTTCCTCGTTTTAAATCCATTAAGACAAAAAAACCATTTTCTAAACAAAGTCATTTTTCTTTCTTATGTTGTACATTTTAATATGGTTGTAATAGTGTTTACAGTGATTTCTGGTAAACAACCGCTAGTCCTCCAAACTATCGAATAAACTTACTGACTGTTATTCAATTTCTCTGGTAACTCGCAGGGTCGACTAGATTGATCCTAGGACGTGTTGGTCATTAGGGTAACTCTCATGATCGAACTGGTATTCATGGTTGGTATTTAGAATGTTGTGTAGGTGTTTAACTTACTTCGAAAAATCTAAAGGTGTGATCAAGTAAATGTGCGCGAAACTAAATTGCATGAATAAAGGTCAATTGTAAAGACATGTAAAAACTGCATAAAAGACAAGTAAATGACTTCGAAGTATAAAAGCATTTAATGTAAAAGATTCTCTGGAATGTAAAAGATTCGAAATATGAAGAAAGCGTTTAAATGCAAGAAAACTGTAAAATGGCTTTAAGTAAAAAAAAGGTGTTCGAATGATAAAAACTTGAAGATAAAGGCATGAAATGTATAACAATTTCTGAAATGTAAATTATTTGAAATGGAAAGAAAGCATTTAAATGTAAGGCATCAGTAAAAAGATTTCGAATGAAAACATTTTAAATGCACAAAAACTTGTAAATGGTATTGACATAAAGGTAAAGGAGAGTACTGGAAATGATAAAGAGTTTTCATTAAATCATAAACATGTGGTGTTATCATACGTACATTGCTCTTGCATTCGTTTCACTAGCCATGTGGTAATTTGAATGTTTACTGAGTTTTTTGTACAATAGATATGACACACGAAATCCTAATGCTAAGACTTCTATTTATACTACTTCGACCATAACGGTCTTGCTATAAGATTCTGCCACGTTCAGAACATGCAGAGCAATGCCTCTCTCTTGCTTCCACGCGTCTTCGAATGCTCCAGCGCATATATTTCAAATTTCGAACATCCCGCTTGCATTTGAATTTCAAATGTTTTGGCACTTCTTCGCTTCGAACGCATTTCTTAGACACAGCCTTGTTATCATTTCGAGACTTCTTTGGATATATTCTCATAACTGTCACTCGAAGCTCCAAGCTTTGATATGCCCATTCGAAGCACTGCTTCTACCATTTCGAAACATGACGTTTTGTTTCATTTCAATCGAAACGTCCAATTTACTTTGCTTCTAATAATATCATCAAAATCTTCAGCCAACAAAATTCCCCTTTAAAATATGTATTTCGATTCCTTTGAGAAATACTTATTTTAAACATATACACAAGATTTTGATGCGACCTTCGAATCATCGTAACATTTATTGCATATGACTCCAGTCACGTCAATCATAACGCTTTTCAGATTCCTTAACCGCCTTGAACCATTTCACAGTATGGTACAGTTACAAAACAATGATTATCTTTAATCACGCCTATTACCAATGTTAACTTTACGCCACCTCTTCATCAAACCAACCCACGACTACCACGTATCACAATCTTACTCAGTGGATGCTTAAACTTCCACATTATAAAAACCCATCAACTTAGTCTTTTCTTTTCTTCCCACATTCTGAATCTTTTCTCCTTCTTTTCTCACCGAAACCCTAAACTTTCAACATTCTTCCAACAATGTCTTCTTCAACTTCATCTCAACTAAAAAAGGCTTCTAAAAAGAAAGGAAAGACCGCAGGAACCACAATGGAAAGCAAGGTTGTAACCTACCAAGGTCAATCTGTCCTTGTTCCCCAGATGATCTCAAAAGAAAAAGAAATGCTTTATGCATCCCAGGTACTAATTCCTACTAACGCTGCTGGCAAGAGGTTAGCTTTAATGGGCCCTCTTATAGTTTTTGAAATTTTAAAAGACACTAGAAAATTTTTCCCAGTTTGCTATAATTTCAAACCTCTGTTTAATAAAATGGACGCCCCTAAGACAATAGAGTCTTCTGGTTCAAACACCATGGAAAATCCAATCGTTCCTCCTAAGGACCCTTTTATACTAGACTATGTGTTGTACCCCAAAATTTGCTCTCCCATTTTCATCAAGAATTGTCAAAGTCAAGGTCACAAAATTCCCCAAGGGTTGTGCAGCTCAACTGTCTCCTATACAGTCAAACTAGGGTTTGAGTTCTGGTCAAGCAAATGAACTTTTCAAAGGCCCAATCAAGTCTCATATGCCTATAAAGATGGTCAAGTATCCTCATGTCAAATTTCAAGGCATTCAGCTCAAAATTGCACAGTCAAAACCCTAAATTGCACTACAGTCAACTGTAGGGGCAAAATGGTCATTTGGCAGTCAAAAGTTCAAATCTTTGGTCAACACATCATTTTGAAGCCACAAACATCATTTGATCAATGCTTGATCATGATTCTCAAAATTTGGCTCAGAAATCATCAAAGATGCAAAAGTTGCTATATTTGGACAGCTGAAAAAGTCAACTGAAATTGACCAGGGCATAACTTTCACATGGATTATCAGAAAAATTCCATCCAAAGCTCATTTTGAAGAGAAAGACATTTCCTACAATTCATCTTCATGTTCCAAGTCCAAGAAATGCTCTCACAAAAAGTTATCAATTTCAACATTATAGGTCATTTTCAGAAGTCAACAAAAAGTGACTTTAAGTCAAAGGCCATAACTTGAGATTGGTAAATCAAAATGACATGGGACCAAAGGCATTGGTTAAAGGACTCAAAGACCTTTCCAAAATGTCCAAGAACATGTGAAAAGCTTAAAAATTGACCAAGTTATGCCTTGTGGAAGTTGGGAAATTTTTGGAAATTTTTGAAAGTCAACATTGATGCAAAAGGCCTAAAAATGCAAATGGGCCCATTTATCTTCCAAATTTCTTCATGCCAAGCCTATGCACGACCACTAGGCCCAAAGGGAAGTATTCTCATATTTTTTAATTATTTATTTGAATTAATATTAATTTATATTCATTTAAATGATTTTAATTCATGAAAAATATAACCTTAACCTAAAAAATCTTTTTATGCACATTATAAGGTTAATATTTCGTGCTTAAATGATTAGGGCAAGTTTTGATGAGATTGGATCATGATTGAATAAAAACAACATGAAAAAGATATGAAAAAAGATCCATGAAATCAAATATTGAAATTCATCAATGCCTAAGATTTTGTCTAGTTTTATTGACCTAAATCACTCCATATATGATCAGCATCACAACCCTAATCATCCTAGACTGAAAAAGCTGCGCAAAAACAAGCATTGCATTCTTGAAATTTCTCAAAAAAATCCAATTCTGAAAAGCATTCTAGGGGACGATTCAAGCCCTAACTTTGATCTCAATAGCTTCATTGGAGTGTCCTGAACGTGTACCAACCCAAAACAACCACCAAAACTCCTTGAATCGGCATCTCAAAGTAAAACTGAACCAAGAAATTTTTGAATTCGCATAGCACGATTCAAGCATCTTCATGCATTTTTCTTTATGAATTATTGTTTATCATGATGTTCTAAAGCTAACCAACGTATTTGATTTTGTTTTGGTGCCGTATATGAGAAGTTGCCATTGTTACATACTAGGGTTTCAGGTTTCCCAAATTGGGGGTTTCACAATCAGGAAAAATTAGGGTTCAAGATGGCCATGGTTGCACTCAGCATGTTCCTCTGAATAAAACGCACACCTCGCGATGGATTTATATAGCAAGGAATCCTATTCGCTATTTTCTGAAAGGCCTCTTTAAACCACGCTACAAAAACCGTCGCCTATTCATGTTGTTTTACAGGGTGGGGAAGAAGACAACCTCGTTGTCACTATGTGATTGGCCCTTTTTGAATTCACGCGCGCTTAGTCCGTTATGCATTGATTTTACTTTTTGATATTTAATTGATATTATATGTTAATTGTAAAGGCGATGGCTCAGTGGTAACGTGTTGTGTATATGGCCTCAAAGACCTGGGTTCAAGTCCCAGGTCTTGCAACTTTCATTATTATTTTTCAAAACAAATTCACATGCAGGCACAATGCTTTGGTTCACCATACACATTCAACCATCACCATCCACGCGTCCCAGGAGACCTAATCAAGGGCCAGGATTGGAGAAACACCCTAAACTTGAGTCAAACGTCTTACACGCTGCACCAAAAGTCAATGGATCTGCATGCTTAATGGGCCTTAAATTACCAGGCCTTACCTCCAAAATTTGGGGCAGCACCCCCACTCTGGTTTGCTTTCTTTATTTTTATTTTTTTGTTTTAATTATTGTATGATTTATTTGATTGCTTTAATTAACTTATTTTTTCTATAAAAATATAAAAAACACTAAAAAATCAGAAAATACACAAAAACATAATATTTATTTTATAATAATTATTTTTATAAGTAAATTGATATGTCAATATTTAGTTAATTAGGTTTTAATTTTAATCTCTTTTTTTTAACAAAAATCCAACAAAATAGAATTAAGTTAATTAATTTATTCCTTTTAATATTCTTCCTTTTTTTAGAATAATAATAATTACTTATTTATTTATTTTCATAATTAAAATTGTACAAATTAATTTAGAGTTTAATTTAGGTTTAATTTAAATCTTTCATAATAAGTAAAAAAATATTAGAATTAGGGTTTGCCGTTTAATTTAATTTTAATTAACTTCCTTTTCCTTTTAAATCTTAAAAAATACAAAATATCAAAAACATTTAATTCCTTTTATTATTTTTAATGCTCATTAACCTTTAATTATTTGCAAAAGGGTCCAACGCCCGTCGTTTCAATTATTAATATTGCGCATTTATCTTTTATCGTTTAAATAATTATGTAACTCTCCCAAAGCCTTGTAAACTTAATTTCTCGCACTTTATTTTATTTCTTTATTTACTTTCCGTCAAATCGGGTCCTGGATTTTAATTTTGGCGATGTGGACCCGCGCCTTTGTAATAGTTTAGAACTTTCAATTTCCGCATCTTTTTTAACTGTTAAATAAATGCATGCAAGAATGAACGACAAAAAAATAAAAACAAACGCATAGATCACCCATAACCTGACAAGACAAAAATAAATGAATCTGACACACAAATCACACACCACCCCTAGGGTACGCCTCACTGTTGCCTTGCCTCGAAAGGTGATCGTCGAGTAGAGGATGTCTTAGTAAGTCCTCATGATCCGGGAACCTGGCATGAGGGTAGCTTCTAAGGTGTCTTCCCATTGCTCTGGTGATCACCATGTCCTGAACCTCGAATTGACCCGAACACCTCCAACGGTGGTGCTACCTACCTCTCAATGGTGGGATGGCACTACTTTAAAGGACATTTACACAGACGAATTCCTTAGGGTAGGTAGACGACTCTAGATACTTGCTCTAATTTCAAAACAAATCAAAAACACTTTTCACACCGACACCTTTTCAAAAAGCTTTCAAAAGCAATTTTTCAAACACTCTTGAGGACTGATACAAGAGTCGAACTGGAATTTTCAAAGAAACCTTTTTTAAAACCCACATTGAAAAGCAAACAAACAATTTTGAAAACACATTGAGCAAGTATCTAAGAGCCCATGGATAACCATGGATAGAAAGGGTGCTAACACCTTCCCTTTCTATAACCTACCTCCCGAACCGAGAGCAATCTCTTATAAGGAATTTTTCTGTGCTTTTGTCCTTTCCATTTGGAGAAAATAAAAGACGGTGGCGACTCTTGCTTACCGCGACATTTCGCGAACCAGCTTTTAAACAGTCAGTTCCAGATCCACCGATCACAGAACTGGCGACTCTGCTGGGGACCCTTTATAAAGTGAGGTGTACCTTAGGGCTAAGTCATAACTGTGTTTTCACTTGTATTGTTTTGCTTGCTTTACTATTGTGGGTTGTATCGGAGTTACATAGATCCTAACCCGGATCTGGGGATACCCTGTTTAGGTAGCATAAGCTGTGAGGGACCTGTCCGGCGTATACCGACATGGGTGAAGCAGTGGCTACGTTGGTGTGGCGCCTTGGTCTGTACCGATATCCCTCGTGTTGAAACGGGGAGAATATGGGTCTTCCAAGGAGTCATTAAGCACCAACAGACCTTAGAACCTTAAATGACCCAACTTGGCCATTAGAACAGTAGCAGTATGCTACGCCCATTGAGGCTAAACTCTCGTGATGGTTCTGGCCGCAAGAAAAGATTGCGATGCTGGAGTTATGACCGATTGAGGGTAGTCAATGATATTGGGATCCTCTAAGAACCCGGTTACTTTTGATAGGACAGGTATGAACCCACCAACTTCAAGAGGGTAATACCCAGACCCCATGCTGGCCTTAAACTCTAAGGGTTTCTCTTGTGTGACTTGTGTGCCTTCGTACTTGACTATCTGCGTGCTTGTTACCTGACACTTGTTTCTCGCAGGTTTTGTTTATAGTCCTTAATTGGGACTCATAACATGGTACTAAATTTCTTGCAGGTTTTGTTCATAGTCCTTAACTGGGACTTATAACAGGGTTTACCAAATTTCTTGCAGGTGTTGTTTATAGTCCTTAACAAGGACTTATAACAGGGTTTACCAAATTTCTTGCAGGTGTTGTTTATAGTCCTTAACAAGGACTCATAACAGGGTACTAAGTTTCTTGCAGGTTTTGTTTATAGTCCTTAATTGGGACTCATAACAAAGTATACTGAATTTCTTGCAGGGTCTGTTTATAGTCCTTAATTGGGACTCATAACATGGTTTACCTACATCACCCCATGCATAGCATGACATCATACCATTGCATACCATTGCATACATCCTAACCCATTTCAAGGATCTCAAGGGCTTGTGATGCAGGTCAGGATGAACCAATTGTCTAGCCAGGGGCAAAGAGGATTTATTTTCCTCTAGCCAAGGTTGTCAGGGGCTATGACCCACTTGATATGGTGAGCCTTTGACCCTTGGAAGAAAGACTCTCAACAAATATGAAGTTCTTTCAATCAAGCTACCGGATCCAAATGCTAACAAATTTTCTTGTTTATCCCGCGAGGTCCTTGAAAACATTGCATGCATATCATACACATCATCGCATTACAGGTATCCCTTCTGCAGGTCACTTACCTTTCTCGCTGTTTATTTCAGCAATGGCCTCACAACAAGATAACCAGGACCTTCACGTTCAAGAGTCTCAGTTCAGAGAAATCTTCCTAGGTCTATCCAAGGGGCAAGAAGAGCTGAGGACCCTCCTCATGGGGAATCTGATCAGAAAAAGTCCCGAAGATGACAAGGACGAGCAGCTGAAACGTCTACAAGCTGAGGTAGACACACTGAAAACCCAGATGCTGGGGCAAAGGGCACTCATTCAAGGTTTAGCTCAGGAGCAAGGAGAGCTGAGAGCCATGATCAGTCAACTCCACCTAGGCAAATCCAACATGAAGCTACCAGTCCAAGTCAAGGACCAAGTCTTTGATCAGCTACCAAGAGGACAACAGTCTGGTATGGTGAAGAATGGACCTCCCCAAGTTGTTACTACTTCACAAACCCAACATCAACGGGGCAATCGGCGTAAGCGATATACGCCTGGAAGACATTTCACTGAGACTGGCATACCACCATCTCTAATGCTGGAACACTTGTTGGAGGTCAATCTGATTACTTTAAAGGGTCCTCCCCAGAATCCTGACATCTCTGCTCCTACTTACAACCCTGATAAAAGATGTGCCTACCATTCTGACAGTCCTGGACATGACACCAATGACTGTTGGAGCTTGAAGAACAAGATCCAGGACTTGATCGACGGAAGGGTGCTGGAGTTCATGCCGGGTGGCCAAATGAAATGCTTCTGCTGAGAATCTCCCATCTGAAGTGACTAATTCAAACTAGAAAACTTTTGTTCATTCGAATGTTCAAGTTGCATTTTTCTTTGATTGTCTAAACATTTATTCATGTCAAACGTTGTTATTTCATTAATGCATCGCTTATGTCTGTTTTGAATCAATATATTCGCATTCACTATATGCAAATTGTTTTCATATTTTTTCTGATGTCGACTCTTGATCTTTAATCCTAAGCCTCTTGAGGGAGGATGACGAAAATGATACCATGATCTACAGTATGCTTTTGAACAGACCCCGCTGATGAGGTACAGGCATTGTTTCAACCCCTAAACACTGGAGTTATAAGGATGATAATCCCTCGTCAACCCATCAGAGCCAAAGAAGTAGGAGTCTTTATTTTCGAAAATCAAAACCCTTAATCATAACCTGGGGCAGGGTAGTCTCTCAGTTGGTCCAAGTGCATAACGAATGGCACCGAAGAGATCTTTACAAAACGAACAAAGACAATGATGGTTCAGAACAATCAAAAGGACAGGCAGTCATCATCAAAATTCATAAATGAAAAAGCCCAAAAAAGTCTAAACCTACAAAGGGGACTTATGAAACTGGGGCATCCCGCTGACTGTAATTCCAAAAAAGGAAACAGTTCAGGCAAAAAAAAAGAAAGGGATAGCAAAATCAAGAAAGAGGTCCTACAAACCCTCAGCAGAAAAAGGAAATGACTGCCTATTCAAAATAAGTCATCAACATCTGAACCATTATTGGAATATCAAAGCAAGGACTCAAAACAAGGTCTAACGCACGATCAACTGAGTTTAGGTTTGAAGAACATCACGAAGAGCGGGTGGGTACAAATAAATTTGAGCCTTTATCCTTTGTTTCTTAAACCGTGAACCAGGCCACGATATAACCCTTAAAAGTCCTAGCTGAAGCACGGGTTAGTTCGAAAGCATACTGTACGAAAGGTATCCTGACTCTTTAAGGCCTACGGTAAATACGGAGTTGACATCACGTTTTACAAACAATCACTTGTTTTATGAAAAAAAGAATGCATTTTCAAAATCTTCAAGACAGACATAAGCCTTGCATTTTTGATATAACTTTGTTTGCATATGACTTTTTGTTTGAACAGCAGGGAAATTCGCACGATGAACACCTAGTGAACAGAAGCACTTCCAATCAAGGGGCATGGCATGACTATTGTCCAATCATCTGGGGCAGTCCAATCAAGATTCGGAGAATCTCTCAAAGGCCAAATAGCTTGGGGCAAATCTCCGCCTGAGTCACTTGGGGCATTTCAACAACGAATCTGGGCTGATCAAACACCTTCTGACGGCATGACAAAACACTTCTAACAGGGGCAACTCCCTACATTCTGAGAGCATGGACATAGTCGGAAAAATACTACGCAAAATCAAAGACCCGCTAGGTTGACATACCTAGGCAAAAATAAGGGTTTCCCGGCGAACCAAAAGGGTTCGGGCAAAATGAAGGGATGAAATGAAAAACCTGTACACCCGGCAAGTCGAAAACCTAAAAAGGCGGCTTGGGCAAAAAAGGGTATCCCGGTGGACTGAAAACCCGAAAGGGCGGTCCAGGCAAAAGTTAGGGATTAAAGCGTACGACTATGTCCTGACATCTTGTCATCTGCCTACCAGAAGAAGGTTTGTCCATCAACAACTATCAGCACCTCACAGGTCTTCCTCTCCCACCTCAGAAACAGGGGGCAATGATGAGTCGTCTAAACAATCTAGTTGGTCGGTCCTCCAAGGTACCAAGATAGGTTCAGCTAAAAAACATGACCGGTACATCCTAATTCCCCAGAGAGTGAGTCAGCAGTCAGTGCATTCTCCTCCAAGCAGAGTTATCAAATCTCAAGGAAGTTAGGTGTCCTCCAGCAGATCTCAACATCCCCCAGCACATCACTCTTAAACAAGCATCCCCGGTAGTCTTGCTCTAAATATTGTTCCCCGGCGGCGTATCAACATTCAAAGGAATCACTTCCCCGCAGTCAAAACTTTCCCAGGAAAGTCCAATCCAGTTTCCCCGGGAAAATTGGAGTTCATACCCCCAAGCAGTAAGCTTATCCCCAGTAGATTCTGGAAGCTTATCCCTCGCAGAGCACGAACGCGTCGTCCCGGCTTGATTTAAAGAGTTATTTCCGTAACAGGATATAACTGGGTTATCCTCAGCCAAAAGCCACGGAAAGAGCGTCCTCGGCAAAATATCTTTCCTACCCCCAGCAAAGTCTATCAACACTTCCAGCATAACAAGGATATCCCCCAGCATGACTCATCAACGGTATCCCCAGCGGAGTTATCTTCATCAACGCAGCAAAGCATCGCTATCCCCACAGAGTAGCGCTTCTCAGCATGGTCGCTAGAATATCTTTTCTCCCGCAGAATTATTCCATTTGCCAAGTTTATTCCTCAACGGAGTTATCTTCTCCTACCGGTATTCTTGCAACAATCATCCACAGCGGAAGCAAAATCTCTTCCTCAACATCAGCCCAGGATGTGACTTCCCGGCACCCGTCAAGGATTTATTTTCCTAGACAAAAAACATACATGAATCATCACATACATCATTACAGCATGCATGTACGCATCATATCATATAAATCACATCCATATTGAGAACATCATCGCTTGATCCATATCATGCATTGCATATAACTGACCTTTACCTTTCAGGAAAGATGCAGTTGAAATTCTCAAACATATTTCAAGGACTTCTCTAGTCCAGTTAAATCGACTCCAAGCAGATTTTTCTGATAAAGACTCAGTAGAAGTTCTCTTATGGTCCCCTCTCCAACGGCGTGTGAGGTGGTAATTCCTTCTTCAGATGTTCCCCTCTCCGGCATGAGCGTGAGGTGATAGTCTCTTATGGTCCCCTCTCCAACGGCGTGTGAGGTGGTAATTCCTTCTTCAGATGTTCCCCTCTCCGGCATGAGCGTGAGGTGATAGTCTCTTATGGTCCCCTCTCCAACGGCGTGTGAGGTGGTAATTCCTTCTTCAGATGTTTCCCTCTCCGGCATGAGCGTGAGGTGATAGTCTCTTATGGTCCCCTCTCCAACGGCGTGTGAGGTGGTAATTCCTTCTTCAGATGTTCCCCTCTCCGGCATGAGCGTGAGGTGATAGTCTCTTATGGTCCCCTCTCCAACGGCGTGTGAGGTGGTAATTCCTTCTTCAGATGTTTCCCTCTCCGGCATGAGCGTGAGGTGATAGTCTCTTATGGTCCCCTCTCCAACGGCGTGTGAGGTGGTAATTCCTTCTTCAGATGTTTCCCTCTCCGGCATGAGCGTGAGGTGATATTCTCTTATGGTCCCCTCTCCAACGGCGTGTGAGGTGGTAATTCCTTCTTCAGATGTTTCCCTCTCCGGCATGAGCGTGAGGTGATAGTCTCTTATGGTCCCCTCTCCAACGGCGTGTGAGGTGGTAATTCCTTCTTCAGATGTTCCCCTCTCCGGCATGAGCGTGAGGTGATATTCTCTTATGGTCCCCTCTCCAACGGCGAGTGAGGTGGTAATTCCTTTTTCAAGATGTTCTCCTCTCCGACGATGAGCGTGAGGTGATATTCTTTTGTGGTCCCCTCTCCGACGGTGAGCGTGAGGTGGTAATTCCTTTTTCAAGATGTTTTCCTCTCCGACGATGAGCGTGAGGTGATAGTCTTTTATGGTCCCCTCTCCAACGGCGTGTGAGGTGGTAATTCCTTCTTCAGATGTTTCCCTCTCCGGCATGAGCGTGAGGTGATATTCTCTTAAGGTCCCCTCTCCAACGGCGTGTGAGGTGGTAATTCCTTTTTCAGATGTTTTCCTCTCCGGCATGAGCGTGAGGTGATATTCTCTTATGGTCCCCTCTCCAACGGCGTGTGAGGCGGTAATTCCTTCTTCAGATGTTTCCCTCTCCGGCATGAGCGTGAGGTGATATCTCTTTTCAGATTATAATTTCCTATAGTTCCCTCTCCAACGTGAGAGAGGTAACTCCCTTTGAGATCATAATGTCCTTTGGTTCTCTTCCCGATATTGCAAAGATGGTAATTCTCACCAAGATTTTTCTCAACGAGCGTTGTTGAAGTTAAAGTCACCCAAGGTTCTCTTACCATTCATGCTAAGGCAGTAACCATCCCTGGTTCATTCATCAACGTTTGAAGCACCAGACTCAGCTCCTGCAACCAGTCAGGACACATCTATACCAAGCATCTAAAATCAACTCCTGCAACGTGTCAGGTACTCATTTTTTCTGTTTTGCAGGTATGCAGGTTCTCGCTAAGGGATCTCCTATGCGATCAACATCCAGATGGCATCTATAAGCCCATCATCCTATCCAGCAACTTCTAAAATGGCATCTATAAGCCCATTCCCTCATCATCATTGCTATTATGTGAGCGCAAATTTCTGGGCACTTTAGTGTTCAATCACCTTCTACCTTCGGATTACGAAAGGCACGTCAGCCAATCTGCATCCTCAGGTCCAAGAAGATTGAACAGGGGCAACTGTTGTACCCCAAAATTTGCTCTCCCATTTTCATCAAGAATTGTCAAAGTCAAGGTCACAAAATTCCCCAAGGGTTGTGCAGCTCAACTGTCTCCTATACAGTCAAACTAGGGTTTGAGTTCTGGTCAAGCAAATGAACTTTTCAAAGGCCCAATCAAGTCTCATATGCCTATAAAGATGGTCAAGTATCCTCATGTCAAATTTCAAGGCATTCAGCTCAAAATTGCACAGTCAAAACCCTAAATTGCACTACAGTCAACTGTAGGGGCAAAATGGTCATTTGGCAGTCAAAAGTTCAAATCTTTGGTCAACACATCATTTTGAAGCCACAAACATCATTTGATCAATGCTTGATCATGATTCTCAAAATTTGGCTCAGAAATCATCAAAGATGCAAAAGTTGCTATATTTGGACAGCTGAAAAAGTCAACTGAAATTGACCAGGGCATAACTTTCACATGGATTATCAGAAAAATTCCATCCAAAGCTCATTTTTAAGAGAAAGACATTTCCTACAATTCATCTTCATGTTCCAAGTCCAAGAAATGCTCTCACAAAAAGTTATCAATTTCAACATTATAGGTCATTTTCAGAAGTCAACAAAAAGTGACTTTAAGTCAAAGGCCATAACTTGAGATTGGTAAATCAAAATGACATGGGACCAAAGGCATTGGTTAAAGGACTCAAAGACCTTTCCAAAATGTCCAAGAACATGTGAAAAGCTTAAAAATTGACCAAGTTATGCCTTGTGGAAGTTGGGAAATTTTTGGAAATTTTTGAAAGTCAACATTGATGCAAAAGGCCTAAAAATGCAAATGGGCCCATTTATCTTCCAAATTTCTTCATGCCAAGCCTATGCACGACCACTAGGCCCAAAGGGAAGTATTCTCATATTTTTTAATTATTTATTTGAATTAATATTAATTTATATTCATTTAAATGATTTTAATTCATGAAAAATATAACCTTAACCTAAAAAATCTTTTTATGCACATTATAAGGTTAATATTTCGTGCTTAAATGATTAGGGCAAGTTTTGATGAGATTGGATCATGATTGAATAAAAACAACATGAAAAAGATATGAAAAAAGATCCATGAAATCAAATATTGAAATTCATCAATGCCTAAGATTTTGTCTAGTTTTATTGACCTAAATCACTCCATATATGATCAGCATCACAACCCTAATCATCCTAGACTGAAAAAGCTGCGCAAAAACAAGCATTGCATTCTTGAAATTTCTCAAAAAAATCCAATTCTGAAAAGCATTCTAGGGGACGATTCAAGCCCTAACTTTGATCTCAATAGCTTCATTGGAGTGTCCTGAACGTGTACCAACCCAAAACAACCACCAAAACTCCTTGAATCGGCATCTCAAAGTAAAACTGAACCAAGAAATTTTTGAATTCGCATAGCACGATTCAAGCATCTTCATGCATTTTTCTTTATGAATTATTGTTTATCATGATGTTCTAAAGCTAACCAACGTATTTGATTTTGTTTTGGTGCCGTATATGAGAAGTTGCCATTGTTACATACTAGGGTTTCAGGTTTCCCAAATTGGGGGTTTCACAATCAGGAAAAATTAGGGTTCAAGATGGCCATGGTTGCACTCAGCATGTTCCTCTGAATAAAACGCACACCTCGCGATGGATTTATATAGCAAGGAATCCTATTCGCTATTTTCTGAAAGGCCTCTTTAAACCACGCTATAAAAACCGTCGCCTATTCATGTTGTTTTACAGGGTGGGGAAGAAGACAACCTCGTTGTCACTATGTGATTGGCCCTTTTTGAATTCACGCGCGCTTAGTCCGTTATGCATTGATTTTACTTTTTGATATTTAATTGATATTATATGTTAATTGTAAAGGCGATGGCTCAGTGGTAACGTGTTGTGTATATGGCCTCAAAGACCTGGGTTCAAGTCCCAGGTCTTGCAACTTTCATTATTATTTTTCAAAACAAATTCACATGCAGGCACAATGCTTTGGTTCACCATACACATTCAACCATCACCATCCACGCGTCCCAGGAGACCTAATCAAGGGCCAGGATTGGAGAAACACCCTAAACTTGAGTCAAACGTCTTACACGCTGCACCAAAAGTCAATGGATCTGCATGCTTAATGGGCCTTAAATTACCAGGCCTTACCTCCAAAATTTGGGGCAGCACCCCCACTCTGGTTTGCTTTCTTTATTTTTATTTTTTTGTTTTAATTATTGTATGATTTATTTGATTGCTTTAATTAACTTATTTTTTCTATAAAAATATAAAAAACACTAAAAAATCAGAAAATACACAAAAACATAATATTTATTTTATAATAATTATTTTTATAAGTAAATTGATATGTCAATATTTAGTTAATTAGGTTTTAATTTTAATCTCTTTTTTTAACAAAAATCCAACAAAATAGAATTAAGTTAATTAATTTATTCCTTTTAATATTCTTCCTTTTTTTAGAATAATAATAATTACTTATTTATTTATTTTCATAATTAAAATTGTACAAATTAATTTAGAGTTTAATTTAGGTTTAATTTAAATCTTTCATAATAAGTAAAAAAATATTAGAATTAGGGTTTGCCGTTTAATTTAATTTTAATTAACTTCCTTTTCCTTTTAAATCTTAAAAAATACAAAATATCAAAAACATTTAATTCCTTTTATTATTTTTAATGCTCATTAACCTTTAATTATTTGCAAAAGGGTCCAACGCCCGTCGTTTCAATTATTAATATTGCGCATTTATCTTTTATCGTTTAAATAATTATGTAACTCTCCCAAAGCCTTGTAAACTTAATTTCTCGCACTTTATTTTATTTCTTTATTTACTTTCCGTCAAATCGGGTCCTGGATTTTAATTTTGGCGATGTGGACCCGCGCCTTTGTAATAGTTTAGAACTTTCAATTTCCGCATCTTTTTTAACTGTTAAATAAATGCATGCAAGAATGAACGACAAAAAAATAAAAACAAACGCATAGATCACCCATAACCTGACAAGACAAAAATAAATGAATCTGACACACAAATCACACACCACCCCTAGGGTACGCCTCACTGTTGCCTTGCCTCGAAAGGTGATCGTCGAGTAGAGGATGTCTTAGTAAGTCCTCATGATCCGGGAACCTGGCATGAGGGTAGCTTCTAAGGTGTCTTCCCATTGCTCTGGTGATCACCATGTCCTGAACCTCGAATTGACCCGAACACCTCCAACGGTGGTGCTACCTACCTCTCAATGGTGGGATGGCACTACTTTAAAGGACATTTACACAGACGAATTCCTTAGGGTAGGTAGACGACTCTAGATACTTGCTCTAATTTCAAAACAAATCAAAAACACTTTTCACACCGACACCTTTTCAAAAAGCTTTCAAAAGCAATTTTTCAAACACTCTTGAGGACTGATACAAGAGTCGAACTGGAATTTTCAAAGAAACCTTTTTTAAAACCCACATTGAAAAGCAAACAAACAATTTTGAAAACACATTGAGCAAGTATCTAAGAGCCCATGGATAACCATGGATAGAAAGGGTGCTAACACCTTCCCTTTCTATAACCTACCTCCCGAACCGAGAGCAATCTCTTATAAGGAATTTTTCTGTGCTTTTGTCCTTTCCATTTGGAGAAAATAAAAGACGGTGGCGACTCTTGCTTACCGCGACATTTCGCGAACCAGCTTTTAAACAGTCAGTTCCAGATCCACCGATCACACTATGTAAAGAGTAACTTCAAACCGTTTCGATCTTGCCCCACCTCCGACACTGCTTATCATAACTGGTTCAATAAGGTAGAAGATAAGAAATCCCAGCAATGGGAAGAATTAGGTATCTACAACTTGATTAAGCTGTCGAAGCCAAGTTTTACTTATAGCCACCCATTGTTATTCGCGTCCCTATATTTCTGGGACAGTACTTATAATACTTTCCATCTCCCTGGTGGAATGATTACCCCTACCTTTTTTGACATAGCGGCCATTACTGGGCTATCACCAATAGGAGAAACATATATCCCTGACAATGAAGAGCATTCGAGTATTATCGACTTCGAAGTCAAACTAGCAAGCTTTTCAAAGTTTATCAGCCACTATCACACTGAAGGAGACAGTGTGTCGGATGTAGAACACATTGCTTTCCTTACCTTATGGCTGTCAAGGTATGTCTTTTGCAGCAGATCCCTACAGGTAGCCAGTAGGTTTATTCCTCTAGCTAGAGATTTGCATGAGAATCGGAGGGTGTGCTTAAGCGAACTGCTATTAGTTGATCTTTATGAAAGTCTAAGGTCAGCTGTTTCGAGTCTAAAATCTCACACCTCCAAGAATATCCTGCTAGCTGGCCCTTTCTGGCTACTTCAGTTATGGCTAAATGCCATGTTCGAACCTTCATTATCAACGGCCAACACTATTGCTGAACAAGACCCAGAAATAGTGGATAGAATCATCGAAGGCACTAGGCTGCGAAGACTAACCCCAAACGATGATAAGGATGACTTCAAAGTTCTATTCTCAAAATATATCATGATATTCTCCAAGAGGCATAAGTTCAAAGAGACCATGGCGCCTTTTGCTTCAAGGGCTCATGGACCTTCATGGTTCACCATGGCTCTCTCAGAAGCTGTCAAAAGCAAAGAAATTCAAGACGTATGGAGAGCCTTTTTGCTACCCAGACTAATCTCTTCAAGAATTACTCCTGCTAAGAATCAGATTTTCCTTTTCGCTTATCAGCCCAACTTCGTTTCGAGACAGTTTGGCTTGTGCCAACTAATTCCTGAACCCCTATTTCAAACGGAAAGTGCCATCACCTCTGGGCGAACCTTCAAGGCACGAGAAGCCAAACTACAGCAGGAACAATACCAAGGCTTCGCCCAGTTTGAACTAATAACTTTCGAACCTACACACCTTACAGCAAAGGGGTTTCTGGAATGGTGGACAAAGTTCTATCAGACTTATATGTTCGATACTCTTACTATTCAGCAGAAACTAACTGATGCATTCGATGTGCAGGTACCATGCAAGAAAGGTATGTTCACTCATGCCAAAGAGATTAAAGCTTTTCAAAATTATTTCGAAACTACTTATGATCCCACACACTTGGAATCCACTGTGCATCAAGCGGCTGAGATCCTGAAGGAAAAATTCAAAGAAAAAGTTTCTAAGTTAAAACTTCCTTCAGGGTTGTCACCTGAGGATAGGTATAGGTTGGCATTCGAAATGCATCCACCTAAATTTCCTAGATTACCTACCTCAGAACTGGCTCTGGCTTGGTTTCCTCCATACCCTTGGTGGTTCACTTGCAAAGAAATTTTCAAATATCTTCAAAAGAAACCAAAGCCATCTGAGACTGTGACATGGGCTCGACACTGGCTCCATGATTTCCCAGGACATCTTCGCTATGACCTTTCTGCCATGTCGATTAAATCTGATCAAGGCACAGGTGCGAATGCTTGGGAAAATCCCAAACGCTTCTTATTTTCTATATCTTTAACTTTTGCCTTAATTGTTCGATTTTCAGCCATCAGGATAAAGACTGCTGCTTCAAAGTCAAAAGAAGGGAGCGCCTCTCAAGCCTCTATCGAAACCATTGACAATGTGACTCTATCCGAACCAACAACAATTTCTACAACAACAACAACACCAGTAATAGCCAGTGCCCCAACTCCACAGGTAATCACTTAGCCTTGATGTTTCGAATACACTAATGTTTCATGATTTGCATCTAACTCTTTGTTTAAATCTTTTCAGACCAACAAACTTCCGCCTACCACTCCAAAGAAGCGAAAATCAAACACTACTGGGGAAGACCCCAAGGCTGGAGGGAATCTACCAGCTGCTTCGAAGAAGAAGCAGAAGAAGGATGTTTCAAAAAGTGTTGTACCCACTAGTGTCTCTGGACTCGATTCCAGGGATGCTGCTCCCTCACCTAAATCCAAAATTCCACCTTCGACCTCCAACGTAATGTTGGAACGCATAGCTAGCAACCTCTCTTCTGAGAGTCCACAGGTAAATTGAACTTTAAACCTTTGACAAAATAATTATTCATTACCTTGGTGCATGCTTTTAATATTCTTTTGCTTCTTGCAGGATATTTTAAATCCAGCTTTTACCACTTCGACCTCACCATTAAAAGCTGCTGCTCCGATCAACTCTTCTCCTCAAGGAGATTCCAGCAACCTTGTACAGAACAAAGGTTCCTCCAATATGGCGGTTCTGGCTGGGGCTTCTGAGCAGCAAGATGATCAGAGTACCTCTCCTCCTCTAAAAGAGACAAATGAAGCAACACTTCATGAATCTGTCGAGGCTTTACAAAGAACTTCTCTTCAAAAGTCCCCTCTTGAAACCCTTCAAGAGGATCCAAAGGACACTCACGCTGAAGGAGAGAAAGCTGATTCTGGTCAAAGAAACGAAGAATCTGCAGGAGAAGGGTCTGAGGAGGAAGATGCCAATGATGGTTCGACTGCTGGGACAGAGTCCAATGCAAATAGCAGCGAAAACGAAGATATCGAAGTGGTGGATTTGGATGACGATGAAGAAGATAATGAGCACGAAACGAATGAAGGGGATGGTGACGCAACCAATAAACCCATGGAGATCGAAATGGACGTGACTCCCCTGCGTGTGGAACTCCCTCAACCGTCTTTGTCCCGAATGACTGAAGAGGAGCTTGCACTCCTGAGACGAAATGATCCTATTGGGTACATGAAGGCGAAGCTGGCTCAAAGAGATATTCCACCTGCTAGGGCTGGCACAAGTTCGACTAGCCATCCTCTGCCCACAGATGAAAGAATTGTACTTCTTAACAGGATCAGGAGAACAATTCTTGATGTGGATATATTCGAAGTGCTCAAACAGGATAGCACTGCTTGCTACACTATGAAGGAGTTGCTTACAAAAGTCAACCTTGCTACCTGCTCCTTGCCAGTTAGCACTATCTTGTTCGATCTTCAATCTTTGCTGGACAACGTGACTGGGTACCTTCTCCAAGATGAACTTGCTGCCAGAAAGGTTCAAGAAAAACGCACTACAATGGATGCTGCTTATGAACAAGCTTCGAAACTCTCTCAAGAAGCTGAGGATCAAGCCATGCATCTAAAGCAAGCAAAAACTGATTATGAGGCTCGAGCTGAGTCCATCCTTCTCTGGGAAAGTCAAATTCAGGAACTTCAACAGAAGGTTAAAGAGGCTAGAGAACAACAATTAGCCTACGAAACCAATATTGTTGGTAACCAATTCGAAGAGCTTCTCAACCAGGGGCTTGCAGAAATGGAAACTGCAGAACAACTCAAGGGAGAAGTGGCAACCTTGGAGGGAGCCAGACGTTTTGCTCAACAGAGACTTGAATCTTTTCGAAGTACCTTCAACAGATTGAAGAATAATTCTTATTTCTAAATCTCAGTGTTCATTTGATTAAAATTTGGTTTTTTATATGTAATATTCGAACAACGCCATTTTGGCATCCCATATTGCCATTTTGGCATTTTTATGATATTTTGATTACGTTGTTACTATTCGAATCTCCTGCAGGCGTGGCTTATATTTCTTTAAATACTTCCCATTAACCTTTAGGATACGTTTATCATCCATCAGCTCTTCGATTTCATATGCATTGTTTGAGAATACCTTTAGTATTCGAAAAGGCCCTTCCCAATGAGGTGACCATTTACCTAACGTTTTATTTTTCTTGTCAATGGGCAATATGAATTTCCAAACTAAGTCATTAATAATGAATGCTTTTCTTTTCACCCTTTTGTTATATGTCCTGGCCACTCTTTCTTTTTGTCTCATCAAGATTTCCAATGCATGTAATCTAACTTCGTCCAACTCAACTAATTCATTCATCATCATCTCCCAATATAATGCAGCTGGAATTTCGTTTTGTCTTTGAATTCGAACTGATTGTAGATGAATTTCTACTGGCAGCACTGCATCATGACCAAATGTGAGTTGGAAAGGCGTGGTGTTAGTAGCTTCCTTAGGAGATGTTCTACAGGCCCATAGTATTTGGTCCAAAGTTTTGTGCCAGTTCCTTGGATTTTTACCAATATGTTTCTTGATTATCCCTATTATCACTTTATTGGCTGCTTCGACTTGACCATTTGCTTGAGCATAATATGGCGTTGATGTTAGTAATCTAAACCCCATTTCTTAGGCAAATTCTTGCATTTTTTTACTAGTAAACACAGAACCTTGGTCTGTGGTTATGCTCTTTGGCAATCCGAACCTATAGATAATGTGTTTATGTATAAATTCAATAATAGCCTCTTGATCAGCAACTATTAATGGTACTGCTTCGATCCACTTGGTAAAATAGTCTATTCCTACCAAGATATATTTCTGTCCTTTAGACGAAGCAGGATTTATTTCTCCTATTAAATCTAATGCCCATCCTCTAAATGGCCATGGCTTGATGATTGAATGCAACTCACTTGCAGGGGCATGTTGAATCCTTGCATGTTTCTGACATTCCTCACATCCTTTAGCAAAGTCTATACAATCTTTGAGCATGCTGGGCCAATACATGCCATATCGAAACAACAACCATTTAATTTTATGACCTGCTTGATGTGCCCCACATGCCCCATTGTAGACTTCTGACAGTGCTAAGTATGCCTCACTTTCTCCTAGGCACTTCAATAATACGCCCTCTTGGGTATTTTTGAACAATTCGTTCCCCATGAGGACATATGAAAATGCTCTATATTTTATCTTTCTATCAACATTCAGAGTTGGGTTTGTCAAATAACTCACCAGTGGACTTCGCCAATCTGCATCTGATAAAGTGTTTATGGCTAATTTTTCGAATCCCTGTTTCTCAGCATATCCCAATTTCATACTTTCTAGATCTGATGGTATGAATCTAGTGGCCATAACTCTACCCCTTAATTCAACTAAGTCCTCAAAGTTCCTGGCAGGAACTTTATAACCCGAAGCCAACTGTGCTAAGTCATTTGCTTCTTGGTTTTCTATTCTTGGTATATGTTGAATATCCATGTATTCAAATTTCCTAAGTAGCCTGTTGACTATAACGAAGTATATCATCAGGTTTTCCTTTATGCATTTATACTCCTTTGTTATTTGCTTGACCACTAATTCTGAGTCTCCTTTAATTTCGACTCTAGTTGCCCCCAATTCCAACAAAGCTTCAAGTCCAACAATGAGCGCTTCGTACTCAGCTTCGTTGTTCGAGCAACGAGGACCATCTAATTTATACTTGAATTTTGTTGGAATTCCTTCAGGAGAAATTAGAAGGACTCCAACACCACTTCCATTCATGTGGGTTGAACCATCAAAGTACAATTTCCATGGTTGTATTTCGACGTAACTCATGACAGTCTGCTCAACCAATGAATGGTCCACAATGAAGTCAGAAATCACTTGACCTTTCACAGCTTTTAAAGGCATGAAAGTCAAAGAATATTCTGTTAAGGCTAAAGCCCATTTACCAACTCTGCTATGCATTATTGGTTTTGAAAGCATGTGTTTAATGACGTCGAAATGAGATGAAACATAAACATCAACAGGCTTTATATAATACTTGAGTTTCATACAAGAGAAATACAAACAGAGACATAGCTTTTCTAAATTGCTATATCTGGTCTCTGCATCATTCAATACTCTACTTAAATAGTATATGGCTCTTTCGATACCATTGCTATCTTCTTGTGCTAACATACTACCTATACTAACTTCAGAGGCAGATATGTACAATCTCATGGGTTTCCCCCATGAAGGTGGAGACAAAATTGGAGGCTGAGAGAGGTATCCTTTTATCTTGTCAAATGCCTCCTGGTGGACTTTGTTCCATTCGAAGGCTTGACCTTGCTTTAAACGAAGCAACGGAGAGAAAGCTTGGGTTCTTCCACTCAGATTCGAAATGAACCTTCTGAGGAAGTTAATCTTCCCTAGCAAAGATTGCAGCTCCCTTTTTGACGTAGGTGCTTTTGTCTCCATTATGGCTTTGGTTTTGTTCTGGTTGATCTCAATCCCTTTCTTGTGAACCACAAAACCAAGGGAATCTCCAGCCTGCACAAAAAATGCACATTTAAGGGGTTAAGCCATGTTTTCTCATTCGTTCGAATGATTGGCTCAAATGATGCAAATGTGTTTCTGCAGATATAGATTTGATGACTATATCATCAATATACACCTGCATAAAGGTTTCAATGAAATCATGGAAAATCGAATTCATTGCCCTTTGATAAGTTGCCCCAGCGTTTTTTAAACCAAAAGGCATCACCACCCATTCGTAAGTGCCTAAGGCTCCTGGGCAACGAAATGCTGTCTTGGCAACATCTTCTTCAGCAATAAAAATCTGATTATACCCAGAGTATCCATCTAACATACTCAAGTATTCGAACCCTGCAGCAGAGTCTACTAGCATTTCTGCCACAGGCATGGAGTACTCATCCTTAGGGTTTGCAGTGTTTAAATCCCTAAAATCTATGAAGATTCTCAAAGAACCATTTTTCTTAATAACAGGTACTATATTTGCTAACCATTCGACATACCTTGTGGTTATGATGAATCTGCAACGCAGCAACCTTTCGATCTCCGCTTTAATCTTTGTGAGAACCGCTGGTGCGAATCTTCTAGGAGTTTGTTTGATGGGCTTCTTGCCATCCTTGATTGGAAGTCTGTGTTCGACTAACTCCCTCTTTAAACCAGGCATTTCGTCATAATCCCATGCGAAGCAATCTTTGTTTTTCTTGAGGACTTCGATCACTTCCTGCTTGAGGCCTGGGCTAAGTTTTGCACTTATGTAGGTTATTCTTTTCTTGTTTTCATCCCCTAAGTTGACTTCTTCGAGTGGATCCTGCGCCAACATTTTGGCACCTGAGCCTATGGGGTCCCTTTCGAAGCCTAAGGGTTCTTTATCATAGATGGCGTCCAGCCTTTGATCTATCTCAAGTTCTTTAAAGGGTGAGCATTTCGAGCCATCCCCACTTATTTCGTTCATCTTCACAACTAATTTATTTATTTCAGCCTCTAAGGCCGCCTTTGATTCGTTCTCAGCCATATAGGCCGAAATCCTTTCGAAAAAGGAGGACTCAGTCATGAGTAAGGTTGTCGAAGTCCCAGCCTACTGGCCATCTTTGTATAGTACTTTCGACTACCTCGTCTTCACTGATTATTCTTCTATCCCAGTATAGGCCATCATGGCGAAGGGTCATATAGTAGTGGGTGTTTCTGGTTTCGTTGATTTCATCATTTGGGACACAAGGAGCAATCTTTGCTAGATGCTTGTCATAATTCCTCTTGTCAACTAAATTGACTGTTGACATGAAGTAACTCTGGTCTGCTTCAATGTTTTCCACAATCCCATCTTCTCTCCATAGAACTAATCGCTGGTGCATTGACGAAGGAACTGCCCCTACGCCATGGATCCACTCCCTTCCCAGCAACAAGTTGTAGTTGGCCTTGGCTTCGATCACCATGAACATGGTGGGCCTACAGCTTGAGCCTATTGTCAAGTCTAATTGAACCACCCCCAGTGTTTTGCCCACTTTCCCTTCATAATTGGATAGAACCATATTTTGGGGCTTGATGTCCCCTTCGCGTATTTCTAATCTTTTCAGCATGAAGTTGGGTATCAAATTGACTGCAGCACCCTCATCCACTAGAACCTTATTCACGCCATGGGCACCAACTTTTTCCCGAATAAATATTGGCTTAAGATGGTTCTTCATAGCTGGTTCTAGACGTTCGAAGAACGCATTTTGCTCCTCGACAGCCCCATTGTCCATCACATAGTAGCACACAGGCCTATGCTTCATCAAGTCTATGGTATCTTCTTCCTCATATTCATCAATTTCAGTTTCCTGTCCAAATTCACAGGGAAGCACAGATACCATGTTGCAGTTTAGGTTGAACGAAGACTCCCCCTCTGATTCGAAGTTATGCGTTATCATATCTTCATCTTCTTCTGGGCCTGGAGTGTATTCCTTTGGTTCATCCAGTTGTACTTCAGAGAAAAGCCTCCTATTAACTGGGGGTTTGCCTTCAGTTTGATTTTTTGGTGTGGGTTTGTTGGTGCTAGATTCACCTTGGTTCTTTGTTGAAGTTGCCCCTTTATTTGCCACAGCTTCCCTCTCAGCCTTTCGAATCCTCTATTCCCTTCGCCACTGGGATCTCGACATGGGGTTCCTTCCTTTGTAGTTCTCTAATCTTACCTCTTCCCTCTTTGCTATGTTGAATTGCCTTCTGTATGTCATAGCATGGCATGCGTTTCGTTCGGTGTTTCTCCATCTGTCTTTGCCTTTGTCATTTCTGACTTGCAGCCATCTGTCGGTTGGCACTTCAGCAGGGATTTTGAACGTCACTCTTCGAGCACCCTTGGGATGAGGACTATCAGGCCTTCGTTGTTTGTATTTGCTATCGAAACGTGGGCCCATCTGAACAGTTTCTTGATGGTTCCAGCAAGGGGCGAAGGGAATTGTTTCGAAGGCTCTGGCCATGCTTTGATCATACACAACAGAACACCTTGGGCATATCAAACACTTGGTTGCCCCTTTGTAGCAGCGAAACACAAATTCCAGCAAACTTTCTTCAGCCTTAGGATAACACCTAAATAGCTGGTTATCCTGGCTCCAATTGTTGCCAGTTCGAGCCCTTTGTACCCTCTCGAAGTTCGCAGTGATTCTCTGATTGCAGAGGATGCTGCACCTAGGGCATAGTATCATTCCTGTATCTCCCTTGTGGCACGTCATGAGGTAATCCTTGAGACTAGCATCTCCAGCATGATTATCCTCCATTTTATACTTCTCTTTTTCTAAGTATCTTTCTACCTCCTCCATCTCAGAGCGACGTCTCTCCATATCCACCATGTTTACCTCAACATCCTCCCCCTCAGCTTCATCATCTCCCCATCCTGTGGGTTTTATATCTTCAATGTGGACTTTTGAACTCTCTGGGGTAGAATATTTGACCAAATAGTCAAATTTTCCACTGGGTTCCCCTAAAGTGTCCCATATTTCTTTCTGAGGGGAGGTTGGCTTCGTGATTTGGACTTTCTCCAATTCCAGCCTCAGGCCTTCAGTGACCTGTGTCAACTCTTGGTTTTGATTTTCCTGGCCTTCAGTAGCCTAGATTTCTTTTGCAACAGCTAAAGGTGCTGCTTCAATCGAAGTCTCTGGTTGCTTCTGGACGTCTTCAGTGACCTCCTTATCGACTTTGACTATCACCCAACTTTCGCTTTCAGTACCTTTCTCTCCTATTGGGGCATCACTTTGGTCAGCTTCCACCATATTAATCTCTCCAATGCATGCAGGCTCGGAGTAATTGGTGTCTGCGACGTCCAAGGGATCTTCGTCCACTTTCATTTTTGCTTTATCAGCAAACTTCAGTCTGCCATCTTTAATTGCATTCTGAATTAGGTCCCTGAAAAGAAAACACTGAGATTTTGTGGCCTAGGAAACTATGATATTTGCAAAATCCTCTTTTCTTTCTTTGATCTAAAGGAGGTATTTTGACATTTGATGGCACAATGAGTTGGCCATCTTTGACAAGTAAATCAAAAATCTCGTCACACTTAGTGATATCGAAGGTATAGACCTTCTTTGGGAATTTGTCACTTTTCTCATTTTCACCAATCTCTTTCCCTTTTGTGGGAACTAATAATTTGCAGGAGTAAGGTGGTGCCTGTTTTAATTCAGCGAGGTCGATTTCGACCTCTTCGAATTCGAATTCAGGATAATCTTCTGCTTCCTCAGTTCTAACATAGGAGATCCTTTCCTTCTTGTTATTTTTAAAGACTCTGGCCTTTTCGGCCTTTAGCCTTTTTACCTGTGAACCCTATCGGCTAATTGAGCCATGTCCCTCAAATATTGAGTGTCTAGTTTCTTTCGAATAGAGTAATCCAAGCCACCAGCGGCCATTTCGACTAACTCATGTTCAGGCACTACTGTGTAACATCTGGATTTCAAAAGCCTGAATCTATTCAGATAATCATTTATGGGTTCAGTTAACTTTCTCTTGACACTGGCTAATTCCTTCAAGCTTATTTTTTACTGTCCCATGTAAAACTGTTCATGGAATAATCTCTCCAAAAGAGCCCAAGCATCAATGGACCCAGGAGGCAAAGTGGTGAACCATGTGAAGGCGTTTTTAGTCAGGGAACTTGGGAAATATTTGATCCTGAGGTCTTCATTATTGGCTATATCTCCCGCTTCGATTAGATATCTGGCTATATGTTCGACTGTTGACTCATTGGTATCCCCAGCAAACTTTGTAAACTTAGGGACTTTATATCCCCTTGGTAAATCAGTATGCATTATGTAATCTAATATAGGATAAGCATAATTTGGCCTTCTAATTCCTGTGTTGAGGCCATTCTGGGCCATGACTCTCTCTATCATGGTGGTTAAATTGTTTTCTGCCAAGATGTTATCGTTTCGAATTCTATGAACGACTGCATCAGCATCTTGATTTCGACCCACCATGACAATCCCCCTAGGTTGTTCTTCTCGAAACTCTGGGACTTCCAGCCTTTCGACCCTTGCCCCTGGTTCCATGATTTCCCTTTGTGGGCCTTGGATCATTGGGGCTTCTAGCCTTTGTGTCCTTGCCCCCAAGTTAACTTCTTCTCTGGGTGGTCTATAGGTTGGGTCGTTAGCAACTTGTGCCATAATAGGTACGTTCGCTCGAACTCCCGCCTGATTCTGCCTACGCCTCTCTGGGGGAGCAAAGAAATCTTCTATTCGACTCATGTTATCTGCATTTTCTCTGTTTGTCACAGTCACATTTTGTACTATTGGGGCAAATATTTCCTGCATAGTTTGTGCTAATACCCCTATCATATTATGGTTACTGTCATCCATCAATTGCCTAAAAGCCAACTGGTTTTCTGTGGTTAAAATAGGCATTGCGCTATAACCCACTGACCCTTGGTTATTCGTCATAAACTGATTTGCCCCAGATCCAGACCCTAATTATGGTGATGAATTCGATGTGGAATTGTGTAAACCTGCCATAAAAGATGTTGGCATTCCATAAGAGGAATTTCTGGTTCTATTACCATCAAAACCGGGTGGTCTAGTTAGTGGAGTGGCGAAATGGGTTTGTGTCCCTGATGGTGGAACGAATCCCCCAGGATAACCAATGGTTCCAGTATTTCCTAAGATCGAACTATTAGTTGATATGCCACTTATTCCATTAGTGGCTATATTACTGGTAGAAGATGCAACAGACTGTGCATTCGAAGGGATCACATTAGATGTTCCCATCGAAGCGGACATATTAGTGCCTGTTGTATGTGGGGCATTTTGTTCCTCTTGTTGATTGTCAGAATTAGACATCTTGTTCAAACGTTTTCTTCTGGATAAGGGTTGGTTGCTATTGGTTATTTTACCACTTCTTAGGTTCATAAAACAACAAACTTATCACTCAGAGGGTATTTTTATAATGGTTACGTCTCAACAATCTTTATTTCTGTCCTAAATTCCGTAATGGCCAATTATTGGTCCCACCGGGTGTGCCGATTTGTTTACAGTGATTTCTGGTAAACAACCGCTAGTCCTCCAAACTATCGAATAAACTTACTGACTGTTATTCAATTTCTCTGGTAACTCGCAGGATCGACTAGATTGATCCTAGGACGTGTTAGTCATTAGGGTAACTCTCATGATCGAACTGGTATTCATGGTTGGTATTTAGAATGTTGTGTAGGTGTTTAACTTACTTCGAAAAATCTAAAGGTGTGATCAAGTAAATGTGCGTGAAACTAAATTGCATGAATAAAGGTCAGTTGTAAAGACATGTAAAAACTGCATAAAAGACAAGTAAATGACTTCGAAGTATAAAAGCAGTTAATGTAAAAGATTCTCTGGAATGTAAAAGATTCGAAATATGAAGAAAGCGTTTAAATGAAAGAAAACTGTAAAATGGCTTTAAGTAAAAAAAAGGTGTTCGAATGATAAAAACTTGAAGATAAAGGCATGAAATGTATAACAATTTCTGAAATGTAAAGTATTTGAAATGGAAAGAAAGAATTTAAATGTAAGGCATCAGTAAAAAGATTTCGAATGAAAACATTTTAAATGCAAAAAAACTTGTAAATGGTATTGACATAAAGGTAAAGGAAAGTACTGGAAATGATAAAGAGTTTTCATTAAATCATAAACATGTGGTGTTATCATACGTACATTGCTCTTGCATTCGTTTCCCTAGCCATGTGGTAATTTGAATGTTTACTGAGTTTTTTGTACAATAGATATGACACACGAAATCCTAATGCTAAGACTTCTATTTATACTACTTCGACCATAACGGTCTTGCTATAAGATCCTGCCACGTTCAGAACATGCAGAGCAATGCCTCTCTCTTGCTTCCACGCGTCTTCGAATGCTCCAGCGCATATATTTCAAATTTCGAACATCCCGCTTGCATTTGAATTTAAAATGTTTTGGCACTTCTTCGCTTCGAACGCATTTCTTAGACACAGCCTTGTTATCATTTCCAGACTTCTTTGGATATATTCTCATAACTGTCACTCGAAGCTCCAAGCTTTGATATGCCCATTCGAAGCACTGCTTCTACCATTTCGAAACATGACGTTTTGTTTCATTTCAATCGAAACGTCCAATTTACTTTGCTTCTAATAATATCATCAAAATCTTCATCCAACAAATAGTTAAATAGGATTTAAATTCTTGAAACCCCCCATTTGTGAAATATGTACCCCCCATCCCTAAAATATTGTAATAGCGTAGGACTTTTATATTTCCGCAATTTAATGCTTTTCCAAATATAAAATGCTAGTAATTAGGATGTGTATGGCAAGATATGAAACCAACAAATAGATAACCCTAATCAAAACTAAAATGCATGCAATCAAACACACTTTCACACTAGCACCCTTAGGGTAATCCCACCTTGTTACCTATCGGAAAAATAGTCATGTCCCTCGAACATGGGCGTTTTAGCAAAAGACCCTCGATAAAAGAATAGTCCCTCGATGACCCTCGATGTTGCCTTCGGTAAACGATCTAGTCCCTAAAACAACATTGCTAAAGCGTCTCATAGGTTGCCTTCTATGACTATACAAACATCCCACGCTCGTCCCTTCACATCCAACGATGAGGCTTCTTACCAAACCAATGGTAAGATAGCAACATCTAAAGGAGGAGGAAAAGAACATCTAAGACCTTTTGAGTATGTAGATTCGCTTCTAGTTGCTCGCTTGCTCACAACAAAAAACATTTTATACATCAACACTCTCATTTTGAAACATTTTCAAAAGACAATACTTTGTACGCGTTCTTATAGAGACGAGAACCATTACAAAGACGTTTTTCAAAATACTTTCAAAAACTCACAACACAAAAGCATATTTTCAAACAAAGCAAGCAATCTAGCAAGCAACTAAGAGCCCATGGAAAACCATGTATGAAAAGGGTGCTAATACCTTCCATTTTCATAATCTACCCCCCGAACTCAAGAAAACATCTCTAAAGGTCTTTCCTGTGCTTTTTCGCCTTTCCTTATTGGATAAAAGAAAAGTCGGTGGAGACTCTTGCTAAACCGCAACATTTGCGATCAAACGCAAAAAAAAAGTCAGTTCTCCCACCGTATCACAGAACTGGCGACTCTGTTGGGAAATATAATTAATAAAGTGGGGTTTACCTTAGGATCTAGGTCATTTTTTTAATTGCTTTCTTGTTTGCTTTGTGTGATTTCTCTTTAAGGGTTTTTTGCTTGGGTATTGTTAAAGATCCTACACTCGGATCTGGGGGAACTTATTAGGTAAACAGCAATAGATCGTGGAGATTGTACGGCGTAGACCAATATGAATTTAGTGATGGTTGTGTTGGTGTGACACTTTGGTTGGTACCGGTATCCTTTGTATGGAAACGAAGAGAATACGGGGCCGCCGCGTGGTGTCGTGAAGCACTAATGAACCTTAGGACCTTAGTTGAACAAACTTGGCCATTAGAAGGTAGTGAGATAGACGGACTCGGTATAAAGCTAAGGATTGGTTGATACTCGATGCTACACTCATTGAGATCAGACTTTCGAGATATTTCGGCCGCAAGAAAAGATTGTCTGAGCTGAAACAATGCCCGATAGAGGATAATCAGTGATATTGAGAATCCTTAGAACCCAGTTACTTTTCTAAGACAGGTTTGAAACCAACTAAACTTCAAGAGGGTACTTACCTTTAACCTCATGCAAGCCTTTGAACCTAAGGTCTATTGTGTGCTTGGCTTGTGTGTGATTTACTCTGTTTGAACATAGCATCATGCATCATAACATAACATCCATTCTCATTACACTAACCATTTCAAGGAACGGGGGAATTTATCTTTGTTCTATTTTGCAGATTATGGCTTCCGCTCGTAGAAACACTATTCGAATCAGCTTTGTGAGAATACCTCCCCAACTCAAGGAACTAGTATCGAGGATTCCTAAAAATTCTGCGTTCACCAAGAGACATGGTCGACTTCTCAACCTGGTTACTTCAAGATTTGATGAAAAGATGATGGGTGTACTCTTTCAGTTCTTTGATCCCGAGCACCACTGGTTCACCTTTCCAGACTATCAGTTGGTGCCTACCATGGAAGAGTTCTCTCAGTTATTGAATATACCCATTCTTGACCAGGTGCCTTTCACAGATTTAGAAGAGGTTCCAAAGCTAGAAGTCATTGCCTCAGCTTTGCATCTAAAATGGGCCAACGTGGTATCCAATTAGGAAACAAGAAGCGGAGTCAAGGGTTTTCTAGCCAAGTTCCTAATAGACAGGGCCCAGGTGTTTTGGGATGATTTGGACTTTCAGGCTTTTGAGGAGGTCTTGGCCCTTCTAATCTACGGGTTAGTATTATTCCCTAATCCGGACTTACTCATAGATGTGAATGCTATCAAGATTTTCCTCTCTCGCAACCCTGTGCCTACCTTGCTCGGAGATATCTTGCATGCTCTCCATACTCATACCATGAAGAGAAGAGGGGTCCTTATGTGCTGCATGCCATTATTGTCGAGGTGGTTTATTTCTCACCTCCCTAAATCAGTGCTGAAGAATTAAGAAGGTTTGGGTTGGTCGCAAAGGATAATGTCACTTTCTCACGCGGATATTCTCTAGTATTCCCGATTTATGGGAGATATTTCTATTATTGACCGTTGCAGGGAGTTCCGTAATGTCCCACTACTTGGCATTAGGGGAGGCATAACTTACAATCCTTGTTTGGCTCTACGACAATTTGGTTACGCCCGAAGGGATGGTCCTCATGAGTTACTTATCCATGGAATTATATTTAACTATGAGGGGGATGTTCAAGGGTATCACCAGAGGTTCATACGAGCTTGGGGCATGATAAACAGATCTGATGCCAAGACTTTGGGGCCGAAGAATTCCATTCCTATGGAACCGTATCTCCAATGGGTATGAGCTCGCACTCAAAAACTTATGATGCCCTACATAGCCGTCTTACCAGTGATTGTGGAGCCCATTACTGAAGGGGATATTCCCTACACGATTCTCCATCCTGATATGCCCACTGATTTTGAAGAACTATAGAGGTCTTGGATCCAGTTGAAGAAGGAGCAGGATACGTATAGGGACCAGTTCTATGCCAAAGAGAAGAAGGTTTTAGAGCTCACAAAGCAGCTTCATGAGGAGAGAAGCCTTAATGTCTATCTCGGCACGAAGAGGAAGCATCCATGGGAAACTTGATTTTTTTTAGATTTTAGAATTTTTAATTGTAACGCCTAAGAGGCAATTGTACCTTGAATTCTACTAATAAAATATTTGTTTCATTTTGGTTTGCAAAGTTAAATTTCCCAAAGTCCTTGAAACCATTGCATACGCATCCCATCCATAGCATTGCATAAACAGGTACCATTACAGGTTTCTCATATTCTTTGTTGTTTATTTCAGCAAAGATGTCTTCTGAACAAAGCATCAAAGATCTTCAGGCACAAAATGCCTAATTTTAACAGATGTTCATAACTCTGGCGAAAGGGCAGGAGGATCTGAAGGCCCTCATCCTGAAAGAGAAAAAGAGGAAGAAGAAGAAGTTCGCTGGTATCCTTAATATGGGTAGAAGATTTGGGGGGCGGCTAAAGCAACCAGTAGATTTGACCTCCTCGTCCAAAGAAGGGGAAAATCAAGAGAGAGAAGCAATGGAGGAGAATCCTAGTCCTGAGGTTTCTGACAATGATACAGACTACAATGATGAACAATATCTTCCCACTAAGGATAGGTACAAGCAGTTAGAGGATCGGTTGAGCGCCATGGAAGTCCAGAGAATACCTGGGTTGGACTTCGAAGAACTTGGATTGGTGTTTGGGTTAGTCATCCCACAAAAATTTAAAGCTCCAGTTTTCGCAAAGTATGAAGGGGTGTCTTGTCCCAAGATTCATCTCCGTTCCTATGTGAGGAAGATTCAGCCTCACACTACTGATAGGAACTTGTGAGTTCATTTCTTTCAAGACAGTCTGTCAGGGACTCAGCTTGAATGGTTCTACCAATTGGAGGGAACCAATGTCCGAAACTGGGAGGATTTGGCCGCTGCTTTTTATAATCAGTATCAATATAACACCGACCATGCCCCTACCCGTATTCAACTTCAGAGTTTGTCCATGGGTGCAGGTGAAGGCTTTAAGGACTATGCGCAGAAGTGGAGAGATTTGGCTGGAAGAGTCCAACCCCCTTTGTCAGATAGGGAGTTGGTCAACATGTTTCTAGGAACGTTGTCTGGTCCATTCTTCAACCATTTAATCGGTAGCTCATCGATTGGTTTTACGGAGCTGATCTTAACTGGAGAGAGGGTAGAAGCTGGGATCCGGAGCGATAAAATATAGAGAGACACCTCCTCGAGTTCAGTAAAGAAGCCCTTCGTTGGTAAGAAGGAAGCCAGTGCTATCTATAGCCCAAGAGGTCAGAGCAGAGTTGAACACCGTCCGACGGTAAATGCTGTAATGATACCTAGGCCTGCGGCTGCTCCACAATGCAATAATCAACAAAGGGTAGAAAGACCACATAGGCAATTTACCCGGATTAACATGACATTGACAGAGGTTCTACCCCATTTGCTAAGATATGACTTGGCAACTTTGAAGGAGGCTCCCAAGAATCCTAATACCTCCTCTCCTTGGTACAACCCTAACACTCTGTGTGCCTACCATTCTGAGAGTCTTGGCCATGATACAAATGACTGTGGGGCTCTAAGGAATAAGGTACAAGATCTGATTGAAGCCAAGGAGATTGAGTTCGATGCCCCGGAGAAACTCAATATCATAACTGCTCCCATGCCTAAGCACAACCATGGAGTTAATGCCATTGATACTGATCTATTCGTTACCTCTGTTGATGAAGTTTCTACTCCTCTTATGACTCTTAAGAAGAATTTGTTGCTGGCTAGTTTATTTCCAGGTTGTAACGAAGGTTGCCACATCTATTCATCTCTGCCTTCTAGTTGTTATTTGCTGAAGACAGGTGTCCAGCGCCTGATGGATAACAGAGAAATTTCGTTCGAGAAAACTTTGATTCTAACTGTTCCGTTCGAAGATGTTGCTATATAACCATTTTCGCAAATCCTTCTAAGGCCTCCTCGAGAAGACCTGTTAGAATTACACCCGCTCCGAGAGTTGCTCCATTAATAATCACCTTTCCTGGTCCTGTCCCGTACGCCTCGGACAAAGTTGTCCCTTGGCATTATGGCGCTGATATTTACTATCATGGCATTAAACAAGACCCGAAGAATGAAGAAGATAATCCCAATGTCAGTAACATTGTCGGGACCAGTAAGATTACCAGAAGTGGAAGGATTTTTTCTCCCGAGATTTCCCCGAAGACTATCAATAAGCCTGTTGTTATTTCATCTTCTGTTCCTGCTAGTATTTCAATTACTATTCCCGTTCTTACTCCATTTGTTACCCCTGCTGATGAGTCATCTGGGACTCGAGGCAAAGAAGTTGTAGGTGAGCCTGTCCGGATGGGGACGCCTAGAAAAGTTGTCGTGGAATCCTCTAAGCAAGAGATAGAGGAAATCTTAAAAATAATCAAAAAGAGCGACTACAATATGGTCGAGCAGTTGGGGTAGACCCCCTCAAATATGTCGATGTTGTCTTTGTTGTTATGTTCTGAGGCCCATGCAAGGGCCCTGATTGTGTTCCTCAAGACCGCGCACGTGCCGCAAGAAACCTCAGCTGATCAGTTCAAAGACTGTGTGGCCAGCCTGATTGCCGATAATGGGATGGGTTTTTCAGATGCTGACTTAACTCTGAAAGGGAGAAAACACAATGATGCTTTGCATGTCTCAATTGAATGCAGGGGCACCACTATGGCTCATGTGCTGGTGGATACTGGGTCTTCATTGAATGTCCTGCCTAAGAAGGCTCTCGATCTGCTAGATTGTGAAGGCTTGACCCTAAAGCCCAGTAACATTGTGGTAAGGGCTTTTGACGGGTCGAAGAGAGGTGCATGGGGAGGTGGACATCCCTGTCAAGGTAGGATCTCAGACTTTTAAGTCCACCTTCTACGCGATGGACATCAGGCCATCGTACTCTTGTTTGTTGGGTCGTCATTGGATCCATGAAGATGGGGATGTTACTTCTACACTACACCAAATGCTGAAATATCCGGTGAAGGGGAAGATAGTCATTGTGCATGGCGAAGAGGAGTATATGGTGAGCCACCTTAACTCCTTCAGGTATGTGGAGATGGACGGGGAATTCATAGAGACCCCTTGTCAAAACTTTGAATAGGTTCCCCAGATTTTGGCGTCGACCGAGACTAACAACAGTACCAAACCTCCTATGAAGATGGCTTCTCTCAAGGACGCCAGAACAGTGGTTGAGGAAGGTGGGTGTACCAATTGGGGACAGCTCCCTGATTTTACTCACAAAACTAAAAAATTTGGTTTGGGCTTTACTTCAGGGGCTCAAAGGGTTGTTCGACGCGCTCGGGCTGGAGGACCTCCCCTACGCATCAACAATCGTGGGGTCAACGCTATTGAAGACAGTGAGGAAGATCTTGACATTGACAGCTGGATTTACCCGAATACCAACGGTGGACCGAATAACTGGACGGCTGGAGATTTTGTTCCAGTTTCTTTTATTCTGTAGTAATTGTCTTACTTGTGTTCTAAATTTGTAATGAACAATTTTTAAACTTTTTGGCCTTGTGCTTTACCCGAGGCACAATGGTTCCATCTGTGAGGGTTATTATATGTCATTTCATATGTCATCAATAAAGCATTGGACGTTCATTGCATACAAATTTTGCGTTCTCTATTTTTCTTTTATGCTTTTACTTTATTAATACAATTATGCTCTTACACACACTCACGTATCAAACTGCAGATCTATATCCACTCTGGATCCCATTGATAACAATCCTGCTATTACCAACTATGATTTTGAAAATCTGATCAACCAAGCCGAGAACGAAGGTGAGGACGATTATGAGGTGCTTGGAGAACTGGCTAGACTGTTACAACAGGAAGAGAGGGCTATACATCCTCATGAAGAGCCAGTTGAGACAATAAACTTGGGAACAAAGATGGACAGAAAAGAAGTCAAGATCGGCACAAATCTGGAAGTTAATATCAAACAACGATTGATACAAATGTTGCACGACTACGTTGAGATTTTTGCCTGGTCATATGAAGACATGCCGTGTTTAGACACTGATATCGTGGTACACCGTCTGCCAACTTAAGAGGATTGTCCTCCGATTAAACAGAAGGTCCACCGTATGCACCCTGAAATGTCAGAGAAGATCAAGGCAAAGGTCATGAAGCAGTTCGATGCGGGGTTCTTAGTTGTCACCTCCTATCCGCAGTGGGTTTCTAACATCGTTCTGGTACCTAAGAAGGACGGAAAGGTACAGATGTGTGTGGATTATAGAGATATGAACATGGAAAGCCCCAAGGATGACTTCCCGCTTCCCCACATTGATGTTCTGGTTGACAATATCGCGCAGCATAAAATCTTCTCCTTCGTGGATGGTTTCTCTGGCTACAACCAGATCAAGATGGCTCCTGAAGACATGGAGAAGACAACCTTCGTCACACAGTGGGGCACTTTCTGTTACAAGGTGATGCCTTTTGGGCTGAAGAATGCTGGGGCAACCTATCAGCGAGCCATGGTCGCTTTGTTCCACGATATGATTCACCATGAGATCGAGGTTTATGTTGATGACATGATAGCTAGGTCTTAAACTGAAGAGGATCACCTGGATCATCTACAAAGGTTGTTCGACAGGTTGAAGATATACAAGATGAGGTTGAATCTGAACAAGTGCACCTTTGGGGTAAGGTCTGGTAAGCTTCTGGGTTTCATCGTCAGTTACAAAGGTATTCAGGTAGACCCTGCAAAGGTAAAGGCCATACAAGAGATGTCGGCTCCTCATACTGAGAAGGAAGTTAGAGGTTTCTTGGGACGCTTGAATTATATTGCCAGGTTCATTTCACATCTGACTGCTACTTGCAAGCCCATCTTCAAGCTTCTAAAGAAAGATCAAGTGGTAAAGTGGAATGACGAATGCCAGACTGCTTTCGAAAGGATTAAAGAATATCTTCAAGAACCACCAATTCTGATGCCTCTGGTTGAAGGAAGACCTTTGATATTATACTTAACAGTGCTAGACAATTCAATGGGGTGTGTGCTAGGGCAGCATGACGAGTCTGGTCGAAAAGAGCATGCAATATACTACCTTAGCAAAAAGTTTACCGACTGTAAGACAAGATACTCATTTCTCGAGAAAACTTGATGTGCTTCGGCATGGGCTGCTCACCGACTGAGACAGTATATGTTGACCCACACTACTCTGTTAATATCTAAGATGGATCCAATCAAATACATCTTCGAGAAGCCCGCACTCTCCGGAAGAATAGCGAGATGGCAGATGATCTTAACCGAATACGATATAAAATATACAACCCAGAAAGCAATCAAGGGGAGTGTATTGGATGATCATTTGGCTCATCAGGCCGTGGATGACTACCAGTCCATGAATTTTGGGTTCCCGGACGAGAACATTATGCTGGTGACTGACTACGAAGAACCTGGACTAGATGAAGGACTTGAGGAAGGATCCCAATGGACTATGGTCTTTGATGGAGCTTCGAACGCACTTGGTAATGGCATCGGCGCTGTAATCATATCCTCTGAGGGCTGTCACACCCCTTTCACTGCCCGATTATGTTTCAATTGCACTAACAACATGGCGGAGTATGAAGCCTGCATCATGGGTCTCAAAGCCGCTATTGACCTCGGGATCAAGTTCCTAAATGTCTTCGAGGATTCAGCCTTGGTGATAAGTCATATCAAAGGCGAATGGGATATGAAGCATCCGAACCTCATTCCATACAAAGAGCACGTACTGACATTTCTCCCACACTTTGAGGAGGTGACTTTTGAACATTTCCCACGAGAGGAGAATCATTTAGCGGACGCGTTAGATACCATGTCTTCTATGTTCAAAGTTATGTGGGATAACGAAGCTCCCCGAATCACCATTAAAAGGTTGGATGAACCAGCACACTACTGTGAGATTGATACTGAATAGGTGGCAGACAAACCCTGGTTTCATGAAGTAAAGAAGTATCTCGAGGATCAAGAGTATCCTGAAGGGGCATCTGTCAATGATAAGAAGTTTCTGAGAAGGTTCGTTGCGAAATTCTTCCTCAGTAATGGAATCCTCTACAAGCGCAATCATGACTCTACCTTACTGTGGTGTGTAGACAAGAGCAAAGCAGAGAGGATCAGGACAGATCTACATGAAGGTACCTTCGGAACCCATTCCAATGGACATACCATGGCTAAGAAGTTCCTACGGGCCTGATACTTTTGGTCCACTATGGAAGCAGATTTTATCAACACTCCCGAACTTGTCATAAGTGCCAAATTTATGTTGATAAGGTGCATGTGCCTCCGGTTCCTTTGAATGTCTTGACAGCTCAGTGGCCCTTTGCAATGTGGGGCATTAACATGATCGGAGAAATCAGGCCCACCGCCTTCAATGGGATTCGCTTCATTCTAGTGGCCATATATTACTTCACGAAATGGGTTGAGGTGTCCTCCTTTGCTACTGTTACCAAGAATGTTGTGGCACGGTTTATCAAGCATAACCTTATCTGTCGGTATTGTGTGCCAGAGAGAATTATCACCGATAATGGTACGAATCTCAATAACACGATGATCACCGAACTCTGTAAGTAGTTCAAGATACAACATCATAACTCTTCTCCCTACCGGCTGAAGATGAATAGCATTGTTGAAGCGGCTAACAAGAATATCAAGAAGATTATACAGAAGATGACGGTGACATACAAAGACTGGCATGAGATGCTACCATTCGCTCTGCATGGGTACCGTACCTCAGCACGGACGTCGACAGGGGCAACACCCTACTCTCTGGTATATGGCATAGAGGCAGTCCTACCCATTGAGGTCCAGATGCCTTCTCTAAGGATTATGAAAGATGCAGGTTTAAACGAAGATGACTGGATCCAGACTCGACTTGATCAACTGAATTTGATCGATGAGAAGAGACTTCTTGCTGTCTGTCATGGTCAAACGTATCAAAAGCAGATGATCAAGGCTTTCAACAAAAAAGTCAGGCGCCAGGAATATCAAGTCGGGGATCTGGTAATCAAGTGTATCATACTACCGCAAGGTGACCCCATGGGAAAATGGACTCCCACATACGAAGGGCCATTTGTGATTAAGAATATTTTCTCGGGTGGAGCCATGATTCTGACCACCATGGGCAGTGACGACCTTCCTCACCCTGTCAATGCGGACATAGTGAAAAGATACTACGCATGATAAAATACCCACTAAGTCGACTGACCTAGGAAAAAATAAGGGCTTCCTGGTGAACCAAAAGGGTTCGGGAAAAAATAAGGGATGAAAATGAAAAATCTATACACCCGGCCAGTCGAAAACCTGAAAAGGCGACTTGGGCAAAAAAGGATATCCCGGTGGACTGAAAACCCGAAAGGGAGGTCTAGGCAAAAGTTAGGGATGAAAAGTGTATCACTATGTCCCGTTAGATCACCCTGCGATCTGATCTCAAATCAATTGTCAAGCTCGAACAGCATCGATCAACCTAATCAGCTTCAGACAAGCAGCAAAGTGATGAGACGCTCGAAGACATAGCGGTAATAGCAGAATTGGAACCCAATGGGATTGTTGTACATAACTGTTTTCTTTATACACAATATTGTATAACTTCTATTCTTACGGCGGTGTTCTCTTACTAGAGCGTCATCCTCCTTGTACAAAAACACCTATTATACGCAAACTTCGAAAATCAATACAAATCATTTTTACAAAAAAAAAAGAAAAAAAGAAAGAATAATATATGAGTTTTTGTCCTTTTCTGTTTTGTTTTGCAAAAAAGTCCAATGATTTATTCTTGACATATGCATTGAATATGGTTACTGCTCATAAATATTTACATAAGAAATGGAAAGATAATTGCTCGTAACTTAAGAAACAGGGGCAAAAAACCATAAAAGTCAAAACCCGACAGTTACTCTGTCCATCCGATACTGGGGGAGAGACAGCCTTGAAACATAATCATCAGCACATACGACCTCGTAGCATTTGTATCCCCCACAGAGTAAAGGTAATCAAAGCATTAATGCCAGTTCTCTCAAAACGAGAGGTAATCTCCCTAGCCAGGGTCATCTAGAAACCTGACATCTATATCCCCCGGCCGAATTGCATAATTGCGAGGGGATCATCATAAATTATTACCTCCCCAAGCAGAGTTTGTTTCTCTAGATACAGAGGCTCAATCCCCAACAGAGCTTAACAGAGTCATTCCCCCGCAGAGCTATTCTCATACAGAGTCTCTCCCTGGCAGAATATTCACAAACAACAAAGAGAAAATCTCTGGCACAGTCATTTCCATTCGCCATCCCCAACGGAAGTGGAATAATCATAGTTCTCTACAACAGTCAGGAACACTATACTCTTCAGCAGCAGTCAGGGATTTATTTTCCCAGACTCGGACATGTCACAATAGCATTTCATGTGCATACATCATGACGTGTTCATACATATTCCATACAATATAATCTCATTTATTTTGAGAACATCATCACATGATGCATTTCATGCATCGCATATAATTAATCTTGTACCTTTTCAGGAAAGATGGTTATCATCAACAATTCCAACAGTTAAAGATTAAACCCATGAAGCTATACATGTCATAAGCTCTACTATCCAGGCTTTCATTTCGAAGTAACCCTACGACCCAGGTTCCTTCTCATGGACCTACTACCCAGGCTTTAATTTCGAAGTAACCCTACAATCCGGGTTCCTTCTCATGGCCTTACTATCCAGGCTTTCATCTCAAAGTAACCCTACTATCCAGGTTCCTTCTCATGACCCTACTACCCATGCTTTCATTTCTAAGTAACCCTACGACCCAGGTTCCTTCTCATGGACCTACTACCCAGGCTTTCATTTCGAAGTAACCCTACGACCCCGGTTCCTTCTCATGGCCTTACTACCCAAGCTTTCATTTCGAAGTAACCCTACGACCCAGGTTCCTTCTCATGGCCCTACTACCCAAGCTTTCATTTCTAAGTAACCCTACGACCCAGGTTCCTTCTCATGGCCCTACTACCCAGACTTTCATTTCGATGTAACCCTATGACCCAGGTTCCTTCTCATGGCCCTACTACCCAGGCTTTCATTTCGAAGTAACCCTACGATCCAGGTTCCTTCTCATGGCCCTACTACCCAGGCTTTCATTTCGAAGTAACCCTACGACTCAGGTTCCTTCTCATGGACCTACTACCCAGGCTTTCATTTTGAAGTAACCCTATGACCCAGGTTCCTTCTCATTTCCCTACTACCCAGGCTTTCATTTCGAAGTAACCCTACGACCCAGGTTCCTTCTCATGGCCCTACTACCCAGGCTTTCATTTTGAAGTAACCTTACGACCCAGGTTCCTTCTCATGGCCCTACTATCCATACTTTCATCTCAAAGTAACCTTACTATCCAGGTTCCTTCTCATGGCCCTACTACCCAGGCTTTCATTACGAAGTAACCCTATGACCCAGGTTCCTTCTCATAGCCCTACTATCTAGGCTTTCATTTTTAAGTAACCCTACGACCCAGTTCCTTCTCACAACCCTACTATCCAGGATTTCATTTTGAAGTAACCCTACTATCCAGGTTCCAGCTCATAGCCCTACTATCCAGGCTTTCATCTCGAAGTAACCCTACGATCCAGGTTCCTTCTCATAGTCTTACTACCCAGGCTTTCATCTCAAAGTAACCCTACTATCTAGGTTCCTTCTCATAGCCCTACTATCCAGGCTTTCATCTCAAAGTAACCCTACTACCCAGGTTCCTTCTCATAGCCCTACTATCTAGGCTTTCATTTTGAAGTAACCCTACGACCCAGGTTCCTTCTCACAGCCCTACTATCCAGGCTTTCATCTCGAAGTAACCCTACGACCCAAGTTCCTTCTCATAACCCTAATATCCAGGCTTTCATTTCGAAGTAACCCTATTATCCAGGTTCCTTCTCATAGCCCTACTATCCAGGCTTTCATTTCGAAGTAACCCTACTATCCAGGTTCCTTCTCATAGCCCTACTATCCAGGCTTTCATCTCGAAGCCTACGACCCAGGTTCCTTCTCATATCCCTACTATCCAGGCTTTCATTTTGAAGTAACCCTATTATCCAGGTTCCTTCTCATAGCCCTACTATCTAGGCTTTCATTTTGAAGTAACCCTATTATCCATGTTCCATTTCATAACCCTATTATCCAGGCTTTCATCTCGAAGTAACCCTACGACCCAGGTTCCTTCTCAAGCCCTAATATCCAGGCTTTCATTTCGAAGAAACCCTATTATCCAGGTTCCTTCTTATAGACCTACTATCCAGGCTTTCATTTGGGAGTAACCCTACGACCCAGGTTCCTTCTCATAGCCCTACTATCCAGGATTTCATCTCAAAGTAACCCTACTATCCAGGTTCCTTCTCATAGCTCTACCATCCAGGCTTTCATCTCAAAGTAACCCTACTACCCAGGTTCCTTCTCATAGCCCTACTATCTAGGCTTTCATTTTAAAGTAACCCTACGACCCAGGTTCCTTCTCACAACCCTACTATCCAGGCTTTCATTTCAAAGTAACCCTACTATCCAGGTTCCTTCTCATAGCCCTACTATCCAGGCTTTCATCTCGAAGTAACCCTATGACCCAGGTTCCTTCTCATAGCCCTACTATCCAGGCTTTCATTTCGAAGTAACCCTATTATCCAGGTTCCTTCTCATAGCCCTACTATCCAGGCTTTCATTTCGAAGTAACCCTACTATCCAGGTTCCTTCTCATAGCCCTATTATCCAGGCTTTCATCTTGAAGTAACCCTATGACCCAGGTTCCTTCTCATAGCCCTAATATCCAGGCTTTCATTTCGAAGTAACCCTATTATCCAGGTTCCTTCTCATAGCCCTACTATCTAGGATTTCATTTCGAAGTAACCCTACGACCTAGGTTCCTTCTCATAGCCCTACTATCTAGGTTTTCATCTCAAAGTAACCCTACTATCCAGGTTCCTTCTCCCTCATCTCCAGACAACAGTTTACAACACTGTAAGGCTCGGACCCGACCCATTACAGTCGATTTCACATTTCCCCAGTAAGCCGCTGTACATCCTGGACCCTGACCAGGTATACATTCCACTTTCACCTTCTCAATCAAGAGTTAATTACCCAGTAGAGTAATGAACAACCGAAGCTCCTAGACTCTACTTCCCAGGGCATAAGTCAACATTCCCCGGCGAAGTCCTCCTCAACATCAGGTACAGGATTTCTCGTCGAGGAATATCTTATGCAACCAATCTTTTCTGAATGGCATCTGTAAGCCCATTCCCGATATCACAATCAACCACACCATCATCGGGTGCAAATTTATGGGAACTCTAGTATTCAATCATCTTCCACCTTCAAGTCACGAATGGCAGACCTACCAATCTAACTCTTCAGGCGTAAGAAGATTGAACAGGGGCAGCTGTTATACCCTAAAATTTTCCCTCTCATTTCTCAAAGGATCATCCCAGACCCTCAGGTTTGCTCCTATCAAGTTTCAAGTCTTGAATTACAACTTTTCAAGAAAATCATTCCCAAGGGCAAAATGGTCAAAAGCACACTGAAAAGTCAAACTTTGACTTTTAGATCAAAAATCAAGTTTCAATAATTATATTTCATCAAGACATGAAATTGGTTCATCAAAAAATCAGAAGTCAGAAATTACTTTGAAAAAATCAAATTTATAAATATTTAGAAAATTTTCTAAGTGTTAAGAGAATATGATACTTCAGAACTTCTGAGCCAGCATCCACGCAAGTGCAGTCAGAAGTTGCAAACATGGTTCAGAACATAGTTCTTCAATTAGAACATGACTCTTTAACATATGCTTAGATCAGAGCATCACCCTCCGAGTTTCATTCTTTTCTTCTTCGATCAGAACATCACAAAACCCCAAAACCTTGTTTGAACAGCCAGTTGTACTGTTATAGCACAGTTCTGCAACCAGCTCCCACAACACTCCAAATTGCTGCTGATCTAGTCCACACTGCATTTTTCTCAAACCTTATATTTGCACCAAATTAGCATACAAAAATTGTGATTAAAAAGCAATGGAATAGTATACCAAAAGGGTTTAAATCACATTTGTTTTTCCCCCCAAAACCACAGCAAACCCATCTATAAATATTTGCTCCATCACACGTTCAAGGGGCTGGCTTTTGGAGAGAGAAAATTCTCAAAAGGGAGAAAAGAAAACTATGAAACCTTCATAAAAATCCAGAATTCCCAAACAGAAAACCAAACTTTTGTTCTTCCCTTTGAGTCAAAGAACTTGGCATATTCTCTTCCGTTACTCTTGCTGATTCCAGAACATCTGAAGGAAGCAGTTCAAGTTCCAAGCCCACGCTCTAGGTTCAAGGTAAGTCTTTCTAACTTTGCACCTTTTCATTCAGAACATCATTAAAATATGTAAATATCACAGTATTAATGTTGTCCATGTCATTGCATAAGTAGGAAATCTGGGGATCAGAACTTCTTGATTAGGGCTAGGCTCAGAATAGGGATTTGAACTTCTATAAATTGTTGCGCTTTTATCTTTCTGACCTGCTGTTTGTTAAATACTGAATAAATTGCTGATGTGATGATTAATATGAAGAAGGAGTTGAAATGTGGCACAGAACCCCTGTTTTTTTACTCACTATTTTAGCATAGCACAGAACTTCTGAGTTCTCCCTACACGTTAAACACATATAACTTCTAGGCTTTCTTACTGTTTTAACACGCAGAACTTCTAGGCTTTCATACTGTTTTAACACACAGAACTTCTTATGCTCACTCACTATTTTAGCACAGCACAGAACTTCTGAGTTCTCCCTACACGTTAAACACACAGAACTTCTAGGATTTCTTACTGTTAAGCACACTAAACTTCTGATGCTTCCACTCGTTGTTTTAACACTTAGAATTTCTTATTTTCACACGCTGACAACACACTGAATTTCTGATGTTCACTCACTATTTTAGCACAACACAGAACTTCTGACTTTTGGCTCACTGTCTGAATACCACCCAAAACCTACGTTTCCTTTCCCTTTAACGTTTCTTGCAGGGCCTTTGAGTGTATCAATCCAGAACTTCTGATTCCACTGACGTTCCTTTCTGAGTCACAACGCGCATGGCTTCAGAACTTCTGATCCTTGTTGTTTTGCTTACAGCAGCACGCTGTTTCTATCTTTCATTTATTTTCCTTTTATCATTTTCAATATTAATACTCTTTTTATCAATATAAAATATATATGAAAATATTTTATTTTTACTAACTAATTTATTTCCTCTTTTTAAATCCATTAAGATAAAAAAAAACCATTTTCTAAACAAAGTCATTTTTCTTTCTTATGTTGTACATTTTAATATGGTTGTAATAGTTAAATAGGATTTAAATTCTTGCAACCCCCCATTTGTGAATTATGTACCCCGATCCCTAAAATATTGTAATAGCGTAGAACTTTTATATTTCTGTAATTTAACGCTTTTCCAAATATAAAATGCTAGTAATTAGGATGTGTATGGAAACATATGAAATCAACAAATAGATAACCCTAATCAAGACTAAAATGTATGAAATCAAACACACTTGCACACTAGCACCCTTAGGGTAATCTCACCTTGTTTCCTATCGGAAAAATAGTCATGTCCGTCTAACATGGGAGTTTTAGCAAAAGACCCTCAATAAAAGATCGTAGTCCCTCGATGACCCTCGATGTTGCCTTTGGTAAAAGATCTAGTCCCTAAAACGACATTGCTAAAGCGTCCCATAGGTTGCCTTCTATGACTATACAAACGCCCCACGCTCGTCCCTTCACATCAAACGATGAGGCTTCTTACCAAATCAATGGTAAGATAGCAACATCTAAAGGAGGAGGAAAAGAACATTTAAGACCTTTTGAGTACGTAGATTTGCTCCTAGTTGCTCGCTTGCTCACAACAAAAAACATTTTATACATCAACACTCTCATTTTGAAACATTTCCAAAAGACAACACTTTGTACGCGTTCTTATAGAGACGAGAACCATTAAAAAGACATTTTTCAAAATACTTTCAAAAACTCACAACACAAAAGGATATTTTCAAACAAAGAAAGCGATCTAGCAAGAAACTAAGAGCCCATGGAAAACCATGGATGAAAAGGGTGCTAATACCTTCCATTTTCATAATCTACCCCCCCCCCCCCCCCCCCCCCGAACTCAAGAAAACATCTCTAAAGGTCTTTCCTGTGCTTTTTCGCCTTTCTTTATTGGATAAAAGAAAAGTCAGTGGCGACTCTTGCTAAACCGCAACATTTGCGATCAAACGCAAAACAAAAGTCAGTTCTCCCACCGTATCACAACTTGCAAGCGCAGAATTCCCAATTCCAAGCAACCTTGATGTCCCTGGCCAAGGGAAAACAAGAGATGATGATGCGTTGGCAGCCAAAAAGGACTAAGAAGAAATCCCCCATCAACATCGGAAAAAGGTTTAAAGGCCCAGTCCGTCAGGTGCAAATAGTTAAATAGTCATCCGAGGAAGATGAGAACCAGGTGGAAGAGGCAAAGAGCACCCATACTGGGGGTGCAAATGATCAAGTTTCTGAGGACGAAGATTAATTTGATGAACAATACCCACCTACCAAAGATAAATACAAGCAGTTAGAGGATAGACTGAAAACTGTTGAATATCAAGTCGTACCTGGTTTAGATTTTGGTGATTTGGGCTTAGTGCATGGGTTTGTCATTCCCCATAAGTTCAAAATACCAGTCTTTGCTAAGTATGATAGAGTTTCATGCTCGAAACTTCATCTGAGGTTCTACGTCCGCAAGATACAACCTCATACTATGGATAAGAAGCTTTGGGTCCATTTTTTCCAAGAGAGTCTGGTTGGGACTTAGTTAGAATAGTTCTATCAATTGGAGGGATCCCGCGTTCACACATGGGAAGATCTGGCCACTGCTTTTTATCATCAATATCAATATAATGCTGATTTAGCACCAACAAGAGTTCAGCTTCAAGGAATGACAATGGGTATTAGCAAAGGATTTAAAGAGTACGCATAAAAATGGAGGGATCTTGCTGGAAGAGTTCAACCACCACTAACTGATAGGGAGTTAGTGGACATGTTCATGGGAACACTAACGTGGCCCTATTTCAACTTGCTAATTGGTAGCTCATCTTCTGGTTTCACCGAATTAATTCTAACTGGTGAAAGGGTCGAGAGTGGAATCAAAAGCGGAAAAATTCCCATGGCGTCTGCCTCCGCATCCAACACTATAAAGAAGCCCTTCAAGGGAAAGAAGGAAACAAATGTTGTGTATGGGGAAAGGGCCCATACCAAAAAGGATCACCATCCATCTGTTAATGATGTTTTGATCTCTAACCCTCCATCTACTCAAAGACAATCATCCAACCATTAACGATCTAAAGTTCCTTGAAGACAGTTCACAAGGATTAGCATGTCACTTCCCCAAGCTTTTCAACATCTATTGAAGGACAACCTAGTGACATTGTGTGATCCACCATCAAATCCAAATACCACATCACCTAAGTATAATCCAAATGCCAAGTGCGCATATCATTCCAACAGCCCTGGACATGAAACTGATCAATGTTGGACTCTGAAGAATAAGATTCAAGATCTGATAGACAACAAAATAATTGAATTTGATCCACATACTACTCCAAATGTGATAACCGCACTAATGTAGAACCATGGTAAAGGTGTTAATGCAATTGGTGATGCTACTTTTGTTTCCTCCATTGAAGATTTAACAACTCCATTAACTACCGTGACGGATAATTTGCTGAGAGCCGGAGTATTCCCTGGTTGTTCTAAAGATTGTGTTTATTGTGGTCAACAAGTAAATGGGTGCAAGCGGATGAAGGAAGGGTTGCAACACCTAATAAATAGCCGCGAGATTCTGTTTGAGGTGATTCCTACCATAAAAAGTTTAAACAATAAAATTGAAGACCTGTCCATAATAACCATCTCCAATAAGCCACTTAGGATCCCCTCAAAGGGTCCTACCATAATTTCAAATGATCCAACCATTGCTCCTTTAATAATCATTGCCGCTGGGCCTATTCCCTACTCCTCTGACAAAGCAGTTCCATGGAACTATGGTGCTGAGGTTTATTATCATGGGATAAAACAAGACTCTTGGATCAATGAAAACGAAGCTGATGTCACTAATATTGTAGGTTCTAGTTAAGTGACAAGAACTGGGAGAATCTTTTCCCCTGATATTTCACCACCCACTACTACAACAACTCTCGTCCGCATAACCCATGACAAGTCTAGTGACAACACTAGAGGCAAAGAGAAAGAAGGTGAACCTGTTGGGATATAGGCACCTACCAAAAATACTGAAGCTGAAGAACCCTCCACTCGAGAGATGGAGGAAATACTGAAATCATAAAGAAGAGTGACTTCAAAATAGTCGAGCAGATGGGGAAAACCCCCTCCAAAATTTCCATGATGTCATTATTACTTTGTTTGGAAGTTCATGCCCAGGCTCTAATAAAGTTCTTGAAGAAATCCCATGTGCCCTAAGAAACCACAGCTGACCAGATCGAGAACTGTGTAGCAAGTTTAACAGCTGACAATGGATTAGGGTTCTCCGACGCTAATTTGAATCCTATGGAAATAACCACAACAAAACCTTGAATATCACTATTGAATGCAAGGGGACCACCCTGGCTCATGTCCTAATTGATACAAGCTCATCTTTAAATGTGTTACCCAAAGGTGCTTTGGACCGGCTAGATTGTGAAGGACTGGCATTGAAGCCAAACGATATTGTTGTAAGGGATTTAGATGGGTCTAAGAGAATGGTTCATGGAGAGGTGGGTCTCCCAATTAAATTTGGCTCCCATATTTTCAACTCTACCTTTTATATAATGGACATGTGTCTCACCTACTCTTGTTTGCTTGGACGCCCTTATATTCATGGGGCAAGGGCAGTAACATCCACCCTTCATCAAAAATTAAAGTATCTAGTCAAAGGGAAGATCGTTACTGTTTGCAGTGAAGAAGAATTTATGGTGAGCCATCTCAATTCCTTCAAGTATGTGGAAATGGATGGTGAGTTCATAGAAACTCCATGCCAGGCTTTCGAAGTTATTCCTCCTATGGTTACTTCCACCAAATCTCCTCAAACATATCAAAAGCTGATGAAATTGTACCAAGAATGGTTTCACTTAAGGATGTCTGCGCCGTGGTCGAAGATGGAAAATGTACTATCTAGGGACAACTTCCCAACATTCAGTTTAAAGTAGACAAATTTGGGTTGGGTTTAACCATCAAAGCTTAGAAAGAAGTCAGGCGCGCCCGCGTGGGAAAGCCACCTCTCTGCATCGGAAATCATGAAGTGAATGTTGTGGAAGACTCTGATGATGAATGCACTTTTGAAGAATGGGTCTATCCTACTGCCGGAAGAAAGCTCAACAACTGTCATGCAAAGGATATCACTCATATCTCCTTCATTGAGGAGTAATTACTGTTTACTATTTTATGTCAATTCAAGAAATTTTGTCTGTAATCTTAAATTCCAAACAATAACTTTTAAGCCATGTGCCTTGCCCGGGGAACTATGGTCTATTTGTTAAGGGTTTTGTTCATGTTCATTTATCATGTGATCATTTAATATAAACCATTGTACCATTTTCATTCAAACTTTTGTGTTCATTGTATTTATTTTCATTTATTACATTTTTTCAATAGCCATGTATCTTACATGCACACACACACACACACTTGCAGATCTTCATCCACTCCGGATCTCATTGCCAACGACTCTACTATTGTCAGTTATGACTTTGAACATGCAGTTAACCAAGCCTAAGTCGAAGGGGAGGAAGATTGTGAAGTACCAGGAAAATTATCCAAACTTCTAATGCAAGAAGAGAAAGATATTCAGCCTCATGAAGAGCCAGTCGAAGTTATCAACTTAGGTACTGACACATATAGTAAAGAACTCAATATTGGCGCCAACCTAGAAGATGGTATCAAGAGCAGATTGGTTCAGATGTTACATGACTACTTTGAAGTGTTTGCTTGGTCGTGTTAAGATATGCCAGGATTGGATACCGACATTGTGGTTCATCATCTACCAACAAAAGTTTCGTCATATGCAGCCAGACATGTCTAAAAAGATAAAGGCTAAGGTAATGAAGCAATTTGATGCAGGTTTTCTGGCTATCACATCTTATCCTCAATGGGTTGCATACGTGGTCCCCGTGCCAAAGAAATATGGAAAGGTTCGTATGTGTGTAGATTATAGGGACCTGAATAGGGCGAGCCCCAAAGATGATTTCCCTCTACCTCATATTGATGTCTTGGTTGACAACACCGCTCAACATAAAGTATTCTCCTTCATGGATGGATTTTCTGGCTACAACCAAATCAAGATGGTTCCCGAAGACATGGAGAAGACCACTTTCGTTACACAATGGGGGCACCTTTTGCTATAAAGTCATGTCGTTCGGATTAAAGAATGCAGGGGCAACATATCAAAGAGCTATGGTAGCTTTATTTCACGATATGATTCATCATGAAATAAAGGTCTATGTGGATGATATGATTGCAAGGTCGTAAACTGAAGAAGAGCATCTTGATTTCCTACACAAGCTATTTGAAAGGTTGAAGAAGTACAAGTTGAGGTTGAACCCTAATAAGTGCACATTCGGAGTAAGGTATGGAAAGCTTCTAGGTTTTGTTGTCAGTGGTAAGGGCATCGAAGTTGATCCTGCAAAGGTAAAAGCCATTTAAGAAATTCCAGTTCCCCACTCTAAGAAGGAAGTCATAGGATTCTTGGGTCGTCTTAATTACATTTCCCGTTTCATATCTAACTTAACTGCTACTTGTGAGCCAATCTTCAAACTCCTGGAGAAAGATCAAGTAGTCAAATGGAACGACGACTGTCAAGCTGCCTTTGACAAGATCAAAAAATATTTTCAAGAACCTCCTATCCTTATGCCTCCAGTTGAAGGAAGACCATTGATCATGTACTTAACTGTGCTAGAGAATTATATGGGGTGTGCCTTGGGCTAACATGACGAGTTTGGCCGAAAAGAGCATGCAATATACCACCTGAGTAAAAAGTTTACCGACTGTGAAACCAAATATTCACTACTCGAGAAAACTTGTTCCGCTCTGGCATGGGCTGCTCGCCGGCTAAGAGACTATATGTTGACTCACACCACTTTATTCATTTCTAAGATGGACTCTATCAAGTACGTCTTTGAGAATCCTGCTCTCTCTGCACAGATAGCTAGATGGAAAATGGTTCAGACTAAATACGATATTTAATATACAACACAAAAATCCATTAAAGGAAGTGTATTGGCAGATCATTTGGCCCATCAAGTTGTTGATGATTATCAATCTATGAACTTTGACTTCCCGGATAAGAATATCATATTAGTGACCGACTGTGCAAAACTTGGATCGTGTGAGGAACCTGAATAAGGATCCCGATGGACTATGGTTTTTTATGGAGCTTCTAACGCTTCGGGTAACGGAATTGGTGCTATGATAATTTCTCCTGATGGTTGCCACACTCCTTTCACTTCTAGATTGTGCTTCGATTGTACGAACAACATGGCTAAGTATGAGGCGTGTATATTGGGTTTGAAGGCTGCCATTGACTTAAGGATCAAGCATTTTGATGTATTCAGAGACTCTTCTCTAGTGATCAGTCAAGTCAAAGGAGAGTGGGAAACTAAGCATCCTAACCTTATTCCTTACAAGGAACTTTTGTTAACCCTGATACCATACTTTGAGGAGATCACCTTTGAACATTTCCCTAGAGAAGAAAATTAGTATGCTGACGCCTTGGAAATAATGTCCTCCACGTTCAAAGTCAAATGGGACAACGAAGCTCCCATGATTACAATCGAAAGATTCGACGAACCGGCGCACTTCTATGAACTTGACACTGACGAAGAGAAACCATGGTACCATGAGGTGAGGAGATATCTCGAAGCACAAGAGTATCCTGAAGGAGCTTTCATCAATGATAAGAAATTCTTGCAAAGATTTTCAGCCAAATTCTTTTTAAGCAACGAAATATTGTACAAGCGCAACCATGATTCTACTCTACTCCTGTGTGCGGACAAGAAGGAGACAAAGAAAATTATGGAAGACATGCATGATGGCCTCTTTGGAACCCACTCTAGCGGACACACTATGTCCAAGAAAATCCTGAGTGCTGGTTACTATTGGTCTATAATGGAAACTGATTGTCATCATCACTTAAGAACTTACCATAAGTGTCAAATCTATGCTGACAAGGTCCATGTACCTCTTATTCCTCTAAATGTCACGACTGCTCCGTGGCTATTTACAATGTGGGGCATTGACATGATCGGGGAGATCAAACCTACTGCCTCCAATGGACATTGTTTCATCCTTTTTTCTATTGATTACTTTACCAAGTGGGTCGAACCTGTCTCATATGCCTCAGTTACCAAGAACGTTGTAGCCAGGTTTATCAAGCATAACCTCATCTGCCATTACGGTATCCCTGAAAGAAGCATCACTGTTATACCCCAAAATTTTCCTTCCCATTTCATCAACATTTTCTCATCACAAGACTCTTGGAACTCAAGATCAAGCTAGGGTTTGCTCTGCTCAAGACACCTCCTTGCACTGTTGACCTAAATTAGGGTTTGAGTTTGCACAGGGATGTTTTGACCTAAAATGCCCAATTTGACTTTCATACTTCATGTTGGACTCACAAGTTTGTCCATATCAAGTTTCAAGCCTGAACCAAATTTTTGCCCAGTCAATTGGACAGTTGACCTAGAAATCAGCTATATTGGGGAAAAAGTCAACTGTGGCTAATTGACAGTCAAACCTCATGAATTTTGACTCATATCAACATTATGAACTCATATAAACCATTTGATCAAGTTTGGATCACAATTCCACAAGAAATTTGATCAGATCACCAAAAGGGCAAAATGGTCATTTTTAGGGTTTTGATTGTACAAAGTCAATTTTTGACTGTTTGACCTAGCCAATGGAAAATCAAGCTCAACCATGGACTCAAGGACTCAATGAAATTGCCTTGACCCATTAAACAAGTTCAAAAGATCTCAAATGCATAGGATTGGCAGATGAATTTTTCAGTCAACTGATCAAAATTTAACTGTACACTAAAAAGTCAAACTTTGACTTTTTGGTCAAAATCAAGTGCCAAGAGTCATTTTTCATCAAGACATGTCAAATTATGAAACTTGTTCATCAAGAAACCCAAAATTGCAAATTAGGGTTTAAAATGGAAAAATTTCATAACTTAGAAATTTTCTAAGTTATAAAATTTTCTTATTTTTTCCTAACTTTGTCCCATTTTTTCACCAAGATGCAAATGGATTCAAACAAAACTTACAACATGAAAGTTTTATTCCATCACAAAGTCTACAACTTTTATTCACAAAGTTTTCTCAAAATAATCTTGGATCTCAAGTCATGATTTTTGGAAGAAGGGTACCTAAAACTTTTATAACTTAGAGAAATTTTGCCCTAGTTTAGGCAGGATTTTGACCCATCTTCTTGGCCATTTTTCACATAGTTCCACTTGGTTTCTTAAGTTGCATTTCAAATATTTATTATAGTACATGTTGCAAGCTTTCCAAATTTTCCAAGAACTCCTCAAACACCCTTGTGGTTAGGGAGAATCGAATGCTTGAAGTTGGAAAAAACTCACTTTGTAACCATGGCCAATACATGTTCATACCAAGTTGCAAATATGACCAAACTAGCTTAGTACACGATTACAGGCCTCTAAACCAATTTACACTCAAAAATTGAATGCAAATACATTGGATATTGGCATTGTTCTGATCAAGAGAGCTTTGTACAATGAACATTGCCATTTTGAGCATAAAGGCCACACTTCCATTTTTATAAAGGGCACTTTATATCAAATTGCTTTTTCTTGAGCCTTGGACTTTCTTCCTTTGCATCAAACAAGCTCCACAATCTCAGGCATAGTACAAGAAGTTGGTGCATGCTTGGAGATAGCCTGTACAGGCCTATCTCACTTCACTTCCAACTTTGCTTTCAAAATAAGTCAAAAGGGCCAAAAGCTCAGAACTCACATATCTGATAAAACCAACAAAAACAAAGTTGAAAAACAGGTTTTGCATATCCTCACAGGTCTGAAGCACGAGCCTTTCACCCCCAAAGCACCCTTATACTCAAAATCTTCATTTTCTTGCAAAATAGGGCCAGTTGTGCAAATCACAAGCCACCATCGAATCCTCTCGTGCGTTTTGTCCAAAATCACTTCAAACACATTCCAAACCATATACCTAAGTTGTCCAGACCATTCACAATTTGCTGTAACTCCATTAACACACATTGCCATTTTTGTTTGGAAGCTTTGCAGGTTGAGTTCTATAGCACGATTCAGACTACTTCAAAACAAACTAAGCATTGGGAAAGGTTCAGGGGACATCAAGCAAGCTCAAAAGAACCTCAGGCGCCATTGGAAGTTGCTGTATTGTCCAGCTCAAACTCAACTGAAATAGGTATTTCATGAACTTCTATCTCTCTATTTAGGGACATTTAGACTTAGGTTTGTGAATGAAATATGTTGTATTCATTGCCCTGAAACTATACATGTGCTTAGTTTTCATTTATATTAATCGTGCTAGGAGAATTTCATCCACGAACTTTCTGAAAAAACTAGGATAGAAATTAGGGCCAGAGAAATTCTCTCTGGTCTTTTAGAGTTAGCTTAAGTTTTTTATATGGTTAGATTCGTGATTTGATGCTCTACAAGTTTCATGTTTTGAGTTTTGTCAAAAGATCACAAATACAAGAGATACAGGTTTGTGTAGCAAGCGCGCATTTTTTCAAACTTCTGGAGGTGAAGATGAAGTCTGGGCTGGGCCTGGATTTCTTTGCTTTTGACACCTCCTAATTCACTTTCAGCACCCCCTGGTGATCGTGGGATTTGTACTTGTGTATCCAATGATTCGGACTGCAAGTGCACAATCTTATCGAGTAGTTTTAAAAGATATCGAACCACAGAGACTGATGAATCGATCTACCGTCTTCTATTGTTACTTCGCAAATCTAAAGCTAATGAATATTTGATTTGGGTTGTAGGGAAAACTAAATACTAAATTAATGGTGGATTTTAATAATCAATGAGCTTAATTACCAGTATGCAACAGTCGTACCTCGGGAACTAGCGACCTGTCGGGCGTCTTTATATTTTCAAAACAACTTTCAGTAAATTCTATCTAGTTTAAAAACCCTCGTCTCACACTGTCGTTTTGTTGATCTAGGCTATGCAGTTAAGTCCTAACGTACGCTTCCGCCATCCCGCAGGAGTTAAAAACACTTTTTGGAAACTAAACAAAATCTTAATTAACTTTAAAGTGGTTCCGCTATATTTTAAGCCAATGCCTAATTACTACTGTCCAGTTAAAAGATCTCAAACTTCCGCTTTGTTGACCCTAACCTCTATCTGTTTTTTTTACATCCGTAACAAAACAATTTAATGATTTGAAAAATAGTAACTTAGGCTAGAAAAGAAAGTTTCGTAGTAAAAATAGTCCCGACTAAGTTACTCATTCCCTCGGTTGATTGACTTTACATACCGGTATAAGATTTCTAGCCTGACATAATATTAAACCAAATCGCAGAATAATTTAAAGGACAAACACAAATAAACATAATTATATCAATTAATAAGCAATAAGAATTTGTAAACATAAACCTGGAAATAACTCTGAAGACAGAAGCACTCCTGCACAAATTGTAGGCTTTGCTTCGATCGGAGGATATATTTAACCGTACAGAAGAAAATAAAAATGAAAAGAATAATGCTGGAAAGAAATAAAAGAAATAACTGGGAAATAAAATAATGCTGAAAAGAATGCTGCTGAAAAGAATATTCACTCAATAAAATCTCTAAACTTTCTTGCCAAAAAAGAAGAACCCTTTCTATTGTGGTCTAAGGCTCTATTTATAGGTCTTGCTTGATCAGTTGCTCTCGAAAATGTAGGACCAGTTTACTTCCTTCTTTGAGAAATAATAGGGCCATTCAATTGTCACGTTCGTTGGTCCTTTGACTGAGTGGGTGAGAAAATGTAGGAACTCGTTGGATTAACCTTTGAACGCGTTTCTGTCTGTTGGATGAGAAGAAAGTGGAGTAATGGCTTGTGAGGTCCGTCACATTCAAGTGACGATAGTCACTTGGTCTTCATGGCACGTGACGTTCGTCACGTCTCCTTGACGGTCGTCAAGGCCTTCTTAATTGTGGGCCACGTGCTCACATGTGTAATGGGCTTTGGGCTCCTTTCTTCTCCTTAGGCCTTTTTGCTAGTTTTAGCACCCTTTTTTCTTCATTTCTTCAAAAGTGTTCGGCTTAATGCATATCTGCAAAAATAGAAAAATACCTGCATAATACTTATAAAATAATTTAATTTAAACTAAAGTATGAGAAATATTTGGTGTATATCAAGCCAGAATTATCACATATTTGTGTGTCATCAAACTCCCCCATACTTAAACTTTGCTTGTCCTCAAGCAAATGCTAAGTATGATGTTTTTCTAAACATGGTTATGACTCAGATCAACTAATATATAGCTGCATTGTGTTTTTTGTCAGAAAATTGGTGGCTCGATTCGTGCTCCATTACTACGTCGACGATGCTAGACAGTCCCATTTTACGTAAACTAGTTACAGGTCCTATTATAGCCTACCTCGAGTATTTATCTTGTTTTGCCCTTTTCATTCTAGCACAATCACATTAAGCCCTTTATCTTCACACGCACATAGCATAACAGTTGGTTAGTGGTTATGATCCTTTTAAACTTTAGAGGTTTCTGGAACGGTAATGTGGCAACCTTTAATTCAATGGTTGGATGCGGGGGATCAGACTGTAATCTGCCCTACCGAGTTCAGTACCAGATGCTCCTGAACCATCCATCAAATGAATTTTCATGTTACTTTGTAAGGTTTACATCCTTTGGATTAGGCGGTCGGGTGAGGATCGTCCAATTTAATCGGTGTGTTTCCTTGCAACATTTTGCTGAAATATTATATCATCCACTTATATTCATCGACTTCCTGCGTAGTTTGTGTTTAAGACGGTGCTGACTGCTAATATAAACTACTCAAGGTTACTATAAAGACTAAACTCAGGGTGTTTTAAACAACAGGTGCTTGAACTGATCTTTCATACTCTGGGGTTGTAGAGTGTCTAGACGGTAGAAATTTCGCTTAATCTCGCCTCAATTCCTGATGATTAAAGATTTTGCAGTCTATTTACTTTGTCGAGTGAGAGAAAATAAATTTTTTTTATGGGCTCGAAAAGAAAGGGGAGTCTAAAAGAACAACACAAATTGCTTCAATAGATAGCTTGATAAATTTTTTTTTGAATTAGAGATAACGGAAGGGAAATTACAAAGAAAATAAAAATTACTTAGGGAAAGGGAAATACTTCCTCCCCCATACTTGAATCATACATTGTCCTCAATGTATTGATAGAAGCGGGAAAGGGGAAATGGAAATTGGATAATCATTCTTCCTCCTCTTGTTTTTGGTATCGGCCACGTGTCCTCGCTCTTCGACGTGCTTGCCCGCCATGTCTGGAAGATTCGCCGCCATCTCTCTGGGATATGATATTATGCAAGTCGTCAACACGGAGTGTTAAGGCTTGCATATCTTCCGTTATTCCTGTGGTGAATTCCAGCATACTTTGATCGTTCCTGCGAGCATAGTCATTTTGGTCTCTCTGCATTTGTTGCATGAGAGTCATCATCTTGATTTGGCACGTCTCGAGGCTCTGGTGGCGTTGAGTAGACAACTGGTTTTGCTGCATTATTGCGGCATATATTGCGTCTATGGTGGCGAGATTGTTGGCTTGCTATGGTTGGGGCTCTTGCTGCTCTAATTCTTCTTCGATTTCGTCAGCGGCAGCGTTGTTGGTCTGACCTTGATTTCCTTGCACATTTTCTCCGGGTTCTGGGGCGTTCAGGTTGTAAAGCCAGTTATCCGGATTACCCAAGTAAGTATGGTTATGATTTAGCATGATCACACTACGAACTCTTGCATTCTTAACCATTAGATAGTACCCTCCAGCTTCTCGTACTTTGATCAGGCGGCCAGCTCTACAGTTATCAATGTCCATAAAAACTGCTGGCAGCGGAGGTAGGCGTTGGATCCTTTCCCCCTAATTCAGGTGAACTGCGATGGTGGTGACGATGCCTCCGATGCAAAAAGGTGTGGTCCCGTCTCTTGTAACGAGGTTTTGAATGTGGGCCATCATTAAAGTAACGGGATTAAGACGGAGGTTTTGCGAAAAGGTACAGTGAAGATCATACAATTCTCTAGTGTTTACCTTGTTGTTGTTTGCCCTTCCGAATATTGTGTTTGCCATAACACGGTGTAAGAAGCGGATGTTCGGGTTGTGGATGTGAGAGGCGTACCGTGCTTCAGGTGTGACATTTGGTTCGCCGGTTATTCTCTCCCATAGTGCGTATGCACTTCCATTCCAATCCAATTCTGGGGGGATGCGATATTGCATATTATTCCCTCAGGGAAAATGAAATATGTCGCTCAAAATTTCATGGTTGAGTTGGTACTCTCGGTTGAACATCCGAAAATGAACGGCTCCCGTTAGGTGTGCGTCTGCATCGTCTCGAGTGTAATATGTGTAGGAACTCAAGAATTCCAACGTGAGAGCTTCGTAAGTTGGTGTGTTCATCGTGCTAATAAAGCTTAGGCCAGCTTTATTCAGCAAGCCTTCCATATGAGGTTGCAAGCCTAATTCTTGCAAGCGATTGTTGTCGACGAACCGTGTGGATGTTAGCCCTCGATGATGGAATTTTATGTACCTCTCTTTTTGAAGCTCACCAGCTTCTCCTTGTCGGAGCACGAGATGTCGCATGTCGGGTTCGGGTTGGTTGGCCATGATTTTTGAACTTGATAGAAAAAATGTATTTGTGGTAAAGAGATGGAAAGGGAGTGGTAGTGATGAAACTAAGGATGGAAGGGGAGGGTTTATATAGATGGTTTTGTTGAGTAAGGAATTTAATGGTGTTTATGGGATAATTTTGAAATTGGGAGGTTATGGAAGTTATGGGTGAGTGGAGTAAATGGGGTGGTGGGGTTTTAAAACACATTTTCGTGCATCAATGTTGTTCAATGGTCACAGAATTGAAAAGTGTGGGGGACAATGCATGCCGCCCGTCACGTTCTCTCTGACGCTCGTCAGAGTCAAAGACAATCCCTGACGTTCGTCACATGCATCCTGACGTTCGTCAGGGTGAGATGCGTTGGTCTCTTTGACCTCTTTGACCGCGTGCTCCACTAATTTAATTCATTAATCTCTAATTTTGAGAATTATATTGCAAGGGATATAGTAGTATATTGTATAATTGGAAGAATGATATGGTAAATAAGAAGCAAATAAAAATAGTAACAGAAATAAGAAACACATGAAAATAATAATAGAAATTAGAAACAAATGAAAATAATAATAGATATTGCACAGTATGAAAAATGAATACATACTGTGTATGAAAATAAATAAATGAATACTTTAAAATAAAATAAAATGGATATGGAATGAATAGATGAATAAATAAACGAAATTTTAGGACCGAAAAGTAATAAATTATTAGAAAATAATAAAACCATAATGAGTTTTGAGAATAATAATAACCCCCCCCCCCCCAAACTAAGAACAAATTGTGTCCTCACTGGGGCGGTACAGAAAAACTATCAAGCATGAGGGCCTCCGGGAGGTGGTGCAGAAGCGTGAAGATGTTGATAAATGTGATCAAACTTCTCCGTGACGACGTCCATGAAATGAAAGAAGTCACGCCGAAGTGTGCTGACATTATCTTTAACAGTGTCGAGCTCGCCTCGGAGTGTGGTAACATCTGTCTGCAGAGTCTTGATCGCATGTGCATGATCAGGAATGGGTATGTCATCAACGGTGGTAATAAGGGGTAGTGTAGGATAATCCAAGGGTGTATAATCGTGGTGTTGTACCCCAAAATTTGCCCTCCCATATTTATCAAGAATTGTCAAAGTCAAGGTCACAAAAATTCCCCCCAGGGTTGTACAACTCAACTGTCTCCTATACAGTCAAAACTAGGGTTTGAGTTCTGGTCAAGCAAATGAACTTTTCAAAGGTCCAATCAAGTCTCACATGCTTAAAAAGATGGTCAAGTGTCTTCATGTCAAGTTTCAAGGCATTCAGCTCAAGATTGCACAGTCAAAACCCTAGATTGCACTACAGTCAACTGTAGGGGCAAAATGGTCATTTGACAGTCAAAAGTTCAAATTTTTGGTCAACATATCATTTTGAAGCCACAAACATCATTTGATCAATGCTTGATCATGATTCTCAAAATTTGGCTCAGAAATCATCAAAGATGCAAAAGTTGCTATATTTGGACAGCTGAAAAAGTCAACTGAAATTGACCAGGGCATAACTTTCACATGGATTATCAGAAAAATTCCATCCAAAGCTCATTTTGAAGAGAAAGACATTTCCTACAATTAATCTTCATGTTCCAAGTCCAAGAAATGCTCTCACAAAAAGTTATCAATTTCAACATTATAGGTCATTTTCAAAAGTCAACAAAAAGGGACTTTAAGTCAAAGGCCATAACTTGAGATTGGTAAATCAAAATGACATGGGACCAAAGGAATTGGTTAAAGGACTCAAAGACCTTTCCAAAATGTCCAAGAACATGTGAAAAGCTTAAAAATTGACCAAGTTATGCCTTGTGGAAGTTGGGAAATTTTTGGAAATTTTTGAAAGTCAACATTGATGCAAAAGGCCTAAAAATGCAAATGGGCCTATTTTTCTTCCAAGATTCTTCATGCCAAGCCTATGCACGACCACTAGGCCCAAAGGGAAGTATTTTCATATTTTTTAATTATTTATTTGAATTAATATTAATTTATATTCATTTAAATCATTTTAATACATGAAAAATATCAAACTTAACCTAAAAAAATCTTTTCATGCATGTTTAACCTCAATATTTCGTGCTTGATTGATTATGGCAAGTTTTGATAAGATTTGAGCATGATTGAACCAAAAGCCATGAGAAAAAGATTTGAAAAAGATCTTGTAAAATCAAATATTGAAATTCATCAATGCATAAGATTTTGTCCAATTTTTCTTAACCTAATCACTCCCTATATGATCAGAATCAAGACCTAATGCCAAGAAGACGGCAAGCTGCGCCCCAAGAACATTTGCCATATTGAAATTTTTCACAAAAAACTCAAGACTGAAAACTAGCTCTTAGGTCGATTCAAGCTTTAATTTTTGTTCCATTAGCATCCTGAGATATCCCTAAACGTTTCTCAATCAAAAACAACAAGCCAAACGCCTTGAAACGGTACCAGGACCTCAAACTGTGAAGCAAAAATTTCCAAATCGCATATCATATTCTAAGCATTTTTCATGAATTTTGTTTGTTGATTCTTATTCTTTGTGAAATTCTAAAGCTAACTGTGGTGTTTAATTGCATTTTTATTGACCATATACGATTATGCCATTGCCAAAACTTAGGGTTACAGGTTTCTTGAAATAGGGCTTTTGCGTAGAGGAAAAATTGTGGCTCGTGAGTATCATGGTTGAACTGAGCAGGTTAAGACGAAGCAAACGCATACCTCGCGATCAATTTATCAATGCCATAGCGCTAATCGCTATTTTTCCAAAGGTCCTCTAAAACCACGTTCTGAAAACCGTTGCCCAATGCTTTGATTTACAGGGACGATGAAGGAGATGGAATCGTGTCAATCAATGATTCGTTGTTTTAAAAATTGGCGCGCTGATTTCCATTAACTTTGCTTTTCTCTTATATTGTTTAATTGATATTATATGTTAACAACGCGCTAAATGGCATAGTGGTCCAGGTGTTGGCTGGTGAAGTGCAAGACCTGGGTTCGATCCCCAGGTCTGTATAATGCTTCATATTATTTTTCAAACAAAATTCCCATGCAGGCATAATTCTGAGATGCACCGTGCACACTCCAAGTTCACCATACACGCGTCCTGGAGAGTAAATCAAGGGTGTAGATCAAAGGTGTACCACATACGCTAGTCAATGCATCACACCCAATCCAAAAAGTCAGCAAATTCAAAACTCAATTGGGCCAGGCCTCTCAAACTTACACCTCCTTATTTGGGGCTACACCCCACCCTGGTTTGCATTTTTTATATTTTTCTTCTCCCTTTTATTTTTATTGTTTTATTTATTTTATTGTCTTAATTTAATTAACTTATTTTTCTACAAAATATAAAAACATTAAAAAATACAGAAAAGACAAAAAAATACAATTTTTATTTTATTATTGCCATGAATAAATTAGAATGTAAATTGTTTAGTTTAATTAGGTTTTAATTTTAATTCCTTTTTAATAAAAATCCAAAAACATGTAGAATTAGGTTAATTGATAATTTTAATGTCTTTTTAATTTTTATTTCTCACAATACTATTTATTTATTATTTTATTTTTATAATTAAAAATTGTACATAATAAATTTTAGGTTTAATTTAGATCTTAATTTAATTCTTTCATAATTAAAAAATATTAGAATTAGGGTTTGCCGTTTAATTTAATTTCAATTAACTTCTTTTCCTTATTAAATCTAAAAACACAAAAATATCATTCTCATTTAATTTTAATTTTTAAGTCCTTATTAATTTTAATTATTTGCAAAAGGGTCCAACGCCCTAGTTTCGTTTTAATTTCCTTATTTCGCGCATTTATCTTATAATCGTTTAAATAATTTTGTATCTCCCCCAAGGCCATGTACATTTACTTTTCGCACTTTATTTATCGCTTTATTTATTTCTCCGCTAAATCGGGTCCGGTTTAATTTTGGCGATGTGGACCCGCGCCATTTGTAATAGTCTTAGATTTATTTTCCCGCAAAATATTTAACTGTTAATAAGCATGAAAGAATGTATGGCAATAGTTAAAATCAAGCGTAGAACACGACAGACATGACAAGACAAATATCAATGAAAATGATACACCATTCGCACACACCACCCCTAGGGTACGCCTCACTGTTGCCTTTCGAAAGATGGTCGTCGAGTAGAGGACGTCTTAGTAAGTCCTCATGATCCGGGAACCTGGCATGAGGGTAGCTTCTAAGGTGTCTTCCCATTGCTCTGGTGATCACCATGTCCCTATAAACTCGAATTGACCCGAACACCTCCAACGGTGGTGCTACCTACCTCTCAATGGTGGGATGGCACTACTTTAAAGGACATTTACACAGACGAATTCCTTAGGGTAGGTAGGTTCTCGTAGATACTTGCTCATATTTCAAACAAATCAAAATCTTTTCACACCAACACCTTTCAAAAGCTTTCAAAGCAAATTTTTCAAACACTCTGACGTACGAGTCGAACTGAAATTTTTCAAAGAAACTTTTTTAAACCCACATTGAAAAGCAAACAAACAATTTTGAAAACACATTGAGCAAGTATCTAAGAGCCCATGGATAACCATGGATAGAAAGGGTGCTAACACCTTCCCTTTCTATAACCTACCTCCCGAACCGAGAGCAATCTCTTTAAGGAATTTTTCTGTGCTTTTGTCCTTTCCATTTGGAGAAAATAAAAGACGGTGGCGACTCTTGCTTCCGCGACATTTCGCGAACCAGCGTTAAACAGTCAGTTCCAGATCCACCGATCACAGAACTGGCGACTCTGCTGGGGACTTAAACTTAAAGTGAGGTGTACCTTAGGGATAGTTCATAACTGTGTTTTCAATTGTATTGAGTTGTTTGCTTTATTATTGTGGGTTGCTTGGGAGTTCTATAGATCCTAACCCGGATCTGGGGATACCTTCTTAGAAAGTAGCAACAAGGCTGTGAGGGAACTGTGCGGGGTATACCGACATGGTTGAAACAGTCTGCTACGTTGATGTGGCACTTTGGTGTGTACCGGTAACCCTTGAGTTCAGTCAAGGAGAGTACGGGGCCTCCGCGTGGTGTCGTGAAGCATCAACAGACCTTAGGAACCTTAATTGAACTATCTTGGCCTCTTTAGGGTAGTGAGATAACTGACTTTGGTGCAGTCCGAGGTTGGTTGATACTCGATACTACACTCAATGGAGGATTGCTTTCCTGGAATATTTCGGTCGCCAGTTCAGTGGCTAAATCGAAACGATGAACAATGAAAGCAATCCCGTGATATTGGGAACCTTAGAACCCGGTTACTTTGATTAGGACAGGTTAAACCCATCAACTTCAAGAGGGTAATACCTAGACCTCATGCTGGCCTGAACCCTAAGGGCTCTTTTGTGTGACTTGCGTGCCTTCGTACTTGACTACTTGCATGCTTGTTATCTGACCCTTGATGTCTTGCAGGTTTTGTTCATAGTCCTTAATTGGGACTTATAACAGGGTGTATTAACCACTTGCAGGTTCTGTTTATAGTCCTTAACTGGGACTCATGACAGGTTTTACTTAGTTTTCTTGCAGGTCTTGTTTATAGTCCTTAAATTGGGACTCATAACAGGGTACTAAGTTTCTTGCAGGTCTTGTTTATAGTCCTTAACTAGGACTCATGACAGGGTTTACTAGATCTCTTGCAGGTGTTGTTTATAGTCCTTAATTGGGACTCATAACAAAGTATACTGAATTTCTTGCAGGGTCTGTTTATAGTCCTTAATTGGGACTCATAACAGGGTTTGCCTACATCACCCCATGCATAGCATGACATCATACCATTGCATACCATTGCATACATCCTAACCCATTTCAAGGATCTCAAGGGCTTGTGATGCAGGTCATGATGAATCAAACATCTAGCAAGGGGCAGAGAGGATTTATTTTCCTCCAGCCAAAGTTGTCAGAGGCTATGACCCACTTGATATGGTGAGCTTTGACACTTGAAGAAGATTCCCCTAGCCAAGGTTGTCAGGGGCTATGACCCACTGGATATGGCGAGCTTTTGACCCTTGAAGAAGGACTCTCAACAAAAATGAAGTCCTTCCATCAAGTTACCGGTTTTCAACTCTAACAAGTTTCTCTGTTTACCCTGCGAGGTCCTTGAAATCATTGCATGCATATCATACATCTCATTGCATTACAGGTATCCCTTTTGCAGGTCACTTACCTTTCTCGCTGTTTATTTCAGCAATGGCCTCACAACAAGATAACCAGGACCTTCACGTTCAAGAGTCTCAGTTCAGAGAAATCTTCCTAGGTCTATCCAAGGGGCAAGAAGAGCTGAGGACCCTCCTCATGGGGAATCTGATCAGAAAAAGTCCCGAAGATGACAAGGACGAGCAGCTGAAACGTCTACAAGCTGAGGTAGACACATTGAAAACCCAGATGCTGGGGCAAAGGGCCCTCATTCAAGGTTTAGCTCAGGAACAAGGAGAGCTGAGGGCCATGATCAGTCAGCTTCATCAAGACATGAAGCAACCAGCCCAAGTCGGGGACCAAGTCTTTGATCAGCCACCAAGAGGATCAAAGTCTGGTATGGTGAAGAATGAACCTCTCCAAATTGCTACTACTTCACAAGCCCAGTATCAACGGGGTAATCGACGCAAGCGATACACGCCTGGAAGACATTTCACTGAGACTGGCATACCACCATCTATAATGCTGGAACACTTGTTGGAGGTCAATCTGATTACTTTAAAGGGTCCTCCCCAGAATCCTGACATCTCTGCTCCTACTTATAACCCTGATAAAAGATGTGCCTACCATTCTGACAGTCCTGGACATGACACCAATGACTGTTGGAGCTTGAAGAACAAGATCCAGGACTTGATCGATGGAAGGGTGCTGGAGTTCATGCCGGGTGGCCAAATGAAATGCTTCTGCTGAGAATCTCCCATCTGAAGTGACTAATTCAAACTAGAAAACTTTTGTTCATTCGAATGTTCAAGTTGCATTTTTCTTTGATTGTCTAAACATTTATTCATGTCGAACGTTGTTATTTCATTAATGCATCGCTTATGTCTGTTTTGAATCAATATATTCGCATTCACTATATGCAAACTGTTTTCATATTTTTTCTGATGTCGACTCTTGATCTTTAATCCTAAGCCTCTTGAGGGAGGATGACGAAAACGATACCATGATCTACAGTATGCTTTTGAACAGACCCCGCTGATGAGGTACAGGCATTGTTTCAAATCCTAAACACTGGAGTTATAAGGATGATAATCCCTCGTCAACCCTTCCGAGCCAAAGAAGTAGGAGTTTTTTATTTTCGAAAATTAAAACCCTTAATCATAACCTGGGGCAGGGTAGTCTCTCAGTTGATCCAAGTGCATAACGAATGGCACCGAAAAGATCTTTACGAAACGAACAAAGACAGTAATGGTTCAGAACAATCAAAAGGACAGGCAGCCATCATCAAAATTCATAAATGAAAAGCCCAAAAAGTCTAAACCTACAAAGGGGACTTACGAAACTGGGGCATCCCGCTGACTGTAATTCCAAAAAAGGGAAACAGTTCAGGCAAAAAAGAAAGGGATAACAAAAATCAAGAAAGAGGTCTCACAAACCCTCAACAAAAAAAATGACTGCCTATTCAAAAGAAGTCATCAACATCTGAACCATTACCGGAACATCAAAACAAAGACTCAAACAAGGTCTAACGTATGATCAACTGAGTTTAGGTTTGGAGAACATCACGAAGAGCGGGTGGGTACAAATACTTTGAGCCTTTATCCTTTGTTTCTTAAACCGTGAACCAAGCCACGTTATAACCCTCAAAAGTCCTAGCTGAAGCATGGGTTAGTTCGAAAGCATACTGTACGAAAGGTATCCTGACTCCTGAAGGCCTACAGTAAAAATAACGAGTTGACATCATGTTTTACAAACATTCACATGTTTTATGAAAAAGAATACATTTTCAAAATCTTCAAGACAACATAAGCTTTGCATTTTTTAACATAACTTTGTTTGCATATGACATTTTGTTTGAACAGCAGGGAAATTCGCACGATGAATGCCTAATGAACAGAAGCACTTCTAATCAAGGGGCACGACATGATCATGGTCTATCACCTGGGGCAGTCCAATCAAGATTCGGAGAATCTCTCAAAGGCCAAATAGCCTGGGGCAAATCTCCGCCTGAGTCACCTGGGGCATTCCAACAACGAATCTTGCCTGATCAAACATCTTCTGGTAATATGGCAATACAAGCAGCCAGGGGCACCTACCTGCATTCTAAGAACATGGACATAGTCGGAAAATACTACGCAAAATCAAAGACCCGCTAGGTTGACATACCTAGGCAAAAATAAGGGCTTCCCGGCGAACCAAAAGGGTTCGGGCAAAATGAAGGGATGAAATGAAAAATCTATACACCCGACAAGTCGAAAACCTGAAAAGGCGGCTTGAGCAAAAATGGGTATCCCGGTGGACTGAAAACCCGAAAGGGCGGTCCAGGTAAAAGTTAGGGATTAAAAGCGTACGACTATGTTCCGCCATCTGTCTACCAGAAGAAGGTTTGTCCGCCAACAACTATCAGCACCCCACAAGAAACAGGGGCAATAAAGAGTGGTCTAAGCAATCTGATTGTTTTATCCTCCAAGGTATCAGAGTAGGTTCCGTGGAAGAACATAACCAATACAGTTCAAAACTTCCCCAGAGAATCCAATCCAGTTCCCCAGGAAAGATGGAATTCATATCCCCAAGCAGCAAGCTTATCCCCAGTAAATTCTGGAAGCTTACCCCTCGCAGAGCACGAACGCGTCGTCCCGGCTTGATTTAAAGAGTTATTTCCTTAACAGGATATAACTGGGTTATCCTCAGCCAAAAGCCACGGAAAGAGCGCCCTCGGCAAAGTATCTTCCTACCCCCAGCATAACTCATCAACGGTATCCCCAGCGGAGTTATCTTCATCAACTCAGCAAAGCATCGCTATCCCCACAGAGTAACACTCCCCAGCATGATCGCTAGAGTATCTTTTCTCCCGCAGAATTATTTCATTTGCCAAGTTTATTCCTCAACGGAGTTATCTTCTCCTACCGGTATTCTTGCAACAATCATCCACAGCGGAAGCAAAATCTCCTCCTCAACATCAGCCCAGGATATGACTTCCCGGCACCCGTCAAGGATTTATTTTCCTAGACGAAAACATACATGAATCATCACATACATCATTATAGCATGCATGTACACATCATATCATATAAATCGTATCCATGTTTGCTTGATCCATATCATGCATCGCATATAACTGACCTCTACCTTTCAGGAAAGATGCAGTTGAAATTCTCAAACATATTTCAAAGACTTCTCTAGTCCAGTTAAATCGACTCCAAACAGATTTTTCTGGTAAAGACTCAGTAGAAGTTCTCTTATGGTCCCCTCTCCAACGGCGTGTGAGGTGGTAATTCCTTCTTCAGATGTTCCCCTCTCCGGCATGAGCGTGAGGTGATATTCTCTTATGGTCCCCTCTCCAACGGCGTGTGAGGTGGTAATTCCTTCTTCAGATGTTCCCCTCTCCGGCATGAGCGTGAGGTGATATTCTCTTATGGTCCCCTCTCCAACGGCGTGTGAGGTGGTAATTCCTTCTTCAGATGTTTCCCTCTCCGGCATGAGCGTGAGGTGATATTCTCTTATGGTCCCCTCTCCAACGGCGTGTGAGGTGGTAATTCCTTCTTCAGATGTTCCCCTCTCCGGCATGAGCGTGAGGTGATATTCTCGTATGGTCCCCTCTCCAACGGCGTGTGAGGTGGTAATTCCTTCTTCAGATGTTCCCCTCTCCAACGGAGCGTGAGGTGATATTCTCTTATGGTCCCCTCTCCAACGGCGTGTGAGGTGGTAATTCCTTCTTCAGATGTTTCCCTCTCCGGCATGAGCGTGAGGTGATATTCTTTTATGGTCCCCTCTCCAACGGCGTGTGAGGTGGTAATTCCTTCTTCAGATGTTCCCCTCTCCGGCATGAGCGTGAGGTGATATTCTCGTATGGTCCCCTCTCCAACGGCGTGTGAGGTGGTAATTCCTTCTTCAGATGTTCCCCTCTCCAACGGAGCGTGACGTGATATTCTCTTATGGTCCCCTCTCCAACGGCGCGTGAGGTGGTAATTCCTTCTTCAGATGTTTCCCTCTCCGGCATGAGCGTGAGGTGATATTTCCTTTCAGATTATAATTTCCTATAGTTCCCTCTCCAACGGTGAGTGAGGTGACTCCCTTTGAGATTATAACGTCCTTTGGTTCTCTTCCTGACACTACGAAGATGGTAATTCTCACCAAGATTTTCTCAACGAGCGTTGTTGAGGTTGAAATCATTCAGGATTCTCTTATCATTCATGCTAAGGCAGTAACCATCCCTGGTTCATTCATCAGCGTTTGAAGCTCCAGACTCAGCTCCTGTAACCAATCAGGACATATCTATACCAAGCATCTAAAATCAGCTCCTGCGACGTGTCAGGTACTCATTTTTTTGTTTTGCAGGTATGCAGGTTCTCGCTAAGGAATCTCCTACGCGATCAACGTCCAGATGGCATCTATAAGCCCATCATCCTATCCAAGCAACATCCAAATGGCATCTATAAGCCCATTCCCTCATCATCATTGCAACTATGTGAGCGCAAATTTCTGGGCACTCTAGTGTTCAATCATCTTCTACCCTCGGATTACGAAAGGAATGTCCGCCAATCTGCATCCTCAGGTCTAAGAAGATTGAACAGGGGCAACTGTTGTACCCCAAAATTTGCCCTCCCATATTCATCAAGAATTGTCAAAGTCAAGGTCACAAAAATTCCCCCCAGGGTTGTACAACTCAACTGTCTCCTATACAGTCAAAACTAGGGTTTGAGTTCTGGTCAAGAAAATGAACTTTTCAAAGGTCCAATCAAGTCTCACATGCTTAAAAAGATGGTCAAGTGTCTTCATGTCAAGTTTCAAGGCATTCAGCTCAAGATTGCACAGTCAAAACCCTAGATTGCACTACAGTCAACTGTAGGGGCAAAATGGTCATTTGACAGTCAAAAGTTCAAATTTTTGGTCAACATATCATTTTGAAGCCACAAACATCATTTGATCAATGCTTGATCATGATTCTCAAAATTTGGCTCAGAAATCATCAAAGATGCAAAAGTTGCTATATTTGGACAGCTGAAAAAGTCAACTGAAATTGACCAGGGCATAACTTTCACATGGATTATCAGAAAAATTCCATCCAAAGCTCATTTTGAAGAGAAAGACATTTCCTACAATTAATCTTCATGTTCCAAGTCCAAGAAATGCTCTCACAAAAAGTTATCAATTTCAACATTATAGGTCATTTTCAAAAGTCAACAAAAAGGGACTTTAAGTCAAAGGCCATAACTTGAGATTGGTAAATCAAAATGACATGGGACCAAAGGAATTGGTTAAAGGACTCAAAGAACTTTCCAAAATGTCAAGGAACATGTGAAAAGCTTAAAAATTGACCAAGTTATGCCTTGTGGAAGTTGGGAAATTTTTGGAAATTTTTGAAAGTCAACATTGATGCAAAAGGCCTAAAAATGCAAATGGGCCTATTTTTCTTCCAAGATTCTTCATGCCAAGCCTATGCACGACCACTAGGCCCAAAGGGAAGTATTTTCATATTTTTTAATTATTTATTTGAATTAATATTAATTTATATTCATTTAAATCATTTTAATACATGAAAAATATCAAACTTAACCTAAAAAAATCTTTTCATGCATGTTTAACCTCAATATTTCGTGCTTGATTGATTATGGCAAGTTTTGATAAGATTTGAGCATGATTGAACCAAAAGCCATGAGAAAAAGATTTGAAAAAGATCTTGTAAAATCAAATATTGAAATTCATCAATGCATAAGATTTTGTCCAATTTTTCTTAACCTAATCACTCCCTATATGATCAGAATCAAGACCTAATGCCAAGAAGACGGCAAGCTGCGCCCCAAGAACATTTGCCATATTGAAATTTTTCACAAAAAACTCAAGACTGAAAACTAGCTCTTAGGTCGATTCAAGCTTTAATTTTTGTTCCATTAGCATCCTGAGATATCCCTAAACGTTTCTCAATCAAAAACAACAAGCCAAACGCCTTGAAACGGTACCAGGACCTCAAACTGTGAAGCAAAAATTTCCAAATCGCATATCATATTCTAAGCATTTTTCATGAATTTTGTTTGTTGATTCTTATTCTTTGTGAAATTCTAAAGCTAACTGTGGTGTTTAATTGCATTTTTATTGACCATATACGATTATGCCATTGCCAAAACTTAGGGTTACAGGTTTCTTGAAATAGGGCTTTTGCGTAGAGGAAAAATTGTGGCTCGTGAGTATCATGGTTGAACTGAGCAGGTTAAGACGAAGCAAACGCATACCTCGCGATCAATTTATCAATGCCATAGCGCTAATCGCTATTTTTCCAAAGGTCCTCTAAAACCACGTTCTGAAAACCGTTGCCCAATGCTTTGATTTACAGGGACGATGAAGGAGATGGAATCGTGTCAATCAATGATTCGTTGTTTTAAAAATTGGCGCGCTGATTTCCATTAACTTTGCTTTTCTCTTATATTGTTTAATTGATATTATATGTTAACAACGCGCTAAATGGCATAGTGGTCCAGGTGTTGGCTGGTGAAGTGCAAGACCTGGGTTCGATCCCCAGGTCTGTATAATGCTTCATATTATTTTTCAAACAAAATTCCCATGCAGGCATAATTCTGAGATGCACCGTGCACACTCCAAGTTCACCATACACGCGTCCTGGAGAGTAAATCAAGGGTGTAGATCAAAGGTGTACCACATACGCTAGTCAATGCATCACACCTAATCCAAAAAGTCAGCAAATTCAAAACTCAATTGGGCCAGGCCTCTCAAACTTACACCTCCTTATTTGGGGCTACACCCCACCCTGGTTTGCATTTTTTATATTTTTCTTCTCCCTTTTATTTTTATTGTTTTATTTATTTTATTGTCTTAATTTAATTAACTTATTTTTCTACAAAATATAAAAACATTAAAAAATACAGAAAAGACAAAAAAATACAATTTTTATTTTATTATTGCCATGAATAAATTAGAATGTAAATTGTTTAGTTTAATTAGGTTTTAATTTTAATTCCTTTTTAATAAAAATCCAAAAACATGTAGAATTAGGTTAATTGATAATTTTAATGTCTTTTTAATTTTTATTTCTCACAATACTATTTATTTATTATTTTATTTTTATAATTAAAAATTGTACATAATAAATTTTAGGTTTAATTTAGATCTTAATTTAATTCTTTCATAATTAAAAAATATTAGAATTAGGGTTTGCCGTTTAATTTAATTTCAATTAACTTCTTTTCCTTATTAAATCTAAAAACACAAAAATATCATTCTCATTTAATTTTAATTTTTAAGTCCTTATTAATTTTAATTATTTGCAAAAGGGTCCAACGCCCTAGTTTCGTTTTAATTTCCTTATTTCGCGCATTTATCTTATAATCGTTTAAATAATTTTGTATCTCCCCCAAGGCCATGTACATTTACTTTTCGCACTTTATTTATCGCTTTATTTATTTCTCCGCTAAATCGGGTCCGGTTTAATTTTGGCGATGTGGACCCGCGCCATTTGTAATAGTCTTAGATTTATTTTCCCGCAAAATATTTAACTGTTAATAAGCATGAAAGAATGTATGGCAATAGTTAAAATCAAGCGTAGAACACGACAGACATGACAAGACAAATATCAATGAAAATGATACACCATTCGCACACACCACCCCTAGGGTACGCCTCACTGTTGCCTTTCGAAAGATGGTCGTCGAGTAGAGGACGTCTTAGTAAGTCCTCATGATCCGGGAACCTGGCATGAGGGTAGCTTCTAAGGTGTCTTCCCATTGCTCTGGTGATCACCATGTCCCTATAAACTCGAATTGACCCGAACACCTCCAACGGTGGTGCTACCTACCTCTCAATGGTGGGATGGCACTACTTTAAAGGACATTTACACAGACGAATTCCTTAGGGTAGGTAGGTTCTCGTAGATACTTGCTCATATTTCAAACAAATCAAAATCTTTTCACACCAACACCTTTCAAAAGCTTTCAAAGCAAATTTTTCAAACACTCTGACGTACGAGTCGAACTGAAATTTTTCAAAGAAACTTTTTTAAACCCACATTGAAAAGCAAACAAACAATTTTGAAAACACATTGAGCAAGTATCTAAGAGCCCATGGATAACCATGGATAGAAAGGGTGCTAACACCTTCCCTTTCTATAACCTACCTCCCGAACCGAGAGCAATCTCTTTAAGGAATTTTTCTGTGCTTTTGTCCTTTCCATTTGGAGAAAATAAAAGACGGTGGCGACTCTTGCTTCCGCGACATTTCGCGAACCAGCGTTAAACAGTCAGTTCCAGATCCACCGATCACACGTGGTAACATGTGGGTGTGGACGGGTCGTTCTCCTCCCTCTCAGGGTCGTGTTCGTCTGTCTTCTCTAGGGGATATAGCCAATTAGTCTTGGTATAGACACTGGTATGCTCGGGGCTAGGCAATTTGAAGTAATAGACAGGGTTATTTTGGACAAGCAGCTGAAAGTGAGGTGGGTTGAGGTTACCAATCAAAGAAATGTTAAAGCAAAAAGGGATTTCCATGGTATAATATCTGGCGTACGGTGTAAGGCGCGACAGAGATGACCGTAGGGATAGGGCCTCGGCTATCATAGTGACTAGCCCGCCGACACAGATGGAGCCATGGGTACACTGAGCTATAGCTGACATGTTGGCGATCATAAATGATGCGCCAATGACTGGTATGGACTGAAAAGCACACTAAATGATGAACAACTCATCCCTAGAAACCGAGAGTCGATTAATAGGTTTTCCAAAAAATGTGAAAGCTAAACATGAAGTAGACACTTTCCCTGATTCCTAAGGCTGTCAAGGTGGGATCATGCACATACGTGGTCATACTCATCTGGCGCTGAGCCAGAATCTCATATCATCTCTGCTGAGTCTCCGAGGCAAAAATGATAGTATCCATGAATTTTAGCTTGTAGGTTCCTGTGAGTCGGTACTAAAATTTGTAAAAGAAAAATGTAAATAAGTAAAATATGATGTGGGAGAAAGAAAGAAAAGGAAAAAAAATCGGAAAGTAAAAATCAAAATGCAGAACTAAAATAAAAAACAAAAATAAAAGATAAAGATAATAAATAAAAATAAATAAAAAATTGTGGGTTGCCTCCCACACAGCGCTTGTTTAATGTCGTTAGCTTGACAATGTTGTTAGACGTGAATTAGTTTCCAAATTCGTGCGGTAGCTCTAATAGCGTTAAGCTCGCGGTGTAATCCTTATTTTCGACGCTGTAATAATGCTTTAGGCGTTGGCCATTTACTAAGAATGGATTCATGGATTTTCCTTTAATCTCTATGGCACCACTGGGGAAAACTTTGGTTACTTCAAATGGTCCAGACCATCATGAACGGAGTTTTCCAGGTAAAAGTTTCAGACGAGAGTTGAATAGGAGAACTATATCTCCTTCATTGAATTTTTTCCTTGAGATTCGTTTGTCATGCCATTTTTTCGTCCTTTCTTTGTAGATTCTTGCATTTTCATATGCGTCTAATCTTAGTTCTTCTAATTCATTTATGTCGAGGATCCTTTTCTCTCCTGCCGCAGTGTAGCTTAGGTTTAAAGTTTTAATTGCCCAGTAGGCTTTGTGTTCAATTTCCACTGGCAGGTGGCATGATTTTCCATAGATGAGTTTAAAGGGTGTTGTACCTATTGGTGTCTTGAATGCCGTCCTGTAGGCCCATAATGCGTCAGGTAACTTAGCCGCCCAATCCTTTCTTGATGTGGCAACAGTTTTTTCCAATATTTGTTTTATTTCTCGATTTGAGACTTTCACCTGTCCGCTTGTTTTGGGGTGGTATGGTGTTGCAACGCGGTGCTTCACCCCATATTTAGTTAGGAGTTTATCAAAGATTCGTGATATGAAGTGGGAGCCACCGTCGCTTATAACTTGTTTGGGTACACCAAACCTTGGGAATATAATGGTTTTGAAGAGTTTAATCACGACTCTAGTATCGTTTGTTGGAGAAGCTATTGCTTCAATCCATTTCGAAACGTAATCTACAGCCACGAGTATATATTTGTTCCCGAATGAGGATGGAAATGGTCCCATGAAGTCGATTCCCCATACATCAAAGACTTCAACTTGTAGAATGCCAGTCTGAGGCATCTCATCGCGTCTGGATATATTTCCGGTGTGTTGGCATCGGTTGCAGTTTAGGATGGCTATGTGCACATCTTTCCACAAATTTGGCCAGTAGAAACCAGACTGCAAAATTTTGGCACATGTCTTTGATGTGTTTGCATGGCCTCCGTAAGGGGCATCATGACAATGAGAAATAATACTTTCTATTTCGTTTTCCGGGACGCATCTTCGTAAAATTCCGTCGGCACTTCTCTTTAATAATAAAGGTTCATCCCAAAAGTAATGTTTCAAATCGTGAAAGAATTTTTTCTTCTGTTGATAAGTCATATCAGGGGGTAGGATTTTGGCAGCCAAGTAATTTGCTATGTCCGCGTACCATGGTATGGTTTGGTTAGTTCGGACAGAGACCACGGCTTCTTTTATATCATTATTTATTTCGTCTTGGCTCTCTCGTGAATCATTGTTAGCAACTTGTGTGTCAAGTCCTAAAAGCAGTTTATTTGGATTTGATTCAGGTGGTTCTTTGCTGGCATCTCCTAAGTCCATCTGAGCTAACAGACGTTCATACAGGAAGTCATCGTTAATAGGTACTTCTTCTGGTGTCAGTTGTTCAATTCGAGATAAATGGTCGGCTACTACGTTCTCGGTACCTTTTTTGTCTTTAATTTCTAAATCGAACTCTTGTAGAAGCAGAATCCATCTCAAAAGTCTCGGCTTTGAGTCTTGCTTGGTTAAGAGATATCTAATAGTTGTGTGGTCTGTATAGATGATTATCTTTGCGCCTACTAGGTAGGAGCGAAATTTGTCTTGTGCAAAGACTACGAATAAAAGTTCTTTTTCCGTTGTTGCGTAATTCATATGTGCATGGTCCAAGGTTCTACTAGCATAATATATCGCATGAAGCTTCTTATCTCTTCGTTGTCCTAGGACTGCACCTACGGCGTAATCACTCGCGTCGCACATGATTTCAAATGGAAGTCTCCAATCAGGTGGTTGCATGATTGGTGCGGATACAAGAGCTGTTTTTAGTTGGTTAAATGCTTTTAGGCATTTGTCATCAAAATCAAATTCAACGTCTTTCATAAGGAGGGTGGTTAGAGGTTTTGATATTTGCGAGAAATCTTTTATGAATCGTCGGTAGAAACCGCGTGTCCTAAGAAACTGCGTATTTCTCTTACTGTTTTAGGGGGTTGCAAGTTTTCTATGACTTCGATCTTAGCTTTATCGACTTCAATCCCCTTTTCATACATAACGTGTCCTAGTACGATTCCTTGTTTGACCATAAAGTGGCACTTTTCCCAATTCAGAACGAGGTTAACTTTTACGCATCTCTCCAAAACTTTCTCCAAATTTACCAGACAATCTTTAAAACTCTCTCCACATACTGAGAAGTCGTCCATAAAGACCTCCATAATGTTGTCTATGAAATCAGCAAAGATTGCCATCATGCATCTCTGAAACGTGGCGGGAGCATTGCATAATCCAAACGGCATTCGTCGGTAGGCGAAAGTTCCATAAGGACATGTGAATGTTGTTTTCTCTTGGTCATCGGGGTGAATAGGGATTTGAAAGAATCCAGAGTAACCGTCTAGATAACAGTAATGTGAGTGCTTAGCTAATCGTTCAAGCATTTGATCAATGAATGGTAGCGGGAAATGGTCCTTGCGAGTGGCCTTATTTAGCTTCCTATAGTCAATGCACATTCTAGCTCCGCTTATAGTTCGTTCTGCTACAGCTTCGCCTGCTTTTTTTGTTGTTACCGTTATACCACCTTTCTTTGGTACACAGTGGACTGGGCTTACCCATTGACTATCGGATATTGGGTATATGATTCCTGCGTTCAAAAGTTTTTTAACTTCGTCTTTAACTACGGTGCTCATTATTGGGTTAATTCTTTGTTGATGTTCTCTAGAAGATTTGCAGTCGTTTTCCAGTATAATATGATGCATGCATGTGGAAGGACTTATTCCTTTGAGATCTCTAATGTTGTATCCTAAGGCGGAGGGGTATTTTCTTAAGACTTGTAATAATTTGTCTGTTTCATGTTGTCCTAAGTCCGCGTTGATAATTACAGGTCGTTTTAACTCGGTGTCAAGGAATTCATATCTGAGGGTCTTAGGTAATGGCTTAAGATCCAATGTCGGTTTTCTTGTGCACGGCATGTGATCGGGTGTCAGAGCTAAGCTTTCACTCAGATTGTCGTCTCGGTATTCAGGACACCATTCGTTATCTTCGAATATAAGAGGTGTGGGAATCTTCATGGTTTCGGGACAAGGTATTGGTTCCCATTCAATTTCTCTTACGCATTCGTCCACGATGTCCACCAAATAACATGTGTCATCTATGGCGGGCACTTGTAAGAATTGTGTTAGAATAAATTTGACTTTCTCTTCACCTACTTCAAAGGTTAATTTGCCCTTTTTTACATCTGTGACAGCTCCAGTTGTGGCTAAGAATGGTCTTCCTAAGATGATTGGTGTGCTTTCGTCTTCTCTAATGTCCATGATTATGAAATCTGTAGGGATGTAGAATTGGCCTATTCGTACAGGAACATTTTCTAAGATTCCTACTAGGTATTTTACGGAGCGATCCGCTAATTGAACGTACATCTTTGTCGGTCTTAGTTCACCCATTTCCAGTTTGTTGCATATGGATAAAGGCATAACGCTAATACTAGCTCCTAAATCACATAGGGCTTTGTCTATGACGAACTTACCTATATGGCATGGTATAGAGAAACTTCCAGGGTCTTTCAGCTTATGAGGCATTTTGTTTTGGATAATCGCGCTACATTCTGCTGTAAGCGTAACTGTTTCGTCGTCTTCTAGCTTTTTCTTGTTAGATAAGATTTCCTTGAGGAATTTGGCATAGGAGGGCATTTGAGTTATAGCTTCTGTGAAAGGAATTGTTATATTAAGTTGTTTCAGAAGTTCTACGAATTTTTTAAATTGCCCTACATTCTTAGGTTTGGCTAATCTACCAGGAAAAGGGATTTGGGGTTTATAAGGCGGTGGAGGCACATAAGGTTTTTCTTTTTCTTTGGCATCTCCTCCTTTATCTTCTTCGTCTCCCTCTGGTTTCTCTGGTTGATTCTCCTTCTCAGTTGATGTTTCATCCCTTTGATGCATACTTTGATTTGACAGTCTTGGGTCGGGCGGTCCATCTAACTCGGTTCCACTCCTTAATATGATGGCATGAGCATGCCCCTTCGGGTTAGGTTGTGGTTGACCGGGAAATGTATCAGCTGGTGCAACTGTAGGTGCTTGTTGTTGAGCCACTTGAGAGATTTGGGTTTCTAACATTTTATTGTGGGTGGCCAAAGCATCTATTTTTTTTGCTAATTGTTTTATCTGCTCATTAGTATGTATGTTCTGATTTTGGACGTCTTTATTTATTTGTGCTTGAGTAGCTATGAAGTTCTCCATCATCAGTTCTAAGTTTGATTTTCTAGGTGCACTAGGAGCGTTTGCAGGGGCTTTCTGATATCCAGGTGGTACGGCAGGTGCTTGGTCCGGAGCATACAACGCATTGGGGTTTTTATATGAGAAATTTGGGTGATTTTTCCATCCAGGGTTGTACGTGTTTGAGTAAGGGTTTCCTTGGGCATAATTCACTTGGTCAGTTTGAGTTCCTGCCAAGATCTTACATTCAGTAACTAGATGTCCAGGCACTCCGCATATTTCACAATTGGGAGTTATAGCAGCCACGGTGGCTGGAGGTATTACAGTCAAATTATCAATATTTAGGGTGAGGGAATCTACCTTAGCATGGACACTGTCTAGGTCGCTTATCTCATACATTCCTCCTTTTGTCGGTGCTTTCTCTGTAGTACCTTTGTCTGCGTGTCCTCTTTCACTTCCCCACTGATAGTGGTTTTGGGCCATACTTTCAATTAGAGCATAGGCAGCGGTGTAGGATTTGTCCATAAGTGCACCACCTGCGGCAGCGTCTATTGTTAATCTTGTATTGTAGAGGAGACCATTATAGAAGGTCTGGATAATCAACCATTCTTCCAGCCCATGATGTGGGCATAGTCTCATCAGATCTTTGTACCTTTCCCAAGCATCGAAAAGGGATTCATTCTCCTTTTGTCTAAAATCGCTTATCTGAGATCTTAGCATAGCTGTTTTGCTTGGTGGAAAATATCTCGCAAGAAAGACTTTCTTCAGCTCGTCCCATGTAGTGACTGAGTTTGCGGGTAGAGATTGGAGCCAAGCTCTTGCTCTGTCTCTTAGAGAGAAAGGGAAAAGACGAAGTCTTATTGCCTCTTGACTGACCCCATTGTTCTTGATTGTATCTGCGTACTGTAGAAATATTGATAGATGAAGATTAGGGTCTTCCATCGACCCACCAGAGAACTGGTTCTGTTGCACAGCAGATAACAAAGAGGGTTTCAGTTCAAAGTTGTTAGCCTCGATTGGAGGGGCAGCAATGCTATTGTGTGGTTCATCTTGTGAGGGAATGGCATAGGATTTGAGTGGGCGCGGAGCAGGATTTGCAACCATTTCTTCGGAAGGTGGAGAAATGGGCAGTTCGAATGATTGACGAGGTTGAGTGTTATGCAAGATATGATACTCTTGGATGCGGCGTCTAAGTCTGAGATAACGCTCGATATCGTTGATTTGTATGTATAACGGCTTGCCTTGCGAACGAGTGTTTGGCATACAAATAAGAGAAGAAAAGAAAAGAAATAGAGAAGAAAGAGAGAAGTTTTTTCTCTAGTATCTACTACATAACAAAAGAGTAGCGATATCGACTTAAATCAGTCCCCGGCAACGGCGCCAAAAACTTGATCGTGGGATTTGTACTTATGTATCTAATGATTCGGACTGCAAGTGCACAGTCTTATCGAGTAGTTTTAAAAGATATCGAACCACAGAGACTGATGAATCGATCTACCGTCTTCTATTGTTACTTCACAAATCTAAAGCTAATGAATATTTGATTTGGGTTGTAGGGAAAACTAAATACTAAATTAATGGTGGATTTTAATAATCAATGAGCTTAATTACCAGTATGCAACAGTCATACCTCGGGAACTAGCGACCTGTCGGGCGTCTTTATATTTTCAAAACAGCTTTCAGTAAAACCTATCTAGTTTAAAAACCCTCGTCTCACACTGTCGTTTTGTTGATCTAGGCTATGCAGTTAAGTCCTAACGTACGCTTCCGCCATCCCGCAGGAGTTAAAAACACTTTTTGGAAACTAAACAAAATCTTAATTAACTTTAAAGTGCTTCCGCTGTATTTTAAGCCAATGCCTAATTACTACTGTCCAGTTAAAAGATCTCAAACTTCCGCTTTGTTGACCCTAACCTCTATCTGTTTTTTTTACTTCCGTAACAAAACAATTTAATGATTTGAAAAATAGTAACTTAGGCCAGAAAAGAAAGTTTCGTAGTAAAAATAGTCCCGACTAAGTTACTCGTTCCCTCGGTTGATTGACTTTACATACCGGTATAAGATTTCTAGCCTGACATAATATTAAACCAAATCGCAGAATAATTTAAAGGACAAACATAAATAAACATAATTATATCCATTAATAAGCAATAAGAATTTATAAACATAAACCTGGCAATAACTCTGAAGACAGAAGCACTCCTGCACAAATTGTAGTCTTTGCTTCGATCGGAGGATATATTTAACCGTACAGAAGAAAATAAAAATGAAAAGAATAATGCTGGAAAGAAATAAAAGAAATAACTGGGAAATAAAATAATGCTAAAAAGAATGCTGATGAAAAGAATATTCGCTCAATAAAATCTCTAATCTTTCTTGCCAAAAGAGAAGAACCCTTTCTACTGTGGTCTAAGGCTCTATTTATAGGTCTTGCTTGATCAGCTGCTCTCAAAAATGTAGGAACAATTTACTTCCTTCTTTGAGAAATAATAGGGTCATTCAATTGTCACGTTCGTTGGTCCTTTGACTGAGTGGGTGAGAAAATGTAGGACCTCGTTGGATTAACCTTTGAACGCGTTTCTGTCCGTTGGATGAGAAGAAAGTGGAGTAATGGCTTGTGACGTCCGTCACATTCAAGTGACGGTAGTCACTTGGTCTTCATGGCGCGTGACGTTCGTCACGTCTCCTTGACGGTCGTCAAGGCCTTCTTAATTGTGGGCCACGTGCTTATTTGTGTAATGGGCTTTGGGCTCCTTTCTTCTCCTTAGGCCTTTTTGCTAGTTTTTGCACCCTTTTTTCTTCATTTCTTCAAAAGTGTTCGGCTTAATGCATATCTGCAAAAATAGAAAAATACCTGCATAATACTTATAAAATAATTTAATTTAAACTAAAGTATGAGAAATATTTGGTGTATATCAAGCCAGAATTATCACATATCTGTGTGTCATCACCTGGCCCATTTCTTTGTATATTTGTTATTTTTGCATTTTAATTTTATTTCTGACTTTATTATTTTATTTCCAAATATTAAAAAAATGCCTAAAAAATATTATTATAAATTTTTACATTTATTTGGTATTTATTCTAATTATTTCCAACATAAAAATGATTAAATACTTTATATTATTTTGTTTAAACCTAAAAATAATGTAAAAAATATGTTTATTTTCATTTATTATTTTTATACACATTAGAAATTATTTTCTTGAAATACATACATTTTTGTAAATTATTTATTTTATTTTTTACATATTTAACATATTTAATATATATATATATATATATATATATATATATATATATATATATATATATATATATATATATATATATATATATATATATATATATATATATATATATATATATATATATATATATATATATATATATATATATATATATATATATATATATATATATATATATATATATATATATATATATATATATATATATATATATATATATATATATATATATATATATATATATATATATATATATATATATATATATATATATATATATATATATATATATACACATATATACTTTTGTTTTATTAAAAACTTAGAAATAAAACACAAAAAATATTATATTTTATTTTTATTATTATTTATACTAAAAAATACCCTTTTTTGGATATATTTCATTTTTATACATTTTGTACATAAATAATACTATTTATTTATTTTCTTAAGAAATTAGGGTTTTTGCCCTAAAAACAAATAAAATCAATCTTTTATTTATTTCTTCGTACCTTGTACATTAAAAAAAAATACTTTTGCATACATGAATAAATAAAAAACCTTTTTTGCATAATACATTTTATTTAATATTTAGTTATTATATTTGGTTTAAATATTGTACATTTAAATATTATGCTTTGCAAATTCAATTTGGTTGTAATAATTTAGGGTTTAATTTCTTGCAAAATAATCCCCTATTCAAATTTGTACCCCCCCCCCTCCATATATCATGTTGTAATAGCTTAGAGTTTAAATTCTCGCACTTTTACGCTTTCAATTATGCCATGATTAGAATTAGGGTTTGTATGCAAAATCAAAACCAACAAATAGTTTGACCTAATCAAAGACAAAAATGCATGAAAATCAAACACAATGCACACTTGCACCCCTAGGGTTACAATCCACTTGTTGCCTTCAAAAATGGGCCATGGTATGCATGTCAAGTACTTTGGCAAAACAAAAACAAAACAAAAGATCATAGTCCCTCGATGACGCTATCTGAGTTGCCTAAACAAAAATGATCAAGTCTCTCAAGAAAATTGCCAAAAATACTTGACACTATTGCCATCATGGTCTACACAATGACCCGCACCTGTCCCGTTTAACATCCTAACACAAGGTTGTTCACCAAATACAATGGTGAAACAACACTGTTAAAAGGGTTAAAAAAACATAAGAAATATCTTTGAGTAAAATAGGGTAGACAACTCTTAGTTACTTGATCAAAAGCTTGCAAAACATCCTAGCTATCTTCAAAACACACTTCACAACACAATTTCAAAACCCTACTTTCAAACATTGAAAACTTTTCAAAAGACAAAAACACCTTTGTATACATTCAAACAAGAATCATTACAAAGGTTTCCACAATGATGGCCTCTTTTCAAAACATCTTTCAAAACCACACACAAAGCACCATTTCAAACAATTGAAGAGCACCATTTCAAACAATTGAAAAGCAAAGCAAGTGATCTAAGCAAGTAACTAAGAGCCCATGGATAACCATGGATAGAAAGGGTGATAATACCTTCCCTTTCTATAATCTACTCTCCGAACCCAAGAAAACACCTCAAAGGTCTTTCCTGTGCTTTTTGACCTTTCCTTAGGATAAAATAAAAAGTCGGTGGCGACTCTTGCTAAACCGAAACATTTGCGAACACAAACGCAAAATACCAAGTCAGTTCTCCCACCGTATCACAGAACTGGCGACTCTGCTGGGGAATACTTTAAAAGTGGAGTGACCTTAGGGCTTAGATCACCCTTTGCATGATTATATTGTTTGCTTTGATTGCTTTACATTTGGTTCTCTTGTTTGGGCTTGAACACCTCTACCCGGATTTGTGAAACATTCATAGGTAAATAGCAATACGTTGTGGAAACTGTGCGGGGTATACTGACATGGTTGAAGCAATAGCTATATTAGTGCGACATATTTGCGAGTACCGGTAGCCTTTGAGTCAATCAAAGAGAATACAGGGCCGCTGAGTGATGTCATAAAGCACTAATGAACTCTTAGAACCTTACTTGACCATCTTGGCCTTATTAGGGGTAGTGAGATGACCGGCTTTGGTGCATTCCGAAGTTGGTAGATACTCGATACTACACTCATTGAGGGTTGTTTTCTTGGAATATTTTGGTCGGTAGTTAAGTGGCTAAACCAAAACAATGAACATAGAAAACAATCCACTGATATTGAGCTCCTTAGAACCCGGTTACTATTTATAGGACAGGTTTGAGCCAACTAAACTCAAGAGGGTATTTACCTATGAAACCTCATGCAAGCCTGAAACCAGGGTTTTGTGTGACTTGCTTGTAGATGTGTTTGTGCATACATCATGAACATCATAAAGCATCATATGCATCCACTAACCATTTCAAGGGTTTGGATCTTCATCTTTGTTCTTGTTTTGTAGGTCATGGAATCTCTTCGCAGGAAAACAATTCAAGTCAACCTTGTGAGAATCCCTCCTCAACTCAAGGAGCTTACTTCCAGAATTCTAGAGAATTCTCTCTTCAGTGAAAGACATGGTAGACTTCTCAACTTGGTCAACTCCAACATTGAAGAAGACATGGTGAAAGTTCTCTTCCAGTTCTTTGACCCCCTACACCACTGTTTCACATTCCCTGATTACCAACTGGTACCTACTTTGGAGGGATTTTCTCAACTCCTGAGAATTCCTATTCTTCATCAACTACCCTACAACGATACGGAAAAAGAACCAAAGCCTGAAGATGTTGCTTAAGCATTACACTTGCAACCATCTGACATCAAGGGACATTGGGAAACCAGAAGTGGTGTCAAGGGTTTCTTGGCAAAGTTTCTGTTTGAGAAGGCACAAGACTGCTGGGATTCTCTTGATTTACAAGCCTTTGAAGAGATTGTGGCACTCCTTATCTATGGGTTGGTCCTGTTCCCAAACTCTGATCAACTTATAGATGTGAATGTTGTCAAGATTTTCATATCCCGGAATCCTGTACCTACATTGCTTGGGGACATCCTACACTCATTTTACACACGAACAATGAGGAAAAGAGGTGTTCTCATGTGTTGTACTCCTCTCCTAGCAAGGTGGTTTATTTCTCACCTTCCACAATCAGTTTTGAAGAATGAGCAGGGTTTAAGGTAGTCACAACGGTTGATGACCCTCACACATTCTGATGTACATTGGTGTTCTCGGTCCAGAGAAAATGTCATCATCATTGATCGTTGTGGGGAATTCCCTAATGTCCCACTACTTGGAATTAGGGGAGGCATTACCTGTAACCCTTGTTTAGCTCTAAGAAAGTTTGGATATGCTCGGAGGGATGGCCTCATGACATGCTGATTCCTGACCTAGTTTTTGACTTCGACAACAATGCGCAAGGATTTCGACAAAGGTTCATCAGAGCTTGGAGGATGCCCAACAAGGTGGATAGTAAGACACTGGGACACAAGAATTCCATCCCCCTTGAGCCTTATCTAAAGTGGGTAGGAACCCGCGCCCATAATCTTATGATGCCATATCCTCACATTCTCCCCTTGATCAAAGAGCCCGTTATGGAAGGAGAGGTTCCATACACCCTCCTACATCCTGACATGCCAACATCATGGGAAGAAATACAAAAGAGTTGGATCCAACTCAAAGTAGAACGGAATACTTTTGAAGCCAGCTTCTATGCCAGTGAGAAGAAGGTTTTGGAGCTTACCCGCCGACTTCATGAGGAGGAAACTCTCAACACTAAAATCGCACCAAAGAGGATGCGCAATGTCTTTTTACATTAAGAATTTTGTAATATTTTGCCCATGGGGCACTTATGTACTAACAATTTCTTCTTAATATGACGTGTGTTCCTTTTTGTTTGCAATAAAATTGAATTTCTGAATCCTTGAATGCATTACATGAATAACATACCATTCATCATATGCCTAAACAGGTCTTCACACCAGGTTTCCTTATCTTTCTGCTGTTTATTTCAGCAAGATGGATTTGGAGCACACGGTTAAGGATCTACAAGCACATAATTCTCAATTCCAGCAACTCCTCATGACCTTAGCAAAGGGTCAAGAGGACCTCAAAGCACTGTTGGAGAAGAATAAAGAGAAAAAGAAGAAAAGGCCCGGAGTAGCCACTTTTGGAAGAAGGTTTGAAAGCAATGCTAGAAAAGTTCTTGAGTTCCCCTCAACGTCTGATGAAGGGGCTGGTAAGGGAAAAGGAACTGCGGGACCTTCTGAATCTGAAGTTGAAGAGGAGGAAGAGGAAGAAGACGAAGACTACTCCAAACAACAATATCCCCCGGCGGATGATAAATATAAGAATCTTGAGGATAGATTGGCAGCCATGGAGTTGCAAAGGGTACCTGGTTTAGATTTTGAAGAACTACGGTTGGTCGCTGGGATCATCGTTCCTCCCAAGTTAAAAGTACCAACATTTTCTAAGTATGACGGACTATCCTGCCCAAAGATGCATCTGAGATCCTATGTCAGAAAGATCCAACCTCACTCATCTGATAAAGACCTCTGGGTACACTTTTTCCAAGACAGTTTGTCAGGCACACAATTAGACTGGTTCTATCAACTTGAGAGATCAGAGGTTCACAATTGGGAAGACTTAGCTGCTGCTTTTTACCATCAATACCAATACAATGCTGATTTGGCACCCACTCGTACTCAGCTATAAAGTATGGGGATGGCTTCCAATGAAGGATTTAAAGAATATGTCCAAAAGTGGCGTGATCTGGCTGGAAGGGTGCAGCCACCGTTGTCGGATAGAGAGCTAGTTGACATGTTTCTGGGGACCCTGTCTGGCCCTTTCTTCAATCATTTAATCGGGAGTTCCTCCGCGGGATTTACTGAACTAATTCTGACCGGCGAAAGGGCCGAGGCCGGTATTAAAAGTGGTAAGATTTAGAAAGATACCTTCGCGTCCACTGCTGTTAAGAAAACCTTCCCAGCTAAGAAGGAAGCCTCTACTGTTTACTCTCAAAAAAGTCAGGGAAGAACCTAGCGCCGGCCAACTGTAGGGGCTGTGATGATTCAAAACTCTTCAAATGATCAACCTCGTAGCAATCAGCCAAGGTCTAATCAACAATGGGTAGAAAGGCCACAACGGCAGTTCACCCAAATCAACATGACGCCAGCTCAAGTACTCCCTTATTTGTTAAAGTTGAATCTTACCAGTTTGAAGGAAGCACCAAAGAACCCTAATACTTCCTCTCCATACTACCACTCCAACGCCAAGTGTGCTTACCACTCTGACAGTGTCAGGCATGATACCAATAATTGTTGAGCGCTTAAGAACAAAATCCAAGACCTGATTGACGCCAAGGAAGTAGAATTTGATGCTCCTGAGAAGCCCAATGTGATTTCTGCTCCGATGCCCAAGCACGGTCATAATGTTCATGTCGTTATGGAAGACCTTCACGTTAGTTACTGATGTTGCTGATCTTTTGACTCTGTTACTAGTGATTAAAGAGAATTTGATGAGAGCCGGGATATTCCCAGGCTGTGGAAAGGACTGCTACTTTTGTTTGAACATACGAGCTGACTGCCCAATGTTGAAATCAGGTGTCCAACGCCTGATGGATTCCCAAGAGATACTCTTCCAAAAAAACCCTGTTGATACCTTCACTCCTGTTACTCCTGCTACTTTTGCTACTTCAACCAACGATATTGCAATTATAACCATATCCGACAATATTCCTAAGGCTTGCAAAAGGCCTGTCAAGATTACACCTGATCCTGAATTTGTACCATTAAAAATCACCATGCCAGGGCCTGTCCCGTATCAATCTGACAAGACAGTGCCATGGAACTACGGAGGAGAAATCTTCTATCATGGCATCAAACAGATTGAATTAGTCCAAGAGAATTCTGAAGAGGAAACCCCTGATATAGGGAACATTGCGGGTACAAGCAAGATAACCCGCAGCGGCCGGATTTTTTCTCCGGAAATTGCTCCCCCTCGAGCAGTTTTCGGACCCTCGAAAGCTTCTGCACCTGTTAGGCCATCTGTGCAAGACCCGATAATTGAAGAATTGGATACTCCTAAAGAAAGACCATCTGTTGATAATACCGATAAGGGTAAGAGGATACTAGAAGCGCCTGTCAGAAACGAAGGCTCATGTTGTGGTTATCCCCGAAACCACCCAAAAAGAAATGGATGAAATCTTGAAAATAATCAGAAAGAGTGACTACGACGTCGTGGAACAGCTAGGGAAGACCCCTTCTAAAATTTCAATGTTGGCTCTTCTACTCTGCTCTGAGGCCCATGCTAAGGCCTTAATCAAATTTTTGAAGGCGGTACACGTGCCCCAAGAAACTTCGGCTGACCAGTTTCAGGAGTGTGTGGCCAGTCTTACTGCTGATAATGGCCTTGGCTTTTTCGATGTTGACTTGACTCCCAAGGGGAGGAAACACAACGACGCGCTACATGTCTCAGTTGAATGCAGTGGAACCACCGTCTCCCATGTCTTAGTTGATACCGGTTCTTCTTTGATTGTGTTGCCGAAGAAAGCGTTGGACCGTTTGGACTGCGAAGGATTGACCCTCAAACCTAGTAACATCGTTGTTAGGGCCTTTGATGGGTCCAAAAGAATGGTTCACGGAGAGGATGACATTCCTATCAAAGTAGGCACAGAGGTTTTCAACTCCACCTTTTATGTGTTGGACATTCGTCCTTCATATTCGTGTTTGCTGGGAAGACCGTGGATCCATTATGCTGGGGCAGTTACCTCCTCTTTGCACCAAATGCTGAAATATCCTGTTAAGGGTAAGATTATAACAGTGCACGGCGAGGAAGAGTACATGATAAGTCATCTCAATTCCTTCCGCTATGCGGAGTTGGATGGCGAGTTCATCGAAACGCCTTTCCAACATTTCGAGGAAGTTTCTCCTGAGGTCGCGGTTGCGAAGATAATGGTTGAGGTGCCTATCGTTCCCAAGCATGTATCTAGGATGGCATCTCTCAAGGACGCAGAGGCTGTATTTAAAGAGGGAAAGAGCACAGTGTGGGGGAAATTGCCTGATTTTCCCCATAAGACGGACAAGTTTGGGTTAGGGTTTACTGTTGTAGGACAAAAGGCTATGCGTTACTCCAAGACTGGAAGACCACCCGTAAAGATCACCTGCCATGGAATCAATGTTGTAGAAGATGAAGGTGAAGAGGACAACTTCGCAGATTGGATCTTTCCAACCGTCGAAGGGGGTTTAAGCAACTGGGAAGCAAAGGATTTTATTCCTATCACCTTTATCAACCAGTAATTTTATCCTTGAACAATTTCTTATTTTGGTCTGTAATAACTAAACAATTCGTACACTATTTTCACCCCATGCCTTTCCCGGGGCATGTAGGTCCATTTGTAAGGACTTGAGTTTCTTCATTATCATATGCCATGTTTTAATGAATCATTGGACGTCTTCATTTATAAAATGTTGTGTTCATTTTCTTTCCTTTTGCATTCTATTTTGTTTAAGGATGGCTATCCCTTACACACACCCACACTCATAAATGCAGGTACCCATCCACTCCGGATTCCATGGGTGACTATTTTGCTTTAGCCTTCGATAACTCTGAAGATCTGGTCAATCATGCTGAGTACGAAGTTGACAAAGACTATGAAGTGCCGGGAGAGTTAGCCAGACTTTTGCAACAAGAAGAGAGGGCTATTCTGCCTCATGAAGAGTTGCTAGAAACCATCAACTTGGGGACAAAGGAAGACAAGAAAGAGGTAAAAGTGGGTTCCAACCTGGAACCAAGTGTCAAAGAGCGCTTAGTGAAGTTGTTGAACGAATATGTTGAAATCTTCGTCTGGTCTTATGAAGACATGTCGGGATTGGACACAGATATCGTGGTTCACCGTCTCCCTACAAGAGAAGATTGTCCACCGGTCAAGAAAAAGGTCCGCCGAATGAGGACCGACATGTCTGAGAAGATCAAGGCTGAGGTAATGAAGCAATTCAACGTTGGCTTTCTGGCTGTTACTTCCTATCCACAATGGGTTGCTAACATTGTGCCCGTGCCTAAGAAGGACGGCAAAGTCAGAATGTGTGTGGATTATCGGGACTTAAACAGGGCTAGCCCTAAAGATGATTTTCCACTGCCACATATCGACATCTTGGTTGACAACACAGCTCAACACATGGTTTTTTCCTTCATGGATGGATTCTCGGGATACAACCAGATCAAAATGGCCCCCGAGGACATGGAGAAAACTACTTTTGTCACGCAATGGGGTACCTTCTGCTACAAAGTGATGCCATTCGGACTGAAGAATGCAGGGGCAACCTATCGACGCGCCATGGTAGCTTTGTTTCATGATATGATACATCATGAGATCGAAGTTTACGTAGACGACATGATAGCTCGATCACAGGAAGAAGAAGAACACCTTGATCATTTGCAAAAGCTGTTTTCCAGGTTGAAGGAGTATAAGCTCATACTGAACCCAAGCAAGCATACTTTTGGAGTTAGGTCTGGTAAACTTTTGGGATTTATTGTCAGCAACAAAGGCATTGAGGTTGATCCAGCTAAAGTAAAGGCTATACAAGAAATGCCTGCCCCCCGCACTGAAAAGGAGGTTAGAGGATTCTTGGGACGCTTAAACTATATCGTGAGGTTCATCTCTCACCTGACATCTACCTGTGAGCCAATCTTCAGGCTGCTGAAGAAAGATCAGGTAGTTGAATGGAATAATGATTGCCAAGTTGCTTTTGATAAGATCAAGGAGTATTTATTGGAACCTCCTATCTTGATGCCACCCGTGGAAGGAAGGACGTTAATCATGTATCTGACTGTTTTGGATAACTCAATAGGGTGCGGATTGGGCCAACATGACGAGTCTGGCCGAAAAGAGCATGCCATTTATTACCTTAGCAAAAAGTTTACCGACTGTGAGACTCGCTACTCACTGCTCGAGAAAACTTGTTGCGCTTTGGTATGGGCTGCTCGCCGGCTAAGGCAGTATATGTTGACTCATACCACTTTGCTGATTTCCAAGATGGATCCGATCAAGTATATCTTCGAGAAGCCTGCTTTATCTGGAAGAATCGCTAGATGGCAAATGATCCTAACTGAGTATGATATCCAATATACTACCCAAAAAGCTATAAAGGGGAGTGTACTAGCTGACCATCTAGCTCATCAAGCCGTCGAAGATTACCAATCTATGAGATTCGACTTCCCTGACGAGGACATTATGACATTGGACAACATTGAAGGTAACGGACCGTATGACGGACCTGAACAAGGATCCCTATGGACCCTGTACTTTGATGGTGCTTTAAATGAACTTGGAAACGGTATCGGTGCGGTACTCATTTCTCCGGAAGGTTGCCATACACCCTTCACTGCCCAACTTTGCTTCAGTTGTACCAATAACATGGCTGAATATGAAGCTTGCATCTTTGGTCTCAAGGCTGCTATAGACTTGGGAATCAAATCTTTGGTCGTATTTGGGGACTCGGCTTTGGTTATCAGTCAAGTCAAAGGAGAGTGGGACACCAAACATCCTAATCTTATCCCATACAAAGAACATGTCTTGACATTGTTGCCTCATTTCGAGCAGATTACCTTTGAGCATTTCCCGCGAGAAGAAAATCAGTTAGCCGATGCTCTGGCTACAATGTCTTCCATGATTTAAACTCAATTGGGATAACGAGGCTCCCCAAATCACCATTGAATGAATGGACGAACCTGCGCACTGTCATGAGATTAACACCGAAGAAGTAATGGAACAACCCTGGTTTCATGAAATCAAAAGGTATCTCCAGACTAGGGAATATCCTGAAGGAGCTTCAGTCAATGATAAAAGGTTCTTAAGGAGATTTGCTGCCAAGTTCTTCCTAAGCAATGGCATCCTTTATAAGTGTAGCCATGATTGTGTTCTACTTTGTTGTATGGACAAGGTTGAAGCAGATTTGATCATTACCGAGATCCATAGTGGCACATTTGGCACCCACTTGAGCGGACATACGATGGCTAAGAAGATTCTAAGGGCAGACTACTACTGGTCTACTATAGAAGTTGATTGTCATCAACATTCCTGTACTTGCCACAAATGCCAAGTCTACACCGACAAGGTACATATTCCTCCTGTTCCTCTCAACATCCTGACAGCTCCTTGGCCATTCGCAATATGGGGCATTGACATGATTGGAGAGATCAAGCCTATGGCATCCAATGGACATTGCTTCATCTTGGTCTCTATTGATTATTTTACCAAGTGGATCGAAGCAGCTTCCTTTGCCTCTGTTACAAAGAATGTGGTTGCCCGCTTCATCAAGCAGAACCTCATATGCCGGTATGGTGTCCCCGACAGGATTATCACGAACAACGGTACAAATTTGAACAGCACTATGATCACCACTCTATGCGAACAGTTCAAGATTTATCATCACAATTCATCTCCCTACCGGCCGAAGATGAACGGTGTTGTTGAAGCCGCGAACAAAAATATCAAGAAGATCATTCAAAAAATGACATTCACCTACAAGGACTGGCATGAGATGTTACCGTTTGCTCTGCATGGATATCGTACCACGGCACGTACTTCAACAGGGGCAACCCCATTTTCTTTGGTATATGGCATGGAAGTTGTTCTACCCATGGAAGTTCAGATTCCTTCCTTGAGGATTATGAAGGATGCTGGTTTGAGTGAAGACGATTGGATTCAGACCCGACTTGGTCAACTTAATTTGATCGACGAGAAACGACTTACTGCTGTTTGTCATGGTCAAACATATCAAAAACGGATGATCAAGGCTTTCAACAAGAAATTCAGGCGTCAGGTATATCAAGTCGGAGATCTTGTAATCAAACGGATCATCTTGCCGCAAAGTGATCCCAGGGGCAAGTGGACTCCTACCTACGAAGGACCCTTTGTGATCAAGAGCATCTTTTCTTGTGGGGCAATGATTCTGACCACCATGGACAGCGACGACTTGCCGCACCCTGCGAATGCAGACATAGTCAAAAGATACTACGTATAAAATGACCCGACAAGTCAAAAACCCGAAAGGGCGACTTGGGCAAAAATGGGCATCCCGGTGAATCGAAAACCCGAAAGGGCGGTTCAGGAAAAAATTAGGGATAAACAAAAAAATTTGTACACCCGGCAAGTTGAAAACCCGAAAGGGCAACTTGGGCAAAAAAGGGTTTCCCAGTGGATCGAAAACCCGAAAGGGCGGTCCAGGCAAAAGTTAGGGAATTAAAGCGTATGACTATGTCTCGTCGGATCACTTTAAGAACAATCTCTTCACCAACAAAGCTCCAAGCTTCTGATCAATCCAGTCATCGGCGGATGAAGCAGCGAATGGACAAAATAGTCAGAGTTATGAAGGCTATAGCAGAATGGGAATCCCACGGAATTGTTACACATAGCCATCTTTCTTTTGTATAAAAATTTTCTCAATTTTTATGACAACATTCTCTTACTAGGATGTATGTCTCCTTTGTACAAGGATACTTACAAAAGTTAATACAAAGATACTTCAAAGTGCGGAAATTTGCTTGCCTTTCTTTTCTTTTTTACACTTATGTTTTATTTGAAAACGTCCAATGTTTTGTTAAATAGGCATATGCATTTGAATATAATCACTGCTTACAAATAAAACGAAATTGAGAAAGGATAATTACTGATAGGTTGAAGGTGTAGGAAGATATCTTCGTTCCATTTTAGAAGAAATCCTCTGCAATACATTGTTCAGATCCTCAACAAAGCCGAAGTCTTAAAGTATGGGTCCCCAGCGGAGTTAAGCTTCAAGATCCCCAGCGGAGCCAGTGCATTCTAAACTTGATTCCCCAACTGAGTTAAGTTTCAAAGTTCCCAGCAGAGTTCAAACTCCCGATCCCCAGTGGAGCCCGAAAACCCTGAAATACCTATCCCCAGCAGAGCCAGAATATTCTAAACTTTCTTCCCCGGCGAAGTCAAGTTTCCAACTATCAACCCCCGGTGGGAACTGTTCAACTTCCCCCAATTTCCCCAACAAGCTATCTTAAAAGTCTGAAAACCAAGCAGATAACAGTTAACTTCTTGGCTTATCCCCAACTAGGATGTTTCCCCAGTAGTTTGGCATACAACCCAAAGCTCTTGATTCCACTGGCCGAGTAAACATTCTCCCCACAAGGTTATCTCCCAGCAGATCGAAGGTTCTCGGTCTCATTTCTCCAAGCAGAAGCCTCCAGGTTTTAATTCCCCAGTAGAGGTCGTCGGAGTTTTCCCTATTTCCCAGAAAAGTCATGAAGGATTCTCATTCCCCGCAGAAGTTGTCGAAGCTCTTGTTAAATCCCCACAAGTCACCCTGGAATTTCCAATCCCCAGCGGTGGTCCCAGGATTTCTCACTCTCTCAACAATCAAAGATCTTTAATCCCCGAGAAGTCAGCAAGGATTTCTCATCTTCAATAATCAAAGATTTTTGGAATCCCCAGCATCGGTCAAGGATTCACTTTCCCTGGCAACAGTCAAATATTTCATTATCTCCAACAACCAAGGATTTATTTGCCTCATCAAGACAGCTACTCAACTTACATGCACATTCATTACATTCATATATCATAAACATTAATGAAATACAGTTCATTGTATCATACATATCATAGAAACATAACTTTGTGTTTTAACTAACATTTTACCCTTTTCAGGATAAGATTAAGAGGCTATCATTAACAATTATTCTGATACAGTATGGATACACCCCAGACACGGTGGTCATTCTATTACTCATTCAGAATTTCAAGTCAAAATACAGTACAGATACACCCCAGACACGGCGGTCATTCTACTACTCATTCAGACTTCAGCAATCCGATATAGACTAGATACGCTCCAGACACGACAACCATTCTATCTCTCATTCAGATTCAACTATCAACTACAAGATCAGATACGCTCCAAACACGGATGCCATTCTGGCCCTTACACCAGAAGTCTGATTCTCCCCAGTGCAGTCGCCACAGAAGTCATTCTGTCATTTTATTCAGATCCCAGTTACAGTCTCAGATACACTCCAGACACGGAAGTCATTCTGCTACTCATACAGATCTCAACTCCAGATACAATACAGATATACTCCAGACACGGCAGTCATTATGATATTCATTCAAAGTTCAAATACAGTTACAGCTCAGATGCGCTCCAGACACGGACACCATTCTTTTGCTCATACAGACTCAGTCTCCAGACACAGTTCAAATGCATTCCAGACACAGATACCATTTTGATGCTCATTCTTCTGACCTACAACATTACGGTTCAACAAAAATTCTTGGATGGCATATTTAAGCCCATCTCCAGCAAGATTCTACCATCTCCAAATGGCATCTTTAAGCCCATTCCTTCAGCAATATTGTGACGAGTGCAAATTTACGGGCACTCTAGTGTCCAATCCTCTTTTACCTTCGAGTCGCGAAAGGCAAACTTGCCAATCTAACTCTTCAGGTTCAAGAAGATTGAACAGGGGCAACTGTTGTACCCCAAAATTTTCCTTCCCATTTCATCAACATTTTCTCATCACAAGACTCTTGGAACTTAAGATCAAGTTAGGGTTTGCTCTGCTCAAGACACCTCCTTGCACTGTTGACCTAAATTAGGGTTTGAGTTTTCACAGGGATGTTTTGACCTACAATGCCCAATGTGACTTTCATACTTCATGTTGGACTCACAAGTTTGTCCATATCAAGTTTCAAGCCTTGAACCAAATTTTTACCCAGTCAATTGGACAGTTGACCTAGAAATTAGCTGTATTGGGGAAAAAGTCAATTGTGGCCAATTGACATTCAAACCTCGTGAATTTTGACCCATATCAACATTATGAACTCATATGAACCATTTTATCAAGTTTGGATCATAATTCCACAAGAAATTTGATCAGATCACCAAAAGGGCAAAATGGTCATTTTTAGGGTTTTGATTGTACAAAGGCAATTTTTGACTGTTTGACCTAGCCAATGGAAAATCAAGCTCAACCATGGACTCAAGGACTCAATGACATTGCCTTGACCCATTCAACAAGTTCAAAAGATCTCAAATGCATAGGATTGGCAGATGAATTTTTCAGTCAACTGATCAAAATTTAACTGTACACTAAAAAGTCAAACTTTGACTTTTTGGTCAAAATCAAGTGCCAAGAGTCATTTTTCATCAAGACATGTCAAATTATGAAACTTTTTCATCAAGAAACCCAAAATTGCAAATTAGGGTTTAAAATGGAAAATTTTCATAACTTAGAAATTTTCTAAGTTATAAAATTTTCTTATTTTTTCCTAACTTTGTCCCATTTTTTCACCAAGATGCAAATGGATTCAAACAAAACTTGAAACATGAAAGTTGTAGTCCATCAAAAAGTCTACAACTTTGATTCACAAAGTTTTCTCAAAAGAAGCTTGTATCTCAAGTTATGATTTTTGGAACAAGGGTACCTAAAACTTTTAACTTAGAGAAATTTTGCCCTAGTTTAGGCAGGATTTTGACCCATCTTCTTGGCCATTTTTCACATAGTTCCACTTGGGGTCTTAAGTTGCATTTAAAATATGGATTATAGTACATGTTGCATTTCAAATTTTCCAAGAACTCCTCAAACACCCTTGTGGTTAGGGAGAATCGAATGCTTGAAGTTGGCAAAAACTCACTTTGTAACCATGGCCAATACATGTTCATACCAAGTTGAAAATATGACCAAACTAGCTTAGTACATGATTACAAGCCTCTAAACCAATTTACACTTAAAAATTTAATGCAAATACATTGGATATTGGCATTGTTCTGATCAAGAGAGCTTTGTACAATGAACATTGCCATTTTGAGCATAAAGGCCACACTTCCATTTTCATAAAGGGCACTTTATGTCAAATTGCTTTTTCTTGAGCCTTGGACTTTCTTCCTTTGCAGCAAACAAGCTCCACAATCTCAGGCATAGTACAAGAAGTTGGTGCATGCTTGGAGATAGCTTGTACAAGCCTATCTCACTTCACTTCTAACTTTGCTTTCAAAACAAGTCAAAAGGGCCAAAAGCTCAGAACTCACATATCTGATAAAACTAATAAAAACAAAGCTGAAAAACAGGTTTTGCATATCCTCATAAGTCAGAAGCACGAGCCTTTCACCCCCAAAGCACCCTTATACTCAAAATCTTCATTTTCTTGCAAAACAGGGCCAGTTCTGCAAATCACAAGCCACCATCAAATCCTCTTGTGCGTTTTGTCCAAAATCACTTCAAACACATTCCAAACCATATACCTAAGTTGTCCAGACCATTCACAAGTTGTTGTAACTCCATTAACACACATTGCCATTTTTGTTTGGAAGCTTTGCAGGTTGAGTTCTGTAGCACGATTCAGACCACTTCAAAACAAACTAAGCATTGAGAAAGGTTCATGGGACATCAAGCAAGCTCAAAAGAACCTCAGGCACCATTGGAAGTTGCTGCATTGTCCAGCTCGAACTCAACTGAAACAGGTATTTCATGAACTTCTATCTTTCTATTTAGGGACATTTAGACTTAGGTTTCTGAATGAAAGATGTTGTATTCATTACCCTGAAACCATACATGTGCTTAGTTTTCATTTATATTAATCGTGCTAGGAGAATTTCATCCATGAACTTTCTGAAAAAACTAGGTTAGAAATTAGAGCCAGAGAAATTCTCTCTGGTCTTTGAGAGTTAGCTTAAGTTTTTTATATGGTTAGATTCGTGATTTGATGCTCTACAAGTTTCATGTTTTGAGTTTTGTAAAAAGATCACAAATACAGGAGATAAAGGTTTGTGTAGCAAGCGTGCGTTTTTTCAAACTTCTGGAGGTTGAAGATGAAGTCTGGGCTGGGCTTGAATTTCTTTGCTTTTGACACCTCCTAATTCACTTTCAGCACCCCCTGGCCCATTTCTTTGTATATTTGTTATTTTTGCATTTTAATTTTATTTCTGACTTTATTATTTTATTTCCAAATATAAAAAAATGCCTAAAAAATATTTTTATAAATTTTTACATTTATTTGGTATTTATTCTAATTATTTCCAACATTAAAATGATTAAATACTTTATATTATTTTGTTTAAACCTAAAAATAATGTAAAAAATATGTTTATTTTCATTTATTATTTTTATACACATTTGAAAATATTTTCTTGAAATACATACATTTTTGTAAATTATTTATTTTATTTTTTACATATTTAACATATTATATATATATAATATATATATATATATATATATATATATATATATATATATATATATATATATATATATATATATATATATATATATATATATATATATATATATATATATATATATATATATATATATATATATATATATATATATATATATATATATATATATATATATATATATATAAT